>CM031243.1:720774426-721974426 GCA_018340775.1 Taxus wallichiana var. yunnanensis | reverse complement strand
ATAAGTTTACCTTCATTTCTATTTAACGAGGGTTTATGTTATACACATAATATTTATAAGGTCTATTTAAAGTAATACGTAGGTCTATTGTTTTAGTGTTGGGTTTAAATTTCATAGCATATATTCAATTGGAGGTCGTTTTATTTTATGTAATGGATTTTTGTGCGAGAATATTGTAGATTAAGGTTTACTATTGCTAGGGTTTTTAGGTATTTGAAAGTTCCATTAATTAATGTTTAAATATTGATGTAGTGAATCCTAGTTACGGGTATCTTGAGATGTATATTATATTCATCCTAATTTTATTACAAAGGTTATAAAAATTATTTAAAAAATATGACATCGTCTTTGCATATTTCAAAAGAATATGGAACACATCATACGTCTAACATATAATGCAATATGTAGGGGAAATCCATCATGGATATATGCAAGTATAATAAGAGGTGTATACTACCGACAAAGATCATATACTCCTCAGCCAATTAATCACTATAAAAATCACTCTACTAATATATGTTATTGTTATTACATGTTCGTATATTTATATCTAAAAAACTTCTAAAATTTAGAAAATAGAGTATAAACTTGCTACATTTATATATATTTGTTAGATTTCTCTAGTTTGATCTTTGCATATTATTTTATTCATTTAAAACAATTATTACAAGTTTAAATTTTCTTTAAGGTATGTGGCTTTTAACGGTACAAATCTTTATCGAAACTTGTAATTATAATTACTTAATCTCATTTTGTAATTATTCTATGACTAATTTAATTGTTATGATGTGTTTAGGTTTGTATGTCCGTGGGGATTCTCAAGGCATATATTTTTAATCACTCTATTCATTATACTCTGATACAGATCCAAAGTAATTCTTCTTAAAATCATTATTTAGTTACGTTTTTCACACTTTGATTATGTTTATTTCACAGATTAGGTTTGTCACAATTTTCCCATATGAATTTGGGAATTGATTCGAAGATAATTTATCAACAAGTATGTAGGTTCACAGAACATTTTTGTAGCAAACTTATGAATTTGATGTTTTACATTTAATTTTCCATTTTTTATTGTTTTAAAAAGATATAGTGAATGATTCTCTCTTTTTATGCATGTAAACTAAATTTGAACATTTTTTTCGTTAACTTTGTAAAGAGCTAAACTACTATGCTTATTTAATATTACATATGATTTTTGTACTCCTAGGGCACAATATGCCAAAAAATATACTAAGGACTACAATCAATGACAACCTCGACCACTAGGCCTATCTGATTATGCTTTTCTAGTAGGTACCTTAAAAATACCCTTTCAAACAATGGCTTTAAAGCATAAAAACCTATGCAACTATCAACTCCTCCATTTTGGGCCTTTAACTCAAGCTCATGAATTAAATCAAATGCTTATAGTCACTATGTATTGATACCAGTGTTAATGTTGGATCACAAATATTAATGTTTGTTTCGTTAAGGAAAGATTTGTGAATAATCTAGAGATGACACCTTGTAATAAATTATATCAATGTGAAATGACCTCAAAATTCTTATGTACAAATCTTCTCATGGAAGTATTTGATATTTTTACAATTAGGAAAAAAAATACCCCACCTTGCCCTGTTTTGGTAACTAATGAGCCATGTAACTATAAAATAAGGGTGTGCAACGTAAAATTCCATTGTTGGTGTAGGTATATCAATTGTACAAGTCACGTGAGAATTTCTATCATTGCCTTATTTGTGCGAGAACTTTTGCAAACCTGTGTATTTTTATTTCATTGTTCAACATTAGTAACGAAAGATGTAAAAAATGACTTTTCTCTAGTTTTCAATGACACTGAGTAGTATAAGACCATTACCGTCACATATTTCCCAGTAACTTACAAGCTTATAATTGTGTCTAAATTTTTAATTTTATATTTTCATTTATTTGGTATTAATATTGTTTTTTTGTAATGTAGGTTTGTTTCCTTTGGTATTAATATTGATAGAAGCTTTACGAAATCTCGAAATCAAGGAAAATCATATTCAATGGATCAAGAAAGGTTGATTTTTCCTTTATTTTAAACTCCAAATCTGCGACTTTAAATAATTTTTCAATTACATTATCCCTATTTTGGGTAGGTGGTATTATATTTTGGTTTCGTATTAAATTTTATCCACGCTTTTTGTTAAATTCATCCACTTTTTAAATTTTAACCATTCCTTATTTGTGGTTCCAACATATTATCTCCTCTCGTCAAGTGCAGTTATATCTACCAAGTTTGTATTTTTAGGTAACAATTGATAGGGAATTACTTTCAAACAAAGGAATTACTTCCTTAGTGTTATATTGTAAAACCATCATGAGACCACTCTTGCAGTTAAAATAATATCCCAAGAAACATTCTTAATATTATTAGGGAGTGAAATATTTCTTGTGTGATTATGACTAGAAGTAATCATCTATTTATTAAATATTCCCATGTTCTATGGCCTTTTAATGAAAGAAACTAAGGACTAGAACTAATAATATAGCCTCATATATATTATATTTTCTAATGGAAATGCCTTGAATGGATGAAATAATAGTCACGTAATGCTTTTGAGCGAGCCAAGACCAATTAGGCAACGATGAGGGTAAGTGCACAAATATGGGGGCCAAAAGGGGATAAAAAAGGGACACCTTTTTCCCGAAATCAGTGAAACCTGAACTTCATCGAATAATTTGATAGTCCTATGCTCAAAATTTGACAAATTGATAAGAATAAGTATTGTAGAGCTTTAAATCTAGTTTCTAAACTACTATTTTTTTAAAAATGGTTGAGATTAAGAGGCTAAAATTTTGTGTGCACACAAAGTATTTCTCTTTTTGTAAAAAAAATAAGAACCTATTTTTTGTGCACCCCCCATTTTTTGATTTGTATAATTTTATTTAAAAATTTCTTTAGTAGAATGTTATCTGAGACCGTGTAAGTTGTCGCACTATATTTTCATTATTTTTGGATGAAAAGATATTTTTTTATTAATTTTCAAAGTGCACATATCCTAAAAATGATATATTTGTGTGCACCCCATAACTTTGATCAAAAAAATCATTTTTTTAGTGCATGTAGAAAGGAGTTTTTTTTTTTAATTTGGATGAAAAAATCATAAATTGTGCACTAAAACATATGCATAGGTTTTTACAAGAAAACAAGGCACTAGTAAAAGAAATTATGGATGAAAGCCTTAAAGTAATCATATTTTACAAAGAATTATATCATAATCAAGGTAAAACCGAGCTTGACATTGTAGTATAATTTATTTTTGAATATTATGTTTTAATGCATGAGATATTGGGGTGTACACATGAAATTTTGATGTTTTTCTATCAAACACGGTTTTAATCACGTAATACACAAATCAAGCCTTTGGATTGGGTATTCCAAACCCAATACAATGAAATGTGAGTGAGTTATAACTCGCTCGAGTTCTGTTTCTAATGCGAAATATGTTCATTTGGGAGGGATAAAGTTGAAAAAACACATAGAAAACATAACGTGAGCACATTTCGGCTTAGTAAACTGCTTTGAGCCGTAACGAGTGCGTTATGGAAAAATGGCCAAAAAATGGATTTGTGTCCGCTTTTTGGCCCCCATTTTTGTGCATACACCCTAAGTCAACTGATTTTTGGGTCTAAAATTTGATGCTTGAAAAAAACTTTGAAAATTTTCATGCTTTCTATTTATGAGTTTTACAAAATTCAAACCAAGTTACATCTATCAAAAAAATGTGATTGTTAATGGTACTTATTTTCCCTATGTGACATGTACAATACTTTTCTAAGCAATTGGTCTACGGTAGTACTTCCAAGGTTATTAAATTTTTCCCCTTGTCTTTTTTAAAAACAATGTGACATTTTTAATTGTGTATAATAATTTCATATTGTGCGGGGATTCTTTTGGGATTGGTTAGTAGTTACTTTTTTTGTATGTTTGCAGTAACAAAACTTTTTTAAATGTTGAAAGAAATATTTGGAGTGTCACATTTTTGAAATAATGTAAATTATAAGAGTTTTCATACATTGAATGATATTATATTCATTGAATAATTATTTTTAATAATTAAATCCTTCATTTTAGTGGAGGGATAAAAATTCCCTCCAAAACCTTTAAGAATATACCCATGGGTGTCCTTCAAAGAGGAGTTATCTATTAAAGAGTAGTACGTTTTTTTATAAATTTGATTCTTATTAGTAGTGGGTGTCCTTGAGCACAAACACTCTACCAAAGGAAAGAAAATGACTCCAGCTCCATAGAACCATGTAAGAAGTTCAAGAGGAGGAAAGGACACTTTTTCCAGAAAATGACTCATATGGAAACATAAAACCCCTCTCAAAGGAATTCAAGAATAGGAAAACAATAAATTTGAACTAGTCAAGCAATCACTTTCCACTCAAGAAAAGTTCGTTGAACCATTTATAGAGTTGATTGATCTGGAGAAAAATAACGAGGCTCTGAATACTTACATGAATCCTACCTAGATGAATGATCAACAAAAACCTAATGAGGTGGGATCTATGGAAGGCCTAAATGTTTCACTGGTCATGAATGTGGCCTTTGAATCGAACAAGAAGTTCCCTCTCAACCTTAAAGATATATTAAGAAAAGTAATATCTTCTCCCATCCTATTATGAATAATGAGGATCAAAAGGATTCTTAATCCAAAATTGAAGAAGGGAAATAGCTCAATATGGAGAGGGAAGCACATAACAATATCATCATAGTGAAAATCAATGGTTACCCCAGGACTACGAGAAAAGGTGGGATTTTTTTCCTCACCGAAAAGGTTCATAAAGAAGAAGACAATCCCCTAGCTTTAGTACAAGGAAAGGATAATGTTGATCTAAGAAAAGAAGTCAGGTATCCTGAACCTCTTTTCACAACTCCTAAGATTTATACTAATAAAGGAATAGAAAAAGAGGATCCAAGGGCTTCCTCTTCTCATATCAAAACTCATAGAGTGACTGTTAATGTGGGAGCTAACAAAAAAATTGAGAACCACTCTTGGGGAGAAAAGAAAAAGATAAACCGAAGATACATGTTGCTCAAGGAACTCAGATTACCTTAAATTCTAAGGTTTCAAGGAATCCACTATCCAAATCTAAATGAAAGTGATTTCCTGGAATGTTAGAGGCCTAAATGGAGATCATAAGAAAAGGACATTGAATAATTTTAGAAAAACCAATAGGCATCAGGTGTTAGCTATCCAAGAAACCAAATTTCAATATGAGTCAATGAAGAATGTCAAAAATTAGTTCTGGAAATTGTCTAAATTCCATTGTGTCAATTTTGATGGTGCTTCATAGGAATAGTTATTTTCTGGGATAACAAATTATTAGAGGAAAATCACCCCTGTATCCAAGAATCACTTGGATCTCCTCTTCTATTCAAAGGTGAGTGATCCCGACGATCTCGTATTTTCTAACATCTATGCCCCTAATAGTGTTAATGGCAGAAAAGAAGCTTAGTCGGTTTGAGCTCAAAGATTTTAAAAGTAACTACTCGAATATAAGTAGTTCATAATGGGTGATTTTAACACTCATTTTTGTCTCATGGAAATAAAGGAGTCGAAAAGACTTTAACAATGACATGGATGATCTTGTCGATCTTCTAAGTGATAATAATCTTATGGAAATTAAATAGGTAGGATCCAAGAACAATTGGAGTAATAGGTGCATGTGTGTTGATTTGATCTTTGTTAAGATAGATAGAGATCTAATTTCTGTTGATTATACTCTTTCATAGGACTTTAGACTCTCTACTTTGTCTAGAATTAGATCATACCACAACCCCTTTACCATTCATTTCTTTGAGAAAGAGAAAAAGGCAATTACCCCCTCCACTTTGAGAAGATGTGGATGGATCATCCCAACCTTCTGAGAGGATAAAAGAGTGGTGGAACATATAGGTTTCTAGCTCTGTTATGTTCATGATAGTTCAAAAAATAAAAAATATTAAAAAGGAAATCAAAATCTGGAATAGGAAACGTTTTATCAACATCTTTGAGAAAAAAGAAAATTCAAGAAGAATTGGCCAAGCTAGAAAAAAGAGTCACAGAAGAAGGAAGGATTGTAAATGAATTTTATTTGGAAAATAATCTTCTAGCTGATTACCATTGTGTAACATCTTAGGAGGAGACCCTCTAGAGACAAACCCAAATCCTTATGGCTAAAATAAGTTGATCACAACACTAACTATTTCCACTTGACTACTATACATCATAGAAATCATAACATAATCAATGAAATCACTAATAGGAATGGCGAAACTAGAAAATACTATTGTATCATTATGGAAGAAGTTGTGTTCTTTTATAAAAAGATTCTTAACAGGGGAATAAAATTAGGGGGAGACAAATATAGATGATTTCATTAAAGATATTCCTAGCAATCTTGTAGATACCAATTCCTTCAAGAAGCTTACCGAAAAATCCACTATAGAGGATCTTTACAATAATAGTTTGTACATGGAGGGGATAAATCCCATGGTCCTAATGGCTTCCCAAAGAAGATTTTACCAAAGATAATTAGAAATTTGTAGACATGATCTTCTCAAAGAAATAAATGATTTATTTAAAACTGGAAGATTACTCAAAGTGGTAAATAGCACATTTGTTGTACTTGTTCCAAAGAAACAAGTCAAATTTGGGAAGGTGGCTCGGGTGAGTAGGTTGAAGCATTAAGTCCACCATACGTTAAGTGTGTGCGAAGGTGGGGAGAACCATAGGGGAAAAATTCTCCTATGTGGTGATCATAGAGGGGATGTGTGTGACGGTTACCATCCTCTTGAGGAGTAAGGAATGTGTTAATGTTATAAAAGCAATACTCCCCAAGAGTGAGGCATTGAAAAATACCTTCTAAGGGATCAATAGTTCATAAGTGGGTAGCGGGAATGGATGAATCATAGGGTAGATGGGAAGAAGAAGCATTGGATGTTTGAGAAGTTGATGGGCTAGCTGATGGGTTAACTATAGAAGTTACGGCAAAGATAATGGGAATAGAGGATTTATTTCTGGAAGATGTAGCGGTAGAAGTTGTGGATGAGGTAGTGGTTGAAGAAGAATTGGTAGTGTTCGTATATGCCTTAATTGGTATAAGGACATCATTGGGTTGATATAACATGTTACAGGTCTTGAATGGTAAAGGGTTAACTAGAATGGTATAGTTTTTCCCTTCATGTTCGAATTTTAAACAACGGTGTAAGGTTGAAGGAACACAACCCGTGGCATGAATCCATGATTGGTCAAGTAACATGTTGTACTAGAATTCCCCCTCTAATAAATAGAAAAATTCTGGAATAACACGGGGGCCTACACAAACGTGGGTGGAAGTCATGTCATCATTAAATGAATGCAACATAATTGGGTTATTATGCATGTAATTAGTAGTGATTTGTATTTGGTTATACACATGAGAGGAAATGATGTTAATAATGGCACCGCCATCGATCGAATGCCTCAAATACATATATTATCAACTTAGATGGAACTAAATAAGGTGGGATCAGGATCATCCGATTGAATAGATACAATCTCATTGTTAGAGATATTGAGAGTGAGTACTTGATGAGTGGTAGCGGGAGCAAAGGAAGGGGGTGAAGTGGTGAGAGAGGCCACATGTTGAGGAGTGATAATGGATGTAACAGGCATAGGGTCATTAGGTAGAACCTCAATATAATGTAGGACATCAATGAGGGCCTCATGATGAGACTCAGAGGTTTGGAAAAGGTTGTACAAAGACATTTTGAGAGGAGACTAGTGAAACTGTTCCAAGCACTGTATGATGGGAAAACCCATTAGAAATAAGATATTTGGGTCCACGGATTGTGATTTTGGGTGCAGGTGCATATGGAATATTGGGTAAAAGAGTAGTGGATGAGCTAGTTGTTTTCTCCTTTCCTTTGTCCTTCTGGGCTCGAGTGGAAATTTGAACCATATTGATCTATGGTAAAGGAGAAAGTGAGTCGTTATATGTGTAGCGACAAGACAGGAAAAAATATGGTGAGGGCATATACTGGTTTTGTGAAAACAATGCAACACATTGGAGTTTTGATGGGAATTTGTCTAGCTCTCTTATGTAAACCATATTGATCTCAAATGTTTGAGTGGGATAAAAGGGTTATGGAGGTGGAGGTGAAGGTGGTTTAATAGGTAAGGACAAGGGTGTGTGGTGATAGCTGAAGGTGGAATAGGGTCCTCATCTAATAGATCATCATCGTCAAATTTTTCTTCGAGAGTACATAGTTGAAAAAGAATAGTCTTAAGAGCCTTACGATTTTCCACATCATGCATTGACACTTGATACCTTAGGGTTTAAGTTTGATTGGGTTGTAAGGTCTAAGCAGTGGAAATGTGATGACAAATATTTCTAAAACGTTAGTTAAGATGTTGGCATAAGACCCTACTAATGGATCACAATGTGAAGTAATTGTCGGTCTAGATGGAAGTGTGGGTTACTTTGGTGGGAGAGGCGTCACTGGAGGTGGAATAAGAGGATGAGTAAGTTTGACCACCTGTTTGATAGATACTATGGTTTTAGGTTTGGATTGCACCTTCTTGGATAAAGATGTAGTAGGTGAACTATTTCTTTAAGGTGGTGTAGTTTTAACTACCTCTTTGGAGGGTAGTGTGTTCTTGGGCTTTGGTTACACCTTCTTGGGTAAAGGTGAAGAATAAGTGCATGATGTAGAAGGGAAGGAAGATTGTGGAAGGGGATGAGTTAGCCAAGGTGATAATGGAGGTACAATGAAGGTTGTAGTAAGAGGAAATGTGGAAGGTACTAGTTGAAGAGAAGGAAATAGCATAGGTAATTATTAGGATACTAGAAGTGGTGTAGGTATAGGAGGTAGAAAGGATGTAGGTGATGGTGAAGATATAAGATGCATAGGTAATTTGGGTGCAATAGAAGATCATGACGAGGTAGGTTGTTATGCTTTTGGTTTACTCTAGGTAGGAGGATGTTTGGCCAAGTTTGATGGGTCAGGACCTAGGGTAGATGGAAGTGGTAAAGGTGACAAAGGGGTAGTGGGAAAATCTTGGTGTATGCGACCAAAGGTGTTGGGCCTTCCTCTTAGGTGGGGAAACAATTTTCGCGATGGCTTGTGAGGACGTAGCTAAATCTAGTTTGACAGGAGGATGGACTAGGCTTGATGTTGGCATGACTCCCAATGTGGTAATGGGTATGGACATGGAGGAAGATATAGGTGTAGGTAAGGTTATAGGGATAGGAAAAAGTTCATTTTATGGTAATGGTTTAGGTGTGGGAGAGGGTGATGAATAAAGGGTCACTACTACTGGCATGGGAATGGTGGGTTTGGTTTTTTGAAACACCTTTGGATAGATCATGCAAGTGTCAGTAGACAACATCTATTTTTGAGTTGAGAGAGGAAGTCGAAGACGTCCCCACAACATGGAATTGTCAACATAATCCAAGTGATTGGAAAAATGTGAGAATGTCACCGATGTAGAAGGGGATGATGTTTATTTAGTAGTAATCCATGTAAATCGTGTCTATGAGACATGGAAATGGTTGGCTTCAGACTCTATGGGTAGAAGAGACGAGAGCATATCAACAGGATCCTTGAAATCCAATGGAAAATTTTCACCAATAGGAAGGGATGTTGCTAATAGATCCCCATGGGTAGGAGAGATGGCAAGTTGGATTAGGTAAGCTTGTATTTTAGCAAAGAAGAAGGTATGCATGACTATCCTATTGGTAGAAGATTAAGTACTACGGGTTGTTCGTTAGGTTGAGAGGTGAGTGGGGAAACAACATCGACAAATGTGGTGGACTCCTCCGTAGGTTATGGGGAAGATAAGGGAGACTCCTCTATGGGTGAAGGAGAAGACGAAATAGACCCCTCCATGGATGAAGGAGCTTGTGCAAGAATCTCCTCGATAAATGGAGTAAGAGGAAATTGAGCAGGAAGAGCTGGTATAATGTCGAAAACCACATGAACCTCACAAACATTACTATCATTGGTCGAGGTTTCACTTGTTTGGTTAAATGATGGGGTATTATTTAGGAATAGATTCTTGAAGATGTGAAGGTTCAGATTAGCCAGTGCATTAGGATTATCTAAGATGAGATCTCCATTATCTAACATTTCTTGGACCATATTTTTGAAAGTTATACAATTACCATCACTAAGACCTCTAATGCGATGATAGTAGCAGTAATAATTTTCTTTGTACCATGTAGGCACAGGTTGAGAGGGGTCAAAACTACTATGTGATTTGACATGTTGAAGAGTGAATGCTCTAGATTTTGGAAGTTTTTCTAAAACTAAAGTGTAGGCTTCTCCTATGGGAGTATATTTTCATTGCTCCTATTTCAACTATAAAATCCTGAATAGGAGAAAGATTGGAAAAAGGTTTTGATAGGTTGGATGGATGAGATGGGTCGATTTCAAAACTACTACGTTGGCAGATCCTTTTTCTTTAGAATAATTATTTTGTGGTTTGGAAGAAGAAGAGGTATCATTTTATTTAAACGTAACATTCTTGTTACGCAATTGAATGCCTCATCAAATGTGTAGAAGGTTTGAACTTAGAGAGTTGGCAAGATGTGTCTAGAAAAGCTCTTGTAAATAAATCTATTAACTCAGTTTGAGATAGTTGGAATGTGATCTACTTTATCAAGGTCTGCCAACAAGTGAAACAATCTATGATAGATTTGTCTTCATATTGGCATGTTGCATACAAGTCGGTCATGGTGACCTTCTTGACAATGTTGATAGAAAAGTGGTCTAGAAAATCTTGAGCTACTTGATTAAATGAAAATATGGAATGCCAAAATGTTTCACCAAAGGAAAGAAGTGAAATCTTCGTGTTCAACAACATCTAAAGATTGGCCTATTTTTAGAATGTGCAAGACACCCTAAACACTAAAAATTTAAAATTTAGAACTAGTAAATGGCATCTACACCTTATGTTAACAATTGAATATGTAAAATGAACCTAATTTAAGGGGCACATAGAGTAACCTAAACCCCAAATTGATAATTTGATATAGTCATAAAAAAACCTTTAATATAGTATGAATTTCTTAATATACCAATTTTCTTTCGAGCATGTAAAATTGAATTATGTCACATATGGAAAGTATTTAGACTTTTTTATTCTTCAGTGCCTAATTTTTCATGTGATGTGACTTGATGTTAGTTTATGACTAGTTATATTTGATATTCTTAAAATCAAATTTTAGGTGTATAAGTGACATGTAATCAAGCTAATTAAATTAATTTATCCAATTAAAGTTTTTTATCATCCAATACTTGTCATCTTACTCTAAAAACATGACTATGATTTATGAAAACTTAGCAATTTTACCCAAACCTCGCACTTGAAAAAAAATAATCCAAAAAGAACCTAGAATCATGTTATGTGTCAACATTGTAATCAGTTTGTCCAAGTCTCATGTCTTGAAAACTTTCCATATAGACTTTCCATGTGTCTTAATCTACAATTATTACTCACTCATTTCTTTATCTTGTACATGGAAGATCATAGCTTTTCTTTTATTTTCAATTCATGGAGAGTGGGTTAATAAATTGAAGTTGGTGTCATGCATTAATGTAGCTTCCCACACATGTAAAATCACATCGTGTTTGAAACAGTATTTGAGGGGGAGGACATGGATGTAAATTTTGGCTCAAATATGAATGTTTTATCATGAAAACTTGAATCCTAAATTCACACATATTATTTCTAAAAATTACGACCAACATCAATTGCACTTTTCTATGTTTATCACAGTTCACAAGAATTTGAATTAAATGCATAAATGTTTTGATCTTTGAGTTGTGGTGAATCATCATTAAGTTCACCAACAACTTCAATCATAGAGTCATGGAAAATTATATAAATAAGGATATTTTTTCAAAGTTACAAGTTTTAACTTTGTGTGAATTTTTTTCTCACTTTATTCTCTAATTCTATGGTATTCCAGAAATTTTCTTTGTGAGGTTTTTTGTTTTTGATCACTCACTATGGCCAATATCCCACTAAGTTTGTTGCACAAGATTTTCTATGCTAGTGAGTTTGAATTACAATTGGTTAATCATGTTCTAGAATTTCCTAATCATAAGGAGTCAATTGAGGAATTATCAGCTATTGAGAATTATTTCACCAATAAGTTTTAAAATTTCTAGGAAAAAATAGATATCTAAGGTAAAATGGTTGAGGAATACCTATGAGGAAAGGAGGAAGGTAGAATGCACACATTGTAGACTTTTGATCCAAGATGATTGTGTGAGCTTCCATTTGGATGGTAGGAATGACCTCTATAAGAAACACAACAAGACCACCAAATAGTATTAAATAGCAAGAGTCAAAGGACTTCCTAGCAAGGATATATTTGGGAAGCATGGTCTTCCTCGAATGGTTGCGAGTCCTCTGTTTAATAAAATTTAATGTAAGAAATAACAGTTTCTATTGTAGTTGATAAGATTTAGGTATCTCCTATTAACATACAAGAAGTGAATTTAACTCAACAGACAATGGTTAGAATTAAATCGGTATGATTAATGGGTTGGTTTGGGTCTGCAGGTGTAGTAGAGGCTATAGGTGAGGTCTGGGTGAAATTAGGCAAGGTTTTGAGTTGTTTTGGGGAAATTGTTAACTCGTTGTTATAGAAAAAACAACCAGTCTCATAGACAGTGTCGGTTAGTTGACCGATGCCGATATAGGAGAATAGGCTGATTTCGGTTGGTTAATCAAGCGTCGGTCAAGGCAATTAATTTTAAATATTAAAAATGGGAGTTTTGATCTCTCTGTGATTGCACAATGAGTGAAGGTGGTGTTTATAAGGTTGTGATATTGTTAAGAAGACTCAAGTATGCTTAAAATGAGGTTGGAAAGGGTGTAAAGGCTTGGGATTGTTGAATAGTGGGTTGGTGGGAAGAAGGTGATATGTGGGCGAATGAAAGAATGAAATATAGAAAGAAATGAAAGATATATACTTGAATAAAGAAAAAATGATAAAATGACAATACTTACTTTGGGTATGTTGTAGATCCTGTGAGTGCATGTGGTTGGTGGTGGATTGAAGAAGATATGCCTGGGTCATGTGCCATGACAGTACAACCTATGTGCTCCCGTGATTATTTCCACACTCTGAAAGTAGAACCGGCTGCTTTTCTTGCACTGTGGTGTGTTTGCTCATCGTCTGGATGTAGGAGGGCTTGAAGATTTGTTCTTGAATGCAATCAGGCTCTAATAACTGAATGACCAACCTGGATAAAGGGTTGTAAAATTCTATGTAAAGGAACTGATGGTAGTTTAGGAGGTGGGCCGACTAAGGATAAACTGACATCGGTTAGGGTGAAATAGTCCCATTTATCAAAAATAGGCAGATCTTCCCATATTTTGTGTTCTTTCCTTGGTAGGTCCACTTAGGAAAATAGAGTTCACGTGAGAGAAGGAAGAAAGATATTAGAGGAAGTCCAGTTAGGTTTAGGAAGAAGTCTTAGTTAGTTAGGTCAAGTAGTGACTCAACACTGGGAGTGATGACCTGGTCACTATGAGTTAAATGCATCTGGAAATGGTCCAGGTGAGGTTTCATTATGATGAGGTGAAGCTATGATGATTAAATTAACTTACCTAAAATAATTAAGTTAATTGATGACATGAGGATGAATATTAATATGGGATAAAGGGTTTGTGGTTAGTTAAATGCGCTATGTTAATTAATTAAAGGGGGTCAAGAGGAGTGTGACCCAAATTCGATGTCTACAAGAATATTTAATTTAGTTTTCTTGCTAGGTTAGCTAGTATTTCTCCTACTTTCGATGTGTATCAAGTTTCCAAGACAATTATTAAATTTCAACAAGAGTTCCTATCCACACCCAAAATTACATGTCTTACATTGTCGGAAAATAATTACACAAGTCCCCAATGATGATACATGTCCTTTCAGAAGATGTTCGAGCTCATAAATCCATTTACAGTATATATTTGTAGCATAGACATCCTTATTTAGCTTTTTCATGCTTTTTTCCAGCTTCCTGCTTCATTCTATGCATGTTTTGGCCTATAGTGTCAAAATCATGTCCTAGGCAGGGCGGTGGTCCCGTGAGCGCCTCCCGGCAAGGTGGCGGTCGTGGGACCACCTCCTAGAGTGGGGCGGAAGTTCTGGGACCACCTCTTTGTGCAGGGCGATGTTCATGAACACTTTTTCCAGAACTGTACATGCATTTTTTTGACATAAATATTTTATTTATGATGATATAAAGGAAAAACATTTTGTACATTTGATCTTGTATGATACATTTAGAAGAGTAATATGTCTCCAACTTGTACCTAACTCTTCATATCCAACTTTAGGGATGGACTCAATATTAACCTTATTAATATTATTCCCAAAATATTGTTGTAAATATCCTATCTATAAACCTAAATCAAGTATGGCCCAATAAATTGCCAAGTGGCTTTATAAAATTTTCTAGGGAAACCATCAATGTTAGGGGCTTTATCATTATCGACGATTTAAATATAAGTAAATAGGTCATCAAGAATGAGAGGGAATTGAAATATTTTAAGAAAAGGGATAAATTTGTATGGTACAATTTTAATGCATTCTTATATTTCTTGGATTCAATCGATCGTATATTCCTAGGCATGCAACACTAATTTAAAGTGTTCCATAAAATGTTTATGACATTTTAGGGGTAATAGTTAGGTGCACATGCCCTATTGATGGAATTAATTCCATCCTTTTTCCTATTTAATTCTAAGGTATTCAAAATATTATTTAGATGCATTATCTTTTAATTTTAGCCAATGTATACAATCTCATATTTGAGCCCCTTTTGTGTAATGAAATTCCACAAGATTGAGTTTTTCTATACATCAACCAATTGTGGACTCTCTAATATTGTTTTGAAATAACATTTTCAAGCCTCCCCCTAACCCACACCTTAGTGTTGAGACCCAAGAATATTCTTTGGAAAGAACATTATCCTTGAGACCCAAAATGGGTCTATCAAACTCCTGACCCGACATATTCATGTGGTACGTAACCGTATAATAATGGGATAAAGAGAATTTTTGTAAATAAAAAATAAAACAAAAATAAGGAAATGAGAAAGAATGAGTTTTTATGTCAGGTTCACCAAGATTTGTACATAGGAAAAATGACATGGGTATACCTATGCACTCAAATTCCTGAGCTTAGGCCCAGACAGCCAAAATGTGGGAAATGATATGAAAAGGATGTATATAATAGGATGGTGGAATACTACTAAATGAGAAATATGGAAAATATGGAAATGACTAAGGATCGAGATTTCATAGGTGAGTGATTATCAATCAATAAATCAAATTGTAAGTATGAAAATTTCTCATCGAGGAAAATGAAATCTCTTGTTATCTGTTTGTGTGGGATGCTATAGTCAAGGATAATTGTTGCACACAACTCGGTCTATGCCGAGTTATCCGAAAGATGCTTCGGTCAGGTTTATGGACCCTTTAGAAATGTTTTCTCTCTCTAAATACTCTTCTCCAAAGAGGTTCATGTAAGCATAAAGACAATATCGAGTGAAATAAAATTATGAATTTGGATGTTATGCTACTAAAATTTCATAGTTTTATTTCACTCTATATTGTCTTAGAGTGAAATAACGTATCTAAATTTCAGCAAAGAAACCATGCAATCCAAAGTTGTCATTGAATTTATTGGCCTACCACTTTTATGTGAATATGGTTCATTCTAGTACTTGCTTTTTACTAAATATTCCAATGTAATTTTTGACTTATCTAATAGAAAGTACTATAAAACATAGGATATTATAATCGAAGTAACATTATTTAGGTTTTTAAATTTTGACTAATTAAATATTTAAAACATATTAAAAAATCACCCAATAAAAAATCAGCAATATTAGTGTTATGGTTATAGATTGAGTATATCGATTCTCATGGTGTTGATCAGTGAGATTGTTGTTTTCAATATTGTTAATGTTTAGATGTATGACAGAAAAAATCAAGATAGCTCAGCTATATTGTTTTCTTTAAACACATTAACATATATAGAGGATTTAAATTTCCACCATGCCAATATCTTACAACCATAAATATTCGAACTTTTCAAAAAGCTGGAATACATTATTAATAAAAGATCTCATATTTCTTGACAAGTTAAACTTATAGACAAATATAACTTTGAAATGTGGGAATGGTGCTCCTAATAACATATTGAAATATAATTATTATATTGAACAAAAGTAAAAATCAAACATTAACATCCTTTCCAATATATTTTAAAACTCATTTAATTGTTACTCTACAACTAAAATATTTTATTCTCATTGATTGACTCCATTTGCTCTCCTCCATAAAACTTGTTCCCGAAACTCGAAAATAGAGTTGTTAATCTCATTAACATTAAACATGAAGAAACAATTATCTCATGAAACAATCCTTTCATTGCTTCTATAACATAAAAATTTGTCTTACTCAACAATAATTTTTGAAAATTAGTATACAAAACTACTTTTGAACTTCATTATATGTCATTGGATTAATATTTCTTGAAATCAATCTTAATTGACACTTGATATTCAAACTTCCTTATATGTCATTAGATTAATATTTCTTGAAATCAATTGTAATTGACACTTGATACAACAGGTATATTTGTCACAAGTTGATGAACATAGTTCTATTTTACAAAAGGGCTGGATGACTTGTATCCAAATTTTATAAATATCAACACAAGCAATTCCATCATATAATTTTTGATACCTACAACCAATGATCCTTATCTAGTACCTACAAATACTACCCCAATCCTTATCAAGCATAATGCTCTCTTATGGAATACACTCAACTTCTCATCAGATGTCATTAGTGTTGCTTCTTTGCATGGTTAGCATTCATTTATTTGTGCCCCACACCACAATGACTTGGACCAGAAGGGAGTTTATTCTTCAATATATTTTCCGATCTCCATTTACTCTTAACATCACCTGCATTTACATATGCATTTCCTACTCCCAAACTTGGACCAGAAGACGGTTTATTGTTCAATAAATTTTTTGATCTACATCTACTCTTAACACCTCCAACATTCACATATGCATTACCTACTCCTAGACTTGGACTAGAAAGTTTATTCTTCAATATATTTTTCAATCCCCATCCACTCTTAACACCTCCCACATTCACATATGCATTACCTACTCCCGGACTTGGACCATAAAATTTAAACATGATAATACTTTTTCATGTACTTTATGTTTATCTATAGATATGGTTAAGATTTTCAAATAAAAAACTATTTCCTTCAATTGTATGTTCCATTCCTTAACAAAACAACATAGATTATGGATATTATTTAATTATATTTTTGGTGACACATCAAATAAAGAAAAGGTGACCCATTCCACATGCCACAATAGTTTACAATGCTTGTCATGAAGTGATCTTTTCAAAAGGAAAAATGTTTTTATTCTCGGGACATTTGATGGAAAGTTTTGTGTGTAGAAGTAGTTGTATCTATTTATAAGGGGGAAATTATTTTAAAACATAAATTTTTGAAAATGTGAAGTCAAATCGTTTGACAAAAATTTCACAAAATTTATTTATTTTTAAATTATATTGAACAAAATTAAACAAATCAAACATTAACATTAATATATTTTATAGTTCGTTTAATCATTACCCTACAATTTAAATATTTAATTTTCATTGATCGACCCCATTTACTCTCCTCTACAACACTTTTTCCCAAAACCTGAAAAGTAGAGTTGTTAATCTCATTACAAATTTAACATGAGGAAATAAACATCTCATGAAACAATCCTTTCATTGCTTCTATAACAAAAACAATTGTCTTGCTCAACAATAAATGTTTATAAATAGTATACAAAACTACTTTCAAACTTCATTATATGTCATTGATTAATATTTCTTAATATCATTTGTAATTGACACTTGATATTCAAACTTCATAAAATGTCACTGGATTGATATTTCTTGAAATCAATCGTAATTGACGCTTGATATTCAAACTTTAGTATATGTCGTTGGATTAATATCTCTTGAAATCAATTGTAATTGATGCTTGATACAATGGGTACATTTGTGAAAACTTGATGAACATCTTTCTATTTTAGAAAAATGTTGGATGACTTGTATCTAAATTTAATAAATATAAACCTCAACAATTCGATGATATAATTTATGATAGCTATAGCCGGCGGTCCTTGTCTAGCACCTACAAATGTTGCCTTGATCCTTATCAAGCATAATGCTCTCTTCTAGAATACCCTCAACTTCTCATTAGATGTCATTATTGTTGCTTCTTTGCATGGATGATATTCTTAATTTGTGCCCCACACCACCATGACTCGGATCATAAGGGAGTTTATTCTTTAATATATTTTTCATCTCCATTTACTCTTAACACCTCCCGCATTTACATATGCATTACCTACTCTTAAGGCAGTTTATTCTTCAATATAATTGATGATCCCCATCCACTCTTAACACCCTCCACATTCACATATGCATTACCTACTCCCGGACTTGGACCAGAAAATTTATTCTTCAATATATTTGTCGATCTCCATCCACTCTTAACACCTCCCATGTTCACATATGCATTGCCTACACCCGGACTTGGACCAGAAAATTTATTCTTCAATATATTTGTCGATCCCCATCCACTCTTAACACCTCCCACATTCACATATGCATTACCTACTCCCGAACTTGGACCAGAAGACAGTTTATTCTTCGATATATTTGCCAATCTCAATCTACGCTTAGCTCCTCCCACGTTCACATATGCATTACCTACTCCCGGACTTGGACCAGAAGGCAGTTTATTCTTCAACATTGTACTTATCTTCAGAGGTCGTATGAGTTTCATGTGACCGTGTGCGCAGCTGCACTTGGATCTTAACAGTCGCTGCTCCATCTCAGGCCGGTGTTCTTCATTGATAAGAAAGTTATATTGTGAAAAAAATGCTGAGAAGAAAAGAAGAGGCGAAAAAGCCCGAGTCGAATGAAAGAGATATGTAATTCATATAACAGATTGTCAGAAATCTTTATATAGAGGCAACGAATATGTTCATTTCGTGGGGTGTACAAAAGCTTATGTAAATGGTCGTGATCAATTACATGGTGTGCGGGCAGAGAAAGAAGACAGTCAAGTATGACCAACTCTTGTCAATATGCGTGACCCCGGATCTTTGACATTATTTACGGACTATTTATGCAATGTGGATTACAAAATGTCATTGACCATTTCAATTCAAGGAGCTTTTGCCTTTTTAGGTTATTGAATTTAGTTCTACCAACATGTGGTCAAAACTTAAGAGTTATTAAAGTCATCAACTCAACTAGGGGTTCCACAAAGGATGTTGTTCCCATTTTGATGTAAAAAAAATTATTATAAAACTCTAAATAGAAAATTTGATGTAAAAAAAATATTATAAAATTCTAAATAGAAAATTGTGATCTCATGGGACCACAACTTAATTATCTCTCGTTAAATTCTTTGGAATCTGATTATGATGTCTATATGCACAATCATATCACGTTATCTCTTATTTTGGGGGTTTAGTATCTTTTTGGAGTCATAAATAGAGGTTATATGGGTCCCTGACACATAAATATAAGTTTTAAAAAGAAATATTATGGAGATAGTAAACAATACAAAAAGTTGAGAGCATTGGTAAAAGGGCAAGCAACCAAGCTTGATGTCATCAATGCCTACAACAAATAAGAATTCATGAAATATTCGAAAGGAAATTAAGCTTGGGATTTTGAATGGGATGAAAACTAAAATAAATCTATTAGAATTCACCGATATATCATATTACTTTTAAACAAAATAATAAGTTTATAAGGAATTAAAACAAAAGGAATTTAGTTAGCATACACAACCTAGAATATTAAAAATCTTTGGCAAACAAAAAGGCTAAACATAGGCACTATATATTAAACAACCAAATATGAAAGATCAAGTGAATGTGGTGGTATCACTAGGGGAGGTGGTGGTGGCTCATTCTGAGAAGGCATGCCCGAAGTAGAAGGTTCTTCTCAAGGTGGGTCAAGCATTAACAACTCACCTCCATCAAGAATTTTACCAAAAAATGTGAATGCAATAGTAACTCCCAACCTAGGTGGCTAGGGCATAAAAATTTGAACACTAAAATACCAAGGAGAGCCATAGAGATAGGCTAGCTAAAAATTTGTCATGCAGTGGTGGGCCCTAAACCCTTCATTGAGGAAGAGTGGAAAAGATACTATAAGATTGGCTTATACTTGATGTTTGGGTTAGATGGTTGTTAAGAACACTGTAGAGGTTAATCAACAGTGCATAGTTAATAGTGTGGGGAACACTCCTTCAATGATGAAATGTCTCCTACATGTGTTGAAACCCAATAGACACCATCTCAAACTTTTCTTAAATTGTTATCAAAAGAACTTTTTCAATCACAACTATTTGATAAATATTTACATTTTTGCTAAAAATTGTTGCATAAAACACTATTTTTCGTAATTGAAATAAAATAACTATTTTTAATAAATTCCAAAGAAAACTAATGTGTGCATTCTATTTATCAAAATCCCCACACAAGATCATACATTGACTGAAAGGCTCTAGATGGGAGGGTTTGAAAAGGCCATGAATCTTGCTCCAGATCGATTATTTCTAGGGAAAAACATATTATAAAATATTGGGTGCAAATACATTGGGAGATTAACATTAAGGATATTGGTATGTTTGAACCATCTCCCAAGGGGTACTCCTTGAGAGACCAGACACAAAAATAAGTGAGATATTTTAGATTCTATTTTTTGTATTCTGAATTCTATTCAGTGAAGTAAGATAAGTGCAAGCAGAATAATTTAAATTCTATTTCCTATTGAACATCTCAAAATATTAGGAAAATGGATTCATGCTATGATACACTAACCTAGGAGAGTGGTTTTAATAGAAAAATCACAATTACATCATTAATCCTATCACAACATTATAGGTAGTTGTAGCCCAAGTTTATGTAGCATGACATCAAACATAAGCTCTCTGATGTGAAGAAAGTATTGTAAATATAGTTTTAATAGATTATACTTCCTCATCAAGTCAGTTTAAGAGATCTAATCTTTAGAATAGACTAACCCAAGTATGGAGACTTAAAAATCCAAGTTCTTTTCTTTTATACTAGGAATTTCGACGAGAGGAATACTAGAAGACATCATTGACTAGAGACCACCTAGAATAATTATCAGTGAATGATAGCTCATTTCCAAAACCATCCACTATCCACTTAAGATGGGTTTTTTTAACAAGTTAAAATTATTTCCAAATACTTTCTTCCAAAAATACTCCTAAATTGTAGTTGATACTGTGTTGATGAAAAGCGTATAGAATCATATGTTTCTCAAACAAATCATTATGTGGAATTAATACATCAAAATATGGTGTCTTGGAAAGATTTTCCAATTCTCATTTCCCTTGACAACTTTCACTACATAAATAACACAATGAGTAATTATTTAGCACGATGGATATCAATTATTCACATGGTTATTTTTTCTTGTGGGAGAAACAAATTATATCCAAGACACTTTGTGAAGACCTTGGGCTTGTTTGTCATTATCTCGTTAAAAATATCTTATCAACAAGATAATTTATTATATGAAGTCTTAGAGCTATCCTAACAATATGGATAGAAATTATTTAGTCACTTGTTTCCATAAATCACATAGAGAATAGTATAAAGCAAAAGGAATACCTATAAGATTGAACAATTCCCCTCTTCTTGTCCACTTCCATAGAAATGTTTTATGATAGACTAGAATGGGAATCATACTTTACCTCTGACACTACATATTGGTCCATTTTAATCTTCAATTTGAAAGTTTACAAAATACATTTATGTAATGCAAATATTCATTAAAACAAGCTTCCTATGTTGGGCATTGTGTCTCTATTGTTGTCATTGATGTCAAGTCACATTGATGTAAAAGGAAGTTTTTAGTGTATAGGACTCATTATGAGGTTTTATTCATGAAATAAGATGAATTATGAATAGTAGTCTCTCCTATTGGGTCATATAACATCATGTTTAGTTGAGTTACATGGTGCTTTTGCAAATATCAAGCAAGCAAGGAGTGTGAGTATGTGCTTTAGAGGTTTTAAAAGATGTGTATGAGGTGTAACATGCTTAATATGATATGTCAAAGTTGTATAAGGATTTGTATGATGGTAAATAGGTCAGTTTGTGTGCAACATGTGTTGGTATAAGCCATATTATGTGTATTCGTAGACCTAGCACAAGTATTTATTATAATGTCATGAAGTATAGAGCATATCCAGTTAGTATAAGCATGTTGAAGGTTTTATGACACCATATAATAGGTGTAGATGATGTATCCAGTCAAGAATTAGGTGTTAAGTACATGATTGAGGTCCTTTCAGGGAAACACTAAAAACAAGGCAATGAAAGCATGTGTAATTCATGGTGTGTGGAATGTCACAGTAATTTGCAAGCATAATTGAGAATTGGGAAGCATGTAGGAGATTTTTGTATAGGTGCATGCCAAGTTTCAAGTCAAGTTTTTGAAGATGATGCAAGAAAAGTCATTTTGAGCTCAGTCGAGCTCTAAAATCACTCATTCCTAGCTCGATAAGCAAGTTCTTATGCTCACCCACATGTGCACACTTTGCATGGGGTCTTGAACCTTTTAGGGATACTAGTACATGGAGTTAAAAGGACATAGAAAGAACAATGAGGTTAAATAGAAATCAGACATTTATGAACCATCGTTAAGAAGAAGAACAAGTCAAAACCCTTCTTTCAGAGAGATAAAGAAGATATGCATTGTATCATCATGAAGTGATATGGAAAGGATAATGTGATGATTCAACATTTTAGAGGAATCTACAGAGCTCCTTGTGGTGGTATTTATATGCTCCAGTTTCTTGGTAAGGTAGAGAAAAACCACGTAATTTTTAGAATATTTGTTGGTACAAAGATGAGTTCAAGCTTTCATGGTGAAAAACTAATTTTTCTAGATATGTTGGGAGGTGTGCTAAATAGCCATGAAAATTTCTAGGAAGGTTTAGTTGATAAATTTGAAGAAACATGTCCTCCAATGTGCCCTACCGCTATAAGCCTAAAAGAGCTAAAACTAGTCATGGTAGTTTGAGGTGAGTTTGATAGAATTGCATAGTGAAGAAGTGTTTGATGAGTTTGGATACTAGGTAGAGGTATATTATGGTGTGATGTAATTCTTGGTTTTTCTAGTGAATTGTTTTCATATTGAAACTTACTCATGGTCTAAAACAACCCTATTAGGCCTATTAAGAAGGTGGCTTTAAAAATGTGTGCATGGTTGAAATGCTTCATGAAACATATGAATTTTAGTTATTCAGAAAGTTTTCAATGTTTTCATTGATGTTTTTCATGCATTGGTATAGCTTAGATGTGTAGTGGAAGGTATTGAAGATCTGATCCCATAAGAGACGTCCTTGAATCCTAAAAGCTAGTATGACCAGCTTTAGAAGATGCATGTGTTTTTGCTCTTGTGGCATGATTTGAATGTTAGGATGAGTATTTCCAGTTAGATGAAGATGTTATATTCCCATTGATATGTTACTTATTCCATGATGAGGTGATTTTAGGTATGAACGAGCTTGTTCTTAAGAGCCTGTTTTGAGCATTATCACCATATTTAAGTGAGGTAATAGAAATCGAAGGTTTGAGGTATTGTGTCCTATTTCATGGTGTCTCATGGACTTGTAGAGTGAAACTTAGGTTCTTAAAAATCCTAATTTTTGGAGCTCACAAATTGGTTTGTTTCATGATGGAGTTATTTGGTGCAACCTTTCTTGAGCTTGTTGTTGGTGCTAAGGGGTTTTGATTGACATGTGTGGAGTTGGTTATGCCTTGGTGAAGCTTCTATGTGCATTTGAAATTCAAATTCTAACCATTGGAAGAGATGTCTTGTTTGTGTTGTTGGGCCTTTGATGACATAATGAGGTCTTGAAATGTAATTTTTAGTGTCATGTAATGTTTATTAATGGTGATATGACTATTCTTATTAGTCTGTGCTGACCTAGAAGTGTTTATGACGTGTGTCATGTATATAAAGTGTTATGTTTGTTCATTTGAACTAGTTGTGATGATGGGGATGTAAGCGAGCTATAGGTATTGAAAAGGATAGTTGTAAGGAATCAAGGGTATATTTGAAAAGAGGTATGAGGATGAAAGAAAATAATAGGATCAGGGATTCACGGTCATTAAACCTAATCAACATATGATGATGAATGTTTGAGCGAAGAAGAAGTTATTTTGAGAAGGGTTTTGAGTGATAAGAGCTAAATTAGTGATCAAAATCATTTTTAGTAGGGTTCACATTAAGGCCCCCTACCAAATATTATTATAGAATGAGTGGAAAATCTCACAAATGTGCTTTCAAAAATGACAAATATTCCAAAAAAAAATTTGGAGAAAAAGGAACTCATCCAAAAGGTTTCCATATTCTCTTGAATATTTATTAGTTTAATGAAAGCTCAAATAAAATTATATTTAATCCTCTTCATGACCCATATGATGTGTTAGTTCGTGGTGATCGTAAACTATTCCTATCCATCACTCTACGAGCGCATATCCTAAGGAAAAAGTCCTAATATGGGTAAAATTGATGAATACTTAATTTTCAAGACTTCTAAATATTCTTATTGGATTCATTGTCCCTTTTCCATAAAGATTCAAATATTGGACTACTAATTTTCATCAAATTTTGACATTGGGCTAAAGAAACCAATTTTTCAGCGAGTTGGGTGAATGCAGACGCCTAATTACAAAAATGTAGATGCCTGATTATGAAAATGCAAATGCTTGAAAAAAATGCGACACTGACGTAAAAATGCAGATGTTGGAATGCAAGTTTTAGGTTTCTAGAAGACCCAGTGAATGAAGGATGCAACCAGGCATCCGAAAAGTGTAAAATACAGACACCCAATTGTAGAATGTAGACATGTGAATTCAAAACACATATGCTTGACTATGAGATAGAGATGCCTATAGCGAGATGCTTGAAAATTCAGAGGGACTATAAAAATCCAAAGGTCGGGAATGTAGATGCTAATGTATGTATAATGTAACCCTCACATTGGGGCGAATATATGTATTTATATGAAATTTATTATAAAAACTAGGTGATCCGAACCCCAAAATAGTTTTACTCCTAGATTTTTTAAGTGAAATGCTGCTCCAAATGACTCTTTAAAATCACCAAATAAAAGTTTCAAATTTATAAATATTCACGAATTAGCGAAGAATCGCCACTAAATATTTTTCCTAGTTTTTGGAGAAACTATTCATCAAGCGTTCTTCATATCCAAGGGATTGAGTTGGTTCCCAGCCATCTCGGGGTTTGTAGCCTCCTTATGTGGTTGGTGCCTCACTAAACTATGGATTGGTGCTCCTTGTAGGTTGGTGCCCTTCCAAACTAGGTGTTGGTGCTCATTCTGAAGTTGGTGTTTCACTAAATTCCTTTGTGTTGTGTAATATATGTAAAGGTTCAATGGATTTTCTTCCCCTTGATGGTTTCCCACTTGATATCTTGTGTTAATGTGTATTTATTGATTATGTACTTGTGGATGGGTGTTAAACACTTAATAAGCTCACATTGATGATGTATGTTAAATGGTTGATTTGAATGATGGGTGTAAGTGATGGTAAATGAAGTAAAAAAATTGAATGAATGGTTTTCCCCCTTAGCCAATGTGCTTTTAAAAATTGGTATCGAGATAAATTTCCTTATGATGCAAGTCTAACAACTTGAGGATATCCTTAAAGCACAACAATGGGTAAATCATCTGATGTTGAAACAACATTGATGTGTCTAAGAAAGAATTAAAATGGTTTAGACTCCCTAGACAAGGTATATGAATATAAAATTAATTTTATGAATGATGAGCATGATCAATCCATTAAAGATTTGGAATATCAACTCAGTTTAGTGTCAAAAGCTCTCAAAATAAAAGAAGAAGAATTTTTCAAGATCAAGTCTGAATTAGAAACCCTAAGAGATAGAGAATAAGATTGCATTGGGAATGAAGATGAGTTGAAGTCATTGAAATTAGAGTTGGATTATATGTATAGAATATTGAAGATCTATGAGAGGTCGAGATGAGTTTATAGATAACCAAGTAGGTCAAAGTACTTATGAATATGTGAAGGATACTAAGAAGATAGATTCAAATAAGTATAAACCTATTAAGCAGCCAAATACAATGAGTTATAGTTAATCTTTCAATGGTTATTGTTATGCTTGACATGAATTTGGTTAGAAAGCTAGATATTGTTAGAGGGGATCCTCAAGGAATTATTGTTTATGGAGTTATGAAAGCTCCATCAAAGGTAAGTGTTTTCATGTTGTGAATATTTGCATAAGGCTACGGATTGTAGTTAGAACCTAAGATCATATCAATCAAGAGGAAATAATAGTGTCTTATCTTATAACTGTCATAAACTAGGTCATATAGCCATATTTTTTCATTATGAGTCTTCCAAAAAAAGCAAGAAGTTTGATGCATCTAGATAGGGTAAGAGTGTTCAAGACAATCTAAGGTGTTTATCAATAGGTCTTCTCAAGAAGAACCAAGCACAACCAAGGAAATCAATAATTCTCATCCTTTAGAGAGAATCAAAGAAGATTCAAGGGTATTCAAAGTTGTTAAGAAGAGTGATCATGTAAATAAAGTAAAAGAGGAACCTAAACCTAAAGCAGTCAAGATCATCTTGAAATTTGATCATGTACATAAGAAAAATGAGAGAGTCAAAGAAGTGTCATGCTCTACCAAGAATCCAAAATATGTTGAAAAGGATAAGAAGGAAGAAGTGAAGATAGTCAAGTTAAATTATGATGTATCCACAAGAAAGAGAGGATTTCTATTTATAATTGAGAATAAGTTTGTATTTGAAGAAGACCATATGTATTTGACAGGTTTCCAATTTGAATAAAAAAGGAATATGTTGTTATCAAGTATAAGAATCCATACAATAAGTCAAGAAGGAAGAAAGACACGGAGGTTTGGGACTCTGATAATTCAGATCATGAGCAGAAATATAACACCAAATAACACAATATTCCAGAATAATGATCTCAATATGCAATTAGAATAGCTTTGCCACTTCGAGGGGGCAACCTCCAAACCATACAATAAGACTCAAATGCTCCAAATGATGATGAAATACTACCTAAAATCCCCTATATATATTATTCATATGTTATGGCCAACACCAAGGCCGACCTACTAAGCATGAGAAAGTATAAATGATATAATAAAATGATATGGTAAGCCACAAGTCAGCTACTCATATCCTAATACAAGCAATAGGTTAAGGGCGTAGCATGCCCTTCCCCTTCAAAGCAAACATTGTCCCCAATGTTGAGAAGCTCTGGGTGTTGCTGCAGAATGTCATATCTTCCCATGTTGCATCTTCATTGTCCATATTCTTCCACTTGATCAAGTACTTAGTAATAACCCGTGTCCTCAATATTTTAGTGCGTGTTTGAAGGATGCATTCAGGTTCCAAGATGACTCTCCCCTCCTCATCGAGCTCAGGTAACACTGTTTGGGCTGATACTCTTTGTCCAATTACTTTCTTCAGGCAAGAAACATGAAAGACTAGATGTATTTTGGTTGATTGTGGAAGTTCTAATTTGTATGCTACAATACCAATCTTCTGCAATACTTGATAGGGGCCATAATACTTCGGTGAAAGTTTTTATCCTTTTGTTGTTGTTTCAAATACATTTTCTTATATGGTTGTAACCACACAAAACCCAATCACCGACTTCAAAATTCCTTTCTGTGCGATGTTGATCAGCCTGTTGCTTCATGCGGTTTTGTGCCATGACCAAGTTCTCCTTGAGACTAGAGAGGACCTCTTGTTGATACTTGAATGTGTTCTTCTACTACTCTAACCCATGGTTTTCCTCTCAATGATGATGTGATGGATGGTGGATGGTACCCATAGAGTGCCAAAAAAGGAGACATTTTAGATGAAGTATGGAAGGAAGTGTTATACCACCATTCTGCAAGTGGCAACCATTGGACCCATCTTGCTTTTTTATCTAATGTAAAGCAATGGAGATATCCCTCCAAACACTTATTTACAACTTCTGTTTTCCCATCAGACTGGGGATGATAAGAAGAGCTACAAGCTAACTGAGTACCCAAACATGAGAATAAATCAGTCCAAAAATTACTAGTAAATATAGGGTCTCGATCACTTACTATAATCTTCAGTGTCCCATGAAGCTTCTAAACTATGTCCATGAAGGTTGTTGCTACCATGCTTGCAGCAAATGGGTGTGCCAAGGCACAAAAATGAGCATATTTGGTGAGTCTATCCACCACAACCATGATGACATTTTTTCCTTCAGATTTAGGCAATCTTGTGATAAAGTCCATGGAAACCTCTTCCCACCGCTGGCTAGGAATAGATAGAGGTTGTAGAAGACCTAGGGATCGAACTGTTTCACCCTTATTTTGCTGACAAACCATGCATTCTGCCACAAATTTTTGGACATCCCCTTTGAGACCTTCCCAAAAGAAATCTTGTTTGACTCGATGATAAGTCTTCAAGAATCCAGAGTGCCCCCTACTGGAGAAGAGTGAAGCTCAGATAGAATCCTATTTTTAAGAGTGGAGTTCTTACATAGGTATAATCTATCTTTATACCATAAAGCATCCCCTTTCAATACAAATTTTTCAGACATGCTTGGATCATTCTGGAGATGATGAATGAGGTTTTGTGTGGTTGGGTCATTTCTCCATTCGACCTTGCCTCATCTATCCAATCTTCCTATAATATGGATATGGCACATAACAAGGTTGCAGTTGATTCATCTTTCCATGACAGAGCATCCACAACTACATTCTCCTTCCCTTTCTTATAGATAATCTCAAAATCATATCCCAACATCTTGGAGACCCATTTTTGTTGTTCTTCAGATGATAAACGCTGCTCCAAGAAGTATTTTAGACTATCATGATCTGTCTTCACTTTAAAGTGTCTTCCTATGAGATATGGTCTCCATTTCTTTACTGCATGAAGTATGGCTAGCATTTCCTTCTCATAAGTCAGCTTGGAAAGATTCTTACCTTTGAATTGATGGCTCAAAAAGGAAATAGGATGGCCTTCTTGCATGAGAACTACCCCCATACCCACCCCTGATGCATCACATTCAACAATGAATGTTTTGGAAAAATATGGAGTAGCCAAGACTAGAGTGGTGCACATGGCCTCCTTTAGTTGCTCAAATGCTTTGGTTGCATCCTCACTCCAATGGAAGGAGTCCTTCTTTAATAAAGTTGTGAGAGGTGCAGATATGCTTCCATAATGCCTTACGAATCTTCGGTAATAACCTATAAGCCCCAAAAATCCTCGTAGATTCTTTAGGGTTTTTGGAACCTTCCACTCCATCATGGCTTTGATCTTATTAGGATCCACTTTAACCCCTTCATGAGAGACAATGTGACCCAAATATTCAACCTCCTTGAGTCCAAAAGAACAATTAGAGGGCTTTGCATAAAGTTGATGTTGCTCAAGGGTTTCCAAAACCTTATTTACATGATGCAAATGTTCCTCCCATGTTTTTCTATAAATTAATATATCATCAAAAACACTAAGACAAACTTCCGTAGGAATGACTTAAAAATAGAATTCATCAAACTTTGAAATGTAGAAGGTGCATTTGTGAGTCCAAAAGGCATTACCAGAATTCATAATGGCCTTCATGTGTCCGAAAGGTAGTTTTATGAACATCCTCATCCTTGATTCTGATTTGGTGGTATCCCGAACGAAGATCAAGCTTTGTAAAATAAACAACACCATGCAACTCATCAAGTAAATCATCAATTACAAGAATAGGAAACTTATCTTTGATTGTGTACTTATTAAGTTCCCTATAATTAGGACACATGCACCACATGTCATCTTTCTTCCATACCATCACTACTAGAGAAGAATAAGCACTCTGACTATGACGGATAATTCCTTCTTCCAACATCTCTTGTACAATATTTTCAATTTCACTCTTTTGCACATATGGGTACCTATAAGGTCTGATGTTAGGTGGTTGACTTCCTGGTAATAACTGAATAACATGATCATGATCTCTCTTTGGAGGTAAGCCCTTTGGTATATTTTCAAATACAATAGAGTGTGCATCCAACACTGCTTGCATATCTGATGGTATAATGTCCTTAGAATGATGAGCCTCCAATGAAAATAGTTGTGCCACAAATCCCTCTGCACCCTTTTTTAGCATTTTGTGCATTTGATGAGAACTTACTATTTGTGGAGACTTTTCTCTTAAGCCTCTTAGCTCAAAATTCCTTCCTTCAGAGTGAAATCACATGAACAAGTCTTGGAAGTTCATCTCAATGGTTCCCAAAGTGGTAAGCCATTGAACCCCTAACACAATGTCTACTCCTCCCATAGAAATGGCATACATGGGACTATTTAGTATGTAATCTCCCATGGCAAGCTTAATGCTATGGCATTTTCTAGAACAAGTAATAATACCTCCATCAGTAATCATTACTTGACATTCAGGAGCTGGATAAATGAAGCAGTTTAGGCGCACTACTAACTTATGATTGATAAAGTTGTGAGTACTTCCTGAATCAATCAACACTGTGACCCTCTATTTTTTAGGAATCCAACCACCTTTAGGGTTTGGGGGGTGCTAATACCTGAAATTTCATGGCATGAGATTGTTGGCTGAGGATCTCCTGACTCCTCCTCTGGCTCAACCAAGACCTCTGACTCTGAATCTTCATCCTTCTCTTCATCTTCACTAGGCCCATCAATGTAGAACAACTTCTTTTCAACACATTTATGTCCTGGTCCAAATTTACAGTCACAGTTAAAACATAAACCTTTTTTTATTTTTTCTTCAATTTGTTGAGGTGTCAATCTAACTGGTCGAGGGAGTGCTGGGGCCAAGGTGTTGTATCTCTGGTATAAGTGAAATGTTGTCTCCTACTTGAAACAAATTTCTCCTCTTCCCTTCTTACCATAATCATCGAATCAAAAACCTTATGAGGATTAAACATACGCACCTCATGCTCAATGTGATCCTTAAGACCCCTGAGAAATAGGTCATTTAGATTCTCTTCAGTAATATTTTCCACCCATAGAGAAAGGTTTTGGAAGTGATGAATGTAATCCTTAATAGATCCTATCTATCTCAATTTTGCTAATTGGCTGAAGTAATTATCTGACACACTAGAACTATAGTGTAATTACAACTCTTCAATGAACATTATCCATGTAACATTGAGACCACTCTTCTGCCTTTGAGCACATAACCATCGATACCAAATGAATTGGTCAGGTTCAGATACAAAGCTGCCATGGTCACCTTTTGTCCTGGTGGAATCTGATGTAGTTCAAAAAATTCTCCATTTGGTTGATCCAATTGAGTGGATCCTTTCCATCAAACTTACGCATCTCCACTTTTGGAAACATAGTACGGGCCTGCAGAGTGCTCGTATTTGGATTGTGCACACTCAAAGATCCACTTTGGCTCATGTGTCTATTATGTTGACCTGAGGATCCACCTTGATTGACATAAGTATGATTACCCATCATATACGTACTGAAGTTTTGCATGAAATCCTCCAATATTTTTCCAATCCTATCCACATCTTCTTTGTTGGCCACCCGAGATTCGAGGTCTCTCAGGTTAAACTCAAGTTGGCTTACTTTGTGGTCTGATCAAAGTAAACCCTAACCCTGAGGAATCTGTAGTTATATCTTCTATCTCCAACTCCTCAACTACTATCTCATCCTTTTCTGGTGTTTTACCTAGAGTGATGGGATTCTTTTTTCCTCTTGTGGAAGGCCCCACCATGATGCCCCAAAATAGTAGGATGTAGGGATCACAATCAAATTTTAGGGTTTCATATTTCAATATGAATTCGGCCAAATATAAAAAACTTAAAGAACAAACCCCAAAATAATTTTTTTGTGCTTTCCAAAATGTAACGAATTTGAAAAAATTCCACAATTTGCACCCTAGGGAGTGATTTTATGAAAAACCATAAATTTGTAATAACTTTTGCAAAATAAATTTAAAAAGTCTGAAATTTTCAGGGAACCTTACTTGAAATGTTTTTCAATCTGTAAAAATATCTCCCACCAATTCTCTTTTTTCGTAATATATGGTGGAAACAAAAATTAGGGTTTTTGCCCTAATTTTGGCCCAGATCGCAGCTCTGATACCACTTGTAATGAAATTACTTGTATAATTTAGATCATGAGAAGAAATATAACACCAAATAACACAATATTCCAGAATAATGATCTCAATATGCAATTATAATAGCTTCGCCACTTCGAGGGGGCAACCTCCAAACCATACAATAAGACTCAAATGCTCCAAATGATGATGAACTACTACCTAAAATCCCCTATATATACTATTCATATGTTATGGCCAACACCAAGGCTGACCTACTAAGCATGAGAAAGTATAAATGATATAATAAAATGATATGGTAAGGCTACTCATATCCTAATACAAGCAATAGGTTAAGGGCGTAACAGACTCTTCTCGAAGATTTCATATTGTTCAAGTGCCCTAAGAAGAATGGGTTGTCTTCACTAAGATTCTTGAAGACATTCATTAGTTAAGGAAGAAGTGAGGTATATGTTGTTCTTTTTGAATAGGGTATATTATTAGAAGAAAGTCATCATGATAACAAGTTTCTCGGAGATGTCGGTGGTTGGTAGATCGTGTAAAGGGTCACCATGATTTTGTATCCATTAAGATGGTATACTTGTTTCTTGTATCATTCATAAGAGGTATGATGGATGCTTCCTAAGTTTTTAGTAATATTGATCAAAGTGGGGTTTCAGTCATATTGGTATCATGAATGAGTGTCATGCAATCATATTTTTGGTGTTTTGAATACCTAGTTGACTAAGTTTTGAAGATATTGTTAACATTCCATTTCTGCTCTAGAATGGTTTGAAGGTGTATAACAATTGTCAAAGAAGATATGTATCAGACCTTGAGGATTGTATGAGGCTAGAAGGATTTAGGATGAAGTTACAAGTAAGTTCCTAAAAATGATGAATACTTTAGAGGATTGACTACAAGGTATGTTTCTTGATATAGTGATATTAGGGTTTGTAAGTGGTGTCTTAAGGTATGAACAATATCAAGATTATAATTTATGTTCATGATTCAAAAGAATAGTGAGAACATCATAACTTGGTACCTTGTTATGTATGATATATAAAAATTGATTCAAGGGTTATAGAATATATTGGAGTTGAATCTAGATCTATGATGTTCATGTTTCTCTATGAAGTTGTTCACCTCATCTAGTTTGTGATCAAAGATGCCTACACTTAAGGGGGGTTTAAGAAAATCTAGTAATGGTCATGTTGAGTATAGTTTATTGAGTAGAAAGATAGGATAGGGTAGGTTATAGGAGTAATTTACTATGAAGATGTTAGAAGGAGTAGATTTCATGGAGTATGAAGGTTAAAGATTATTTTGGGCATAATGTATAGATTATTCTTTGAGGATTTTTATAGCTTTTTTCCCTTGAATGGATATAGGTATAACATAGTTTCAAGGGGAGTTATTTGTTCCTTTTGTTCTTATTCAAGGATTAAAGAGATTAAGGAGATCCCAAATGTATCTTGAAGGTATTTCCTGACCTCATTCTATCCTGGTAATATTGTGAAGGACTGTGTGTAGTGTCCAGAGGAATGTAAAGGCATCGAAAGTATGATATAATGCATGATAGTTTTATGAAGAGAATAATAAGGTTTGTAATAAGTCCGAGAAGTTATGAAAAATGCAATAAAAATTATGGTATCATATTGCATCAACTCAGGGGGAGCAACCATGATTTGAATGACTGCGAAGATGATTGAAGCCCAAGAACATACCAAATCCATGGAAAGATATTATGTGATGTTTGAAGGAGTGATTTTCTCATATGATTCAAGGAAGGATGAAGAAGGCCTGATAGTGGTTGAAAAGTGTCAGGTGCTACAATGAAAGGGATTTGAAGATCAAACATGGTGATAGACAACTTGGAGATGAAATAGTATACTAGTGGTTTCTCCTATGACCTGTGTTAAGTCTATAGATGATAATAATTATCTTGAGAAAGAAGCTATGTTTGAAGTTTTGATGGATGAAGAATAAAAATTTGGGTAAGCATGTTTTTCTATGTTTGATTTTTCAGGTGGGTTTGTTGTTACTCAAAGAGATATCTACTACTCCGGGGGAGAATCTATGATCTATTCTTATTTGAAGCATATTTTTAAGCTCATAATATTGCACAAGAAGGTCTATAATATTGTATAGTTTCATAAATGGGAAGAGGAATATTGTTCAAGTTGAATAATGCAAAGTCATTTTGAAAAAAAAAAATTATGATCTAAGAAGTGAGTAAGGAAAGTAACAAAGTGTTCTAATGTGTGTGGATCCCAACAAGGAGTGAATCTAAATACATAAAGGCAAGTTGGTCATGATATTGGTAAAACTATTGTGACATATTTAGTCCATACATTATTGAAATAGATTTAGCTAGTTGTTTGATGAAGAAGAAGACACACCTATTCTACAAGATCTAAAATGGAGTTAAGAAAGGATCATTTAAGGGGGATCTGTGTAAAGGAACTTTAAGGTTGTTAGCATGATGAAAGGGGAACATAATTTTATGAGAAAGGTATGTTGTGATTATTGGTATGTACACCAAATTGAAGTAGGACATCCTATTTTTATTGAAGAAAGTTTTTTATAGTTGAAACAAGAGCCAAGTGTCCTAATATGCATGGTGTTGTGTCAAGATGACACAAGTAAGTAAAAATAATTTTTTTTTGGGTGGTAGCCATTATAGGAAAAACATGCCCCAACCGATTATGAGGTTGTGATAGGTAATAAGGTCATCACAGGTGTGAGGTTAGTGTAAACTTTGGGTTAGGCGTATTAAAAAGGTTTCATAAGGAGTAAATAGTGTTATATGGTACAATGATGAGGTAAAAAATTGAACCCATTTCTTAATGGACAATTAATGTTGGTAAAAAGAAACGAGCATGATGCATTAGGGCACATGACACTTTGTCGGTTTTTTAAATTGACGTGTTTCCTATTTATGTGGGATAAAAAGGTAAAATATGTGAATTATAGATTCATTTGTGCTTTTCCATTAGTGAAAATGACAAGGAGAGAGGTGTTTTCCATCGTTGATGAGAGTGGTCATGATTGGGTGAGATTCTAGGCTGATTTCAAGAGAGGTGAGTGGTTGGAATGGTTAAATCAAGTGAACCATATGAGATCTTTTGTGTGATCCGATTGGTGGACAACCAAGAGGTTTGACTCGACTATCACCGGAAGAAGGAGGACATGCATCAGGACCAATAGGTTAGAGATCCATCTAGAGATCGGAGTTCATCCATCAAGAGGTGATGTCATTGTGTAGAGGTAGGAGTCAATCCTTTCTTTTTCTAGTTTTTGACTGAATTTTTTGAAACAATGAAATACAATAGGGGGAAATGAAAAATTAAAAATGTAGTTAAAAATGGAAGAATTTGGGTATGGGGTGAGTGCAATGTAGATTAATTAGGTCCAAATGGAAATGGGTGGGGTTAACCCTTTTATGGGTAGGTTTTATGCGTGTTTGTTAAATTTGTAGAAAATTATATGGGTGTTCATATTTTCCAGCCTAACTAGATTTACTAGTTCATTGGCGAAGTCGCGGTAAACATCGACATTCATGCCAGATCGGTGGGAAAATAGTCGATTGACATTGGTTTGGAGATCAGTCACCAAGATGATCGATGTCCATCACCATGTGAAAAGTGACTTAGTATGAATAGGTTAAGTTGAGAATAATGAAATGGGGTAAAAATGAAATTGAATGGTAGATAGGCAATGCGTAATGGAAACAAAGAGGGATGAGGGAGAGAATTAGGTGGGTGAGTGTAAATATAGGTAAATATAGATGGGTATTAGAGTAAGATTAGGTCACAATGGATGATGAATGGTTTATGGGAATGATAGGCTAGGTTGTAGTTAGGAAATAGATGGGAAATTTCGTAATAGTATTATTTGACATGTTGAGTGGTATGGATGCGTGCACATCATCAATTGACGATGTGGGACCATGTCCCACCATTATTAGGACAAATGCATCCCAATGTTACTGAGGATGAGTGGATACATATGTGAGATTTCAAATTGGTGGGAATTAGGTGATGCCTGCATATTTAAAGGGATCACAACACCGTGGTATGGTCCCTGAAACATCGATAGGTAGGATACCACGAAATACCTTTCATCTCCTTGTTATCCAAAATTCACCCCTCAAGGTAATTTTGATAACATGCATCAAATTCTTTAGTCCCAAGTAATTATATTGATTCAAGGTAAAAATCATGTTATCACATCCCAAGGTATCTTTACATGAACTCTCCTGCAAGAAGAAAACCCAAAGAAGTTTTAAAAATGTGAAAATTTGTAAAAGCCAAGCTTGGTGCCAAAATACAGAGAAAATCGGCTAAGTCTTGTCCTAGGTGGTCCTTGGGACAGTTTGGGATGCCAAACCACGAATCGGGTGAAAATCCGCCAGTAGGTTCGTGTAAACTTATGGGATAGTTGGGACATCGGGACGCGCGGGAAGCGAGTAAATAACCGAAAAGTGGAAAAAATCGACTAAGTGTCAAAATTTGGGACACCGAGCCAAAAGTACATGCAATGATGTGAACCGCTGAAAAGCTGAAGGATAGTTTGGGACATGTTAGGGCCAAAGATACGCGCAGGACGCGAGGGGACGCAAAAATCCGAAATATGTGAGAGAAAAATTGTCAAGTTTGGGACATTTCCATTAGTGAAAATGTACGGAGGAGCGAACTTTTCAATTCGGTGATGAGACTTTCATCCAAGGAAGTTTGCGACATCCGAGGCCAAAGGTGAGTGGGATGCGAAAATCCGGCGTAGTGGGCAAAGAAGAAAAGTCAACGTTTGACCCGTGAAACTTCAACACCATAACTTTTGACTCCGAGCTCCGATTTTCACAAAATTGGACTTTCGGGAATGAGAGATCGACATCCTCTAATGAGGGTAGATATATTTAAATAAGAGAAACATGTTCTGATCCAGTTCTTTAATGCTCATTCCCGTAAAATGATACAAAACGCCCGCGGACCCAAAATAGCTGCCCGCAATGAAAATAACTTTTGCATTTCTCAACAAAATCGCACAAAATTGGTACCGTTGGAATCGTGGGTCAAGAGACCAATGCAAAAAATAAATAAATTTTGGATTTGGTGAGATATCAATGGATATTTTTTATAAAACGTGGCCAAGTTCATAACAGTGTTTCATTTGGTGGTTGGGAGTGCAATTAAGAGGCATGGTCGTCATTCTTTCTCTCTTAAGCCTTTGGGACAGAGTATGGGGAGCCTTTTTCAAGTAATATATAATCATTTTAATCCATTTAATGCCTCTTAAAAGTGGTTGAAGGACATATTTCGGGATTTCCATTTTCCCTTCTCTTTCCCTTCTCATTTTTCTATATAATTGGAGTGTTGGGCTCATTGTAAAGGGAGTTTTTCGAAATAGCAAATCTAGTATCAAAATTTCTTTGTGAAAAATGTGCTGCAGTTAAAGTGGACTCCTTGCATGGTGATCCAAGCCCTTATCTTGTAATAGATTTAACTATGCATATCATGAAGCAATAAAATATCGGTTTGTGGATATATCTTCCCCTGCTGTGTTTTCTTTCATTCTTCTTTCCCCTTTAATCTTTCTACAAGAATATTGTGTCTATTATTATGTTCTTGCAGGGATCCATTATCATTGTGTATGCTTAGAATATCGTTGTGAATGCATTTTGCTAGATTATGGAGAACTGTCATCACCTCTTCTAGTGTGCACTTTAGGTATTTCACACATTTGGAGAACTACTCTCACACCCTCCTTTTGAGTGTATCACCACTTTAGTGTAGGCTTTCATTTTACACATTCTCTCTACTTGGTCCCTTGAAATTTAGATTAGAATAGTTAGTTTCCCTAAATTAGAGTAGATTGTGGCGGGTAGTTTAGGAGCATAGAACCAAGATTTCTTGGTGGGTCTATCTCAAGTAGCAGAGTCCCACAACTTGGAGATAGTACCCATGTTATCCAATCACACGTGAGTTCAAGTATATGCACTTTTATAAACACACAATGACCTTTCGATCACTACCCACCGACAAGATGACCATTACATTCGAGGACATATACAAGATTTTATGGTTGCCAATTGTTGCTGATCCATTATATTCGGTATCAGTAGATGGAGCCTTTGAGGAGTTGATTGAGGTATTTGGGGAGATGGCTAGTCACCTGATAGAGTACAACACTAGTCTTGTTTCGGGGGCTTTGTATGTTGCACATCCGCAGGAGACATGATTAACATTGTTGATGATTGTGGTGGTGGGGTGTTATGCACTTCATGAATGAGAGGGTGCTCATTTTCCTAGAGGAATGATGGGAATATTGTGATATATGATTGAGGATCGAGTCTGATTTACATGGGCACCTGCATATTCAGTGTAGATATATAGGGAGTTGTGGGCTTACCAGAGGATGCGATGCTACAAAAATTTTGTACGTCCCTACTTCACTGTTTGGAGTACTAACAGATTGTGGTAGTGCGGCCGCGAGGACTACCAATACCATATTGGCACCATGGAGATAGAATGGAAGGTTATAGGAGGTGGGTGGTCATAGGTGGTCATCCTCGAGTGGAGGAGGTAGTGCATGACATAGTATATTATAGATGGGATTCATAGGGCATGTATGGGATTGATGAGGAGCTACAAGAGTTACAGTTAGTGCAATTGATACAAGGAAGACATGTTGGCAAGCACAAGATGATCACAATCATTGATAGAGTCTTACGTAAGTTAGGATTACAGTAAGATTTATCACCACCCTTCCCAGTACCGCATGGATGATGTGGAGAGACCTTTGTCTCCACCCTAATCAGGAGGAGGTACCAATGGATATGAGACTAGATGATACAGGGACCACTGTGGCATATAAACAATCATGGGAAGTGGAGTTACAGGCACCACCACCACGGCCAAATCAACCAGACTTAGCCATAGTGATGGTTTAGAGGGATTCCCTATAGGGATAGGTGACCACCTTGGGAGTTTAGTTGCCAGTGGAAAAGGCACATGTAGTTACTTTGACACGGTAGATGACTACGTTATAGGGTCCATTGACTACTAGCCACACTTAAGCATAGGTATAGTTACAAGCTCCTACAGAGGATGGTGGACAGGTAACAACACTATAGGCACAGATTACTAGTTTACAAGGATGGCTAATAGCCATGTGGGCACGTGTTATAGCCTAATAGGCCCAGTAGCTACATAGGTGCCACCATAGGCATTGGGACAGGGTCCCATAATACAAGCACTGACACCAGTACAATGTCCTCTATCGGTACGAAAAAGGTCATGGGTGTAATTAGGTTGATGGCACCACCCTAGACCATATCTATGGCAAGTATCAGGGATTTCCTAAATGACACCCACTATTACGAGGATCATCTAGCCACTGTAGGTATTGATTTTCCTCATATGCCAAGTATAGGGCCCAACAGGTAGCTATTGAGAGGACCAGGTCCAAGACTCACAGCTCAAGTAGCACAGGGGGTTTTTAGAACTAGAGACAAGGTCAACATGATGGCTACCAGTTCTCTCGAGACCAGCCAAGCCGAGGGACAAGAGGAGGAGATGGGTGAGAGTGCATAGGAGGGCCTCAGGTGGGGTTGGTTTATCATGAAATGGATACTTTATGATGATTTTAATTTATATATATATTGGCCTGCATGTCAAAAATTTGTGAGATTGTATATGATATTTTTTGAGACACTTTGATTATTTATCCCTGTGTATATATGTATTGATACATAGACATTCCTCTTTATATAGTTGATGAATATTATTGGATGGATGATGTATGCTTTTTAATTCCCATTGTTATTGTGTACCATGGGCACTAGGTGAGTAAAGCATTATTGAGTCTAGGTCATTTAGGCATGATGGAGTCAGGCATAGACTTATATTGCTTAGGTATAGGCATGGTGGAGTCAAGTATATGCATGGTGGAGTCTACGTATAGGCATGGTGGAGTCATGGATAGGCACGGTGGAGTCTAGGTAATTTCCAAGTTATTGATCTTATCGAAATAATATGGTGTATATATGTTGTGTTTAAATTTCCAAGTAATTAATATCATAGAAATATGAAATGATTTAAGTAGAATATGGTTGTGGTGATAAAATAGTAGGTGTGTATGTTTTTATGATATATTAATTTCCAAATTTTTGTGTAAATGGAAACTAACTAGGGTAGAATGTGAATATAAAGGGGGAAATAGTTAGGGGAAAAATGGCCGATTTAACGTCCAAGGGCCCCATGCCCTCGAGTTTTTCCTACATAGCCTCGGTGAAAAGGGGCCTTAGGATGATGTAGTTATCACATAATCTAGGGAAGAATATGATAAGGGAGATGAATGGGTCGGTAGGTTTTAGGCGTGATTGAGTATAGGTCATTTAGCCATGGTTGAGTATAGGTTGAATAGGCATGGATGAGTATAGGTTGAATAGGTGCGAGGTGATTTTGGTGGAAGAGGAACTCCCATAATGTAAGTGTCGAAGGTTTGGTCCTGTGAAGGAGGATAAATAAGTAAGAAAAGAGGTTAATGGAAAGAGGAGACAAAATGTTGCCTAACTGGTAAGAACCATTATGAGTCTATCATATCAAAGATTGGCTTATGAACATAAGACCCTAAATGTGTTGCATGATTGATTGTTCTAAGGGTGAAGAAAGTCACATGACCATGAAATGTCACATTTGTGACACATCCCTTGAGTAGGTGGAAGACGAGAAAGAAAATACGGTGACGTGAAATGGGATGTTTTAGCGTAACCTTGGTGTGAGACATCATGTCTCTTCTCCAAGATACCCAAGACCAAAATAGGAAAGTCCATGATGAAAAGGTATCTTTTCCTTTTTTTTTGTTTTATAGACTGATCAATGTGGTAAGTCTATGTGGGGTGAATAGAAAATATCCTTGAGGTCTTTGTGAAGATGATCGATGCGGGAAGCTTCAAAATATTTTTATTTTATTTTTGTAGAAATAGTATTATTTTTGTGATAGACTATGTACAAGAGGGATAGCTTTTTATAGCGGTCCTTCAAGGGAGCAGTCTATTTATAGCAGAAAGATAGAAAGATAGATGTCCTTTTGGAGGGAGTCATCTATTTACAAGAAGTTTCACTCAAGGAGTTGAATTTTAAAATCCCATATATTACTATTGAATTGTTTTTGTTTTAGACTTTTAGGTCATAGGCAATACTATAGAGAAGTATAGGATTTTTTTATGAAGAAAAAACCATAGCACACAGGGGTTAGCTATGGAAGAGAGGTTTTATGGGACGAATGACCATGGGATTCCATCCTGAAGAGGATGAAAAGTATCCATGTGAATCATGCCATGAGTAGAGTCGTGTGTCCCACTTTGGGCCATACTCATATTAAAGATAAGGTTGAAAGGTGATGGGTAATCACATGATTCTTGTTTAGTCATTGATCCTTAAAATAGGTAAGTCGAAGGTGAATTTTTCTCAAGGGACGAGTGTTTAATAGACAAAAAGTGATATAGGACTTGATTCAACAATATAATGGTCGAAGATGTAAGGCATTAAGGAGATCGATTCAAGTTTACCTTCGAGTGAAGATAAATGATAAGATCCAATCCATAGGCATGAGTTATGATATAGGGTCCAAGCCAATTAGGTGTGAACTTTCCCGTTTACTTTTCTCCACTTGTGTTACATGTTTATTTTCCTTTAGATGAGGTTTGCGACCTTAAAGGTTTGTTCTTGGACATATTTATCATAGGCACGTTTGATACATTTTTGGTAGATTTAGATGTGATCAAGAGCATTTAGATGATGCTCATCTAATAACTCAAGCTATGCCAAATGGTCCTAGAAAAATCATCATCGTTGAGAATATTTTTGAGTGAGATACAAAGAGATGGAATTTGGACATCTAGATGAAATACAACCTCTGTACCATAGATCAAAGAGAAAGGTGTGGCAATAGTATTTGAGGTGTGAATACTTGTGTGATAAGCCCATAAGGCAAAAGGAATGTACATGTTTCAATCCTTACCAGTATCGTCAACCACTTTCATAAGAATATTATTTATGGTTTTGTTAGTCGATTCAGCTTGGCCATTTTTTTAGATAATAAGGTGAAGAAAAACTGAGTTGAATGCTAAAGGCTTCACAGAGTTTCCATAGGGTTTTATTTTTGAATTATTTTCGGTAATCAATGATGAGGTGATGAGGAACACCAAAGCAACAAATGATGTGATGGTTGATGAATTCACATATTCTCTCGAATTTTGTAGAAATAAGAGGTATGACTTCCACCCATTTAGTTTAATATTCGGTAGTGGTAATAATCCATTGATGACATTGTGAAGAATGAGGGTTGATCTTTCTTACAAGATCCAGACCCCATTGAGAGAAAGGAAAAAGTTCTTGTGTAACCGCTACGGTGTGAATAAGGGTGTGATGAAGATTAGAATGTTACTGACACTTCACACAACACTTGACATGGTCATAAAAATCATGGTTTAAGGTTGGCCAATGATAGCCCAAGTGAAGGATGCACTTAGTGAAAGCTAAGCCACTGATGTGACACCCATAAATCTCTTTGTGAACTTCCTTGATGGTGTATGTAATTTCAAAACTCGTAAGACATTGTAACAAGATACCATCAAATCCACGTTTATAGATAATACCACCCATGATGACATATCGCGAGACACTTTTGAGAAAGGATCATTGTCCATTGCGAGTAAGATATGGAGGCAGAATTAAAAGGGAAAGGTAGTAAAAAAATTGCTTATACCAAAGATCATGTGAGTCAGTTTCAATGCTTCGTATAAGGTTGACATCTCATATTAGATAAAAAGGTGATTGCAACCTTTGTACTGTGACACATATTTTTGAGTCGGAGGGTGAAGCGGGGATTTGAGAAGTAAAACAAGCCATGGTGTCCGCAAATTTATTAGTGGAAAGCGGGGTGGTTTGAAGTTCATAATGATAAAAGGTAGTCAAAAGTATGTCAACATGATTCTTATACTTTAAAGTATATCATTATGACACTGGTATATACCATTAAATTGGTTCACAACCAGTTGAGAGTCACCAAAGATATTAATTGATTTAATGTGTAAGGCTATAGTGGTTTGAAGACCTAACATGAGTGCTTCATATTCACGCGATATTGTTAGTAAAATCAAAATATAGTTTGAAAGATAATGGAATAGGATTACCATCAAGAGGAATGAGATAACTCTGGCACCACCCACACGGTGACATTTAGAACCATCGAAGAATGAGGTCATCTGGTAAATGGTATTGCCCAGTGAGAGGATAGTGATTGATTCATTAGGGAAGTTGAAATTAAAAGATTAGCTTCCTAAGAGAGAGGTGCATCTATGAGTTGGTCGGAAATGTTTTTTCCTTCGACAATTTTTTAATGGATGAATTCGAGATCTAGGTTTGCAAGAAGTATTAGCCAACGTGCAACATGTTGATGTTGGTAGGGCTTAACGTACATGTAATATAAGGAGTTAGTATTGGTGATAAAAAAGGTTTTGTGGTTTTGTGTTAATGTTATAAAATCAATACTCTCCTAGAGTGAGGCATTGAAAAATACCTTCTAAGGGATCAGTAGTTGATATGTAGGTAACAAGAATGGATGAATCACTAGGTAGATGGGAAGAAGAAGCATTGGATGTTTGAGAAGTTGATGGGTTGGATGATGGGTTAACCGTAGAAGTTACGATAGCAAGTGTGAATAGAGGATTTATTTCTAGAAGATTTAGCGATAGCAAAGTGGTGGATGTGGCGGTGGTTAAAGAAGAAGTGATAGTGTTGGTATATGCCTTAATTGGTATAAGGACATCATTGGGTTGATACAACATGTTACAGGTCTTGAATGGTAAAGGGTCGGCTAGAATGGTATAATTTTTCCCTTCATGTTTGAATTTTAAACAACGGTGTAAGGTTGAAGGAACACAACCCATGGTGTGAATGCATGATTGGTCAAGTAACATGGTGTACTAGAATTCCCCCTTTAATAAATAGAATTTTTTTGGAATAACATGGGGGCCAACACAAACATGGAGAATGATGGTTCCAGGGTGGAAGTCATGGCATCATTAAATGAACACAACATAACTAGTTTATTATGCATGCAATTAGCAGGGATTTGCATTTGGTTGTATACATGAGAGGAAATGGCATTAATAATGGCACCATCATCGATCATAATGCATCAAACGAATATATTATCAATGCATATGGAAATAAACAAGGTGAGGTCAGGATCATCTATTTGATAGATACAATCTCATCGTCGAGAAATTGAGAGTAACTACTTGATGAGTGGTAGTGGGATCAAAGGAAGGGGTGAAGTGGTGAGAGAGGCCACATGTTGAGGAGTTATGATGGATGTAATAGGTGTAGGGTCATTATGTAGAACCTCAATATAACGTAGGACATCAATGAGGGACTCATGATGAGACTCAGAGGTTTGGAAAAGGTCGTATAAAGACATTTTGAGAGGAGACTGGTGCAATTGTTTAGAATTTTATGATGGGAAACCCCATCAAAAATAAGGTATTTGGGTTCACAGATTGTGATTTTGGGTGCAAGTGCATATGGAATATTGGGTAAAAGAGTAGCGGATGAGCTGGTTGTTTTCTCCTTTCCTTTGTCCTTCTAGGCTTGAGTGGAAATTTGAACCGTATTGATCTATGGTAAAGGAGAAATTGAGTTGTTATATGTGTAGCGATAAGACAGGAAAAAATATAGTGAGGGCATATACTGGTTTTGTGAAAACAATGTAGCACATTAGAGTTTTGGTGGGAATTTTCTAGCTCTCTTATGCAAACCATATTGATCTCAAATGTTTGAGTGGGATAAATGGGTTATGGAGGTGGAGATGAAGGTTGTTTAATAGGTAAGGGATGAGGATGTGTGGTGATAGGTGAAGGTGGAATAGGGTTCTCATCTAACAAATCATCATCATCAAAGTTTTCTTCAAGAGTACATAGTTAGAGAAGAATAGTCATAAGAGCCTTACGATTTTCCACATCATGCCCTGACACACGATGGTAAGAAAAAATTTTGGTATTTTCAAACCCTTATGGTTTAGGTTTGAATGGGTTGTAAGTTCTAAGAAGTGGAAATGTGATGATAGAGCTTTCTAAAAGGTTAGCTAAGATGTTGGCATAACACTCGCCAATGGATCACAATGTGAAGTAGGTGTGGGTCTAGATGGAAGTGTGGGTGACTTTGGTGGGAGATGTGTCACTAGGAGGTGGAATCATAGGATGAGTAAGTTTGACCACCTATTTGATAGATAGTACGGTTTTACGTTTGGATTGCACCTTCTTAGGTAAAGATGTGGTAGGTGAACTATTTGTTCAAGGCGGTGTAGGTTTAACTACCTCTTTGGAGGGTATTGGATTCTTGGGCTTTGGTTGCAACTCATTTAGTAAAGGTGAAGAAGAATTGCATGATGTATAAGGGAAGGAATATGGTGGAAGCGGATGAGTTAGCGAAGGTGATAATAGAGGTACGGTGAAGGTTACAGTAGTAATAGGAAATGTGGAAGGTACTAGTTGAAGAAAAGGGAATAGCATAGGTAATTATTAGGATATTGGAAGTGGTGTAGGTATAAGAGGTAGAAAGTATTTAGGTGACGGTGAAGATGTAAGATGCGTAGGTAATTTGGGTGCAACATAGGATCATGATGAGGTAGGTTTTGTGCTTTTGGTTTACTCTAGGTAGGAGGATGTTTTACCAAGGTTGATGGGTGGGGACCTAAGGTAGATGGAAGTGGTAAAGGTGATAGAGGGAGGGGAAAATCTGGGCCTTCCTCTTAGGTGGGGGAACAATTATTGTGATGTCTTGTGAGGATGTGGATAAATCTATTTTGACAGGAGGATGGACTAGGCTTGATGTTGGCGTGACTCCCAATGTGGTAATGGGTATGGACATGGAGGAAGATATAGGTGCAGTATAGTTATAGGCATAGGAAAATTTTCATTTTACGGTAATGGTTTAGGTGTGGGAGAGGGTGATGAATAATGGGTTGCTACTACTCGGCATGGGATTGGTGGGTTTGGTTATTTGAAACACCTTTAGATAGATCATGGAAGTGTCAGTAGAAACATATATATTTGAGTTGAGAGAGGAAGTCGAAAATGTCCCCACAAGATGGAATTGTCAACATAATCTAAGTGATTGGAAAAATGTGAGAATGTCACCGATGTAGGAGGGGATGACGTTGATTTAGTAATAATCCATCTAGAGCATGCCTATGAAACATGGAAATGGTTCGCTTCATACTCTATGGGTAGAAGAGACTAGAGCAGATCAACAGGATCCTTGAAATCCAATGGCTAATTTTCACCAATAGGAAGGGATGTTGCTAATATATCCCCTGTGGATAGGAGAGATTGCAAGTTGGATTAGGGAATATCATCTTTTAGGAAATAATAAGGTAAGCATGACTATCCTATAGGTATAAGAGTAAGTACTGCGGGTTGTTTGTCAAGTTGAGAGGTGAGTGGGGAAACAACATCGATAGATGTGGTGGAATCCTTCGTACGTGAAGGAGAAGATAAGGGAGACTCCTTTGTGGGTGAAGGATAAGATGAAATAGATCCCTCTGTGGATGAAGTAGCTCATGCAATAATCTCCTCGATAAATAGAGTAAGAGGAAATTGAGCAGGAAGAGCTTGTATGATGTCGAAAACCGCATGAACCTCATGAACATTACTATCATTGGTCAAGGTTTCACTAGTTTGGTTAAATGATGGGATGTTATTTGGGAATGGATTCTTGAAGATGTGAAGGTTCATATTAGCCAGTGCATTAGGATTATCAAAGATGATATCTCCATTATCTAACATTTCTTGGATGATATTTTTGAAATTTATACAATTACCATCACTAAGACCTCTTATGCGATGATAGTAGTAGTAATCATTTTCTTTATACCATGTAGGCAAAGGATGAGAGGGGTTAAAACCATTATGTGATTTTACTTGTGGAAAAGTGAATGCTCCAAATTTTAGAAGTCTTTCTAAAACTAAATAGTAGGCTTCTCCTATGGGATTATATTTTCGTTGCTCCTGTTTGACCTAAAAATCCTGAATAGGAGAAATATTGGAAGAAGGTTTTGATCGGTTGGATGGATGAGATGGGTTGGCTTTCAAACTACTACGTTGGCAGATCCTTTTTCTTTATAATAATTATTTTGTCTCTTGGAAGAAGAAGAGGTATCATTTTATTTAAACACAACATTCTTGTTACGTAATTGTATCTTCTTCTCTTCAATGGCATGAATTTCAAGTTTCTGGGCCATGGTGAATGCCTCATCAAACATGTAGAAGGTTTGAACTTAGAGAGTTAGCGAGATGTGTCTAGCAAAATCTCTTGTGAATAAATCTATTAACTCGGTTTGAGATAGTTGGAATGTGAGCTGGTTTATCAAGGTCTGCAAACGAGCGAAACAATCTGCGATAGATTCATCTTCACATTGACATGTCGCGTAGAAGTCGGTCATGGTGACCTTCTTGACAATGTTGATAGAAACGTGGTCTAGAAAATCCTAAGCTACTTGATTAAATGAAAATATGGAATGCTAAAATGTTTCATTGCGGAGGAAAGAAGTGAAAGATTCTTGTTCAACAACATCTAAAGATTGGCCTATTTTAAGAATGTGCAAGACACCCTAAACACTAAACACTAAAAATTTAGAACTAGTAAATAGCATCTACACCTTATGTTAACAATTGAATATGTAAAATGAACCTAATTTAAGGGGAACATAGAGTAACCTAAACCCTAAATTGACAATTTGATATAGTCATTAAAAAAACCTTTAATATAATATGAATTTCTTAATATACCAATTTTGTTTTGAGCATGTAAAATTGAATTATGTCACATATGGAAATTATTTAGAATTTTTTATTCTTCAATGCATAATTTTTTCATGTGATGTGACTTGATGTTAGTGTATGACTAGTTCTATTTGATATTCTTAAAATTAAATTTTAGGTGTATAAGTTACATGCATTAAAGCTAATTAAATTAATTTATCCAATTAAAGTTTTTTATCATCCAATACTTGTCATATTACTCTAAAAACATGACTATGATTTATGAAGGACTTAGCAGTTTCACCCAAACCTCACGCTTGAAAAAAATCATCCGAAAAAAACTTAGAATCATGTTATGTGTCAACATTGTAATCATTTTTCCAAGTCTCATTTCTTGAAAAATTTCCATATAGACTTTCCATGTGTCTTAATATATAATTATTACTCACTCATTTCTTTATCTTATGCACATGGGAGATCAAAGTTTTTCTTTTATTTTCAATTCATGGAGAGTGGGTTAATAAATTGAAGGTGGTATCATGCATTAATGTAGCTTCCAACACATGTAAAATTACATCGTGTTTGAAATAGTATTTGAGGGGGAGGAAATGGATGTAAATTTTGACTCAAATATGAATGTTTTATCGTTAAAACTCGAATCCTAAATTCACACACATTATTTCTAAAAATTATGACCAACATCAATTGTAATTTTCTATGTTTATCATAGTTCATAGGAATTTGAATTAAATGCATAAATGTTTTTATCTTTGAGTTGTGGTGAATCATCATTAATTTTCCAACAACATCAATCATAGAGTCATGGAAAATTATATAAATAAGGATATTTTTCAATGTTACAAGTTGTAACTTTGTGTGAATTTTATTTCTCACTTTATTCTCTAATTCTATGGTATTCCAGAAATTTTCTTTGTGAGATTTTTTTTTTTGATCACTCACTATGGTCAATATCCCACTAAGTTTGTTGCGAAGATTTTCTATGCTAGTGATTTTTTGAATTAAAATTGGTTAATCATGTTCTAGCATTTCCTAATCATAAGGAGTCAATTGAGGAATTATCAGCTATTGAGAATTATTTCACCAATAAGTTTTAAACTTTCTTGAAAAAAATACGAGATCTAAGGTAAAATGGTTAAGGAGGAATATGTCTAAGGTGAAGGAGGAAGGTAGAATGCATGCATTGTAGACTTTTGATCCAAGATGATTGTGTGAGCTTCCATTTGGCTAGGAGGAACGACTGTATAAGAAACACAACAAGACCACCAAATAGTATTAAATAGCAAGAGTCAGAGGACTTCCTAGCAAGGATAGATCCGGAAGTGTGATGCTTCCTCGAATGGTTGTGAGTCCTCTATTTAGTACAATTTAATATAAGAAATAACAGTTTCTATTATAGTTGATAAGATTTACGTATCTCCTATTAACATAGAAGAAGTGAATTTAACTCAATAGATAATGGTTAGAATTAAATCAATATGATTAATGGATTGGTTTGGGTCTTGAGGTGTATCAGAGGCTATAGGCAAGGTCTGGGTGAAATTAGGCTAGGTTTTGAGTTGTTTTAGGGAAGTTGTTAACTTGTTGTTATAGGAAAAACAACCAGTCTCATAGACCGGCATTGGTTAGTTGACCGTTGTTGGTATATGAGATAGAATGATGTCAGTTGGTTAACCGGTGTCATTAGGGGCAATTCATTTTAATATTAAAAATAGAGTTTCGATCTCTCTATGATTGTACAAAGTGAGTGAATGTGGTGTTTATACGGTTGTGATATTGTTAAGAAGACTTAGGTATGCTTAAAATGAGTTTGGAAAGGGTGTAAAGGATTGGGATGGTTGAATAGTGGGTTGGTGGGAAGAAGGTGATATGCGGGAGAATGAAAGAATGAAATACGAAAAGAAACGAAAGATATATAATTAAATAAAGTAAATATTATAAAATGATAATACTTACTAGGTATGTTACAATCCTGTGAGTGGAGGTGGTTAGTAGTTGATTAAAGAAGATATGCCTAGGTCATGTGCCATGAAAGTATAAACTATTTGCTCTCACGATTATTTCCACACTGAAAGTAGAACTCGCTACTTGTCTTGCAGACTTTGTGGTTGTGTTTTTTGTCATCTGGATGTAGGAGGGCTTGAAGATTCATTCTTGAATGCAATCAAGATCTAATAACTGAATGACAAACCTAGACAAGGGGTTGTAAAATTCTATGTAAAGGAATTGATGGTTGTTTAGGTGACCGACGTCGTCACCGAGATAAACCGACATCGGTTAGGGTGAAATAGTCCTATTTACCAAAAATAGGTAGATCTTCCTAGATTTGGCATGCTTTCCTTGGTAGGTCCTCTTTGGGAAATAGAGTTCACGTGAGAGAAGGAAGAAAGATCTTAGAAGAAGTCTAGTTAGGTTTAGGAAGAAGTCTTAGTTAGTTAGGTCAAGTAGTGACTCAACACTGTGAGTGATGACCTGGTCACTATGAGTTAAATGCATCTGGAAATGGTCTAGGGTGAGGTGTCATGATGAGGTGGAGTTGTGAGGATTAAATTAACTTACCTAAAATAATTAAGTTAATTGATGACGTGAGGATGAATATTAATATGGGATAAAGGGTTCATGGTTAGTTAAATGTGTTACATTAATTAATTGAAGGGGACCGAGAGGAGTGTGACCCAAATTCGGTGTGTACAAGAATATTTAATTTAGTTTTCTTGCTAGGTTGGCTAGTATTTCTCCTGCTTTCGATGTGTATCAAGTTTTTAGTTAAAATCTTTTAATCAAAGGGTATTTTACCTTTTTCTGTAGCCTAAAATATATTTGGGAAAATTATCACCCTGAAATTTTGGGAGTGGGAAACAAAATTCCTCATGAATTTACTAAAACAAACCATTCATCATTTCACAAAGAAGGTAGAAAGACATGAATGAAAGTTGCATAAGCATTTCAAATGTAAGACTCTTATTGTATGCCTAGGAAATTATAAGTCAAAATCACATGTGGCAGAGAAAAAAGAAAATAACTCTTCTTTCATGGTGGAAGATTGATTTGAGACTGGATGGCCACTAATGAAGAGAAGACTAAAAATTTTAACTTGATAAGTGGCCCTTGTCCCTGTCATATGAGTTTTATCAATATGGGAAGGCTTGCATCTTGTTTTTATAAAATCATGTACATTTTTGGGGCAATGGTGTTAGGAATAATATTAGATATTGTGAACATTATTATGAGTGTGGAAATAAATAATATAGTCTAATGTAATACAACTATTTATGTGTTGTTAACTCATGTAAATAGTTGTAACTAGATAATGTTTGTTGTGAGAAAATAATGGGATTGAGAGTTTGAGTGAGATATTGTGGGGATTAGGAGAGATATGTGGGATAAGTTGAGATATTTGTGGAGAGATAAGTGGATTCAAGATTGTTGGTCGTCAAATAGGACTTTACAAAGAGCAACAAATCGGGGACAAGAAGTCCCTCCTCTTTAATGGGAGAGGTTCCCTTATTCAAAAACGAACCTATTTACAAATATACAAAACATGATTTTCTGGTTGAACTTGGATATTACGAAAGTGTTTTCTATAAAGATCATAAATTACTAAAGGACTAGGAATTAGAAAACGAGAATGAGAAGAAAGGCAACACTTAGAATTATAGATAACAGAGTAATTCTTTATATATGCAAAGTTACAGTGAATTGAAACAAGATCATTTGTATCATATAAATAAGATGGAATTTAAAGACACAAATTTCTGTAAATAACATCCTGCCGAACACAAAGTTTTTAACATAACACGAGACAAATGATCTTCACAAATTTAAATGAAAAGTTGGGACAAAAGAGATCGAGAAAGATAAAGAATGAAAAGCCCTCTGTATTGATTTCTTTATGATCTATTTACACTTTCGAAAAAAAAAGCCAAGTTCTTCCTCCTTTCAAAATGGTGTGGAGAGGCCATTATATAGCTTACAAATCAGTTACTCTTTATAACTACTTCTTTTAACTAAAGATTAGTTAAGGATTGCCAATAGCAATACCTCAACTAATTACAATGAATTCGAGAAAATAATTAGAAAAGAAGAGAGAATAAAACAGAGAAGAAGACAGGTGCTTATGAATGGGAGGGACCCACTGACTTCAAAATTCGCTGCCTGAATCTCTTCAATGCCTCGGCTATGTCTCTGCCACGAGGGACTGACGTGATGGCTGTAGACTAAGACCAAATTCCAAGGCACTTATCCATTTCCTTGTCAAACTCAACATGAGTATGATAGTCTTTATTTGCTTCTTCAATGGCAGATTGAAGAGAGAAAATCTCCTTCATTTTCTCTTTGGAGATGGAGCTTTCCTTGAATAGATTATCTTTGACAAAAGCTCTGAATTGAGATTTGATTTCTTACAAGGAAAGGGGCACACCAGAAGTTTCATCCTGAAGATGACAATGTATATCTTTGAAAGTAGATACAACCAGTGTCTTGAAAGCTTCACCCTTCTGCCAGCTATTCTTTAGTTCTCCCAAAGCCTCCTCCAAGACTTTGATCTTCCACTCCATCTGTAAACCCAGGACTTTGACAAATTATCCTTTGCATCATCAAAAACCTTATTTGCCAATAAAATGTTCTCATCTGTCTATCCCATGAGACGAAGGTCTACTATGCAACTACTCCAGAGTTTGAGCTCTTTATCTATGACCCCGATAGTGGAGGAGAACTTCTGTTGCAAATTGTTCACCTTCCCGTGGAGTTTGAAAGCTTCATCGATGAAGTTCAATCCTGCAACAAGCATATCTTCCACCATGGCCTCCATAGCTCTGCCATAGATAGAATACTTGTGCATGTCTTTGATACTCTATACTTCATCTTGGCTCAAAATTACAGGTGGTGGAAGAGTAGCCAATGGGATAGGGTCAAAAATTTTGTCCTTAGACAAAAGAGATTTAATGAAACTTGTGAGAATCGGGCTGTTCCTCCAACTGTTCAAAAGTTTGCTGCCCTTTCTCTACCCTCCCAATGACTCTTGTGATTGTTTCTTGGAGGTTATGGATCTCACCTTAATGAGTAGACTCTCCCATTGGAATTATTGAGAGTTCTAAGTCAGATGCCTGCAAGTCCTGCTCTGATTTGTCTACTCTAGGGTTAGCAAACTCCAGGAATTGCTGACCTAGAGCATCAGACACTACTCTAGAGATGATGTTGGCTTTCTTGGTACGAGAAGGAGTAGTGCCCAACAAGGCTGCAATGACATCAAACTTTGGCCACGAGCTCAGAGAGGAAGACTTCCTCTTCCTACTGTCAACAAAAGGTTGCACCCACGCAAAAGAGGAAGAGGAATCAACAAGAGGGGCAAGAGGACCAAGAGACAGAGAGCTCATGATGCTCAAGGTTTACACAGCTGTTGATTCAAGTTGAGATGTGAGTGGGGCGCTTGAGACAATTGTGGCAGAAGAATCGATAGCACTTGGAAGCTCAGTGCTCTGGACTTCCTTATCTTTATCCATTGGATCTTCAGGAGCATTTGTAGGGGCTGGCATTTCACTCTCTTCACTTTCACTGAGAACAATGATGTTCTCTAGTCCCAAAGGCACTTCTACCTACTTACTTTAAGGATCTTTTTCACAGGCTCCTTCTTAACCTCTTTGAGTTTCTTCTGGTACACTTGAGTGGATGAAGAAGGAGTGGAAGCTACAGGTCCTTGCGTTGATGAGGCAGGAGGGGTTTACACAGGTGTGTCTGATATGGGAGTCGATGCTTCCCTCCTTGGTGTTGAAACATCCTTAGAGGAGGATTCTCCTGAGTGCCTTCTGAGCTCTCGAACTTTCCTGTCAAACCAGACCTTAGTCCTGACTAAGATTGGAGCAAGGATCTCGGCCAGATCATCTTTCTCTTTCCTGTTCCAATCCAAGTCCTCCAAGGGAGTGTGCTTAACCACATTGTCATACTCATATGAGTATAGATCAGAATTGTCATCCTGGAGTCCTTTAGGAACTTGGTACAAGTCGAGTTCTTGGATCAATTACAGAGAGAACCTGCCATAGTGCCTCCTTCTAGCCTCAAAATCATCTGCACAGTCAGCCCAGTAGTCTTTTGTATCTACCCTATGATGATATATTATCTTGATGTTCTATTCAATGAACTTCTTCAAGTCGAAGCAAGTTCTTGGCTTGAAGAAATGAACAGTGATAGGAACCAGGGCTCTTTCTATATTCTGTGCATCCAGGGCTATTTTACAAGTGTAATTTCCCAAAGAGATGGGAAAGTGCAAACCAGAAATCTTCTTGTCTCTGCAGGTTCTGTGTAATTTGTCTAATTGCCTGCATACTTCTATCAAAGCCATCTTATCACTGCAGAACATGGGAAGCCTCAAAGGGGTGCTCTCATAGCCAGCAAGCCTGATATAAGAGAATTTTCTGAATTGGATAAAATAAGCACCGTAGTGCGATATCAGATTCATGGCTTCATCAGAAAACCTTCTAGCAGTATCACCTTCAAGCAGCCTGACCACGTACATGGTGAAAGCATCATTTACCCTTCTGAAATTGTGATTGTTGGTCTCTAGGGTGAACTGCGGGTAGTAGGCATATATAGGATCATCCTTGTGGGCATCAATGTAAGAAAAACCAAACCATTGTCTTGATGCTGCCAGAGTATACATCAGGTACAAATTCATGTAGAACTTCTTCGTTTGTTGTACATTGGACAGCTGCTCTGCCAAATTCATGCTGATGATTTCCGCCCAGTTGATATTTTGAGTTCCCTCGCACACCATGCTGATGAGTGGGCACATCCAGAAATGGAACTCGTTAGTAGAAGGTAAGCCCATAACCCGAGCCAGTAGGATTATGAAATTTGACAACTCTTCATTGAAATCTACTCGGAAGAGAGTCTTGGATAGATGAGATGCTCCCTTCTTAGGGTTTTTAAGCCATGACTTCGCCACCCACGCCTTGTATTTGTCACTGTCTTGATTGAACAGGGCCTGCGCTTGATCCCGGGAAACAACTATGGCATTATCCATTTCTAGGATCCTCAAAGCAGTGCTAATGGCGGAAGCATCCAGCTTGGCGATGAGTTTCCCGTGTACATTGGTTAATTCGCTTGAATGAGGGTCAAAGTGAGCTCCGCATGAAAGCACTGTATCAACACATTGCACTGAGATTGGGAAACCTCTAGCAAAATCCAAACCGCTATCGTGAATCATCGAGCCAGCCATTGGTGTAGGGTTTGTGTCTGCCATCCTTGCCCAAAAATGCTGAAATCAAGATGACGAGCTTCACTTGTCCCCAATATTGTGAATGACAGACTCAAGTGGCAAGATTTGTTCCTTTCCCTGAAACTTGATCTTCATATTGATAGTAACTTGGAGGACGAGCCACAAACTAGACTCGGGAAGGAATTACGAGAGGAGGGATACACGCGTAATTTTACGATTGCGAGGTTCGAGCGAAGGATAGCATGGAAGCAATGTGAAAAATGCAAAGGGGGTATGCTCGTTATATAGCTGATTAGAGAGAAAAAACAATGAATGCGCATTTAATACATACCTACCAATTTGAATAAGCATGATATTCGGGTAGAGCGGGAAAAATAATCACGAATGGCACTTGGTTCATTTGGGACATGTGAGACGTGAATGCGCGAAACACATGGCTTGGCCAATTCGGTCGGGCGAGCGAAGCGGGAAAAGACGCACAAATTCCTTTTCGGACATGCGGGACGCAAATGCACGAAACACGCAACTCGGCGGATCGGGCGAAAATGGAACAACTTGCCCGATTGAACCTGGGAAACTTGGGACAATAAAGTGTGAAGTACGCGGTTCGGGCGAATCAGGTGAAAATGGAACAACTTGACAATTTGACTTGGACATTTGGGATGCAAAAGCGCGAAGTATGTGGTTCGGATTTTTCGGCCGAAAATTGAACAACTTATCCGATTGAACTTTGGGACATTTGGGACAAAAAGTTCCGATGGGCCCGAAAAAGACAAACTTTGGGAAATCAGCCGATCGGGAGAGCAGAGCGCACTTTTGAACTTGGGACGTGCGGGACAAAAATGTCTTACGAGGCCGAAAAACACACAAAATGACCCAAAAACATAGATTTTCTCAATTTCACACTTTTAACATTTTTAGATACAACGAGAAGACACTTAAACTCAAAATTTTGAAAATTTACTTTCTTAAGAGCGAGGAATTTTGAGTGGACAACAGTTGGCTCCTTACAGGGGATGACTTGGCATAAATTCAAGGAATGAGACAAGGTAACAACTTAGACAAACTCGAGGAAGCGGAGACCAGTACCTTATCCATTGGGCCACGAAGTCAAAAAGCAAACCAATACGAGAGGACAACACACAAAACAAAAAGGAAAGAAAAAAAAAAAATCGCTGCACGAGAATATACAAGGACCCCTAATCACCTATGACTTGAACAACTTAAGGTACTGCCCACTATAAGGAAGTGGGAGAGGAGAACCATCCATGTAATCAAGATAAAAGGAATTCTTACTAGCAAAGTGTCTGATCTTGAAAGGTCCGAGCTAAAGGGAATCGAACTTGCCATGGCTACCACGAGGTTCAAGCCTTTTATCCCATAACAACACAGTGTCTCCAACTTGGAAATCTACGAACCTAGCTTTCTTGTCAAACAAGGACCTTTACCTTCTGTGGTGAATAGATATCCTATCAATGAACCTCAATCTATCCTCATTCGGTTTGTGAAGGTACATAATTCTCTTATCAAAGCATCACTTGAAACTAGTATCTTGATGGCCTTCATTAGGTGCGAAGTGGCAGCTCCACTTATTCTTGGCGAAATTGAGCTTCTACTCCATATACCACTTGAAAAGGAGACATTCCAATAGCTCTCTTTGGTGTAATCTGTCTACCCAAAGAGCATCATAGAAACTTCTTGTGCCGAGTTTCGTTGAGACTCATTGACTAATTTCCTTATAATAGTCACCAAATTTTTATTAGTGGATTCTGCTTGCCCATTTCCCTGAGGATAGTAGTCTGAGGAGTGAGCCAAAGAAATGCCATACCCATAGCAAAAATCCATTATCTCAGTTGAAGAGAAATTCAAAGCATTATCTGTTACAATCTTGTTAGGTACACCATACCTTACTAAGATGTTCTCTTTGATGAAGCTGCACACCACTTCAGAAGTAGTACTCTTAACTGGAATAGCTTCTACCCATTTGGTGAAATAGTCCATGGCAGTTAACACATGAGTATGACCAGCACTAGAAGTAGGATTAAGTGTTCCAATGAAGTCCAAACCCCACTGTTGAAAAGGTTCTTCAATTACAATTGGCTTAAGAGGCAAAGAGGCCAATTTGGGTCTTCCCACGAAGGTCTGACAAGCCTCACATTTATCAACCCACTTGGATGCATCTCTGAACAAGGAAGGCCAGTAATATCCTCCACGAAGAATCTTGTGAGTAGTGACCGTTGATGAATAGTGCCCTCCACATGCCTGATCATGAAAAGCTGAGAGCAACTTTCTCTGCTGTTCCTTGTCCACACATTTCAAAAATCTCCCATCTAACCCACGTTTGAACAAGGCGTTTTCCCACAACACATATTGCACTGACCTCAATTTAACAGTCCTCTTTTCTTTGGCAGTTAAATGAGAGGGGCATTCCCCATAGGTGAGAAAATGGGTGATGTCAGCATACCATTCATCAACTGAGCTAAGGAACAGAATGCGGTAGGAAGGCCAACTTTGTTCTCCAGTAATTCATGCTTAGCTCCTTCAGCAATGAGCTCACAAAGACCTTTTCCACGAACCAGCTTGGTCGGTTTGATGTCAATGTCATATTCTTGGACCTTAGCAACCCAGTTCCCTCTCTTGGATCCAAATTCTTGTTGTGTGAGAATTGACTTAACAGTTGTATCTGGAACCAACACCATGGAATGAGAGTTGAGGATGTAAAAGCAAAACTGCTTAACAGCTTTGACCACTACAAAAGCATGTTTTTCCATCATGGTGTATTTTAACTCATGATCTTTCAGAATATAGCTCATGAATGCAATTGGGAGTTCATGCTCATTAGAGTCTTCTTGAGTCAAAACAACAGCCAAGGTATTATCTGTGGCATAGCAATAGATAATAAAATCTTTGTTGAAATCAGGACAGGCTAAAACAGGAGTTTTAGCGATAGCTCTTTTAATACCTTCAAAGGATTCCTTTCCTTCAGAAGACCAACCAAATGTTTGTTTCCCTTTCATCATCTGAGAAATATTCAAAGTTAACTCTGCAAAATTAGGGATGAACCTTCTTAAAAATTGATCTTACCAAAGAAAGAGTGCACGCCCTTTTTCTTTGGTTGGGAGAGGAATTTCTTTGGATATCGCTTATACTCGTTCGGGATCAATCTTAATACCATATTTGGAAACGATGTGCCTAATAATTTCCCTCGGTGACACAAAAGACAAATTTTTAGGATTCAAAGAAATCCCATGCTCTCTGCATCTTAGCAGAACTGTCTCCAGGTGGTCAAAATGATCCGCCCTTGTTTTAGAAAACACGGTCAAGTCGTCAAGGTATATGACAATACACTTCCCTTTCAAACTTCCAAAATCCAGATCCATAGCTCTCTGAAAAGTGGCACCAGCATTAATGAGCCCAAAAGGCATTCTCTTGTAAGCAAAGGTACCCCAAGGAGTAGTGAAAGTTGTTTTGTGTTGATCTGCAGTATCAACCTCTACCTGATTATATCCCGAGAATCCATCAAGCATAGATAACATTTCAGATCCTGTTACTGCTTGCAAGACCTGATCCATCATGGGCAAAGGATAATTATCTTTCAAGGAAGCCTGATTTAGGTTCCTGAAATCAACACAGATGCGGATCTCACCATTTTTCTTCCTAACAGGCACAATATTTGCAATCCATGTTGAATGGTGAATGGGAAAAATGATTTTGGCCTTCAACAACTTCTGAATTTCCTGAAAGATGGTGTCAGCTATTTTGGGGTTGTATTGCCTCTGTTTCTGCTTAAAAGGCTTGATTCCAGGCTTGAGTGGAATAAAATGCTGCATATCTTTTGGTTTGAAAGCTTTCAAATCTTCATAAGAGTAAGCAAGAACATCCTTATACCTCTTTAAAAGATCAATTGCTTTCTTCCTTTCATCTGTTGTGTGCAACATTTTCCAATGTTCACGAGCTTAGGATCGATAGAATTCCCAATATCAATCTTGTCATACTCGGTGATTGTTGAGGTCGATGGAAGCTCTAGACTTCACATACTGTCATGTTTATCAAATAGTTCCTCCAAACTCACCAATCCTTTAGGAATCTTGTTTCCTTTGAGATTGATGCATCCATCTGATCCGTTTCTTCTCCTTGGGTGGTCGAGAGGCACGCTTTCATGAGGTAGAGTTGTCACTTCCTTCAAAATACAGGTGTTGAAATTACCCTTGAGTTCAAGGAAAGAAAGCAAGTGTTGATCATCATTGAAAACTTGCCAGTTATTGGTATTATCAGGTACACTAGGCCGATGGACCATCTCAATGGTGAATTTATCCTGAGAGAAGTCAGGATGAGGAATCGATAGTGACCACGAGGCTGCTAGTGAATCAGCCCTGTTGTTCTTCTCCTAGGTATTGCTTCGATGGAGAAAGCATCAAGAAATTCAATGGAATCCCAAACTTGATTACGGTAATGTTTTAACCTTCCATTTTTTACCTGAAAAAGGCTTCTAACTTGCTTTACAATCAATTCTGCATCACCATGAGCCAGAAGATTCTTTACACCTTGTTCTTTGGCCACTTGCAGTCCAAGAATGAGAGCCTCATACTCTGCTGTATTATTAGTATTTTTGAACTACAACTTGAAATGAAAAAGGATGTAGGCTTCCTTCAGGTGACACCAGTAGGACACCAGCTCCAGAACCAGCTGAGGAACAACTTCCATCAAACTCTAAAATCCAAACACCATTAGGATCTTTAGGTGACACTTTGGGGAGTTGGATTTCATCAGGGGACATAATCATATAGTTACCATGACCCATATCCTCATAGAGTATTTGTGCTTTAGGATCATCCGTTTTTTGTACAATATACTCAGATTGCTTCTCAGGCATCAACTTCTTCATTTGTCCATTAATAGGTATGAGTGCATGTGACCAATCCATTTGAATTTCTCCACCCACATCCTTACAGAAGTTCTACTTAGCAACATTCCGTATGAAGGAGGAATATCTGCTACTAAGATGGTAGCCAAAACTCTCTTCTCAGGCAAAGCAGCAAAAGCCACTTGTGCATCTTTAATTCTTCCAACCAGGGGCACTTCCTTACTCTCCATGAGTAACAAGATCCATAAGTGCGTGTGAGGGTCAAGCCTAAGGCATGAGCTACTTTAGCAGGCATCACATTGTTTGAGGCTCCTGAGTCAATGACACAATTACTGAGCCTATGGCCAGCTATAAGAAGTGTTACATAAAATGGTTTAATTTTTTCATTAGGTGAGGTGACAGCAGCTACCAGACTAGGATGTGGTGCGAAGAAGAAGGAGTGGGTAAAAGGCCTTTAGAGGTGGTTTTAGAATGGGAATTAACAAATTGAATCATCTTAGCAAAAGCTTTGGGATGGGTTTGATAATACTCGGCCTCGAGATTTGAACCTTAGTCTTTTCGGATGATCAATAATATCAAAAGACCCGAGTGTGACGGGCCATCATCATTTGAGATCCTAGGTTTATCAAATTTAGGGAAAAGAAGTAACTTTAATAGCGAGATTGTGAGACTCACCTTTGGTGTAGATGAAGTGGGGATAGGATATCCTATTTTTGCAATTACGGGGATAGTTGCTGGCTGCTCCTTAGATTTCTTGGGGGGCTGCATCACTTTCTCCCTCTGATTTGTCTACTCTCGAGTCATGACAGCGAATGATTAACTATTCATGTCTGCTACTACTTCATCATAATCATCTCCATCATCAATGCCCTCAGTGGTGAAGAAATTAACTCGAGATCCTTCAAGTTCATCTGCTTCATCATCAACTTCTTCCACAAACTCCTCATGAAGCTTCATTATCCTCATCATCATCCGGTTCCTCAACTTCATAGGTTGCATTGACAAGGGAACTTTAACAGGAGGTCCTTCAAGTGCTAATCTTGTTTGAGAAGCAGGAAAATGATTTCTGGGCTGAAAATTCCTCCTTGGAACGTCTGCATAGGGAGCATGCTTTGAGCCATTGTTTCTTTATAGCAATGAGATCATTCGCAAGTTTTGAACTAATGGATCGAGTATTAGGTCCGGGGTGGAAGAGGAGGAAGCAACAAACTTAGATTTGGAAGGGTCTCTCCTCAACTTCCACGACATGATCAAATCATCCTCGACACTAACAAGAGTTTGATCCTCAACCATGTTGCGAATTAGCCCTTCTCGGCGCATAACTAACTTCGAGCGATTGGGCATTTAGGAAGAAACATTTTTGGATTTGATCAACGAGTCAGTATTTACTGAGAATTTTATTAATTAACTTTTTGAATCGGGCCAAAATTCTCTCATGGTCTCTGGTGAATCTTTCTTTATCTAAGATAGATTTGGGCTAGAAAGGCATGCACATCTTACTGCTTTGGTTTGAAATGGTTTTCAAACCTAGTTCTCATGGTGTCCCACTAGTGATAGTACCAAGTAGGAAGGTGATAGAACCAATCAGAGTAGCATTATCTTGTAAAGTCTCAACGCGAAGCAGTCTCACGAGAGACGTCTTCGTGTTCAACTCCCGAACTCCACATGCAACTATGAAGGCTGCGATGTGTTCATCGGATGCACTTTTCCATCACCTTTGAATTTAGGAAGTTCTTCCGGTTACCTCTGGGTAACTCATGCGAAAGGCGAGGAAGAGCAAGAGGGCCCGACACGATGACCCCGGGCAATGGTACGCCATTCTTGGAAAAATGGCTTGGAGAGGCTAACACCAACAAGAATCAAAGCTCGAAGATTAGGACTAGCTGGCTCTGAAGGAATACCACCCGTAGGAATTCTATCTTGAACAGGTGGAGTGCTTGTCGAATGAGTCCTTCTATTTCTTGTTGAAGGGAAAGGAAAACCCTGCTGCTCCAAAAGCTGAAACTGAGAATCTTCAATACCAAGGGCCCTTCTCCCTCGAGTAAAACGTGGAGTCGCTAGATCAAAGGATGATCAAAAATTACAGAACTGGAATATGATTTTCCCCAGCGGAGTCGCCAAAAACTGTTGGTCGTCAAATAGGACTTTACGAAGAGCAACAGTCAGGGGACAAGAAGTCCCTCCTCTTTAATGGGAGAGGTTCCCTTATTCAGAAACGAACCTATTTACAAATATACAAAACATGATTTTCTGGTTGAACTTGGATATTACGAAAGTGTTTTCTATAAAGATCATCAATTACAAAAGGACTGAGGAATGAGAATATGAGAATGAGCAGAAAGGCAACATGCGAAATTATAGATATGAGTAATTCTTTATGTATGCGAAGTTACTGATGAATTGAAACAAGATCATTTGTATCATATAAATAAGATGGAATTTAAAGACACAAAGTTACGTAAATAACATCTGCATAAATCTGCTAGAACACAAAGTTTCTTAACATAACACGAGATCAAATGATCTTCACAAAAGTTGGAAATGAAACTAACTTAGGACAAATGAACAAAAATTAAATGAAAGATTAGGGATAGACAAAGATAGAAAAGAATGAAAGCCCTACGTATTGATTTCTTTATGATCTATTTACACTTTAGAAAAATAAGCCAAGTTCTTCCTCCTTTCAAAATGGCGTGGAGAGGCCATTATATAGCTTACAAATCGGTTACTCTTTGTAACTACTTCTTTTAACTAAAGATTAGTTAAGGATTGCCAATCATGATACCTCGACTAATTACATGAATTCGAGAAAAGAATTAGAAAAGAAGAGAAGAAAAGGAGAAGAAGACAGGTGGTTATGAATGGGAGGGACCCACTTGACTTCAAAATTCGCTTGCTGAATCTCTTGATGCCTCGGCTATGTCTCTACGAGGGACCGACGTGTTGGCTGTAGGCCCGAGACCCAAATCGAGACACTTCTCCATTTCTTTATCAAACTCGACATGAGTATGATAATCTTTATTTGCTTCTTCATGGCAGATTGAAGAGAGCGAATCTCCTTCATTTTCTCTTTGGAGATGGAGCTTTCCTTGAATAGATTATCTTTGACAAAAGCTCGAATTGAGCTTTGATTTCTTGCGAGGAAAGGGGCACACGAGAAGTTTCATCCTGAAGATGACAATGTATATCTTTGAAAGCGAGTCTGACCCGAGTGTCTTGAAAGCTTCACCCTTCGCTTGCAAATATTCTTGATTCTCCCAAAGCCTCCTCCAAGACTTTGATCTTCCACTCCACACCTGTAAACCCGGGACTTTGTGATTATCCTTTGCATCATCAAAAACCTTATTTGCCAATAAAATGTTCTCATCTGTCTGTCCCATGAGATGGAGGTCTACTATGCAACTGCTCCAGAGTTTGAGCTCTTTATCTATGACCCCGATAGTGGAGGAGAACTTCTGTTGCAAATTGTTCACCTTTCCGTGGAGTTTGAAAGCTTCATCGATGAAGTTCAATCTGCTGACAAAGCATATCTTCCACCATGGCCTCCATAGCTCTGCCATAGACAGAATACTTGTGCATGTCTTTGATACTCTGTACTTCATCTTGGCTCAAAATTACAGGTGGTGGAAGAGTAGTCAATGGGGTAGGGTCCAAAACTTTGTCCTTAGACAAAAGAGATTTGATGAAACCTGTGAGAATCTGGGCTTGTTCCTCCAATTGTTCAATAGTTTGCTGCCCTTTCTCTACCCTCCCAATGACTCTTGTGACCGTTTCCTGGAGGTTGTGGATCTCACCTTCAGGAGTAGACTCTCCCATTGGAATTCTTGAGAGTTCTAAGTCAGATGCCTGCAAGGTCTGCTCTAATTTGTCTATTGTAGGCTTAGCAATCTCTAGGAATTGCTGACCTTGAGCATCAGACACTATTCGGAGGTGATTTTGGCTTTCTTGGCACGAGGAGTAGTGCCCAACAAGGCTGCGACAACATCAAAATTTGGCCACTGAGCTCAGAGAAGAAGATTTCCTCTTCCTCATCAAAAAAAGGTTGCACCCATGCGCAAAAGAGAAGAGGAATCGGCGGGAGGGCAAGAGGACCAAGAGACATAGAGAGCTCATGATGCTCAAGGTTTGCACATGTGATTCAAGTTGAGATGTGAGTGGGGCGCTTGAGACAATTGCTGCGAGAGAATCAATAGCACTTGGAAGTTCAGTGCTCTGGACTTCCTTATCTTTATCCCTTGGATCTTGGGAGCATTTGCGAGGGGATGGCATTTCACTCTCTTCACTTTCACTGAGAACAATGATGTTCTCTGGTCCCAAAGGCACTTCTACCTGCTTTCTTTGAGGATCTTTTTCAACAGGCTCCTTCTTAACCTCTTTGAGTTTCTTCTGGTACACTTGAGTGGATGAAGAAGGAGTGGAAGCTGCAGGTCCTTGCGTTGATGAGGCAGGAGGGGTTTGCATAGGTGTGTCTGATATGGGAGTCGATGCTTCCCTCCTTGGTGTTGAAACATCCTTAGAAGAGGATTCTCCTGAGTGCCTTCTGAGCTCTCGAACTTTCCTGTCAAACCAGACCTTAGTCCTGACTAAGACTGGAGCAAGGATCTCAGCCAGATCATCTTTCTCTTTCCTGTTCCAATCCAAGTCCTCCAAGGGAGTGTGCTTAACCACATTGTCATACTCATATGAGTATAGATCAGAATTGTCATCCTGGAGTCCTTCAGGAACTTGGTACAAGCCGAGTTCTTGGATCAATTGCAGAGAGAACCTGCCATAGTGCCTCCTTCTAGCCTCAAAATCATCTGCACAGTCAGCCCAGTAGTCTTCTGTATCTGCCCTATGATGATATATTATCTTGATGTTCTGTTCAATGAACTTCTTCAAGTCGAAGCAAGTTCTTGGCTTGAAGAAATGAACAGTGATAGGAACCAGGGCTCTTTCTATGTTCTGTGCGTCCAGGGCTGTTTTACAAGTGTAATTTCCCAAAGAGATGGGAAAGTGCAAACCAGAAATCTTCTTGTCTCTGCAGGTTCTGTGCAATTTGTCTAATTGCCTGCATACTTCTATCAAAGCCATCTTATCATTGCAGAACATGGGAAGCCTCAAAGGGGTGCTCTCATAGCCGTGAAGCTTTGATATAAGAGAATTTTCTAAATTGATAAAATAAGCACCGTAGTGCGATATCGAGTTCATGGCTTCATCGAAAAAACCTTCTAGCGAGTGTCACCTTCAAGAAGCCACCACGTACATGGTGAAAGCATCATTTACCCTTCTGAAATTGTGATTGCTGGTCTCTAGGGTGAACTGCGGGTAGTAGGCATATATAGGATCATCCTTGTGGGCATCGATGTAAGAAAAACCAAACCATTGCCTTGATGCCGCGAGTATACATCAGTGCGAAGTCATGTAGAACTTCTTCATTTGTTGTACATTGGATAGCTCTCACTGCCAAATTCATGCTTTGATGATTTCCTGATTGATATTTTGAGTTCCCTCGCACACCATCTTTGATGGCGGGCACATCCGAGAAATGGAACTCGTTAGTAGAAGGTAAGCCCATAACCCGAGCCAGTAGGATTATGAAATCTGACAACTCTTCATTGAAATCTACTCGGAAGAGAGTCTTGGATAGGCAGAGACGCTCCCTTCTTAGGGTTTTAAGCCATGACTTCACCACCCGCGCCTTGTATTTGTCGTTGTCTTGATTGAACGCAGGGCACATGCTTGATCACAGAAACAACTATGGCATTATCCATTTCTGGGATCCTCAGAGCAGTGCTAATGGCGGCAGCATCCAGCTTGCGATGAGTTCCCCGTGTACATTGGTTAATTCACTCGAATCAGGGTCGAAGTGAGCTCCGCATGAAAGCATTGTATCAGCACATTGCACCGAGATTGGGAAACCTCCAGCAAAATCCAAACCACTATCGTGAATCATCTGCGCCATTGGTGTAGGGTTTGCATCTGCCATCCTTGCCCAAAAATCACTGAAATCAAGATGGCGAGCTTCACTTGTCCCCAATATTGGAGCAGCGACTCTAGTGGCGAGATTTGTTCTGTCCACTAAAATTTGATCTTCATATTGATAGTAACTCGGAGGATAGAGACCACAAACTAGACTCGGGAAGGAATTACGAGGAAGGGATACACAGGAAATTTTAGATTGCGAGGTTCGAGCAAAGGATAGCATGGAAGCAATGTGAAAAATGCAAAGGGGTATGCTCATTATATAGCCATTAGGAGAGAGAAAACAATGAATGCACATTTAATACATACCTACCAATTTGAATAAGCATGATATTCGGGTAGAGCGGGAAAAATAAGCATGAATGGCACTTGGTTCATTTGGGACATGTGAGACGAATGCGTGAAACACGCGGCTCGGCCGATTCGGGGCGAAGCGGGAAAAGATGCACAAATGCCTTTTGGGACATGCGGGGACATGAATGCGTGAAACATGCGACTTTCGGCGGATTAGGACGAAAAGGTGACAATGGGTCCGGAAGAGTTTGGGACATTTGGGACGTGAAAGTGCGAAGTACGCGGTTCGGGTGAATCGGCCAAAAATGGAACAACTTGCCCAATTGAACTTGGGACATTTGGGACAAGAAAGTGTGAAGTACGTGGTTCGGGTGTTTCGGCCGAAAATGGAACAACTTGCACAATTGAACTTGGGACATTTGGGACAAAAAGTTCCGACGGGCCCGAAAAAGACAAACTTCGGGGAAATCGGCCGATCGGGGAACAGAGCGCACTTTTGAACTTGGGACACGCGGGACAAAAATGTCCGACAGGCCCGAAAAACACACAAAATGACCCAAAAACGTAGATTTTCTCAATTTCACGACTTTTAACATTTTCAGTACAACAGAGAAGACACTTAAACTCAAAATTTTGAAAATTCACTTTCTTAAGAGCAGGGAATTTTGAGTGGACAACAGCTGGCTCCTTCTGGGGATGACTTGGCATAAATTCAAGGAATGAGACAAGGTAAGAACTTAGACAAACTCGGGAAGTAGACCAGTACCTTATCCATTGGGCCACGGAGTCAAAAAGCAAACCAATACAGAGGACAACACACCAAAAAAAAGGAAAGAAAAACAAAAATGCTATACAGAATATACAAAGGACTCCTAATCACCTAAGACTTGAACAACTTAAGGTACTGCCCACTATAAGGAAGTGGGAGAGGAGAACCATCCATGTAATCAAGATAAAAGGAATTCTTACCAGCAAAGTGTCTGATCTTGAAAGGTCCGAGCCAAAGGGAATCGAACTTGCCATGGCTGCCACGAGGTTCATGCCTTTTATCCCATAACAACACAGTGTCTCCAACTTGGAAATCTCTGAACCTGGCTTTCTTGTCAAACAGGACCTTTACCTTCTGCTGGTGAACAGATATCCTATCAGCAACCTCCAATCTGTCCTCATTCAGTTTGTGAAGGTACATAATTCTCTTATCCAAAGCATCACTGAAACTAGTATCTTCAATAGCCTTCATTAGATGCAAGGCTGGCAGCTCCACTGTTACTGGCAATTGAGCTTCTACTCCATATACCACTTGAAAAGGAGACATTCCAATAGCTCTCTTTGGTGTAATCCTGTCTGCCCAAAGAGCATCATAGAGCTTCTTGTGCCAGTTTCGTTGAGACTCATTGACTAATTTCCTTATAATAGTCACCAAATTTTTATTAGTGGATTACCTTGCCCATTTCCTGAGGATAGTAATCGAGGAGTGAGCGAAAAAGAAATGCCATACCCATAGCAAAAATCCATTATCTCGGTTGAAGAGAAATTTGAAGCATTATACATTCTGATCTTGTTAGGTACACCATACCTTACTAAGATGTTCTCTTTGATGAAGCTGCACACCACTTCAGAAGTAGTACTCTTAACTGGAATAGCTTCTACCCATTTGGTGAAATAGTCCGTGGCAGTTAACACATGAGTATGACCAGCACTAGAAGCAGGATTAAGTGTTCCAATGAAGTCCAAACCCCACTGTTGAAAAGGTTCTTCAATTACAACTGGCTTAAGAGGCAAAGAGGCCAATTTGGGTCTTCCCACGAAGGTCTGACAAGCCTCACATTTATCAACCCACTTGGATGCATCTCTGAACAAGGAAGGCCAGTAATATCCTCCACGAAGTATCTTGTGAGCAGTGACCGTTGATGAATAGTGCCCTCCACATGCCTGATCATGAAAAGCTGAGAGCAACTTTCTCTGTTGTTCCTTGTCCACACATTTCAAAAATCTCCCATCTAACCCACGTTTGAACAAGGCGTTTTCCCACAACACATATTGCACTGACCTCAATTTAACAGTCCTCTTTTCTTTGGTAGTTAAATGAGAGGGGCATTCCCCATAGGTGAGAAAATGGGTGATGTCAGCATACCATTCATCAACTGAGCTAAGGAACAGAACGGTAGGAAGGCCAACTTTGTTCTCCAGTAATTCATGCTTAGCTCCTTCAGCAATGAGCTCACAAAGACCTTTTCCACGAACCAGCTTGGTCGGTTTGATGTCAATGTCATATTCTTGGACCTTAGCAACCCAGTTCCCTCTCTTGGATCCAAATTCTTGTTGTGTGAGAATTGACTTAACCGTTGTATCTGGAACCAACACCATGGAATGAGAGTTGAGGATGTAAAAATGAAAGCGCTTATGACTTTGACCACTGCAAAAGCATGTTTTCCATCATGGTGTATTTTAACTCATGATCTTTTAGAATATAGCTCATGAACGCAATTGGGAGTTCATGCTCATTAGAGTCTTCTTGAGTCAAAATAGCACCAAGGTATTATCTGTGGCATAGCAATAGATAATAAAATCTTTGCTGAAATCAGGACAGGCTAAAACAGGAGTTTTAGCGATAGCTCTCTTGATACCTTCAAAGGATTCCTTTCCTTCAGAAGACCAACCAAACATTTGTTTCCCTTTCATCATCTGAGAAATATTCAAAGTTAACTCTGCAAAATCAGGGATGAACCTTCTTAAAATTTGATCTTACCAAAGAAAGAGTGCACGCCCTTTTTACTGGTTGGGAGAGGAATTTGCTGGATAGCTTGTACTCGTTCAGGATCAATCTTAATACCATCTTTGGAAACGATGTGCCCTAATAATTTCCCCTCGGTGACACAAAAGACAGATTTTTTAGGATTCAAAGAAATCCCATGCTCTCTACATCTTAGCGAACTGTCTCCAGGTGGTCAAAATGATCCGCCCTTGTTTTAGAAAACACAGTCAAGTCGTCAAGGTATATGACAATACACTTCCCTTTCAAACTTCCAAAAGCCAGATCCATAGCTCTCTGAAAAGTGGCACCAGCATTAATGAGCCCAAAAGGCATTCTCTTGTAAGCAAAGGTACCCCAAGGAGTAGTGAAAGTTGTTTTGTGTTGATCTGCAGTATCAACCTCTACCTGATTATATCCCGAGAATCCATCAAGCATAGATAACATTTCAGATCCTGTTACTGCTTGCAAGACCTGATCCATCATGGGCAAAAGGATAATTATCTTTCAGGAAGCTTTGATTTAGGTTCTGAAATCAACACAGATGCGGATCTCACCATTTTTCTTCCTAACAGGCACAATATTTGCAATCCATGTTGAATGGTGAATGGGAAAAATGATTTTGGCCTTCAACAACTTCTGAATTTCCTGAAAGATGGTGTCAGCTATTTTGGGGTTGTATTGCCTCTGTTTCTGCTTAAAAGGCTTGATTCCAGGCTTGAGTGGAATAAAATGCTGCATATCTTTTGGTTTGAAAGCTTTCAAATCTTCATAAGAGTAAGCAAGAACATCCTTATACCTCTTTAAAAGATCAATTGCTTTCTTCCTTTCATCTGCTGTGCAACATTTTCCAATGTTCACGAGCTTAGGATCAGTAGAACTCCCAATATCAATCTTGTCATACTCAGCTGATTGTTGAGGTCCAGTGGAAGCTCTAGACTTCACATACCTGTCATGTTTATCAAATAGTTCCTCCAAACTCACCAATCCTTTAGGAATCTTGTTTCCTTTGAGATTGATGCATCCATCCTGATCCGTTTCTTCTCCTTGGTGATTGCTTTGTCAGAGGACACACTTTCACGAGGCAGGTTGTCACTTCCTTCAAAATACAGTTGTTCAAATTACCCTTGAGTTCAAGGAAAGAAAGCAAGTGTTGATCATCATTGAAAACTTGCTAGTTATTGGTATTATCAGGTACACTAGGCCGATGGACCATCTCAATGGTGAACTTATCCTGAGAGAAGTCAGGATGAGGAATCGATAGTGACCACAGGCTGCTAGTGAATCAGCCTGCATTCTTCTCCTAGGTATTGCTTGATGGAGAAAGCATCAAGAAATTCAATGGAATCCCAAACCTGATTCCGGTAATGTTTCAACCTTCCATTTTTTACCTGAAAAAGGCTTCTAACTTGCTTTACAATCAATTCTACATCACCACGAGCCAGAAGATTCTTTACACCTTGTTCTTTGGCCACTTGCGGTCAAGAATGAGAGCCCTCATACTCTGCTTTGTATTATTAGTATTTTCGAACTGCAACTTGAATGAAAAAGGATGTAGGCTTCCTTCAGGGGACACCAGTAGGACACCAGCTCCAGAACCGGCTGAGGAACAACTTCCATCAAACTCTAAAATCCAAACACCATTAGGATCTTTAGGTGACACTTTGGGGAGTTGGATTTCATCAGGGGACATAATCATATAGTTACCATGACCCATATCCTCATAGAGTATTTGTGCTTTAGGATCATCCATTTTTTGTACAATATACTCAGATTGCTTCTCAGGCATCAACTTCTTCATTTGTCCATTAACAGGTACGAGTGCATGTGACCAATCCATTTGAATTTCTCCACCCACATCTTTACAGAAGTTCTACTTAGCAACATCCGTATGAAGGAGGAATATCTGCTACTAAGATGGTAGCCAAAACTCTCTTCTCAGGCAAAGCAGCAAAAGCCACTTGTGCATCTTTAATTCTTCCAACCAGGGGCACTTCCTTACTCTCCATAGAGTAACAAGATCCATAAGTGCGTGTGAGGGTCAAGCCTAAGGCATGAGCTACTTTAGCAGGCATCACATTATCTGAGGCTCCTGAGTCAATGACACAATTACTGAGCCTATGGCCAGCTATAAGAAGTGTTACATAAAATGGTTTAATTTTGTCATTGGGTGAGGTGACAGCGGCTACCAGACTAGGTTGTGGTGCAGAAGAAGGAGTGGGTAAAAGGCCTTTAGATGTGGTTTTAGAATGGGAATTAACAAATTGAATCATTTTGGCAAAAGCTTTGGGATGGGTTTGATAATACTCAGCCTCTGAGATTTGAACCTTAGTCTTTTTCAGATGATCAATAATATCAAAAGACCCAGAAGTGGACGGGCCATCATCATTTGAGATCCTAGGTTTATCAACTTTAGGGGAAAAAGAAGTAACTTTAATAGCAGGATTGACAGGACTCACCTTTGGTGTAGATGAAGTGGGGATAGGAGATCCTCTTTTTGCAATTACGGGGATAGTTGCCGGCTGCTCCTTAGATTTCTTGGGGGCTGCGTCACTTTCTCCCTCTGATTTGTCTACTCTCGAGTCATGACAGTGAATGATTCACTATTCATGTCTGCTACTACTTCATCATAATCATCTCCATCATCAATGCCCTCAGTGGTGAAGAAATTAACTCGAGATCCTTCAAGTTCATCTGCTTCATCATCAACTTCTTCCACAAACTCCTCGCAAGCTTCATTATCCTCATCATCATCTGGTTCCTCAACTTCACAGGTTGCATTGACAGGAACTTTAACAGGAGGTCCTTCAAGTGCTAATCTTGTTTGAGAAGCAGGCAAATGATTTCTAGGCTGAAAATTCCTCCTTGGAACGTCTGCGCATAGGGAGCATCTTGAGCGATTGTTTCTTTATAGCAATGAGATCATTCGCAAGTTTTTGAACTAATGGATCAGTATTAGGTCCAGGGGTGGAAGAGGAGGAAGCAGCAGACTTAGATTTGGAAGGGTCTCTCCTCAACTTCCCTGACATGATCAAATCATCCTCGACACTAACAGCAAGAGTTTGATCCTCAACCAATGTTGCGAGATTAGCCCTTCTCAGCATAGCTAACTTCAGGCGATTGGGCATTTAGGAAGAAACATTTTTGGATTTGATCAACAGGTCGAGTATTTACCGAATTTTATTAATTAACCTATTGAATCGGGCCACAAATTCTCTCATGGGCTCTGGTGAATCTTTCTTTATCTGAGAGATTTGGGCTAGCAAGGCATGCACATCTTCTGCTGGTTTGAAATGGTTTTCAAACCTAGTTCTCATGGTGTCCCAGCTAGTGATAGTACCAGCTGGAAGGTGATAGAACCAATCAGCAGCATTATCTTGTAAAGTCTCAACGAACAGTCTCACGGAGACGTCTTCATGTTCAACTCCCAGAACTCCACATGCAACTATGAAGGCTGCGATGTGTTCATCAGGATGCACTTTGCCATCGCCTTTGAATTTAGGAAAGTTCTTCCGGTTACCTCTGGGTAACTCATGCAAAGGCTGAGGAAGAGCAAGGGGCCCGACACGATGACCCCAGGCAATGGTACCGCCATTCTTGGAAAAATGGCTTGGAGAGGAACTATAACACCAGCAAGAATCAAAGCTCGAAGATTAGGACTAGCTGGCTCTAAGGAATACCACCCGTAGGAATTCTATCTTGAGCAGGTGGAGTGCTTGTCGAACATGAGTCCTTCTATTTCTTGTTGAAGGGAAAGGAAAACCTGCTTTGCTCCAAAAGCTGGCGAGAATCTTGAATACCAGGGCCCTTCTCCCTCGAGTAAAATCGTGGAGTCGCCGATCAAAGGATGATCAAAAATTACAGAAGCTGAATATGATTTTCCCAGTGAGTCACCAAAAACTGTTGGTCATCAAATAGGACTTTACGAAGAGCAACAGTCGGGGGACAAGAAGTCCCTCCTCTTTAATGGGAGAGGTTCCCTTATTCGAAATGAACCTATTTACAAATATACAAAACATGATTTTACGGTTGAACTTGGATATTACGAAAGTGTTTTCTATAAAGATCATCAATTACTAAAGGACTAGAGGAATGAGAAAACGAGAATGAGCGATAGAAAGGCAACATGCAAATTATAGATATGAGTAATTCTTTATGTATGCGAAGTTACTGTGAATTGAAACAAGATCATTTGTATCATATAAATAAGATGGAATTTAAAGACACAAAGTTACGTAACATAACATCTTCAGATTCATTAATCAAACACAAAGTTCCTTCTTGGTTATACAAGATCACCATTTGGAACATAACTAACAAACTAGAGACAAATGATCTTCACAAAAATTAAATGAAAGCTTAGGGATAAAAGAGATCAGATAGACAAAGAATGGAAAGCCCTTCTATATTGATTTCTTTATGATCTATTTACACTTTCAGAAAATAAGCCAAGTTCTTCCTCCCTTCAAAATGGCGTGGAGAGGCCATTATATAGCTTACAAATCAGTTACTCTTTGTAACTACTTCTTTTAACTAAAGATTAGTTAAGGATTGCCAATCGCAATACCTCAACTAATTACAATGAATTCGAGAAAAAGAATTAGAAAGAAGAGAAGAAAACAAAGAAGAAGAAGGCAGTGGTTATGAATGGCGGGGACCCACTGACTTCAAAATTTGCTTTGCCTGAATCTCTTGAATGCCTCGGCTATGTCTCTGCCACGAGGGACTGCGTGTTGGCTATAGGCGAGACCAAAATCTGAGGCACTTCTCCATTTCCTTATCAAACTCGACATGAGTATGATAGTCTTTATTTTCTTCTTCAATGGCAGATTGAAGAGAGAAAATCTCCTTCATTTTCTCTTTGGAGATGGAGCTTTCCTTGAATAGATTATCTTTGACAAAAGCTCTGAATTGAGCTTTGATTTCTTGAGGAAAGGGGCACACCAGAAGTTTCATCCTGAAGATGACAATGTATATCTTTGAAAGCAGATACAACCAGTGTCTTGAAAGCTTCACCCTTCTGCCAGCTATTCTTCAGTTCTCCCAAAGCCTCCTCCAAGACTTTGATCTTCCACTCCATGCTGTAAACCCAGGACTTTGACAGATTATCCTTTGCATCATCAAAAACCTTATTTGCCAATAAAATGTTCTCATCTGTCTGTCCCATGAGATGGAGGTCTACTATGCAACTGCTCCAGAGTTTGAGCTCTTTATCTATGACCCCGATAGTGGAGGAGAACTTCTGTTGCAAATTGTTCACCTTTCCCGTGGAGTTTGAAAGCTTCATCGATGAAGTTCAATCCTGCAACAAGCATATCTTCCACCATGGCCTCCATAGCTCTGCCATAGACAGAATACTTGTGCATGTCTTTGATACTCTGTACTTCATCTTGGCTCAAAATTACAGGTGGTGGAAGAGTAGTCAATGGGGTAGGGTCCAAAAATTTGTCCTTAGACAAAGAGATTTGACGATTTGATGAAATTTTCCTGAGAATCTGTGGATTTTCCTCCAATTTTCAATAGTTTGCTTGCCCTTTCTCTACCCTCCCAATGACTCTTGTGACCGTTTCCTAGAGGTTATGGATCTCACCTTTAGGAGTAGACTCTCTCATTGGAATTCTTGAGAGTTCTAAGTCAGATGCCTGTAAGTCCTGCTCTGATTTCCTATTTGTAGGCTTAGCAATCTCCGGGGAGTTGCTGACCTTGAGCATCGAGACACTATTCAGGAGATGATTTTGGCTTTCTTGGCATGAGAAGGAGTAGTGCCCAACAAGGCTGCAACAACATCAAAATTTGGCCCTGAGCTCCGAGAGGAAGATTTCCTCTTCCTACTGTCAACAAAAGGTTGCACCCATGCAAAAGAGGAAGAGGAATCAGCAGGAGGGGCAAGAGGACCAAGAGACAGAGAGCTCATGACGCTCAAGGTTTGCACAGCTATTGATTCAAGTTGAGATGTGAGTGGGGCACTTGAGACAATTGCGGCAGAAGAATCAATAGCACTTGGAAGTTCAGTGCTCTGGACTTCCTTATCTTTATCCGTTGGATCTTCAGGAGCATTTGTAGGGGCTGGCATTTCACTCTCTTCACTTTCACTGAGAACAATGATGTTCTCTGGTCCCAAAGGCACTTCTACCTGCTTACTTTGAGGATCTTTTTCCACAGGCTCCTTCTTAACCTCTTTGAGTTTCTTCTGGTACACTTGAGTGGATGAAGAAGGAGTGGAAGCTGCAGGTCCTTGCGTTGATGAGGCAAGAGGGGTTTACACAGGTGTGTCTGATATGGGAGTCGATGCTTCCCTCCTTGGTGTTGAAACATCCTTAGAGGAGGATTCTCTTGAGTGCCTTCTGAGCTCTCGAACTTTCCTGTCAAACCAGACCTTAGTCCTGACTAAGATTGGAGCAAGGATCTCGGCCAGATCATCTTTCTCTTTCCTATTCCAATCCAAGTCCTCCAAGGGAGTGTGCTTAACCACATTGTCATACTCATATGAGTATAGATCAGAATTGTCATCTTGGAGTCCTTCAGGAACTTGGTACAAGCCGAGTTCTTGGATCAATTGCAGAGAGAACCTGCCATAGTGCCTCCTTCTAGCCTCAAAATCATCTGCACAGTCAGCCCAGTAGTCTTTTGTATACTTTATGATGATATATTATCTTGATGTTCTATTCAATGAACTTCTTCAAGTCGAAGCAAGTTCTTGGCTTGAAGAAATGAACAGTGATAGGAACCAGGGCTCTTTCTATGTTCTGTGCATCCAGGGCTGTTTTACAAGTGTAATTTCCCAAAGAGATGGGAAAGTGCAAACCAGAAATCTTCTTGTCTCTGCAGGTTCTGTGCAATTTGTCTAATTGCCTGCATACTTCTATCAAAGCCATCTTATCACTGCAGAACATGGGAAGCCTCGAAGGGGGTGCTCATAGCTTGTGAAGCTTTGATATAAGAGAATTTTCTGAATTGGATAAAATAAGCACCGTAGTGCGATATCAGATTCATGGCTTCATCAGAAAACCTTCTAGCAGTGTCACCTTCAAGCAGCCTGACCACGTACATGGTGAAAGCATCATTTACCCTTCTAAAATTACGATTGTTGGTCTCTAGGGTGAACTACGGGCAGTAGGCATATATAGGATCATCCTTGTGGGCATCAATGTAAGAAAAACCAAACCATTGTCTTGATGCCGCCAGAGTATACATCAGGTACGAAGTCATGTAGAACTTCTTCATTTGTTGTACATTGGACAGCTGCTCCGCCAAATTCATGCTGATGATTTCCACCCAGTTGATATTTTGAGTTCCCTCGCACACCATGCTAATGAGTGGGCACATCCAAAAATGGAACTCGTTAGTAGAAGGTAAGCCCATAACCCGAGCCAGTAGGATTATGAAATCTGACAACTCTTCATTGAAATCTTCTCGGAAGAGAGTCTTGGATAGACGAGATGCTCCCTTCTTAGGGTTTTTAAGCCATGACTTCACCACCCGCGCCTTGTATTTTTCGCTGTCTTGATTGAACAGGGCCTGCACTTGATCCAGGGAAACAACTATGGCATTATCCATTTCTGGGATCCTCAAAGCAGTGCTAATGGTGGCAGCATCCAGCTTGGCGATGAGTTCCCCATGTACATTGGTTAATTCACTCGAATCAGGGTCGAAGTGAGCTCCGCATGAAAGCACTGTATCAGCACATTGCACCGAGATTGGGAAACCTCCAGCAAAATCCAAACCGCTATCATGAATCATCTGCGCCATTGGTGTAGGGTTTGCGTCTGCCATCCTTGCCCAAAAATCACTGAAATCAAGATGACGAGCTTCACTGTCCCCAATATTGTGAATGGCAGACTCAAGTGGCGAGATTTGTTCCTGTCCCTGAAACTTGATCTTCATATTGATAGTAACTCGGAGGACAGAGACGCAAACTAGACTTGGGAAGGAATTACGAGAGGAGGGGATACACGCACGGTTTTTAGATTGCAAGGGTTCGAGCGAAAAGGATAGCATGGAAGCAGTGTGAAAATGCAAAGGGGGTATGATCGTTATATAGCCGATTAGGAGAGAGAAAGACAATGAATGCGCATTTAATACATACCTACCAATTTGAATAAGCATGATATTCGGGTAGAGCGGGAAAAATAAGCACGAATGGCACTTGGTTCATTTGGGACATGTGAGACGTGAATGCGTGAAACACGCGGCTCGGCCGATTCGAGCGAAGCGGGAAAAGATGCACAAATGCCTTTTGGGACATGCGGGATGCGAATGCGCGAAACACGCGACTTGGCCGGATCGGACGAAAATGGAACAACTTGCCCGATTGAACCTGGGACACTTGGGACAATAAAGTGCGAAGTACGCGGTTCGGGTGAATCGACCAAAAATGGAACAACTTACACAATTTGACTTGGGACATTTAGGACGCAAAAGCGTGAAGTACGCGGTTCGGATGTTTCGGCTGAAAATTGAACAACTTGTCCGATTGAACTTTGGGACATTTGGGACGAAAACGTTCCGACGGGCCCGAAAAAGACAAACTTCGGGGAAATCGGCCGATCGGGGAACAGAGCTCACTTTTGAACTTGGGACGTGCGGGACAAAAATGTCCGACAGGCCCGAAAAACACACAAAATGACCCAAAAACACAGATTTTCTCAATTTCATGACTTTTAACATTTTTCAATACAACAGAGAAGACACTTAAACTCAAAATTTTGAAAATTCACTTTCTTAAGAGCAGGGAATTTTGAGTGGACAACAAAGATGAGATTTGACTCCACCATAATAGGAAGGTCGATCTCTATATATTTTAATCTCTTTATGAATAATATAGTCTCGAATTAGTTGAATTCTATGTCTTTTATATGGTTTATTTGTATACAATATGGGTGAAATATAATATCCGGTATCGTGAGCGAACTTGATCTTTGCCTGTGCATTGGAAAGGAGAGACCGTTTCTTTTTCTACTGCTGCATGGAGAGGCAACGATCTGAGGATCAAACACAAGCTGGACATGGAGATTTACTCAGCCACCTACGTAAAAACTTTCCCCTGCCCATGACCACATTGAGAAGTCTTCTTTTTGCGTGGAAATTGAACTTGTTGCTATTGCGTGGAAAGGAAGAATTCCTTGCGTGGAAGTTTTGAGTTATTTTTTTTATCATTTTTAAGGTGAGAAAAATATTCTTCATACCTGCGTGGAAAAGATTGGAATCTTCTGTTGCGTGACTGATTTGCTGCGAAGTGAAGGAAGGCAGCACGTGGGTGGAGAGAAGACTGTCTGCGTGGAAAGAAAAATGTGGAGACTGCTGCGTGGAAAACAACCAGCATGAAGACCTTCATCTGCGTACGTGGAAGAACATCATATTCTTCTAATTAATTAAAACTTTGAATGCGGATCCTCTACCATTGTGCATCTTCAGAAACATCCACGTGCATGGTGACTACATTCCAAGTTCCAAGGTCGATATGTTTTGATTTTATTTATGTCGAGTAAAGAGTCAATATTATACAGTCGTTTATGTGTCTATTAGTTTGGTGTTTATATGTCATTTTGTTTTTTATATTGTCTTGTTTATTGTTCATTTCGTGTTATAAACGTGTCATTACAAGAATCATTTTTAAAAAAATATAGTGTCTATTACATGTCACATTGTCAAAATCATGTCGTCCTCATTGTTTTGTAAGTAAGTGTACGTCCATACACTTTGTCAAAAGTTTACCATTTTTTGGGTCAACATCATAATGGAGCAATTGGGATACCTTGAAAAATTCAAAAATATATGTTGAGTCGGCTCTAATATATATTTTGTGTCGTGTCTATTTTATAAAGAGTTGTCATCAAAATTGAGTCGAAAATTTGTTACTAAAAAAAAAAAAAAGGACAAATGAGTGCATTTTCGGTGTAATCCGACACTCTATTTTTAAGGAAAATGCAAATGAAAACTGTTCTTGGCTTCGGGGGCTCCACCCCTCGACCCCGCCCTGTATCGCGACAGGGAACATGTATCGTCCTCGGCTATACTTTCTGCTGAGTTAGTAGGGACATTCAGATGGAGGTAGGAGGCAATGGAGGAAGGAGGACAACCAGCGTCCTCTCACCAGCCGCAAGCAACGGGGCCACATAATGAGTTTGTGGCATTTTTCAGTTGTGTGTTTCATTATTTGTAATAAGAACAGATGTCACATTCCTGTTCATAGTTGTATTTCCTTTTATAACCTCCTGATGTAAATATGTTGTAGTAGAAAGATAAAAGCACAAGAAAAAGTAGCATCATGTTTTTCTTGAAGAGGATGAACAAAGGTTCATGAGCAGGGGCTCGTACCTAGGACAGAGGTCTGTTTTTGTCGAACAGGGGTTCGTATTTGATGAACAGAGGTTCATGAACAGGGGTTCTTACCTTGGGCTGAGGTCCATATGTGTACCAAGATCATGAGCAAACAAGGGTGTGCAAGCTGCAGAGAAAGTGTAACTATTCTTTTCTACATTGTTCACATTAGGGGAGTGTATGTGTGGAAATAATAATGTTAACAATAGGGGAGTGAATGTTAGGAATAATATTAGATATTGTGAACATTATTATGAGTGTGGAAATAAATAATATAGTCTAATGTAATACAACTATTTATGAGTCGTTAACTCATGTAAATATTTGTAACTAGATAATGTTTGTTGTGAGAAAATAATGGGATTGAGAGTTTGAGTGAGATATTGTGGGGATTAGGAGAGATATGTGGGATAAGTTGAGAGATTTGTGGAGAGAGATTTGTGGAGAGATAAGTGGATTCAAGATGAGATTTGACTCCACCATAATAGGAAGGTCGATCTCTATATATTGTAATCTCTTTATGAATAATATAGTCTCGAATTAGTTGAATTTTGTGTCTTTTATATGGTTTATTTGTTTACAATATAGGTGAAATATAATAAATGGATGATCATCAAGACTTCCATTAAAGAAAAAGATTAAGTTGGTTTGCACCTCCAGTTCTATAGTAGTGTCCTCTATCATGCAAGGAATTTGGTGTAAATTAGGAGGTGAATCCAGCCAATGAACTAGTCTATATTCCTCTCACTCCTATTTGAAAATCTCTATTTTCTAATGTGTTTATATTTTGGGTCATATGTCATCGTGTCAATATTGTTATCCTTATATTTTGTAATTTTTATTCACTAATGTAATCATCTCTTTATTTCAAAACAAGATATACGTAATTTTTGAGGGTGATGGCCACAATAGATTCTTGGTTTTATTATGCAAGAAAACTTATGAATCATGAAACTATCTTACCCCTAAACTAACAGTTTTAATTTGAATATTGCCAATGATTTTGGAAATTTTGAATGAAGTACTTTCTATTGCATGGTAACAATAGATTTTTACTTTTAATGGTCATTAATAAGGAAAACATCCTTGTATTCAGTTCAAAAATCCATCAAAACAAAGATTTCACAAACATTGGTGATTCATTTCCATAAATCTAAGATGTCCTTTCAATGTAACACTGATGAGTGATATGTGGTTATCATTGGTGTTACCACTCAATGCAATTTTCCATAAATATTTTTCCTTGCAATTGCACCAACATCTTAACAATGTGTAGAGTTGGTGACTTATACATGGAATAAATCATCCAAGTTTAAACCTTCCATAGACCTTTCATACTATATTTAGTTTGACGGGCCATAAAGAATGGATTAACAAGGAGCTAGTATGCTAGAATGCCAAGGGATAAAAACAAAAATAATTTCTCGTGAAAGGACATTCAATAAAAGCCATTCACTAAAACAATATTAAGAAATATAGAAATAATGCTAGATTCATCATTTCTTGTACAATTATTATTATTATTATTATTATTATTATTGTTGCCACTTAATCAATGTTTTTTTGAGCTAGAGTTACCACTCATGTGAATCTACCTACACCAATATTCACTACCATTTCTACAAGTTTTGTTCGTAGGTTCCTTTAAATTTTCTATGTATCTAGTGGCTACAAATGTTGCCCGAAGTTTCCCATGTAAAATGGAAAGGTAATTCAGGAATCTATCAACAATGTCTATTTAAAATAAAACCATATTTGTTCAATATGCATGTCCGGTGTGCAAGGGCATCGGTGAAGACCACGTAGTCCAAACCATGAGGTGTGGGTGTTGAATACATGCAGGGATAGTACAAAATCTTTTTTCCAAATTTATTAACCTCGCACTTTTGTGTTAATCATTGAAGTTTAATTTCTATATTTATATGCAAATATTGTTCATTTTGGTACTTTCTTTCTACTTTCGTATATATAACATTCAATGTGCGATATTTATTTTTTGACTGACTTAATAAAAAGTACTATATAACATAAGATATTATAATGCAAATAACATTATTTTGGATTTTTATATTTTGACTGATCAAATATAAACAAATAAAATTCACCAAAAAAACCTCCACAAATATGACGAGTGTTATGCTTATATATTGACTAGACTTATTTGCATGGTGTTGATCATTAAGGTTTGTTATTTTTAATATTGTTAATGTTTAGATGTATGGGAGGAAAAATCAAGATAGTTGAATTATATTGTTTTCTTTAATCTGTTCAACTTATATAGATGTCTAAAATTTCCACCACTAATTATAAGTTGGAACCATAAGTATTTTCACTTTTCAAGTAGCTGGAACACATTATTAATGAAATATCTCATATTTCTTGAAAAGTTTAAATTATAGACATCTATAATTTGAAAATGTTGGAGTTGCATTCCTAGTAACATATTTATCGATCGATTGAGGAGCACATATATTTTCTTGATTAATATTCCTCTTCTCTCCTTCATAATCTAATAATCCACAAAAACTCTTCTTCAAATGTTTCAAATAAATATCTTACTACTACACTCTAAATATGTATATTTAGTGCATTTCCAAATTTCTTCTAAAATCTATAACTCATTATTCATTTGATCAAAATCCCATAATGATATTCTATATAAATGCATCAACTATGCATTCAAACATTTGATTTCATATCAAAGCAATAAAGACAATAGAAATTAAAAAATTGACATGTTCCAAAAAAAACATATAGAGCATATATGCTACTTTATGAAAAATTATATGCAATCCATAAACATGAAAATACTTTTCATGTACTAAGCTTTTCAATGAAATAACTCTTTCCAATTATGTTCCATTCCTTAACAAAACAACATACATTAGGATTTTTTTATTTTTCTTTTTGTTAACACATCAAATAAATAAAAGGTGGGCCATTCCACTTGCCACAACAAGTTATAATGCTTGTCTTGAAGTGATATTTCCAAAAAAATGATTTGAGTCTTATGATATCTAATTGAAATTTTTATGGTGTGTAGGACCAATTGTATTTGTTTACAAGGGAGAAAGATTTATACATTCATGCAAAATGTGAAGCCAAATTATTTGACAAAAATATTACAACATAATAAAAAAGAATTATTATATCAAGAAACATAGATAAATCAACATTAACATTTTTTTCAATATATTTTACTACTTGTGTAATTGTTACCCTACAACTAAAATATTCGATTCTCATTGATTCACCTCATCTCCTCTCCTCCGCAATACTTATTCCCAAAACCAAAAAAAGAGTTGTTAATCTCATTAACAATAAACATGAAGAAACAATCATCTCATGAAACAATCCTTTCATTGCTTCTTTAACAAAAAAAAAAATTGTCAAGTGCTCAATAATAATTTTAATAATTATTATAGAAAACTACTTTCGAATTTCATTATATGTCATTAGATTAATATTTCTTGAAATCAATTGTAATTGAGGCTTGATACAATGGGTACATTTGTCACAAGTTGATGAACATCTTTCTATTTTACAAAAGGGCTTGACAACTTGTATCTAGATTTAATAAATATCAACCCAAACAATTTGATGATATAATTTATGATACCTACAGCCGGCGATCCTTATCTAACACCTACAAATGTTGCCCCGATCCTTATCAAGCATAATGCTCCTTTATGAATACACTCAACTTCTCATTGGATGTCATTATTGTTGCTACTTTGCATGGGCGAAATTCATTAATTTGTGCTCCACAACACCATGACTTGGACCAGAAGGCAATTTATTCTTCAATATATTTTCTTATCTCCATTTACTCTTAACACCTGCATTTACATATGCATTACCTACTCCCGGACTAGGACCAGAAGGTAGTTTATTCTTCAATATACTTGATGATCCCAATCCACTCTTAACACCTCCCATATTCACATACGCATTACCTACTCCCGGACTTGGACCAGAAGGGAGTTTATTTTTCAATATATTTGTCGATCCCCATCCACTCTTAACACCTCCCACATTCACATATGCATTACCTACTCCTGGACTTGGACCAGAAAATTTATTCTTCAATATATTTGTCGATCTCCATCCACTCTTAACACCTCCCACATTCACATATGCATTACCTACTCCCGGACTTGGACCAGAAAATTTATTCTTCAATATATTTTTCGATCCCCATCCACTCTTAACACCTCCCACATTCACATATGCATTACCTACTCCCGGACTTGGACCAGAAAATTTATTCTTCAATATATTTGTGGATCCCCATCCACTCTTAACACCTCTCACATTCACATATGCATTACCTACTCCCCGACTTGGATTAGAAAACAGTTTATTCTTCAATATATTTGCTGATCTCAATCTACTCTTAGCACCTCCAATATTCACATATGCATTACCTACTACCGGACTTGGACCAGAAGGCAGTTTATTCTTCAACATTGTACTTATCTTCAGAGGTTGTAAGAGTTTCATGTGACCGTGTGCAGGGCTGCACTTGGATCCTAACAGGCACTGCTCCATCTGTGTATTACTCAGCTCCACGTGCAATTGAATTTCAGGCCGGTGTTCTTCTTTGACAGGAATCCTTTTTTTTGAAGATTTATCCTGCACACATTTCCGTCTCAGAGTTCTTCGTGCATCTGCAGTTTCAATATTGAATGATATTATGACGAAAATAAGCAGCAGCAACATGACCATCTTCACGATCGAAATCCTCCCCATTGCTAACAAAATGGTTTTCGATCAATCTCGTTTTCTAAAAAAACGACAGCTAAAGAAAGTTATATTGAGAAAAAAATGTTCAGAAGAAAAGAAGAGGCGAAAATCCCCGTGTCGAATTAAAGAGAGATGTAATTCATATAACAGATCGTCCGAAATCTTTATATAGAGGGAACGAATATGTTCATTTCGTGGGGTGTTCGAAATATTATGTGAACGGTCAACAAATTTAACTTCCACACCATGTGATCGCTTACAGTTACATGGTGTGCGGGCAGAGAAAGAAGACAGTCAAATATGACCAACTCTTTTCAATATGCGTGACTCCGGATATTTGACATTATTTACGGGCTATTACAAAATGGATTACAAAATGTCATTGACCATTTCAATTCAAGGAGCGTTTTCGAACATGTGGTCAAAAGATTGCATTCCTGTTATAGAATGCCCCTCTGCCATAAAAAATTGAAAGATTGTATGAATCTATGAGACGCATATGTGGCAGGCGCGCTTTTACTTAGTTTTTTTTTTTTTTTTTTTTGTTGTTGAAAAACAATTTTTGTTAGGGATGGTTAAATCAGCTAAGCTACATAGGAATGGATGTCAACCATTTGTTGTCAAATTCTTATTGATATAGTGATGGGAGCTGATAGTGGTACTGCTCTCATTGGCATGCATGTATTTGATGGGGCATGTGTCTTTAAAAGGCGCATTCTATCTAGAGAATAGTCAACAAAGAGTTAGTTAAAGTCATTCTCACAGGGTTTCCATGATGAAGTTGTTCCTCCCATTTTGATGTAGAAAAATTATTGCTAGCAATCGCACCGAAAGGAGTGCAATGGAAATGCTGATAGGAAAAGAAGAATATATTGTGTCCATGCACGAAAGGATCTCAAATGAAAGTTGTTGATGGAAATGCAACCTTTAGAGTAGTTGAGGGAAGATATTGATGGGAGTGCAATTTGACATTACTTTTAATAGGAGGGAAAACCATTTTTAAAATCTAAATAAAGAAGCAATCGATGTCATGCGCATAAAAAGAAAATATTTATTACCTAAAGGCATGATGAAGGAATAACTTGGGCACAAATATATCAAGAGGTGCACAAAGGGTGCGGAGGTAGGAGGAGGTGGTCCTCTTTTATCTTGGGGTGGACTCAATCCCCACAAGACATCTTAGAGCACCTTTCAAAAGAAAACCCACTAATGTATGCGAGATAATCGAGGCTTGAGACTCTTGAGACAATTTTGAAAGTAAAACCCTATCCAAAGTCAACACTTGGGATTTATGTATTGAGAGTGCCCAACCCATCTTAAGAGGAAGTTTCCTTTAACACCTTGTGGATACTCGGGGCAGAGGGACATCAAGAATCTCAACTTACATAAACCAATACGTAAACAAAAGTGGTGTCACTTAATAAATTCTTCACAAAAAAAGATATCTTATTGAATATGTTGAATAACATTAAATTTAGTTCAAAAATAATTTCTTAAGTAATAATCCTCATTAAAAAAAATAGAAGAATAATGTACCTTGAATCTTATTAGTTTACAAAATTAAAATGAAACAAATGTACTATGTAAAATATTTTTTAAGTGAAGAATATACATCTCTATTGAAAAACAATTTGGAAAAGTGTATTTATACATTTATTCATACATTTGTTTATCATCAACAATCTAAATACCCAAATCTACACAAATGAACACTACATTTCTTCATTTAAATCAACACTTTGCCAACACATATTGTAATGTCCTCGCAGGTGGAATGACATACGAGAAATGAAGATAAGCATCATTCGAAGTTACATAGATGGAGATAGGGTTTCAAGATTTCCCACATGCCTTGTTAAGGATTAGGTTGTTGACAAAAGAAAACCACCAAGAAGACGCTAAAATTTTACGGTTGAGGTATTGTATGAGCTAACCTTCCACATCAATAACCAATAGAAACCCATGATTATCTACAATCCAAAATGTGGTTGTTCAAGTGGTTTTTCACCATCACAATAGATGATTGCAACCACTTGAACAATTACTCCATTATCAAGAACAACATCAATCCATAAGTTGTTAATAAACATTACCTTTGGATGCTTGCAAAAATGAATTGTAAGTTGTACTCGATCATCACCAAGATCCTTTCAAATGCTTATCATTTCAGATATTCAATATTATAATGAGCATTGAAAGAAGCAATTTTTTTCCTTGTTACAAACATTTGTAGTAGGATATTGTTAGTAGCAGATAGTGAAAAAAAATCTTGCAATGAGTATGAACTATATAGGCAGATGATTGTTCGCAAAGTAACAAACTTTTGCAAGCTTTCACAAAGGGTGATTGATATGAATGCACAACATACATAGGTATATCCTTGAAAATAAATAATTTGCCTTGGGAACCATAAAAAACAATCAATATTTTACTAAAAGAATAATTTATTAGGGGAAAGCCTATCACAGTTAGAGGTCAACAGAGGAAAGGAAATTGGGGCCAAAAAGATAATTCCAATAATGAGAATATATTGCACATGTTGAAGAGAATTTGGAATGTTGCTAGTGATTGGCCTTGAATTTGGTCATTGATTGATGGAGGGAATATAAATGATCCCACTTTTTTATAAGTCACATATGAACAATGTGTCAATGTTAGGAAGTTCCACTCAAGAAAATAGGGGTGCAATGTGCAGATCATTAAGGCAATGCATCCTAGAGGTAACTCTAAAAGTAAGATGAGGTTGTTTAATTTTCCCAATGTCAATAATTTATTTTTGCAATGTAATACCTTGTGTTTTATGGATAGTTAGAGGCCATACCATATTGTGGGGGAATCATTTACACATGATAATAATCTTTTTTAAATAGTAATACCATATGCTTAGAATTTCAATCAATGGATTTTAATTTTTAAATCACACAAAGCCTCTTATGTGTTCGAGTCTATCTCCTTCTGATTTTTTTTAATGTAAAAATTGGAAAATATGAAAAAAAGTAGCAATGGTCATGATTAAGTTGCCAAAATTAAATTAGAGGCCATGAAGAAATACAAGATAAGAGAATTTGTAGCTAATACTAAAGAAAGTGAACATCGGTGATGTCAATAGCCATCTTGGTGCAAACCAAATGACATGCATCGAAAGGGGAAAGACTCATGTCACTTCCCATGACGTTCAAATTTTCTCCACCCTTGAGGCTTCCCATAGTCTACTTCATCACCTATTATGGACATGAATCTTGGATATGTATGAATATGTCATGTTTATGCACTTTGGCACCGCACCCCACATCTCATCTTGAACCTTCCTATTCCTGCATTTTCATGTCAATTCCTAAAAATATCATTTCATACTAATAGTTAAAGTGAAAAATACCCATGAACACAAACATATTCCTAACAAAGAAGAATGAAAGTAAAATCTATAGATAAAAATGAAGGATATCTAATGTTGTACCTAGAGAACATAGATCATTCCCCAGTCATCCAACTTACCCTCTTTATTTTCCATAGGACCCAATTTATGGGATACATCATTTAAATCAATCATTTTCATGGGAAGATAGATGACTATTCCACAAGGAGTATTTGATATTAGAAATGATGGAGGCCGAAGGTTCTTCATAGACTCCATAACCATAGTGACATACTTGTCACATGTTTCCTTTAGTGCAATTGTAGATGCTATAATTTCACTAGTTGAATGGGGTTATCTAAGTGTGTGGCATGTATTTACTCATCATGTTTCACTATTTTATTAGATATGTGTATGTGTGCTTCTACTAGACTATATGTCATGTTGCATGAAACCTAAACCTCCAATATGCTAGAGGAGAAACAAGATCATCATCACTATATAAATAAATGTTCTATGAATGGTGTTCATGACACTAATGTCCATGCACGGATGAGTAAAAATGTACCATGTGTCAACAATGTCCCACAAATGATCTCCACCATTCATTCTCCACCACATGGAAAGCAAAACCATAGTGTGTCTACTATTGAAATTCTTATCATCAGCAAAAACTATTTTATTAAAACTAAATATTCATGGTAACTAAATCAAGTAAGAACCATTCCATTATATGTTTAATGGGATTTTCTTCTATGATATTTACGTTACCATGAATTTTTACATGAAATTTTGTTTAATGTGTAGAAAAAAAAACCAAAAAAATATTTAATTGTCATACATGGCTCCACATTGATGCAAAATTAATATTAGAAACATTAAATGCTACCTATTGCATTACAGGGGTACCACCTCCAAGCCTCTTCCTCTCCCTCTTTACCTCTTAAATTACTTTATTTTTATGTGTCTAGTGTTGTCTAGTATATTCCAACCAAATAATCATTATCTTTGGTGTCTCATTACAATAAATCTCATCAAATATGTAATGACATAAGAATTTTTAGTTTTGAAGCATAAAAATGCAGGGATTTAAGAGTTTTAATACCACATTGTTGTTTGGTGTTATAGCATTAGAAGGAGGAGGAGGAATACACATATAAACAATGCTTCCAATATGGTAGTAAGAAACACGTTGAAATCTTGCACAAAGAAGGTATACTTTCCAACCAAAGGTTGAAATTTTCTAACCAGGAAGCTAGATAGGTTATAAGGATGGTGATTCAGTGTATACACGATCGGATGAAGAGGAATAATAGTTTTATGAATTTTGGGAAGCACCATAAATAAGAGGTTTTATTTCCTTGCTAGGAATGGGGTTTTTCTTAGTGGGGACCATCTTAAGAATATTACTTAATAACCTTGATCACATTCTTAGTGACGAGACACACATGATTTTGATCTAACCTTCTATAATAACTATTATTAATCAAATGCTCTAACATCTTCGTATATTAGTCTAACCTATCCAAAATAATTGCGGCATTGCCTTTGTCATCCTTAGTGATAACGATTTCATTTGTTATCATTTATGGACTTTAAGGCCACACATTCTTCCCTCAAAACATTTGATTTAAGAACTTTATCCTATCTTAAGGCCACCACACAATCCTGTCTAATTTATTTCATGACCTCCAATGGAAGAGACCAGACCACTTTCTTAGTTTTGAAAATGAAATCTTCCTTGGGAATGATATTTGGAGTCATGTCGATTCCTAACTCCTTACTTAAGACATTGAGAGCAAGATGGTATAAAGGGAAGTTAATAGGTTCACTACCAACTTATCTTCCCAATAATCCAAAATCCTAGTTGATATTCTATCCCCTAGAAAGTTAATTTGTGAGGACATGAAAGTACAAGAATATTTAGAAGGAGCCTTATCTTTCTTGAACTCATAGGTTAAAGTGGAAGGATCATGTTATTATCTTTGTGTGCAGATTCAATAACACCTTGAGGTTTTTGTGTAATGGTTCGTTACATTTTGTATCATAACTACCACCCATGTTCGAATCGCACTCTGTTGGTTTTTTATGTAGCTAGGACACGTGGGGTAGCTAAACATTAGTGAAGTGGGGATCATACGTATGGGTGTGCATGTAAACCCAACCTGAGTTTAGGCTCTGTGGAAGCATGGTAGGATGTTATGATCTTGGTGTGTGAATTCAATAATGCCTTGAGGTTTTGGTGTAACGGTTCATTACAGATCATCCCTAGTATTACTATAAAAACTTTGAGTAGCGATACCCCCATTAGGATTGTCACACACCATTAATTCTAGGAAAGAGTTGAAATGAGTGACATGTAAATGACTACACCTATGAGGAGAAGACTCCAACTTATGGGAAATCTACATTTGAACATAATTACTACCATTATCCCTATTATTATGTTATTGTTATTGTTATTGTTATTATTATTATTAATATCTAGGTTATTAACATTTCGAGAAATGCATCTATCATTATTATTATTATAGTGATGATTGATTTGGAATGAATTTTCATGCAAGGACAACTTGAGACAACAATCTTGTCCAATGTTATCTATGTGCTCTTTGAGCCTCATACAAATGGACCGACCCATTTCACAGATGTAGGAAAGACCACAAGAAAAATAAATCTTGTAAACACCACTATTGAGCTTAGATTCCAGTTGATCCTTATAATATTTAATGATTATTCTAATATTTCTATGGGGTAGAAACATTGATTGAAAATTTATCTTCCTAAGGATCCTAGAAATGATTTCTGAGATACCATTAATGTACAGAATGAAAGCACCCATAATTTCCTCTAAGACATAACAATTAAGAGGCTTGGAAAAATCATCCCTATCCTATTTAAAATCCATGGTAATTTGTTTCACACAAAAACCATTAAGCACAAACGCCTTGGCTAAGTGTTGAAGTTCCAACTCTAGATGTTCATTGTCAAAAATTTGAAAGGCTCTCATGGACAGGGTCTTGAGGACACCATATTTTTATGCTAGGTGATGGTGTGAATAGGCATGCAAGTATAAATTTGTGTGATTTTTTTCTACACACCTTCCAAGAAAGAGAGACATCAATTTTTTTCCTCAGAAGGACATCAAGAAAATGCAACTCACCATTTACCTCTACTTATTTGCTAAATAATATGTTGGGTAAAATATTGTTCAAATGAAAATGAAAATTCTCCAGCTTATCCACCCATGTTGCCAACATATATTCATGTCATCAACATACCTTTTCCAACATTTCCATTGAATTGTGAAAGAGTTAAAATCTTTCCCCTGAAATTCCTAAATGAAGAGGTTATAAACAATAGGGATAGAAGAGAACCCATTTCAACCACATCAAGTTTCTCATAAATAAAACCATTGAAGATGAAAAATGTTGATGTACAACAAATCTCAACCAATGAAGTAGTTTTAGCATCAATATGTCTACAAACAATTTCTACCATATCATTAATTGGAACCATGGTAAACAAGGAAACCACACCAAAACTAACGAGAATGTCATTGTGTGATAGAGACTTCCCTTCGATGAAGTTGACAAAATGAGTCAAATATTACATAAATAAGGTAGACCTACTGACCAAAGGTTGAATGTTACTAGTCAAGAAGCTATCTAAGTTATAATTAGTGGAATTTGATGTATCCACGATTGAAAAAGAGGAACGTTAGTTTCATGAATTTTGGAGCACTATAAATCTGAGGGGTGATTTCCTTGTTAGGAATGAGGCGTTTCTTAGTGGAATCATCTAAAGAGGATTTATTAGTGGCCCTTGTCACATTGTTAACAATGAGAGACAAAATATATCAATCTAACATGTTATAGCAAGCACTATTAACCAAATGGTCTAACATCTTTGTCTCATAGTCTAACCTATCCAAAACAACCATGGGATTATATTTGTTAGGATTAGTGATAATGATGTCCTTATTATCATTATGGACTTTCAGGCTACAAATTCTTCCCTTGAAATATTTTATTTAATAATTTTATCATGTCCTAAGGTTATTACACAATCTTGTCTAATTTCGTTGATGACTTCCAACACGAGAGACCTAACCACTTTATCAATTTCGACAATGAAATCATTCTTGGGAATGAAATGTGTAGTCATAAAAAATACTAACCTCCTCCTTAAGACTTATGTATCATCCTTGGTATTATTATCACGAGTTCGAGTAGTGAGACTTGTGTATCCCATCGCCCCTTTCGGATTGTCACACATCATCAAGTCTAGACAAGAGTTTGATTAAAGACATGTAACAAATAAAATTATGAGAACAACTCTAATGTATGGGAAATCTTCATTTGAACATAACTAATTTCACAACCTCTATTATTACTATTATTATCATCATCATCATTATTATCATCTAAGTTATTAACATTTCTTAAATTCATATATTATTATTATTCACAATCTTGTCCATCAAATCCTTTCAGTTGAGATCCTATCCTTTAAAAACCTAGTTTATGGATGAGGATAATCGAGTTTAATCAATTTGTGGAGTTTAGAAGGACCCCGATCTATGCTTATATCATAGGTTAAAGCTGAAGAAGGATCATCCTTTCTATTACTATAATGGGATTGAGTATAAAGTCCCATGTTTCCCCCATCCCCCATTAGGATTGCACACACCATTAAGTATAAACAAGAGTTGAATTCAAATTGACATGTAATGGACTACACCTATGAGGAAAATAATCTTCTTATGTAAAATCTAGATTTGAACATAACTACCACAAATATGTGTTTCGAGGAACCGAGAATCATCATCAAGTCATCCAATCATCATCATCAACGCATCATCATCATCATCATCAGCCATAAACCATCACATCATCATTGAGAGATAAATTTTATTCCTTGGAAGATCATCATGTGGTCAAAATCAGCCATCATCATCATCATCATCATCATCAAGAGAGCAAGATCGCCATGTTGATGGGATTTGTTAAATCATTGCGGGAAGAAATACGGACCATCAGTCGCCATCGCCCGATCGCTATCGCCGCCATCGTCATCATCATCATCATCATCATCATCGCATCATCGCCATCATCATCATCATCGCATCGCCATCATCGCTCGCATCATCATCATCATCATCATCATCATCATCATCATCATCATCATCATCATCATCATCATCATCATCATCATCATCATCATCATCGCTCATCATCATCATCATCATCATCATCGCCATCATCATCGCCATCGCCATCCGCATCGCCATCATCATCATCATCATCACCATCATCATCATCATCATCATCATCATCATCATCATCATCATCATCATCATCGTCTCATCGCATCATCATCATCGCATCGCATCGTCATCGCCGCCATCGTCATCATCGCATCATCATCATCGTCATCGTCATCATCATCGTCATCGTCATTGTCATCATCATCATCATCATCATCATCATCATCATCGTCATCGTCATCGTCATCATCATCATCATCATCATCATCATCATCATCATCATCGTCATTGTCATCATCATCATCGTCATCATCATCGCTCGCATCATCATCGTCCGCCACATCGCATCATCGCTATCGCTATCATCATCATCATCGCATCATCATCATCATCATCATCATCATCATCATCATCATCATCATCATCATCATCATCATCATCATCATCATCGTCATCATCATCGCATCATCGTCATCGCATTATCATCATCATCATCATTCATCATCATCGCCATCATCATCATCGTCGCTCATCATCATCGCCATCGCATCATCGTCATCATCATCATCGCCATCGCATCGCTATCATCATCGCATCATCATCATCATCGCTCATCGTCATCGCTCATCGCCATCATCGTCATCATCGTCGCCATCGCCATCGCTATCGCTCATCGCCATCGCCATCCATCGCATCATCGTCGCCATCGCCATCGCCATCGCCATCACCATCGCCATCATCATCATCATCGCCATCGCTCATCGCCATCGCCGCTCTCGTCATCATCGTCATCATCATCATCATCATCATCATCATCATCATCGCCATCGCCATCGCATCGCCATCGCATCGTCATCATCGTCATCGCATCATCATCATCATCATCATCATCATCGTCATCGTCATCATCGTCGCATCGCATCATCGCCATCATCATCGCCATCATCATCATCATCATCATCATCATCGCGCTTCATCATCATCATCGCTATCATCATCATCATCATCATCATCATCGTCATCATCATCATCATCATCATCATCGTCGCATCATCGTGATGTAAAGACTTTGAGCTCATTGAGTCCACATGGTAATTATTTGCGGTTATAATAAACACATGTCTTTATATTTCAATCTCAAAATTCATTTTGTGTCACATTTCAGAGTTGGGTTCCTTCCATCCAGTAGAAGAAATGCTATCGATATAATAAACATCTAAATAAAAATTTGTGATTTTTCACTTCCATGGGAACACAAGTACATGATGTTGGTCCAATACTCCCTCACAGATGAAATGTCTCCTACATGTGCAAACATAATGGACACTATCTTGAGTTGTTCTTAAATCTACATAAACACCCTAATATCACAAGAACTTCTCAATCACAATTATTTGAGAAATAATTTCATTTTTGCTATAAAAATGTTGCATAAATCTATATTCCCGTAACTAAAATAAAATAACTATTTTGAATAAATTTCAAAGAAAAGTAATGTGCGCATTCTATTTTAAAAAATCCCAAATAAAATCATACCTTGATTGAAAGGATCTAGATGGGAGGGTTGAAAAAGACCACGAATCTTTCTCTAAGTAGGTTATTTCAAGAAAAAAACAAATTATAAAATATTGGGTGAAAAGACATTAGGAGTTTAGCATAAAGAATATTGATATGTTTGAGTCTTCCCCCAAGGGTTATTTGTTTTTTTGGGAGATTAGACACAAAAGATGTGAGATAATTTAGGTTCTATTTTTTGCATTCTAAATTCTATTGAGTCTGCAAGTAAGCTAAGTGAAATGAGAAATTATTTAATTTCATTTCCTATTGAGAATCTCCAAATCCAAGGAGAATGCACTCATAATTTGATACGCTAACCTATGAGAGTGGTTTTAATAGAAAGATTACAATTCCATTGCTAATCCTATCACCACACTATAGGCTGTCATAGCCAAAGTTTATGTAGTGTGACATCAAATATAATCTCTTTGATATGAAGAAAATATTGTAAATATGGGTTTAATATATGATACATCCTCAGCAAGTCAGTTTGAGAGATCTAATCTTTAGAAGAGACTAAGTCCCATAGGGAAACTAAATAAATCCAAATAATTTTATACTGTGAATTTTGAGAAGAGTAATATTTAAGACATCATTGACTACAAACGACCCAAAATAATGAGCATTGAAAGATAGCTCATTTCCAAAACCATCCACCATCCACTTAAAATGTGGTTTTTAAACAAGTTAAAATTCTTTCCAAATACTTTTAACCAAATAAGATGCCTAAATTATAATTAGCACCATGATAATCAAAAGCCTATGAAATCACATGTTTTTCCAACAAAGTTTTCCATGGAAGAATACATCAAAAAAAGGTTTCTGAACAAGATTTTCTAATTCTCATTTCCCTCCACAACTGTTACTACCCAATTAGCACAATGAGTAATTCTTTGGTGGTGTATATTGTTGACAATTTTTACACTTGTGCAAAAATGGGCAACTTGAAAATTTGTTATGATGGATAGCATTGGTGAAGTATACCTAAGCTAGGGAGATCACATCAGATTATGTCATTACTACTGATTTATTTTAAAAGATTACATGAAATCTGCAACTATGTGTGTTGTTACAAAACGTAACAGATCACATAGTTTGCAATTTCATGACCATCCTCAACAAAAGAACACAAGCCCCGAAGGATAGTTGTGTTGTCTTGATGAGGACATCCAATGCATAAGTAGGTGAAGTGTAAATGTTTGGAACAACAAACATAAGTGCAGATCATAGAAAATTAGAGTTCATTACAAATGTTACAAGTTCTATTCAATGTTCTTTCCTTCATGATTAAGACATTCAATTATGTTACTGAGTTGTTTAGTTCATTATACAATCCATATAGAAAGCAGAAATGTAGAAAGAGATATACAACTCATTTACATAATTCAATGCTTTATTCACAAGGAGAGTCAAATGTTTCCCACACAAGCCATGGGATGTAACTGAAAAGTAAAATACAGCTATTGAAAAGAAAGATACACATGCATGAAGGAGAAATCAAAGGAGTATGAGGGTGAACCCATCATTGCCTTGTATATTCTTCATTATACAGAGCATCTCCTTGCCATCTCCTTTCATCCTCAAGGCATGTTACCGAAAAGCAAAAATAAGGAAATCATCAATAAAGAGCTCATGGTTAATCCATATTCCTACACTATCCTACTTTGTGCATATGAATATTTCCCTAAGAAGGAGATGTATTCTACTTAAAGGACAAACTGTATGCATGTTTTATTCACTCAGAAAGAAGAAAGTAAAAGAAAGAAGAAAACATGGACATGAGAGAGGCCAAAAAGCTTAAATATTTCCTAACTATTTTCCTAAGTGTGCAGGTACAAGTTGCAGCCAAAGAGAGAAATAAATAAGTCATAAGTACATGCTAAGAAGAAGGAAGAGTGCACTCAAAGTTCAGCAACCATACTACAAATGGAAGAAGTTAGATCTCAGAAGAGAGAATGGAAGATAGAAGTACATTTTTCAGTTTGCAAAGAAGAGGGAGAATCAACTTTCAAGAACCTGAAGCTAAAAGTAAAAGGGATTACAACTGAAACAGGATGAGAGAGAAGATTATGAAAAAAATTTTACAGGGCTTCGCCTTATAAAATCAACATTTCAGATTTTTCATCATACATATCAGAGCTATAATGAAAGGAAATATAGTATACAATGCAGAAAAGAAAATGGACTACACTCTCAATCATCATTTTGAAGTACTTGGAGCATTCACTATAACTTAACAACTGAATAACATGAAATTTGAAGTAATTTTACAGAGTACATCCTTTCTATGAATTCTAGTTTTCAAATAAAGGAAGTATGAATTACAGATATGCTGTCATATCAAAGAAGTACAACTATTTATGCAAGGAAAAGAATCACAGAAAAGAAATGGAACTACAACTTCAAAAGTATGAAAGAGATCAATTTCAGAGATGCTCTAAATCTCATAATGAAATGAGATTGTTCTGAATTTCTAAATGCAGTGGATTTCATTCACAAAAGAAAGAGTACATCACTATAAACATACAAATTTTCAACAGTTATCATTGGTGTTAAAATGGGGCTATTAGCTAGTACAAAAGTTCATTTCTACTCTCAAAATGATTAATGGGTTACAACTATTATTTTGAGATGAAAGATTCCAATAATAATGAGAAACCAATTTCATTCGAACACTCATCTCAGAAGGAATTTCAGTTTTCAAGTGATCTCAGATTGGAGAAGGATTAAAGTAAGTATGCTCAAAGGAGTGCTACATAATTCTCAAAGGATCAAGTTGATCCTGAACAATGAATTACAATAGAATTGATTTTCCAGAATACAAAAATCAAGCCAAGAATTTCAGAACAGACCTGAAATAATATACAAAACCTATTTTTGCAGAGAAGCAAACTAATACACACAGTGGCTGAGTTTCAGATTTCAACAATGGCATTCATAGTGAAACAAAACTATTAGAGGAAGGATGAAACTAAAATCTACATCTACCCAGAGATATTTCAGAAGTAAAGTCAAACACAAAATATTTAACTCTAAGCTATCATGAAATTGATGGAATCAGAGATTTACCTTAAAAGTAGGGTTACAGAAAGTTCTCAAAATCCATAAAAAGTAGAGGCCCCAAGATGAACCATCAAAGTCGAAAATAATCAAGTAACAAATCTTGTGATACAGGTAATGGGTCTGAGATATTCTTCAAGATCCAAAGTTTTGGAAAGCTTCAAAAGTGGTGCTTCAACGCAACATTGACAAGATTCACACAAATTTGGCCAGGAGAATGAACTCACTAATCCTTCTAACAATCGATTAGAGGCACAAATTAGAAAACAGAATACAATCTGAGACCTTTCTATCAAAGAATTAAATTTCTGGTTTGTCTTTCGAAAGCTCTAATCAGGGTATGAGTAGATTTTGTGACCAACATATACCTATAGTCACCATTTTAAGGCCAGAGAAGTCAAAGTATAGAGAAAATGCAGGCCCGCAAAGATATACAGATAAAAATCTCAATGAAAAATCCAGATCTAGGGATAACAAAGCAAAATATGGAATACCCAGAACGTAAACTATCTAGCAAACCCTCCACAGTCGGTTTGAAGAAAGCTAACAGTAATAACCAAGAAAGTTATGGTGACACAAGCTTATCAATATCAAGCAAAACAGAGTATTCATACTATTGAGCCATTCATAAAAGGGTGAATCCAGTTACCTCTAACCGTGGTCGAAAGAAGTTCAAACGGTAATTTCGAATCCTTGAAAATAAAGAATCTTACCATCCTTGTCAAATAGTGATGCTAGTTACAGGGAACGGTCATTACCAATCCGACACTATGATAATTTCTCCATCGGGAACTCCTCATGCTATGATTATTTACTAATGCACAACTTTTAGTTTGGTGGATGTAATATAAAACACAACAACAAACATAACACAAGAATACCATAGACTATGATACGAAGGAATGATGAAAAATATGAAATATAAGTGTAAATTATAATATCAACATGAAATTGTTACAATCTCACCCATGAGGTTCTTCAAGTGTTATTAACTTCACTTGCCTTCCAACAATAACTATGGGAGAAACTTCACAATTACACCTCTTAATGGCTTCTTTAACACACTTACTCATACAATATTTCTCACTACTTCCTTCTATGCTAAATGAGGGAAGGTGACCTCTTTATTTATAGGAATTTAGGCTTATCCACCTTATCTCTAAGATAGGATAGGAAATCTCTTTCGTCTAATCATATTCCATGCCTAAACTCTTGCCTTTACATGTAGGCTTATCTTCTAAGATAAGATAAACCTTATCATCTCACATGGGTTCCACCTTTTTAGTCTTTTCCACAAATAAAATACACAAAATATTTATGACATCACTCTTTGTCCTTATTACAAATATAATATTTCTAATTCCTAATCATGTAGACCCTACTTCTCTACTTACCCCAACTTTGACATTTTAACATTACTAGACCACTTACGACAAATATTTACTTTTTACCACAACATTCCTATTGTACTTTGACTATTACCGTACTCTACTTTATTGGCGGCACCGTACTGATGACATCGTTATCTTCTATCATACACCACTACTAATCATACTTAACAACATCCTATTCCTAATACATACATAATAAAATAGAAATTATAGAGGAAAATTTTAATGTCGACATTTTCCCCCTTCTTAGCTTCTACTCTATCCTCAGAGTAGACTATTCTGGTGCTTGAAAAATCTTTAACTTGTCATGGTTGACCCATTTCATAATGGGAGTGCCATCCAATTCCTCCAGTCGATATGTACCATTTTCATGCACAACTACTATTTTGTAGGGCCCCATCCATTTGGGAAGAAATTTTCTCTGCCTTCTTTTTTTTGTATATGGAATCATATACTAGAACCAAGTCATTCACATGAAATGGAGACCAACGGATCTTTTGATCAAAGTATTCCTTCTGCTTCATTTTCTTCTTATAGCTTGTATCCTTCGCTATTTCCCTCATTTCCTCTAGCAAATGAAGATGTACCAACCTTTCTTTTACTGAATCAATTTCATCCATCCTTTCCTTTTTCATAACTCTCACAGTGGGAATATCAAACTCAATAGGAAGAACTGGATCAATGCCATAAGCCAATTGAAATGGGGAGTATCATGTTGTTGACTTTGATGTTTCCCTATATGCCCACAATGCTGCATGAATCCTTTTATCCCACTTATGTACCTGTAAGGCTACATCTTTTGCTATAATTTGACACAACAAAAATTTGTTTGTTCCACCTATCCATTTGTGCTTGGCTTGTATGTTGTTTCCTTCCTGTGCTTAATAGAAAACTTGTTGACTAGGGCTTCTACCACCTCATTAATGAAGTGGCTTCCTTGATCTATTACAATTTCTAATGGACAACCAAATCTGGTGACAATGCGTTCATATATGAACCTTGCCACTTCATCCATGGAAGTTATTTTCAATGGCCTAGCTTCAACCCACTTGGTTAAATAATCATGGCAACTACAATATACTTATTTTGGCATGGGGTAGTTGGAAGTGGACCTACAATATCTATTCCCCACTTTTCAAAGGGACCAAGTGGAAGAATAGGGCATAATGGAGCTGATGAAGTCTTACGGTTACCATGTGTTTGATAAATATCACATGTCTTACAATAATTATAACAATCTCTAAAAAGAGTGGGCCAGTGATAACCTACATCCAATATCCTTCTTTTTGTAAGTTGTCCAGAGAAGTTTCCTCCACATGTACCATTGTGGAATTCTTCTATCATCTCCTTCCCTTGATCACATCCAACCACTCTCTTGATCTTGTCCATTAGGTCCTATTCAAAATAATACTCCATGCGAGAATAGAATATGGACGACTGGCTTGAGTAATCTTCCTCTTATTCTTTGCATTATCACAATCAGAAAAATTGAATTCATTTAGATAATTCCAAATATCTATGTATTCACTAGGGATTGTGTCAAGGGATAACAATGCTGCATCTAGAAAATCATCATCATCACAAGATGAACCTAAACCATCATAGGCTTGAGAGAGTGCATCTGCATTGACATGCTTCTTTCCTGGCCTATCTATAATATCAAATTCAAATTCTTGTAGCAAAATTATCCATCTTGCTATCCTCCCTAATGGGTTAGGCTTGTTTACAATATATTTTAGAGCCTGATGATCTGTTACAACTATAAATTTCTACCCTAGCAAGTAATTTCTAAACTTCTTTACAATAAAAATGATAGCTAGAGCCTCTTTTTCAGTTACAATATAATTTACCTCAGCACTACTCATTTGTCCGCTCCCAAAGTAAACTGGATGATCATTCCCATTTTCATCCTTTTGGCTCAGAGTACTTCCTAGTGCTGCATCTAAGGCATCAGTATACAAAATGAATGAATTTCTCTAATCTAGATTCTTTAAACTAGGTGAAGACACCAAAGCTTCCTTTAGTTGTTCAAAAGCTTCATGCGCTTTATTTTCTAGTTCATAAGTAACATCCTTCTTCAAGAACTAGGTTAGTGGCTATGCAATCTTTGAGAAATTCTTGATGAACCTTCTATAGTAACCCACATGGCCTAAAAATGATCTCAACTTACTTATATTCATAGGAAATGGTAACTCTTTGATTTTTGAAACTTTATCAGGATCAGTACCAATACCATCTCTGGATACAACATGCCCTAACAAAACACCTTTAGAACATCCAAAGACACACTTTGTAGGGTTTAGTGAGGCTTGTGCTTCATCTAACCTTTGAAATGTTGTCTCCATCTGGTGTAGGTGGTCCATCTTTCTCCCATGGATGCAAAAATCATCCAAAAATACTCTGATGAAGTTCCCAATGTAGGGTTCAAACACCCTATTCATCAAGCACTTGGAATGTTGTTGAGCATTACACAACCCAAAAGGCATAACTCTATAAGAAAACATTCCCCAAGGAGTGGTGAATGTGGTCTTCAGCTGATCTTTCTCTGCTATACGAACTTGGTTGTATCCACTATATCCATCAACAAAACTATAGCACTCTTGGCCAGCTACTTCATCCAAGATCTGATCTAAGAATGGAAGAGGGTAATGATCCTTCTTTGTTGCCTTGTTGAGCTTCCTATAATCAACACAAATGTGTAGTTTCCCATTCTTTTTTATTGAGATCACAATGGGAGAAACCCATTCTGAATTCTCCACAGCAAATATGAATCCTGCATCAAGCAACTTATCTATTTCTTCTTTTACAATCTTGAAAAAATTAGGATTCATTCTATATGGCATTTTCTTTATGGGCTTAACACCATCTACCAGCTCAATAAAATGTTCTACCCAACTTACTTGATGAAGTTCCTTGTAATCAAAAGTGAATAGGTGTATGTACCTTCTTCGAAGATCTGAGGTAGGATTCCTTCTCACTCTCCATCACAACATCACCAATATTTATTTGTTGGAGGTGATCAACAATTTCTTCTTTAGATAATCTTATGGGTTCATGAGTTAGTGTGAATGGAAGGATATCCATAACCAAAATATCAACCTCACTTTCTTATATTTTGTGTCCACTTCACTGGTACTAGAGTAATCAGAGGATGTCCAATCATCAGTTTCATCACTTGAATCCACAGGTTCTACCTTATGATGCTAAGGGATCACATTTATCTTCACCCTCTCTCTACCATGTCCAAGTGTCATGAAGCCTTCATTCTAGTAGTTTCTTGAATGAACTCTCCTAAGCCATGGCCTTCCCAATAACATTGGGTACACAACAATACCATTTTTCATCACCTGAAAGTCTACCACACATACAACACCCATAACAAATATTGCCACATTTGAAACAACACCTACTGGTTTAGTTTTTCCCTTATTTAATGATCTTAACATAAGTGTTGAGGGACGATAAATTTTAAACCCAACATATTCATTACAGACTCGGTCATTACATTAATTGTAAAAATCCATCAACTAAGACATCATGAATTGAAATACCATTACATAATACCTCAGCTTGAGGAGCGTAAGGATCCACCTCTACCTCCAAAATAGGTACCTCAACCTCCTTACTTCATCGAGCATTGAGTCCACTTCGCAGCTCCCGCCACTTCTCAGAAGACATAGCCAAAAGTTGACCATATGTAATATTCGCAAGACTTTTGGACCGATCTTCTAAGATAGAGTATGGTCCTTGTCCCTGTGAAATTAGAAAATCCCACACACCCAACTTTCTTCTCCTATATTTATTACTAGTTTCTCCTTTCATCTTCTTAGAATCATTTCCATCTTGGTTATCTTTTTCTTTCTTTCTTTTTGTTAAAACACATCTACTTCATTATTTATGCTCCTATCTACAACATCAAAAGAATTCATAGGTGCTTTTCCTTTATCATTATCTCTTGTACCAGATGTAAAAGCTCTATCTAGACAATTATACTTATTATGACCCTTTTTATGACAACTATAACATACAACTTCAGTTATATTTATTTTGGACCTCTATCTTCTCCCGAGAACTAAATTTCTTTCCTTAAAGAAGATTAATAGTTAACTGACCCATCTTCTTGAGTAGATCTTCATACTCAATAGATGTACTAGGGAAAATATTTGTGCTCACCAAGAGTGGTTGTGGATTCTAGACCAAAGGTGTTGGTGTAGGCTCTACCTTAGCAAAATTTCTTTGGGCTCCTCTTCCATGCTTTCTTCTTTCCTTCTTAAATCTCCTTTGCTTGTTCAATGGTAGCTAGGTGGTCATACTTCACTCATTGTCTTATCTCTAGCTTCATCCCAAGAATGAAGTGCTTTACAAAGAAGATTATCCACACCATTCATTAACCCATCTGCTAATCCTTCCTTCCAGATCCGGGCATCGAGCTTCCTCCTTAGCTCTAGAACATGAGCATGATAATCCATTATCTTTTCCTTCTCTCCTTGGGATAGCTTTGTGATATCGATCATGAGATCTGCATATTTTTTTGTTCACCAAATTCTTCAAGAAAACTTTCAGGTTAATAAATCCCATGAGTTTTTCACATTATCACCTAGTGTTTCAAACCACCTAAGGGCTGAACCATCCAAAAAGGTAGGAAAAAATTCAATCGATTGTTCCTTCTTATGAGGCCATTACAAATGCAAGATCATTTAAACTCTTGAATGAAAATGGAAGTATCTTCATTAGATTGGACTGAAAGAAAAAGAATCTTCCTCATTTTAAAAAGTAACCACAGTGAAATACCAAATCACAAGTACAATCAGGAAGACTTATGTGCACAAATAATTGGACTCACTACAATAGAAAGTTACTTTACACTTTTCTATAGTAAAATAGGAATGACCACGGTAAACTATGGTAAAACTTGACTTATCATGTAAAACTTGACTTAAAATTGACTTCTTTGACTTTCTTGTGGTAAACACTATTTATGGTAAAAAGTGAAGTTACTTGGTAAATACTATTCATGGTAAAAAGTGAAGTTACTTGTGGTAAATACTATTCATGGTAAAAATTAAAGTTACCATGTGATAAATATTATTCATGGTAAAAAGTGACTTTACCATGGTAACTATGCTATGCATAGAAAAACAAGGTTACCCTCCAAATGATTTCGATTAAGTGGGAATATTTCTCCAGAAAATCTACCAATGAGGAATGGTCCCGGCAATGGAACCAAAATGTCATCACCAATCCGGCACTATGATAATTCTCCACTGGGAACTCCTCATGCTATGATTATTTACTAATGCATAGCTTTTAGTTTGGTGGATGTAATCTGAAACACAACAACAAACATAACACAAGAATACCATAGACTATGATATGAGGGAATGATGAAAAATATGAAATATAAGTGTAAATTATAATATCAACATGAAATTGTTACAATCTCACCCATGAGGTTCTTCAAGTGTTATTAACTTCACTTGCCTTCCAACAATAACTATGGGAGAAACTTCACAATTACACCTCTTAATGGCTTCTTTAACACACTTACTCATACAATATTTCTCACTACTTCCTTCTATGCTAAATGAGGGGAGGTGACCTCTTTATTTATAGGAATTCAGGCTTATCCACCCTATCTCTAAGATAGGATAGGAAATCTCTTTCGGCCAATCATATTCCATGCCTAAACTTGTCTTTACATGTAGGCTTATCTTCTAAGATAAGATAAACCTTATCATCTCACATGGGTTCCACCTTTTTAGTATTTTCCACAAATAAAATACACAAAATATTTATGACATCACTCTTTGTCCTTATTACAAATATAATATTTCTAATTCCTAATCATGTAGACCCTACTTCTCTACTTACCCCAAACTTTGACATTTTCACATTCATCGGACCACTTACCAAAATATTTACTTTTTACCACAACATTCCTATTGTACTTTGACTATTACCATACTCTACTTTATTGGTGGCACCGTACTGATGGCATCGTTATCTTCTATCAGATGCCACTACTAATCATACTTAACAACATCTTATTCCTAATACATACATAATAAAATAGAAATTATAGAGGAAAATTTTAATGTCATACAGCTCAAGAGACGCCATTCTTCTTTCATAAAACTAAATTTATAGAGTTCGAATGGAACATCCATGGTGGCCACTTCAAAGAAAAGCTCACAAAGACAAAATATACTAGTGCTCGGGCCCTTCCGAGCTCTCAGAAGCTTCAACAATGGTTTCAATAAAAATTTTTCAGGGCTTCACCCGTAAAATAGAAAAAATAAATGAGATGATCATTAGGGTTGATTGCCCTTTACTGCATAAGCTCGAGAGGTGAGTTAAACAAAACTCAACCATAGTCAGAGAATCAAAGGTAGAGAAGAAAAGGTACATGGATCAATGGTCTAGAAACGAGCTCAGAGATCAAAGAATAACCATGGTTAGCCTCCCACCGACCAACATTCAATGCAGACTGTAATCCTAACCGAGGGTCAGGATCAACGGTGCAAGTCCATCAGGGAAAGAGATCACGGTCTTCATCAAGGACCAAACCCAACTAGGGTTAAACAATTCATATACGTGGTGAGCTTTCATAAAACCCTAATTAGGGTGGGGTTAAATTGCCACCGACCAACATGCCAAGGGTGAGTCATCATGGAGGAAGGGGCCAACCCACGTCATCGAATCAAACAAAATCATTGCATTCAAAATTCAAAAGACCGACTATAGTCCAGACTTTAAATAATGCCAAAAGATGACCAAATTATGCCACAATGATCACCGAAAAGGTGAAATATTTTAACCATATACTATTCAAACATGCAAGCCGACAAGTATTACATGGTCGTGTATGTCCAAAAGGTGGCAGACTATATAGTGTAGCCTATGTCAAATAATCAAAGGTGACCGAGTATGGTGTGGTAACTATTACAAGTGCCCCATGTGTATCTAAAACTATGGTAATGAGCTAAGTCCACAAAGGTGGCCAAACCAAGCAAGTTGGAGGTGGTCCCCACAAGGAGGTTGGAGTGGAGTTACAGAGTGTCATTCATGTGACCACTTAGAAAGAGATGTCAATGTCAGAGTATGTACACATGAACAATGGTCCCCACATGGGATATTTTATTTTGCAAATATCACAAATTTTTTGAAATTATTCACTCACAGGTAGGGAATTAATTTTGTTGCATGCTTCACAAGAAGACAAAATAGAGAAGAGACAGAGTTGCATGTCATGAAAAGAGACTTTCCTAGCAAGCAATTTTATTTTTCAAAAATTATTCACCCAACTTTATTAAAAATAGAACTGTCAACTTCAGTTGACTAGATGTAATCAAAGGCTATTAATGCCTCTTGTACTAGTTTGTATTATTTTATCCTTTATTTATTATTAAATAAAGGATAAAATTAGGATGCATGGGTGAGTACAAGCCTTAGGCTATTTTTAGGAAGGGGGTGAAATTTATTTTTCTATATATTATGTGCCTTTGCAAAGCACATGGATTCTACTTGGAGGAATTTTGGATATATGAGTATTGAAGCAAATTTTTCTATTTTTTTCCTCTAAGTGTGAAGTGTTTTTCTGCCTTTCCAAGTTATTTTGTAGTCTTGTGTATGTTATATTAATCTTGTGAATGCAAATTACCTGATCAACCACCTTACCCTGCTGAAAATTTCAGTCCTTTCTACTTAATTTTTAATGTGCATGTTAACTTATTAGTACTTTTGTGATCCTCCCTCAGTATAATCAAGTGTTTTTCCCTTAGATATTCTCAGAAAAAACTATTGGTTCGTGCATCAAGAATCCTTCACAAATCAGTTGTGCATATACTCAGTCAAATCCCTCACACAAATTTGGTGTATCACCTTAGTTTTAATCATTTTACATTCATCTTTTACTCTAAAACTCCCAGAAAGTAGTTTAGGATACACCAATAAGGAACCGGCCTTGATACTAGAGACGCACCTCAAATTAGGTATACCCACAAACCTGAGGTGTTTCCATTGTATCTACGAAAGAGAGAGATCATTTGTGCAAGCTTAGAAAACCTACATCCATCTCTCTATAGGGTGCAATTTTGAGAGATAATAGTTTTTGGCATGCCCAGTGGGACTATGAATCGATCTCGCATTCGAGTTTCAGACATACAACTTTCCTACATTAGATCTACAACAAATTTACAACAAATTAAAAGTCACTTTTCGGGAGCAAGTTGTAGCTAATTTATTCTAAAGATTTTATGATCTTTTGCAAACTCCGTAAAATTGAATTCAGACAATATTGTAGCATGTTCCATGCCTATAGTGACTACAAGATCATCGGTAAGAGGAATTCCTTCTGATTTAGTTTCTTTACCTTTAAATTTTGTTAAAAGGAGAAGAGTTGGTAATACTTTTCCTTATAATAGACTTGGTTTTGGTAACCCTCCTCCTAATATTCCTTAACCACGTGTCAATTTTTCTATCAATATCCCATTTTTCAAATGGCCCTTCAACCACCCAGAATTTTGTGCCCTTTACTAATGGCAGCCCATTTTTAATTCTAGTTTATTATGATATTCCCAATGCTACTATGAAAAGTTTTCCATCATTCATGGGTGAAAATCAGGTTACACCAATTGACATATCAAAGATATTATAGCCCTTGTGCGAGTCCATAATATCACTCATGAAGACATAGCTCTAAGACTTTTAAATGCATCTTTAAAGGGCAAGCCTTGCAATGGTATAGAAACCTATAAATTGGAAGCATAAGAACTTGGGATATTTTAGGTGAAAAATTGTTGAAATAGTTCCAAGACAATTCAGATCATTTGTCTCTCATTGAATAGTTGTCCACTATTAAAAGAGCTCCCAATGAATTTATGTCTAGTTTCAATATCTATTTTTCCATAACTTGGGAGAGAATTCCAGCAAGTGTCAAGCCTCAAGCTGATCATGATTTTCTTTATTATCTTAGAGCATTAAACAATGATATCTCAACTATGATTCAGTTAATGGGTGGAGAGACACTCCCAACAGCTTATGATATTGCTATCCAAGCTGAAAATAGTCTTATTCAAGCTGGAAAATTGGCGTCAAGGCCATCAATGCCTTTTTCAACAGATTTAGCACCTATTCCTCAGCCTATTACAATCATAGAGCCCATTGTTGTAGCTCCATCAGATGATGTATTCAAAGCTTTGTTGACTATGGGAAATAAGTTGACTTCAATTGAGAACAAAAATTGCATTACCTAACAGATTTACCATGCTCCTTATCAGCCCTACCAACAAAATCAAATTATAGGTAGCCTTACCAAAGAAAGGCAGTTTGACCCAAAGGCTCCTAGTTCTTCTAATGCTTTAGTTCAAGTTAATATGGCTATAAAGGAGTGGTGTCAAACTTTTAATTAACCTCATTCAGCTGCAACTTGCCCAAATACTTTTTCTAAATCTGAATCTTGTTGCATAACCTCAATCTAAAACATGGTTTATGCCTCAAATGGAGGGTGGACAACAAGAAACTCATGTATAGAAAACACCTTAACAAAATCTAGTTAGTTTTAATGAGGAGTATTTCATTGCAGTCACTACTAGGGATCAAGGGAGGGCTACTGAAGTCAAAAGCAACAAAATAGGCCTATCCTACCTACTGCTCACTAACAAGACAACATCTATAGCTCCAAAGTCAACCAACAACCCTGTTGTTCCTCAAAAATCAGCAAGTGTCCTAGCTGATAAAATCATCAAAGATAGCTACAACCTGATCCAAGAAGACTTTTTATACCTCAAATATCCAAGGCAACTGAAGTAGAATCAGTTTTTGCTAAGGCCTACTCTAAGACAATTGATTCTATCTCTAAGACAATTGCTTCTTTTAACATTTTGATGTAATGAAAAATCATAATGTTAACATCTCAATGTGGGACACTCTAAGTATTCCTAGACAACAAGATTTACTTTCTCATGAACTAGCTAAGCTACAGATTTCTTCAAGTACAACAGAAAAGGAAGTTCAGAAGATAGACATGGTCCTTGGAACGTTTAAGCAAGACCATATTAAAGAAGTTAAGTGGATGGTTCAAAGTTCTGAATGCTCATGACATTAAGAAACCACCACCATTTTATTTATCACTGATTATTGGAGAACATTTAGTTCATAATTGCATGGTGGACAGTGGCACAAGTAGCACAGTTATGCCAAAAGTGATTGCAGAAAAATTAGGCTTGCAATATGAGCCTACAGAAAGGAGTGTCTTACAACTTGATGGGATAACAACTAATACGGTTGGTATAATAAAAAATTTGAGGTAACGTTACATGCTTGCCCAAATGTTTCTATTCTTCAAGATGTTATTGTTGTGGATCTACCTCCATACTTTTCCTTGTGCTTATCTAGAGATTTCAAAGTGAAAATAGGAGGTTATCTCTCTTCGATTGGTCCTTCTTTTTTTTACCACACATTATGGAACTAAGTTAACTATCAATTCAGAACCATTGGCAGGAATCCATATTGAGCCTCATTCTCCAAATGCAGAGCTAATTACTCAGCTTTAGAGCAATCTGATTTTGATGATGTAGCTCAGGTTTCAACATTAGATGGTGTTTCTAACCTGTTTATGGATGAAAATACAGTTTAAGAACATGTTCATGATCCTTTTAAGGAAGTTGAAGAACACCTTTTTGGTGTGTATTGTATGCATGAAGAAAATACACCACTTCCCTTGCTGTCTAAAATAGAAAATTCAGCAGAAGGGATTTGGAAGCTTCATTTTGATGGAGCTAAGAACAAAAAAGGACAAGGAGCAGGTTTGATGCTCACTTCCCGACAAACGAAAGGTTTTTCTCAGCTTTAAGTCTCCAATTTTCATGCACTTGTAATGTAGATGAATATGAAGCATTAATTCATGGCTTACTTTGGGCCAAAAAGAGAGGTATTAGCACATTACAAATCTTTGGTGATTCTGAGTTAGTTATCAATCAAGTAAAAACTTCAATGTTTGTAAGAATCCACTAATGAAGTCTTACAGACTTAGATTTTTAGACTTAATGGAAGATTTTGAAGCTATTAATATTCATTCTATTCCCAGAGCTAAAAACAAGCATGCAAATAGACTTGTAATAGTTGGTGCTAGTTTTGAAGTGCTGGAACAGATGAAAAAAAAAAATTCAGCCTCATATTAAGATAATTGTTAGGAATTCTATACTTGATAACGAATCAAATTGGAAAGTTTTTGAAAGTGATGATCAAATCTGCAAGTTTTTATAGCAAGAAGCTGAAATTTCTACAGTAAATCAGGATAAGTTACAACATATATATGGTGATCATATTGTCCAACTAAAGACAAATAAATTACCTTGAGGTCTTTCCACTTTGGAAGACATCTTCAAGATCGATGATCGTTAAGAAAAGATAAAAGTAAGTTGTCAACACATGCTTGATAAATATGAAGATATTTCAATTGATGAAGGGAAAAATTTAGTTCTTGGAAAGATATGTTCCTTAACCAAAAAGCTGTCATTTATTAATCTTTGCAAATAGTTTAAGGATGTTTTTCTTGGAAATACCAAGACCTCAAAGGGTTTGATCCCAGTTTAACACAACATACTATTGAATTACATCTAAATGCTAAGCCTGTAAGATAGAAACAGAGGCCTGTAAATCCAAAAATAGAACCTCTGATGAGGAAATAATTATCTAAATTGATTGAATCAGGTATTATCTTTCCAATTAAGCATTCAAGTTGGGTAGCCAATCTTGTTCCTATTAGGAATAAGAACGGTGAAATCAGACTATTGTATATTTCAGAGATCTTAATAAAGATTCATTAAAAGATCATTACCCACTTCCGAATATGGATCAAATTTTGAGAACAATCTCGGTTTCGATAGACTATCTCTTCTAGATGGTTACAGTGGCTATAATCAGATTTTAGTCTAAGAAGAAGATAGATACAAAACAACTTTTACCACCAAGTGGGGTACCTATGCTTACAAAAGAATGCCTTTTGGTCTTTCAAATGTCGGTGCAACATTTCAACGTGCAATGGACATGGATTTTCACAGCTTATTAAATAAATGCATCCTTGTTTATTTAGATGATGTGACTATATTTTCAAAAGATTCTGAAGAACATATAATGCATTTAAGGTAGACTTTTCAACTATGTAGGTAGTTTGGAATATCTTTGAATCCCAAGAAGTCGATCTTTTCAGTACATCAAGGTAAATTACTTAGCCATATTATTTCTAAGCAAGGTTTAGCAATTGATCCTTTCAGAATCGAAGCTATATCATAGCTATCATTTCCTCATCATAAGAAGGCATTGCAAAGTTTTCTTGGAAAAATCAACTTTGTTAGAAGATTTGTTCTAGATTTTGCAGCATTGGTTAAACCGTTAATAGCTATGTTAAAGAAAGAGAAAACTTTCTCTTGGACCAATGAAGGAAGGAAGGTTTTGAAGCAATAAAATTAGCTATCTCTCAGGCTCCTACTCTTGTAAATCCAAATTTCAATAAAGATTTTACAATGTATGCACTTGCAGGAGCTGAAACAATCTTAAATATTTTGACTCAGGTTAATGATGAGAATATTGAGTAGCCAATTGCTTTCTTTGGATAGAGTTTGCATGATTACAAAAAAGGTACACATTTCATAAAAAACAAGTACTTTCAGTAGTCATAGGACTAAATAATTTTAAGTACATGCTTTCAAACAATAAAATTCACATTATTTTTTCTCATCCAAGTGTGAAATCTTTCCTTTTAAATAAAGAATTGAATGAGAAAAGAGTAGGCTTGGATAACGAAGGTTATGGAATATGATGTTGATATCCGGGTTACTAAGATGGTTCGAGGTAAAGGTTTATGTGAACATCTAATTGGTGATATGGAAAAACATCAAGCTACAGAACCCAAAGATTTAGAAAACATGCTTAAATTGCTTATCAACAATCAAATATCATGGTACAACCAGAAAATAAGCAACTTGAACTTGCTCAAGAGATCAAAGAATCAAGGTGGATGATTGATTTGGTTAACTACTTACAACATGGTACCTATCCGAAGGTATGGATAAGAATAAGAAATAAATTTTAGATTACAAGCTATTCCTTTTCTTTTCATTGATGGTGTGTTGTTTAAAAGGGATATAAATGGGATCTTGCTGCGATGTGTTGATTATGATAAAATTCAGAAAATATTATCAGAATTCCATGAAGGACCTGCAGGAGGTCACTTCTTAGCACGTACTACAGCTTTAAAAATTATGAAAGTAGGTTACTATTGGCCTAGCATATTCAAAGACTATTTTGAATGGATTAGAAAGTGTAAAAATGTGCTTTCTTTGTTAGAAAATAACATCTTGCTTTGTTGCCTTTGCAGCCTATTTTAGCTGATCAACCTTTTATGCAGTGGGGTCTTGATTTTATTGGCATGATAAACCCACCTTCATCACAAGGACATAAGTGGATCTTAACTACTATAGATTATTTTACATGATGGACTAAAGCAATAGCCTTGAAAGATGCTAATGAAGCTTTGATACTATCCTTTTATGAATAAATAGTTTGCATATTTGGTGTTCCAACAACTATCATATCAGATAATGCATTAGCATTCCTTAGTGCAAAGGTAGCAGATTAGGATGTCAAACATGGAATATATCTAAGTTCTTCATCTAATTATTACCCATAAGGTAATGGCTTAGCTGAAAGTACTAACAAGAATCATGTTAAGAATCATCAAAGAACACTCAAAGATAATCAAAGATCATGGCATCGATGTTGAATTCCACACTTTGGGCTGACATAGTGACTCCTAAAAGATTAGTTATAAATTCACCATACAATCTTGTGTATGGAAAAGAAGAAAGAATGCCTATTTTAGTTGAGTTACCCACATTAGATTTATTGCATCAAATGGAGCTACTTGAGAATGAACCATTATAGGTTCATTATTTAGAGTTAATGGAATTACAAGAATTGAGAGATCAAGATCATTTAAATATGGAAAACAATCGAAAACAAATCAAGAAGACTTTTGACAAGAAAGCCAAATTCGAGTCTTCAATGAAGGAGATATTGTGTTAAAGTGGGATGTTGTTCATGCAATTCAAGGAAGACACTCAAAGTTCGACACACTTTGGAGTGGTCCTTACATGATTTCATCTTACAAGGAACAAAACACTTTTCAACTTTCAAAGATGAATGGAGAGGAAATTCCCATTCCCGTGAATGGTATGTTTCTCAAACATTGTTATTGAAAATCTTACAAAGATTGTTAGAGTAGGATTTCCCTTGAAATAAGTGTAGTTTCAAGAAGGTGAAGTGTACATTTTGGAACAAAAAACATCATTTTTCAATTCAATAAGTGCATTCGTGCACTTGTGCAAAAATGGGAAACTCAAACTCAAAATGGATATGGATAGCATTGGTGGAGTATACCTAAGCTAGGGAGATCACATCAGATTATGTCATTATCGCTGATTTATTTTAAAAAGATTACATGAAATCTACAACTATGTGTGTCACAAAATGTAATAGATCACATAGTCTACAATTTCATGACCATCCTTAGTAAAATAACACAAGCCCTAAAGGACAATTGTGTTGTCTTGATGAGGACATCCAATTACAGAGTAGGTGAAGTGTAAAATTTTGGAAAAACAAACATAAGTGCAGATCATAGAAAATTAGAGTTCATTACTGAATGTTACAAGTTCTATTCAATGTTCTTTCCTTCATGATTAAGACATTCAATTATGTTACTGAGTTGTTTAGTTCATTATAAAATCCATACGAAAGAAGAAATGCGAAAGAGATATATACAACTCATTTATAGAATTCAATGCTTTATTCACAAGGAGAGTCAAATGTTTCCACAAGCCATGGGATGAAACTAAAAATTAAAATATACTACTCAAAAGAAAGATACACATGCATGAAGGAGAAACCAAAGGAATATGAGGGTGAGCCCATCATTGCCTTGTATATTCTTCATTGTGTAGAGCATCTCCTTGCTAGCTTCTTTCATCCTCAAGGCATGTTACCTGAAAAGCAAAAATAAGGAAATCATCAATAAAGATCTCAGGGTTAATCCATATTCCTACACTATCCTACTTCGTGTATATGAATCTTACCCTAAGCAAGAGATGTATTATACTTGAAGGACAAACTGTATGCATGTTTTATTCACTTAGAAAGAAGAAAGTAAAAGAAAGAAGAAAACATGGACATGAGAAAGGCCAAAAAGCTTAAATATTTCCTAACTATTTTACTAAGTGTGCAGGTACATATAAAGGTTGAAGCCAAAGAGAGAAATAAATAAGTCATAAGTACATGCTAAGAAGAAGGAAGAGTGCACTCAAAGCTCAGCAACCATACTACAAATTGAAGAAGTTAGACCTCAGAAGAGATAATGGAAGATAGAAGTACATTTTTCAGTTTGCAAAGAAGAGGGAGAATCAGATTTCAAGAACCTAAAGCTAAAAGTAAAATAGATTACAACTAAAATAGGATGAGAGAGAAGATTCTAATTTTTTTTTCCAGGGATTCGCCTTATACAATCAACATTTCATATTTTTTAGCATACATATCAGAGTTGTAATGAAAGGAAATACAATATACAATGCAAAAAAAAATGGTCTACACTCTCAGTCATCATTTTGAAGTACTTGGAGCATTCAAGATAACTTAACAACTATGATCGAATAACATGAAATTTGATGTAAGTAATTATAGAGTACATCCTTTCTATGAATTCAAGTTTTCAAATAAAGGAATTATGAATTACGATATGTTTCAATTATTCATCAAAGAAGTACAACTATTTATGCAAGGAAAAAATCACAAAAATAAATTGAACTACAACATCAAAAGTGTGAAAGAGATCAATCAGAGATGCTCTAAATCTCATAATGAATTGAGATTGTTCTCAATTTCTAAATGTAGTGGATTTCATTAAAAAAAGAAAGAGTACATCACTATAAACATACAACTTTTCAACATGTTATCATTGGTGTTAAAATGGGGCTATTAGCCAATACAAAAGTTCATTTCTGCTCTCAAAATGATTAATGGGTAACAACTATTATTTTGAGACAAAAGATTCCAATAATAATGAGAAACCAATTTCATTCAAACACTCATCTCATAAGAATTTAAATTTTCAAGTGATCTTAGATTGGAGAAGGATTAAAGTGAGTATGCTCAAAGGAGTGATACATAATTCTCAAAGGATCAAGTTGATCCTAAAAATGAATTACAACAGAATTGATTTTCTAGAATACAAAAATCAAGCCAAGAATTTCATAACAAACCTGAAATAATATACAAAACCTATTTTTGTAGAGAAGCAAACTAATACAAATAGTGGTTGAGTTTCAGATTTCAACAATGGCATTCATAGTGAAACAAAACTATTAGAGGAATATTGAAAATAAAATCTACATCTACCCTAAGATCTTTTAGAAGTAAGTCAAACACAAAATATTTAACTCTAAGCAATCATGAAATTGATGGAATCAGAGATTTACCTTGAAATTAGTGTTACAGGAAAGTTCTCAAAAGCCATACAAAGTAGAGGCCCCAGGACGAGCCATCAAAGTCAAAAATAATCAAGTAACAAATCTTGTGATACAAGTAATGGGTCTGAGATATTCTTCAAGATCCAAAGTTTTCGGAAAGCTTCAAAAGTGGCACTTCAACACAACATTAACAAGATTCACACAAATTTTCCAAGGAGAATGAACTCACTTATCCTTCTAAATCGATTAGAAGCAAAAATTAGAAAACAAAATACAATTTGAGACCTTTTGATCAAAGAATTAAATTTCTGGTTTGTCTTTCGAAAGCTCTTAATTAGGGTATGAGTAGATTTTGTAACCAACATATACCTAAAGTCACCATTTTAAGGTCAAAGAAGTCAAAGTATAGAGAAAATGCAGGCCCACAAAGATATACAGATAAAACTCTCAATGAAAAATCTAGATCTAGGGATAGCAAAGCAAAATATGGAATACCTAGAATGTAAACTATCTAGCAAACCCTCCATAGTCGGTTCAAAGAAAGCTAATAGTAATAACCAAGAAAGTTATGGTGACACAAGCTTATCAATATCAAGCAAAATAGAGTATTCATACTACTGAGCCATTCATAAAAGGGTGAATCCAGAGTTACCTCTAACCGTGGTCGAAAGAAGTTCAAATGGTAATGGTCAATCCTCTAAAATAAAGAAGCTTACCATCCTCGTCAAATAGTGATGCAAGTTATAGGGAACCGAGCTCAGTAGAGGTCGACATGGTGGCCATTCTTTCATAAAACTAAATTTACAGAGTTTGAATGGAACATCCATGGTGGCCACTTCAAAGAAAAGCTCGCAGAGACAAAATATACAAGTGCTCAGGCCCCTTCTAGAGCTCAGGGAGCTTCAACAATGGTTTCAATAAAAAATTTACTAGGGCTTCACCCGCAAAAGAGAAAAAATGAATGAGATGATCATTAGGGTTGATGGCCCTTTACTGCATAAGCTCGAGAGGTGATTTAAATGGAAATCAACCATAGTCAAATAATCAAAGGTAGAGAAGAAAAGGTACATGGATCAATGGTCTAGAAACAAGCTCAGAGATCAAATAATAACCACGGTTAGCCTCCCACCGACCAAAAGTCAATGCATACATCGTAATCCTAACCAAGGGTCGGATCAACGGTGCAAGTCCATCGTGGATAGAGATCAATGATCTTAATCAAGCACAAAACCCAACCATGGTTAAAAATTCATATACATGGAGATCTTTCATAAAAATGTAATTAGGGTGGGGTTAAATTTCCACCAACCAAGTTGCCAAGGGTGATTCACCATGGAGGAAGGGGCCAACCCACGTCATCGAATCAAAAAAAATCATTGCATTCTAAATTAAAAAGACCGACTATAGTCGAGACTTTAAATAATGCAAAAAGATGACCAAATTATGCCACAATGATCACCGAAAAGGTGAAATATTTTAACCATATACTATTCAAACATGCAAGCCAACAAGCATTGCATGCATGGTCGTATGTCCAAAAGGTGGTAGACTATATAGTGTATCCTATGTCAAATAATCAAAGGTGACTAAGTATGTTGTTGTAACCATTACAAGTGCCCCATGTGTATCTAAAACTATGGTAATGAGCTAAGTCCACAAAGGTGGCCAAACCAAGCAAGTTGGAGGTGATCCCCACAAGGAGGTTTGAGTGGAGTTAGAGAGTGTCATTCATGTGACCACTGAGAAAGAGATGTCAATGTCAGAGTATGTACTCATGAACAATGGTGCCCACATGGGATATTTTATTTTGTAAATATCACAATTTTTTTGAATTATTCACTCACAAGCAGGGAATTAATTTTGTTGCATGCTTCACAAGAAGACAAAATAAAGAAGAGACAGAGTTGCATGTCAGAAAAGAGACTTTCCTAAAATGGCAAGCAATTTTTTTTTCGCAAAATTATTCACCTAGCTTTATTAAAATAGAACTATCAACTTGAGTTGACTAGATGTAATCAAAGGCTATTAATGCCTCTTGTACTAGTTTGTCTTATTTTATCCCTTTATTTATTATTAAATAAAGGATAAAATTAGGATACACTAGTAGTACAAATATAAATTAGACTATTTTTAGGAAGGGGTGAAATTTATTTTGCTATATATTGTGTGCCTTTGAAAAGTATAGGGATTCTACTTGGAGGACTTTTGGATATATGAGTACCAAGAAGCAAAGTTTTTAGTTTTTTCCCTCTGAGTGTGAAGTGTTTTCTACCTTTCCAATTTATTTTGCAGTCTTGTGTATGTTATATTAATCTTGTGAATGCAAATTCCTTGATCAACCACCTTACCTTGCTGCAAATTTCAGTCCTTTCTGCTTAATTTTTAATGTGCATGTTAACTTATTAGTACTATTGTGATCCTCCCTCAGTATAATCAAGTGTTTTTCCCTTAGATATTCTACAGAAAAAACTATTGGTTCGTGCATCAAGAATCCTTCACAGATCAGTTGTGCATATACTCAATCAAATACCTCACATAAATTTGGTGTATCACCTTAGTTTTAATCATTTTACAGTCATCTTTTACTCTCAAACTCCTAGAAATTAGTTTAGGATACACCAATAAGGAACCAACATTGATACCGAGACTCACCTCGAATTAGGTATACCCACAGACTTGAGGTGTTTCCATTGTATCTACGAAAGAGAGAGATCATTTCTGCAAGCTTAGAAAACTGCAGCCATCTCTCTATAGGGTGCCCTTTTGAGAGATAACAAATATCAATTATTCACATGGATTTTTTTTTGCTTGTTGGAGGAAACAAATTATATCCAAGAAACTTTGTGAAAACATTGGATTACATTTGAATTATTGCATTAAAAATATCTTATCAACTTAGGTATTTTATTATTTGAAGTCTTAGAGCTATTTGCAGATATTAATGTGGATAGTAATCGTGGGATGCAGAAAGAATTTTTTTAGAATCTCAAAAAAATTATACAAGGGAAATATGATAAAAAATCCATAAAAAATATTTATTTTCCACAATATCGACCACTTATTTCCATAAATCACAGGGAGATTATTCTAAAACAAAACAAATTTTTATAAAATTCAACTATTCCCCTCATCTTATCCACTTCAATTGAAATGTTTTAAGCTAGAATAGTATGGGAATCTTACTTTTCATGTAACACTACATATTGTTCAATTCTAAACATGAATTATAAAGTTTACAAAATGCAATTATGTAATGCAAAGATTCATTAAAATAAGCTTCCTATTTCAAAATGGTGAGGAAATAATCATCAGTAAAATAGCCATTGATCAACTACAAAATTCAATGAGGGAGGAAAAATCCCATTATAAGTCTCCTCTCATCATAGATTAATAGGAATTATGGGTTGAAAAAATAATTTTTTTGCAAGATCGAAACTATCCTACAAGGCCAAGATTATTGAAAATTCATTAAATAATTTTTGTTCCATTATATCAACCACATGTTTCTATAAATCACAACGAGATTAGTCTAAAGAAAAGGAATGCCTATAAGCTTGATCTATTCCCCTCTTCTTGTCCACTTTCATGTATAAATGTTTTAAGGTAGAATGACATGGGAATCATAGTTTTCCTTTAACACTGCATATTGTTCCATTATAAACATGAGTTGGAAAGTTTACAAAATACATTTATGTTATATAAATATTCATGAAAACAAGATTCCTATTCCGAAAGGAAGAGGAAATACTCATAAGCAAAAAAAAATATTGATTAGATATAAAATTCAATGAGGGAGGAAAAATCCCCCAATAATTCTGAGCAAAAATTCAAATAGTTGCACTATAAGAACATACATAGTTAGAAAAATAGGGCACCCTCATGCGCACCTTGTGAAAATAATGAAAGATCCCAAATCTCTTGAACTTGATCTTATTGGTAATCAAATAGGCCAACCTCTCTAAAAAGAGGGTATGATTTGCATAAGTGAAAAGTAATCCAAACTTAATAGATTTGAGAATATCATGATTAAATTGTCAATCGATGCAGTCCTAATATTTCTCAAAATCAATCTTGGGGAAGATGGTTCTCTATTGAGATACATAAACCGATTCCATGCCTTCTTAAACTATGATGATATTGTTAAGAACATGTCAATTTTTTATAAAACCCTCTTATTTTGATTTAATCATTGTTAGTAAAATATGAAGATATGAAGGGTAGACACCATAAAAATCACACTACGCATTAAAAAAAATCACAATCTACGCATCATAACCACAAAAAGAGTTTCAAAATAGCCATATCCTCCCATAATTGTTTACAATCCTTTTTTTTTCAAGACTACAACACTCACAAATACTATTAAATCCATTATTCATCCATATCCATTCGAGCCACTTCTAGAATTAATTTAATTAAGCATAGTACTAATTTATATCTACCACCCTATAAAATGTCAAGACGATCCAACGGTATTACACTATTACACTCACTAGGACTATACACCCCTTTCGTTGATTTAATTAACTATTTAAATTAATAAAGAAAATTCAAATGCCTCACCTTTGACTCATCTCCATTTTAGTATCCAAATCACTCAAGTTAACTAGTCATCTCACACAAGTTCTAATCCTAAAAACATGGAAGAAAATATGAACATACACTTTGGAATAATTTAATAGACGACTAATTTGAAATAAAACCTCTTTATTTTTCTTTCAATGGGCCAACTACATAAAATAAATCGACCATGTTATATATGGAAAAAGAAATCAATACCCTACATCTTAGTCAATTCCACCACCCTCAATCCATGGCTTCTTCTACATCTCTAATTAATAAGTTCCATTCCTCTAAAATCATCATTAGAATATTAAAATTTTAGTGTTACTCTATAAAATTACCATTAGAAATCACTCTTGCTTAATATTTTTTTGTCCAATTGATACCCCAAACATAAAACCGATCAAATAAATCAATCCTCATTGTTAGTATCTTGGCTTCACTTCCATTTGGAATATATTGGAGAAATCAAAAATCAAAAAGAGATAAATCTCTTATTATGATCCAACATGAGTGTCACTTGACCCCATTCTTGATCTACTCTAATCTTATTTTTCAAGGAGTTTTTTTGTTAAGGCTCACTTTCAATTTTATCATATGTTGCTTTCTTTGTTTGTATAAATTCTCTTGTATACTTTCTAGCACAAGGTCAGGGACTGCCACATTTTTTATCATATTTTGTAAATCTAATTGTGTTTCCATGTTCTTTGTGTTATTTAAAGGTCACAATGCAATTTTCAGGTCATTCCATAAGCTGATTCAAGAGTAGTTTGGAAAAATTAGAGTTTTTTGGACGTGTTCTAACTTTTTAATAGGTATAAGTTGACTTGCATTTATTTCTTCCTCTTTGCAATATCATATCTCATGATCTACACTTAGGTGCTTCTATTTTTTCATTTGTGCAGGTCATTTATTCTGCTAAATCACCTACATTTTTGTTCTACTAGTTGTGTTTTGTAGCATGCCTTACATTTCTATTCTACTATATGTGATTATGTTACTAGTCTTTGTATTTACGTCATTTCACTTGCATCACACTAAGCGCATTTCCGTTCAAATTTCATCACCAACATTCTACATAAGTGTGTTTATGTAGTATTCCATGTATGTTTCTCTAGTTCAAAAGTGTTGTTTCCATTATATTATATATGTTAGTGTTCTATGTCAAAATTATGATTTTTTAAAACATTCCATAATGTTTCTATTTGTTTCCTTGTTTGTTTCTTTTAGATTTTGACACTATTTTGTAGGTTAGCTCATAGAAAATAGATATAGCATTTATAGTTTCTCAGTTTCTATTATTTTATTTCATAATAAAATCATGTATGCTCTTTTCCCTCACCTTTTTTGGGTGTGAAAGGAATGATAACCAGATCATACCAAGCCAAGAACAAAGATGCTAATCAAACACCACGATCAATAAGATGAAAACATTTTACCAGAATAACTTTACATAAAACCTTTGCAAACAAATGAGAAACAATATCATATATTATTATGTAACTCAATGCAATACATTGAGAATGGGCCTTGCTTAAATAGGCAAGAAATAACAATCTAAGAACTAGTCAAGGTCATAGATCAAGCCATAAATCAAGGAAATAACTAGTCATCAAAGAACTAGTTAAGACCATAGATTTAGAGAGAACTAGACATCAAGGATCTAGTCAATACCATAGATCAAGGAAAGAACTATACCTAATAATAGATAATATCTCCTAATATCTAAATAAGATAAAAGAAATATCCACACACATATGTGGGTGAGGATAAATACAATAAAAGAAAATAAAGTACATAGGTGAACATGAGATAAGAAATAAATACCTACTCTAACACCCCCTCAAGTGAAGCTAGGGGCCAAAATAGAAGTGGCATGTCCACAATATGAGTCCTAGAAACTAGGCCTGATGAGGTACTCATGTACAATAACTGGGAAAAAAGGGACACCGCAAGGTACCCAAAACTAGTAACAATAAAGTAAAGAGAGTAAAAACCCACTCCAAGGCATCCCAAGAAGCTCGGCTCAAAAACTCATACAATGCTAAAGAAGTTTGGTGTGCACTGTTGTCTGAATCCACTACTCGATCACAAAACTCAAAAAAACTAACATTTGGTTTCACTAAAATAGCTCTATTCAAGGAGACTGTCAACAAAGTGATGTTGAAAGTGTAAAAAAGAAACACCAAACATAATTCGATCAATCACAAAATAGGTGTGCCACGATATAAGAACAAAAACCAAAGCAAAGCAAGGCAAGGACAAAAAATCTAGAGTGTCACGATCCAAAAAAATCCAAGGTAATAAGGCAAGGACATGAAACTCGAAGAATCAGGATCAACACCACACCCTCCCATAATGATGAATGGGTGGAGTGATGCTACAAATCTATATGAGTTGCCAAAACAACTACTCAAACACTTACAAACTAACACTGGAATGCACCAAATAGATCCCCCATAATACTACTACTAAAAAATGCTCAAAAAGAAGCATCACAATGCAGAAGGTATAGAAAGTGGAGAAAGAGGCCAAACGGTGGAGGAGTCATGCGTATAGAGTCCTCTCAATGAATGCCTATGTCACCACCATGAGTGATTAGATATCCACCCCAAATCAACACGGATGGATGAAGAAGATGTCTGCATATGACTTGGTGTAAAATGCACAATGGGTGCATGCAAAAGAACATCGAATGTGTGTGAGGTTGATCATGTCTCGATATTTGAAATCTAAGGTTTCTTAAGCCTAAGTGAAGGTGCAGAACTCATGTGTTTCTCATGATCCTCAAAAATATTCGAGTGAACAAAAAAGGATCTCTATCAATGTGTGATCCCAATGAAGTATCTACTTGAAAACCAATGTTATGATGAGAATTCCACTTAACTTGTGGAATAGAGGAAACAATACCTTGTGAATGTCTGCCAATGACTCCGCTAGTGAGACCCATAGAATAGAACATGTGAGATCTAAATGCAGTGGTATGCTTCTCAAAAAAGCCATGTAACTAAGCAAAAATAGGATACACAACATGTGGTACTATAATAGGCACATATGTGGAAGAGCATGCAATAACAAGCTTCATAGGTGTATGAGCATCAAAAGTAGGAACAAACTCAAAGACTGATAGATCAATGTCAGTGGGTTCATGAGCAATAGCTGTAAGTGGACTAGGAGCATGGATATGGTTGTCCATAATATGATGGTGATGTTGTAGGCTAGCAAGTTTGTTTTGCAGAAGTGTATTATTGTATCCTTATCATGAATGAGTGATTGTAGAAGAGAATTTCACTTCTTGAGTGATCTATTTTCTTCCACAAATTTTACAATATCCTCTTGAAGTCCACATACTTTAGAGAAAATCATATCATTCTTAGAATCCATTATAGGTACAAACTGCAACTCCCAAAAGTTTAGGACGTTGGACTCACCAAAATTATGTCCACAATTGATTACAACACTCCTCCATATTTGACACTTTATAATTATAGTGCAAGTCTCAAAATAAATATTTCCAATGGAAAGAGCATGAAAAAATAAGCACTTTTACAAAAATGACACTCAAAACCGAGTTACTGATCAAAAGTTACAAGCTTTTTAAAATTTTGCTCTGTTATTTATTTTAGTTGCCACTAAAACAAAATAAATTATTGTTGCCTTCACCACACATAAAATTAAAGGGGGCTGAAATTAAGTACCTACTAGTAGGAATCACAAGCTTTAAGCCCTCATATGACCATACCATATGACCAAGGGCCAAGGATCTCAAGGAAGACCAAAAAAATAAGACCAAATCCCAAATATATGAATATACAAAGAATTTATTTACAAAATAAAACTTATAGATGGATGTCAACAACAATCTCCATCTCTGATACCATGAAAGGAACTATAACCATATCATACCAAGCCAAGAACACAAATGCTAATCAAACACCATGATCAATAAGATGAAAGTAATTCGCCAGAATAACTTTACATAAAACCTTTACAAACAAATGAGAAACAATATCTTATATTATTATGAACTCAATGCAATACATTGAGAATGGGCCTTGCTTTTAAATATGAAGAAATAATAATCTAACAACTAGTCAAACATTCGAGAATCAAGCCATAAATCAAGGAAATAACTAGTCATCAAAGAACTACTCAATCACCATAAATTTAGGAGAGAACTAGACATCAAGGATCTAGTCAATACCATAGATCAAGGAAAGAACATCAAGGATCAATACCATACATCAAGGAAAGAACTATACCTAACAACGAGATAATATCTCCTAATATCTAAATAAGATAAAATAATATATCCACACACGTAAGTGGGTGAGGATAAATACAATAAAGGAAAATAAAGTACCTAGGTGAACATGAGCTAAGGTAAATACCTACTTTAACAGGTGAACATGATAATCAAAATAAATTATAATAGCTATAATTCTTTACTTATGTTTGTTTAATTTCTAATCTAACTTGTTGTATTTTATAACATTTCACCATTTGTCACTTGGGTGAACTTGAGAATATGAAATGGTAGAAGTTGTCTTATATCAATCTTATATTTGGTTAATCTTATTTTGCAGGATCGCTAAGTCAAATATTGCCAAACTAATAAAAAATCATTCAAAAATAAATCAAACTGCTAATATGTATGAGTGCGGGACCTTCATCCTTCAAAAAATTGCTAAAATTCCAGTTATAACTTTGGTTTATTCTTATCATTTTTGTACTCACTTTTTTTCAAAGTGGGAGACAACTTTCATCTTACACACTCATACTTGTACTATCACGTATATATATGTATTTCATCACCACTTAGCTACACCAATGATGTATACTTCATTACCGTACACAACTCATATTGCATTGCATCTCATTTGAGACCTAGTATCAAACAATGTTTGATGCTTTCCTCACATATCTCCCTTGCTTATAGGTAAAGTTTTTGCAATGAGTAACTGTATAAATGATAATAAATATGAGATTCCAAATGCACTCGATCTCCCGAGGTCGTGTCGGAAAACCAGAATATGAAAGATTACGAGAATATTTATGGGCACATAAAAGAGAATCAATGACTAACATCGGGTAGTGTGAATTCCTTATAGTTGAATTGGATAAATGGGAATTAGAGAGTACATATGGGTAGCATAAGTTCCCTATTGTTTAATTGTTTGATTTTATTTTCTTTCTAAACTACGTTGAACGTTTGTTTGAATTAAATAATAGACATATTTTTTAATCTTTTAATTAACCAAATTCATTCCCAATAATTAAATAAAACAAAATGAATTACCATCTATTCTATTTGTATAAAAAGAAAAGAATTAAAAGAAAACTAATTAAATGGCTAACATAGTTTTGAATTTTTTCACAATTTAAATGAAAAAATAAATAAATTATTCTACGTACATAGGAAACTAATTAAAATAAAATACTACTACTTCTAATAAAATAAACTATAAAATAGAGAATAATCGGATGTGGCTATTTCTTTGTTGTTGGGTTATCTAACAATGCTATTATAAAATAATGTATAAAATAAAGTTCTAAATAAAATAAAATTTCTTCTAGAAAAACTTCCGCCTCAAGTTTTTAGAATGGGGAAGCTTCTCAAAACAACTTCCTCTTTGCCATATGAAGTTTACCCGCGAAAATACATCTATACTAATTACAAGAAATAAAATATGTGCAAGTATTTCTACACTTCTTCCTCCAACTAATTTCTTTAGTTGATCCACAAGAATAAAACAAGAAGAAGTTATCAAGGGAATATATAAGAAATATTTTGAAAATGAATACTATAAATAATATAAATACATTCGGGAAGTGATGAAATATTTCACTTCTACAATTCTACCAACTCAAAACAAATGCATTATTTCTATTCTAATAAATAAAAATAATTAAATATTTAAAGAAATTAATTACAACCCCAACGAGTTACTATTGTACTATGGTATCTTCCCAAAGATGAGATGTTTTTTTTTTCTCCTTAGCATTGCATCCTCTTCCAAAGATGAAGTCCAATTGATCCAGGAATGCACATATGTTGGCTAGTAGCAAACAAAAAAAATATTTGCTATGATTGGCTTAGTGTGAGAAATGACTAAAAGTAAATTGTAAGAAAGAACAAAAATAGATGTTCTCTTTTTGTTCCTTTAAAAATTAAAGTAGCAAAGATTTACCTCAATAATATCAAAAATCCAACCCATCATATAGGTAAAATTTTGTCTTTTATAAAATTTGGGAAAGAAGAATTCAAATACATGTGTCGATGAAGAAGTGAAAAATCAGAAAAAGGAGAGGTATTCAACATTATAAACATATCAAAACAAGAAGATGAAATCAATACGATTCCAATAAGTCCAAAAATAGGAAAAATGGTTGAGAAACGAGTGAGATAAGAACTCCTGAAATCAAAATGTGTGTCAAAAATGAGCATTTTAAGTCTCTAATTTTAAGTGACAAGACCTTCAATGAACACAGAGGGGCAGCTTACGAAATTTTTGGGGTGGTTACATAGTCATTGCTAATAATTACACAACCACCAATTACATAACCTCCGAATAAATTACACAACTTCCAATTACATAAGCCCCAAGACGAAGACAAAGATAATGATAATTACCCAACCGCCAATTACCCAATCACTGATTATAATTATGCAACCACCACTCAGGACAAAGAAAAAGCTAAAAAGTGGTCTTACAAGAAAAATTAAAGTTTCCAGATAAAAAAAAGGGTTTATTTGAGTCAAAGGAGGGATGCAAAGAATAGGGAAAGGATATGGACCTCATTTTTAATTTGAAATAAGTTTTTATCATCATTATAGATTTTACCATTCCAACAATATAGCACTATGTAATTTTGGATGTGTATAGTTACTGTGAGAATCCACCTAAAATAGTTATAATATTGAAGTATTTGTCATCATCCTATAACTTCTTTAGGGAGAAATAAGGATACCATTCACATATCTTTCCCTCTTTACCATAACACTCAATCATAAAACCCATCATTGGAGAGGTGATTCACTCCTCTAAGAGCATTATTATTGATTAATTGAGTCTCTTATAGTATTCCAAATTTTTCTCATAAAACTTATGTCCCCATATAAGTTTTATATATTAGGTATGAGATATATCGAAAGATGCATCTAATGGAGTTATAAGATCCTTTACATTCATCCATTCCATGATTTTTTTCTTGATTATGTTATCATAAACTTTGCATTTCCTAATGATATTTTTTTCTTTAAGCTAAAACAAGTAAAGAAATCACTACTTGTTTGTTGTTTGTAACATACTTACCGTGAATCAAAAATTGTAGATCACAAATCCAAATCAAAACTAGTTTATTCCAATCAAAATTTAATTTACCCAATTCAAAACAAAGTCTTATCCTTTAGATACACACCCTTTGATCAAAATAGATTTTATTCCCTAAACACATTTACAAGTCCAAACCAAGAAAACATATCCACTATTATTCTGTGAGTTTAAACATTGTTCAATACTTATCAAACTTGTGAAAAATCACAAACGACATTTCAATTTAGGTTCTTTCCTTTAGTAAAATGGTGAGTACTCGCAACAATATCCACAATATCTATGAGGAACTTGATAGAATAAAACCTCTTAGAAAATATATTTTTGATGAAGACAATGATGTAAGATAATGTGAAATCACTAAAGAAGAAAAATAAAAATAATGAATAGATGAATTCTTTAAAAAATAGAAACTAATACCTTCTTCGCATCATTGAAATGAGAGAAAATATAGCCTCATATTTCGGTGAAGATAACTTGAAACATATCCTAGAAAACCTAAATCAAGTAAAGGAAATAAAAATTCAACAATTCAATGAATCCTTATTACAAAAATCCATAGCATGACATAAGCAATTTCTCATATGACTTCTAAAGTTACAGAAAACACAAACGATGATGAAAAAGAATAACCTAGTTAAGAAACCAATGAAATCATGGAAACACACAAATAAAACTATCGATTCACACAAGAGTTGAAGAATATGAAATAAATGCTAATGGGAATGAAAAAACAAACCAAACAATTTAGGTTTGAAGAGCTTTATCATTATCCATTTGATAAAGACAACTTACACATAACATTTCCTCAATCATTTGAAACTCCCGAGTTTGAAAAATATAAAGGAAATAAAATACCAAGAGAACACATAAAAGAGTTCTTCATGACATGCCAAGAAGTAACTTACAATGATATATACCTCTTGAATATTTCCCCTAACAATTTAGGAGGACAAGCTTTAGATTTGTTTTTACACCTTTCTATTACTACTTTCACCGACTTATCTCGAAACATTTGTAAATCACTTTTCCATTTACTTATATTTTGAGGTCAATATGATGGAAATTTACCACACAAAAAATAAGTAATGAAATTGTAGACACTAAATCATGCACTATGGGTAAATTTTTAGGTCCTAATCACATACTTGCATTCATATGATTCCTAAGAAAGAAAAGTATGAATCGACCATTGTCTTTGGCCTATTTTCTTTCTTTTTTGTTTCCTTCTTGGCCTTACATAGTCTATTTCCGAGTATGACGTTCGATACTTCATATCTTCTTAGATTAGACAAGTAAATCCTAGCCAAGGATGCTTACACCCCGACATCCACTTCCCTCTCCGTGCCCCCAACCTCTTTGTATATTGTTCGCCTCTTTTGGGCCTCTTCTAGCCATTAGGATTATTGTTTTCTTATGGGTTTTCCTTTCGGTGGTTATAATGAAATTCAAAAAAGGGAATCATATACATATAATTTTATGTGATTATAATAAGTGACCAAGTTCTAAACATCTACTACTATCACCTAAGGTTGAATCTAAATGCATTCTAAGAGCATCAAAACATCCATATAGATTCATTCAAGAGAAAAGGGATTGAATTATTATACATACACTTCATTTGAGGGAAGTTCATTTTTACATCCACACATTTATCTACATTGCTACATCTAGATATTGTTCACTATTGAAGTGTGTTTGACACAAGAGCCACCTAGGACATGATTCTTCACACACACACATAAAACTACGTAGAGTATGTAATGTAGTGAAATGATTGGTTTTAAGGTCACTTTATCGGGTGACTAACGGAATTGGTTTGAATCCCCATTTATATCTTTCAATTTTTAGGATTTGATGTGTTTTGGGCTTTGTAGGTGCTCTTTCTCTTTGCAAGTTACAAGTGAATTCTGCACACATAGTGTGACACATAGGTGATCAAAAATTAATGGTAGATACATTAAAGGGACACAATAAAAATTACTTTCTGACTATTTTCATATCCACGGGCACCTAATAGAGGACTATAGTGCCCATGCACCGCTAACCTACTACAGACACCCCGCTTTGGTTTATTCGAGACAATTCTACAATTTTATATGATTGGTTATGATATTCGCCCTCTCTTGTTTCATCAATTTTCCAACTTGATACATCTTTCGTATTATTCTAAAACAATTAAACAATATTTCCCTCCTCTTCCGCCTAGGTTTTCAATTTATTGTAGCTTATTACTTACTTCATATCTATACTTCATTTCTTATTATTTAGTTGTGACTCTGCAACTAGGATTTCAAAATTTCAATATTTATTAAATAATTTGGTGAGCCCATCACTCAATCCCAACCTTATTTCTAGGTATTTATTTTTATTCATATCACCCATAGTGGTAATTTTGTTTCCCTTGAGCATATAGAGATCTCTCCATATTCCCATAGGGTTTCTAAAACAATGGCTTAATTTGGTAATCCCTTCACTTTGTCTCAACAAGTTCCTCTCTAAAACATTGAAACATATTATAGTGAGAAATCATTTGATGAGGACACCAACCTTGATCAAGATAAATTATCAAATATTACAAATTTTCATCAAGCTTTGGATGACAACACCACTAATCTTCATGTTTTGATTACTTCCAAATACTATCGATCATGTTGATGCTACACCCCTTGTTGGTTCTTCCTTAACTTTCATGGCCTCTACTCAACCCCTTCATATTTCCATATCCATTCCCACTACTACCACTCCTGTCATCCAACCTAATTCTTCCAATGTACAACCTGGATCTTCTTCAAATACTCTTAATTTAACTTTTTTATATAAGGATTTGAAAACTCAAATTCGTCAACTTCAATTGGCTTTCTCTTTTACATCTCCATCTTTGAGTTCCACTTCACTCCTTCACACTCCTTTTTCTTCACACCTTAAAAGGCCATGGTTACCCTCAAGATCATCTTCTAGTATTTCATGTAGTATGTCTAGATTAAGTGGATGATCACACTTTACTCACAAATCTCTTTCTTAGAAGTCTTCAAGATTATGCAATGCATTGGTTATATGATCTAGATATCCATTCAGTAACATATTTTATGCATTTAGCCAATGATTTTCTCACACATTTCTCTTTCAATATATCGGATATAATATATCTTATGCTCAACTAGGACAAATTAAACAAGGATCTAACAAAAATCTAGTGGATCATGTCTTACGATATAAGAACAACTTAGCTAAGATGTATAATGTACTTGGGGACTCTGAAATTCAATATCTATTAGTCCAAATTCTCTAACTGCCTCTTTAGGAGAGTGTCATATTCGACACATCTCCATCATTCGATCATTTATGTCATACTCTTGAGCTATGCGAAATCAAATTACTCTCTATGGGAAAACTAGAATATCATGAGAAATATTAATCTTTGGCTCGTTTTCAAATAAAATCATCTTTCAAGCCATATACTAAGACAATTGAAGCCAAATCAACTTTTAATGTTGTTACTACTCCTAAGAAGATTTAATGACAACCTCTGAAGTATACACTTACAAAATCTCTTATTGCCCCACATCTTCTATTTCCAGAAGTCTTTCATATCAATCTTATTATTCTTCGTCCTCAACTTAATATGGATCCATCTCACTCTAAAGGATGTAATATAATGAAATTTTCAGATGTGACTATCGTCAATGCATTGGACATTCTACAGATCAATGTTTCAAACTTTAGAATCTTATTCAAGATCTTATCGATAATAATGTAATTGAGCTTCTTGAGCCTATGACATCTACATCGGTAATTGAAAATTACAATCTCAAGACATTTAAAAATCTTCTTCCTAAACATGAAAAACTAGCAATTGAATCTTCAACCAGCCGTCGTACATATCATGTGATTCCTCCACCTTCATCGGGAATCTTGATTTTCTAGTTTATCATGTTGATGCATCTCCACTATTCATTACATTCTATGATCATGAATATCATTCAACATTCTATTTTGAAAAATTACATATAAATTGTTCTATCAGATCTTATTCTATTAAAAATACCATAATCGGCTTATCACCTACTCTTTGTGTGTGTTCCATTTTGCTCCTTGTTTTATCGATTATCCACTCTAAAAAATTTCATATCCAATTCATAAATCTTATGGTTATATCAATCCTCCAGTCAAATTTGGTACTCTTACCATGCTTGTTCCATTTCTTATGGAACCTTCAATCAAAGGGTGTGACATGCTCTTAGGTCTTCCCGCTCGTGTTAGTCACACTATTATTTCCATGAATCACTTGTGTCTAAAGTTCATTCACAACAAACAACTCATTACTATCAATTGTGTTACAACATGCACACCATGGATGCTGCCTCCTCTTAAAATTTTCATTGCACTTTCTAGATCATTTAAGTCCTAGCAACCTCTCATATCTAAAGAACAATCTACTCCTATCTCTCCTGTTGGCAAAGACCTACTCGGTCTCATTGGTCTACTAGTCCATCTCATCTATCTAGGTCCACCACTCAAAATACTCCTTCTCAGGGTATACATCACCTCATTGTTTTTCTTCACATAGGTGTTCATAACATCTATGCTCCCCTTAACATAGGTGTTCATCACCTCTGGGTATCCTTCATACAGTGTTTCCATCACCTCATAGGTCTCAAGCACATATATTTCACTCACCGCTATGTCATTAGTCTCATACCTCACCAATCTTAGAGTATGGTCACTGGCCTTTATCTCCGTAAGCATCGAGTGTAGAGACCTTGCACTTAACTTCCATCAAATAGCTCAATTATCATCATACACTTAGGGTCATCGTGTTTACTCTTCTAACATTATCATATGTCTCGTGTTTCTATTATTTCAATTCACATTTCAGATCTATTGTTTTACACACATGTTACACATATTGATACACTTGTATCATTTACCATATACACACTATGTGTTGACACACTCTCATATTGAGGTTTAAACATATTGATACACTTGTATCACCAATACCGTATGACACACTCTCGTGGAAAAAACTTGACTATTGAGGGAAAAATACATTCATTAACCTCTCTCACCATCACGTGATACACTTAGCATATTCATGACACATATTTCTAGCATCACATTGTCACACATCATCACTACCCTATAACACACTCTAGATCCATGGTTCATACTCGATTGCTAAGGGTATAAATATGAAATGAACCTCATCTCACTCGAATCTTTACAATTTTTTATTCATGATCATATCTTTCCATCACACATATTCAAACCATTTCCGATGAGGAACTCTTGTTCTATCATTCATTCTTGACTCACTGAGGGAAATTTATAAATTAACCCCATCTCATGCATACTCATTAAAATTTTTCGGGGGAACAATACTCCTATCACTCAATTTTAATTCCATTCCATTAATACTCATAAAATACTGCATATCTTGGTTTCACATTATTCTTGTTTACTTATACTCACATGTACACTTTTCTTACTATGTTAGATAGATATTTCATATGTCATTATCTTTTCTATATACACATACATGTTCACTTTCCTTCTAATTGTGAATTCAGAATTTACAGATCACTACACACAATAATTATTTACATTGTACCTCTTACCATTCCCATAGAGGCTCCTGGGGAAATTTATTTTGTAGACACTACACATGTTATTGTTTCATTTTATACTACTTTCTACAATGACTAGCACACTATCTTATATGGGGTCTCATACACGCTTTGACATGATTTTTATATTTCTAACATGCTAATGGCTGCTACATGTGTAGCATTTTATTTTTAGGAACTATTTTTGCCATGGTTGTCTTGTACCCAAGTTTCATTGGTGTTGTAATTTATTTCAATTGGAATTGATGGAAAATTAATGAGTGGTGAATTAAATCTTAGTCGAGGGATGCAATTTGATTGGTAGTGTCTTATTAGTGATGTATTGTGCATTCAGGATGGTTTATGGTTGTTTTAGGGTGCTACAGGCCTAGTTTGTGAGGCAAGAGTCCAATGGAAGCATGGAAAAGGTTGGAATGTTTGGTTCAGAGGTTTTACATGTCATATTTTATGGTATAAGCATGGGAAAGATCTCTCACATGGTGTAGTAGGTTATCTGGTGGAGTTTATAGTTGAAACTCATCTATTTAGCCTTATTTTTAGAGCTTTATGATGTGTGAGAGGATTGTAAAGTTCATGGAAAGGTAATATAATTATGAGATAAGACTATTAATTTTTATAGGCATGTGTGAGTAGTAACAAGGCTTAGTTTAGATCCTAGAGGTAAAAGTCAAAAGTTCATAAACATTGCTCTTGAGAAGAAGAAAATGAGATTACAAAGGTAAATGAGATGGTTTCTTTTAAAAATGTACATGAAAACCTATGGCTAACAAACACATGGAATTTGTATATTAGGATTTTTGAGAGAAGCTTTTTTAGTGCTTTCATTCCAAATTTCATTTTTTGTTTCAAATCATTTTTTTGATTTTTAAGTTGGATATTTTAAGGTTATTCAAGTTTTTGAATTTTCTAAAGTTCCTTCATCCATTTTTTCTTCGAGCAAAAAATAGCCATAAAGGTGACATGGTGATCATCAATATAGATATGTTCAAGTGGTGGAGTGATTCTCGGTCATAATGTGCAACACAAGAAATAGTGATTATCATAACCAAAAATAAATATATATCATGTCATAATTTTCTCTTCACGGGTATCAAACTAGTTATTATCATAAGGATAAATAGTACACTTTGTGCATAGTTGACATAATTACTTTTCGAGACCTAGTGTGTGAAGAAGCTCTTGGTTTGATCTTTGTTGTTCCATTATATAGGGTATGTGATGTTTCAATAATCTCACCCATATTATTAAGATATATTTTTATTCTAGCACCTAAAATCAATAGAAGCACTCCATTCTTCATAGTTACCAAAGTTTGTGTTATGTCAAAATAGGTTATTAAGAGGTTTTGAGTTGTTGTGAGGAGATATAAGGCTTGAATTAGTTGGAAATTAATAATTCATATCCTTTTAAATTTAAATATTCAAAAACACCTATAAAATCTTGATAAATTCCTTTATAAAGGCTCTCGGGCTTGTTTTGTATAAGAAACCCTAAAACTAGGGTTGTAAAAGAGAAAATCATCGAAACTAGAAATTCAACCAAAGTGAAAAATCCATAATTCTTAAAGATTTATCTTTGAGAGGAACATAAAGCTATTGAGAAAATAATTAATTTATTACATCAAGGTATAGAAGAGAATTTGATATCAATGTTTATACCAACTGTATCAGGATAAAACAAGGTGGTTTCTAATAAAATTAAGATAATGTTTCTTCATTCACCTAACACCAATAAGGCTGAAAGTTTTTAGGGAAAGCATCTAATAGGGATATAAAGGTATAAGCTTCTCCATCTCTTTGTGAAATTCATAAAAAAATTCAATTTGACCTATTTTACCAGTCCATCATTATACAGGTTCTCTAAGCTAAACTAAGTATGTTGGGTTTATGCAACTTATCTCTAAAGGAGGTCAACTTGTTTCTCAAGGATGTTGGGTAAGTATATTAGTGTTCAAATACTCATAGATAACCATCCCATTCAGAGTGTTTCTTAGTGTCATTATGCTTAAATTGTTTGTCCACTGTTTGGCATACAATAAACTTAAAGAGCATGGGTTTTGAAAGGTTGAACAAACTTTACATAGTGCAATCACATAGATTTTTCCAAGTTGTTAAGTGTTGTGAAGTTGAGAAGATATAAAAGTTTGTTGCAAATAATTGGGTTCATAGTGAAGCTCAAGAGACACAAACAGTGATAATCTCTTTATTTTCCTTAAATAAGGATACAAGAAGTCCCCATATTGATAAAAAACTAGTGAAGAACTCAAAAGAAAAAATAGAAAAAAATTTTAAATTTTGAAGAGACGTACTATGTGAGAAAGATCGAGTGATTTGAAGATGATTCAACAAAATATGATGATGTGGTTGAAGGTAATTATTCATTAATGGGTTCAATATGTCCAAAAAGGAGGTAAAAAGTGATTAGTGAGCTAGTTTGATATATATAGGATATGAGTGAAGAAGAAGATGGTGTGTGAGAGACAACATTGAGAATGAAACAAGTACTTAATGGAGTGAAGAAGTATAGTAGAGGTGTAATACAAAGTAGTGATGCATTCATAAAGTAATAAAAGTTTCTGAATGAGGTTGATGAGATATACTAAGAAAATGATAACATTGATCTATGAACCTAATATCAAATACTTAAGGTCTAAATGATGCTTAGGAGATATTTGTTATTGAAGAACACAGTTCATGGTGACATAATCATGTTTGCAGGAAGAGTTCAAAAGATGATTCAAACAAGAGACCATGTTGAACATAGTCTATATGTAGTTAAAGGCATATTTCAGTCTCAATATCAAGCAAGTGAACATGAGTTGTGTTGAAGTGAACCTAAAGTGTGTTTTTGAGAATTCTAAGGAAATAGAGATTAGAAATAAAGTTTCCTAATATCCACTGAAAATCTAAAATCAATTGAAGTCCTTGAACAAGAAGGATACAAGGTCTAGGATGAAATTTATTATTTGAAGTCCTAGTGGAGAGTGTGAGTTGAATGACATATGATGAGAACATATTTCAATCTAGTGGTTGAGCTTGAACAAGAAAAATAGGATCTCGTAGTATCATTACAAAAGATAAGAGTACATAGCATACCATCATGCTTGAGATCCATAAGCCAAGAGTTGAGTTGAATACAACAGTATGCACGTTTGGATAATGAGTGCTTGAAAGTGTGATTATGAGGTTCATTAAGTGATTGTAGTAGGATTTCATAGATGTGAAATTTTTTTGAGCAGGAATAAGACAAATAATTATTTAGGAGAGAAAGTGTGAAAATATAGAGGTCATTATGAGCTATGTAAGAAAGTAAATCAAGAATCACCAAATTGGTTAAATAGTCTAAGTAGTTACTTAGCATTTGGAGAGTTGCAAATTCCATGTGAGTTGAATCTCACTAAATATCAGTAGTGGTTGATTGAATTATAGGAGATTGAAGCCTACATACTGAGTAGCATCTTTCTCAAACCTATGAGTTACAGCTCCATGTTGAGTTGAAGATCAACCATAAAACCATTGTAATAGAAATAGGACAACTTATTTCTAAGCATATTTCATGGTTTTAGTGGGTTTTCTCCTTTCTTGGGTTTCCCACATTAAATATGTCTCAGTGTGTGATTTCTCTTGTTTTTTCTTATAATATATAATCTAGAGTAAATGAAGAAAATTGAATGAAACATTTTATGAGGTAAAAATATAAATAGACACTAATTCACCCCCTCTCAATGTCCTAGTTTTTAACAATTGGTATCAGAGTGTGGTCCTCCTGAATCAAGCCTAAAAGGTTAGAGGTGATCTTGAAAAAAAACATGGGTACATCAAGAGAGTCTGTGTTTGAAAAGAGGTATGAAATTACTCAAGCTCTTATAAATGAGTTAAAGGAAGAAATAAAGCTCAAGGAAGTTATCCATGGTCAAGAACTAAATGATATGGCCTCATTTGTTGACAAAGCATCAAAGGCATTGAAATATAAATAAAATGCTTTCCTTAAATTTGAAGAGTAATTGAAGACCCTGAAGAATTATTTGGTACAATTTACTAACCAACTTAAAAACCTATAAAGAAAACAAGGGTAGTCTAGTGAATCATAACATGAGATATGTCAGGTATTTATTCAAGCCAAGAGTGGAGATTGTGAAAATTAAATGCAAAAGTCAAGACTTCTTATCATGAAGATGTTCTCAATCAAAAAAGGAAAAATGATTTGAGAGCTGAATCAAGTCATCTTTAGGATGCCAATCTAAGAAGGAAAAAAATAGTATAGGAGATTTCTAGGTAAGTTTCTGGTAGTTTGTTTTTGTTTTGCAACATATTTGTAAGTTATAAATTATAGGAGAAAGGTAGATGAAAATATCCATGGAGACATTATAGGACTGATTATGAGAAGAAAATAGTGTGTTTGAATTGTAAAGGAAAAGGTCACAAAGAAAATATTATGTAGAAGATCAAGTTAGGAAGTTTTGGGACAATTATTAGGTTGTTTTCTTTAACTTCCATGAGTTAGGGAACTTTATCAAACATTTCTATGAACCACCTATATTTATCTATAATATGAATGCATTCCAAATAAAAGGAAAAAATGATATACAGAGAAAATGCAAACTCAAAGAGTAAGACCAAGTCATCTATGGTTAAGAGACATGTTAGAAAGAAGAAAGAAAAATGGGTATCAAAGGTCAAGAAAGAAAATTCAGAATTTGAGACATAAAAGGATGACAAGAAGATATAAAGGGAAGATGTTGAAGAAAAAAATAATCTAAGTCAAGAAAAAGGGAAGAAAAAACAAGTAATATAGCAGGAAATGATGACAAAAACAAGAAGAAGAATATAAATCTAGTACAAAGTATGAATAATTTATTCCCCAAGTAGTATTACAATAGATGTATGAATTTCAAGATGTATGCTTATCTAGCACGCAAGAAGAAGATGAGAGCTTAGGTGATCTGGTGGTCACACCAAGGATGGTATCTCATAACATGAAAAAGAAACCAAAGACAAAGAAGGAAAGAGTTAAGTCATCATGTGGTCTTGATGAATTTCTCATGTTCTGAAGTGACTTAACAAATGGTATGCCTTCTCTCACTTCTAGAAGGTGTAGAATACTTAAAAGAAAGAACCAGTTGAGGTTTTGTTGCATCTATCAAGTTGACAAGGTATGTTAGGTTCAATATGTTTATCTTACTCCATGTTAAATGTAAACCAAAGTTCAATTCCTTAAGTATATTAAGGTTGGTGTCAAGAAAGGAGTGTCCTCAAGAGAATGTCTTGAGTCAATAAATAAGCTAACTATTTTATACAAATCTGAGTTAGGATAGTTGTGGACCTTAATGTGATTATGAAAGTATCAAGGATAGAATTAATATTTTCTCATGTTAATATGGTGTCTCAAGGATTCAAATGATGTGTCATTATTTAATCATTAGCTTCAAGTTCCTTGATCTCATGATGTTTTTCCCCATAGTTTTTGAATTTTATAGCATCCAAGATTAAAAGGGGTACATAGTCTGTGTAGTGTTTGTGACAAGTTTGAATTCCAATAATGTCATAATATGTATAATGTGATGTCCCATGTGTGTTTGAAGATTCCGTGGTGAGTATGAAGTTTTGAAGGTTCTTCGAAGTAGAAATAGTCATCCAAGGTCTCAACATATAATTACTATCAGTATAGGTTGTCTGAGATTGAGTTATGGGTTGTGTGTGTGCCTTTAGGACATGTGTCATATTCCCTACATGTGTGTATATTTTTATCAATGTGTTGAAGGTTATCTGAACATATGGATATGTATTCAAGAGTTATTTTTATCAGTATATCACTTGAAGATTTGAATTATGGCCAAAAAATGTTCAAAACATGAGGATTCTAGAGTTTTCCAAGAAGGTTTTAGGTATGAAAATGTCATACATGGTTTCATATCAAATATATAAGTGTTCTAGTGTTTGGAGAAGTATATGAAAGTGATGTTAATGAATTTTTTTTTCATAATAGAATATTTTTGAAATTTTCTACTTCTCTACCCAGACTGGATCATTCAATCTATAGTGAGCAATACAAATGGAATATAGGTTTTAGAGGACCAACGATGGAATTAGAAGATAAAATTTTGAAAAATGAATCTAGAAATGGAGATTTAAAGTATTCATGAGATTTTAGGACCAGAAAATGCATAATATTTCTAAAAATTCTAATAGTAGTAGAGGTTCACAGTGCATGTTATAAAAGACTTAATTCTGAAATGAGTTTCTTGCAAACCGGAAGTGTATCTTTTCAAAGTTTCTCACAAGGTTGTTGATAAGTTTTTCTAGAAATATAGTGTTCAAATAATTATGATATTCTTGTTAAATTTTATAAACAAAATGTTAGGATTGATTTCACTTTTTCAAGGGCTAGTTGTGTATATAAAGATGGTGAATTAAATAATTCATGGTGAATTAAGAATTCATAGTGAATCTTATGATTTTTTCTCATAACTTATATAACATAAATAAGAGTGTGGGAGTTTGAAAAGTGTTAGTTGGTCATAAAAATTTCAAATGGATTGAATGTTTCATATTAGAAGTGTGAACTATGAAATTTTATGATACATGTCTATAAGTCTCATTTTCATATCTTCAAAGTTACTTCAAGACTCATGTATGGGCATATTGTTCTTAAGAGTGTGCATATAAATCCTATGAATATTAACCAAAAGGTATTTTGGTATTTTCAAGTATAAAATGATGTGTAATAGGTGGTATTTTAAAGAATGTTTCTTGAGCCGTTAAGGCATCAACATGGTGGTTTTCAAGAGCATAAAATTAGGTAAGTATGAATCCAACGTTGCAAAGTAAGACAATATTACTTGTAAGATATTAAAAGTGTTCTCTAAGTAGTTAAAAGTTTTCTGTCTAGTGAAAATAAATACGTAAAGTCAAAGAGGCTCATGAAAAAGTTAATTTCAGTTGTGAATGCATAATATGATTGTGAAACAATCCCTCAATAGGTTTGTCAGTGTCAAAGAGATCAATAAGATGTGTTTTCCAGTTAGATAGGTCATATAAATGATTGAATCATCATTTTAATGTTATAATGTTTCTACAAAATCATTTAATAGATTAATAAAATAGTAAAACATGAAGCTATAGGTCCAGGAAAGAATCTAATGTCAAGGAAAATTATCCTCAAATCAAGAAGAAGATAGATAGATGACTCTTGGTCCAAATTAAAGTAGAAATGAAAAAAATTCTAGTCAAGTGGTTTATGAGGTAAGTGTTTTACTAATCAAATAATTTGACAAGAAAATAGATTACATAACATTGAAAAGATATTTCGAGAATGTGGTAAGAAGAAAATCCTTTTTCAAGCCATGGATGCAAGGTAAGAAACTTAAGTTTGGTGTTCTTGATTTGGAAATTGTTACTATCCTAGGGGGTATTGATGAAGTATGTCATGATCTGAATTTTGGTCTCCGAAGGTTGAGAAGTCTATCAATATTTGTATCAAGAAGGAGTTCTAAGACAAGCTATGTTGAGTGGTGTTTATGCTAGATTTGTAAGAAAAAAATTGTTTTGGGCTTGAAACAAATCCTAGTAAGAAAGGTATTGTTTTTATTGAAGAAAAAATAAAGGTGAAAATGATTAGGTGGATATTTATTGAGGATCATTACGTGTCCAGAGGATCATTTTATGTTGCTACAAGAACTTAGAAAAAATAAAAAGCATTGTTTTAGGGGAGCTTGAGGACAAGTAAGCCCATTTACTCATGCATTTTATTTTTGGTTGTCATTATTTCATGTTAAGTGGCTAATACCTATTTTTCATAGATTTAAAATGGGGAGATAAGTTTTAGAAACTAGGAATGGTGGTTATGAAGCGCTAATATGTGCACTTGCCACCAAAGTTTTATAGCGGTTTCCATTAATGACAAAAGGGGAGACTGTTGCACCCTGGTCATTGGTGTTGTCATTGATGTCAAGTTGAATTGATGGATAATAAGTGACTTATGAAGTAAATATCAGTCAAATGCATGAAGGTTGATTAGTAGTGCCTTATCAATGATTTATTGTGCATTCGGGATGGTTTTGGCTTGTTTTAGTGTGCTACAAGACTGGTATGTGAGGGAGGAGTCTAGTGGAATCATGGAAAAGGTTGGAATGTTTGGGTCATAGTTTCTATAGGTTATATTCTATGCTATAAGCATGGGAAAGATATCTCACGGGGTGTAGCAAGTCATCTAGTGGAAGTTGTAGCTAAAACCGGTCTATTTAGGCTTGTTTCCAAGCCTAATGAGGGGTGAGAGGTTGGTAGAGGTCATGCATATTTCATATAAGTATGAGAGAATTCTAGGAATGCTATATAGGGCATGTCCGAGAAATAACAAGGCTTATTTTAGGTCATGGAGGAAAAAGTAAAAATTTCATCAAAGTTACTCTTGAGAAATGATAGTGGTTGTTGAGGTAATTGAGATGGTTTTTATTTGTATAGTAAAACCTATGGATAATAAACACATGGAATGTGTATAGGGATGTATTTTTGTTTTTCATTAAAAATTTCATCATATTTTGAAATGAATATTTTAAGTTATTCAAGTTTTTCTAATGTCATTCTCTTAAATAATGCATTTTGGGGCCTCTGTCTTCTGAGAACCCAAGAAAAAATATGAATACTCCTTCAAATAAATCATAGAAGGAATTTTTATAGAGGACTCTAAGATTGACGTTTTGTGAAAATTTTTAGGTAAAATGTGCACGTATGAGAGAATTTAAGAGAATTTTCCTGGCCAAGTTTTTCTCCTTCAAAAGTACTTTTCTGAATCAATAAGGACAAAAATGGATTTTTTGTTTCAAATCATGTGTTTTAGATTTTATATCAATATTTAGAGATATTAAATGTTGGTAAAATAGTTTTGAGTCATTCAATTCCTTTAAAAATGAATTTCCCCCTTCAAGCTTCTTCAACAAGGCATAAGTTCCTTTCTTCAGGAACAATACAATAGTATAACAATAGAGGTAATGGTTGCATTAGGGATTGAAATGAAAGATTAAAACTTTCTAAAAATTATTTTCAAATATTTCAATATCATAAGTGTCTCAAATATGATCAAGTGGTGGAGTGATTCTCTGTCTCAAATTTGTCTTCTTGAGCCATCATTCATGTGTTGAATCCTAAATAGGTAAGTACACATCCAAAAGTCTGAGTGATTTGTTCAGAGAAATTAAATTTACATGGTGATCCTCAAGCCTTCACTCTTGCCAATAAGAAATAAAGAGCAGGTTAGAAGTTTCTTTGATGGGTATCAAACTAGTTGTTATCTAAGGATAAATAGTACACTTTGTGCGTAGTTGACATAATTTATTTTGGAGACCCTAGTGTGTAGAAGCTCTTGGTTTTGATTTTGATGTTCCATTATAGAGTGTATACGATGATTCAATAAGATCATCCATATTCTCAAGACATATTTTTTATTCTAGAACTCTAAATAAATACAAGCACTCCATTCTTCATATTTACCATAGTTTTGCTTTGTCAAAATAGGTGACTGAGAGGATTTTGAGTTGTTGCGAGGATAAATAAGGCTTAAATTAGCTGGGAAAGGATAATTCAAAACCTTTGAAATTTAAATCTTCAAAAACCACATATAAAATCTCAAGAAATTTTTTTCTAAAGCCTCTCTTGATTTTCTTGTATTAGAAACCCTGAAACTAGGGTTATAGAAGAGCAAATCATCGAAACTAGAAATTCAACATGTGTAAAATCCCAAATTCTTTAAGATTTCTCTATGGAAGTAATAAAAATATATTGTAAAAATAATGAATTTATTAGATAAAGGTACATGTGAGAATTCCATACCGCTTTTTTACAAGTCATGTTAGATAGAACAAGGTGGTTTCTAATCAAATTAAGATCATTTTTCTTCATTCATCTAAAATGAAAAAGGCTGAAACAAATTGGGAAAAGTGTCTAAACAAGATAAAAAGGTCTAATTTTCTCCACCTCTTTGTAACATTCATAAAAAAACTTTAATTTGACATATTTTACTATTCCATCATTATACAAGTTCTCCAAGATTAATTAACTATGTTGGGTAAGTGAAACTTGTCTCTAAAAGATGTCAAATATTTCCTCAAGGATTTGGGTAAGTATCTTAGTGTTGAAATACCCTTAGATAACCATCCCATTTAGAGCTTAGCTTAGTTTCATGATGTTTAATATGCTTTTCCTCTATTTGACATACAATAAAATTAAAGAGCATGGATTTTGAAAGGTTAAACAAACTTGACATAGTGCAAACACACATAGTTTTCCATGTTGCTAAGTGTTGTGAAGTTGAAAATACATGACATTTTGTTTCCAAGAATTGGGTTCATAGTGAATCTCAAGGGACACAAACATTTACAATATCCCGAGTATCCTCAAAGAAGAATATAAGAAGTCCCCATATCAATCAAAAATGGTGAAGAATTCAACAAGACAAAATAGAAAAAAAAATTAAAAATTTGAAGAGACATGTTGTGTGAAAAATCTTGAGTGAGTGGAAGTTTATTCAACAAAATATGATGATGTGGTTGAAGGTAAATAGTCATGTATGGGTTCGGTATGTCCAACAAGGAGGAAAAGGTGATTAGTGAGCTAGTTATATATACATGTATATATATATATATGTATATATATATATATATGTATATATATATATATATATATATATATATATATGTATATATATATATGTATATATGTATATATGTATATATATATGTATATATATATATATATATATATATATATATATATATATATATATATATATATATATATATATATATGTAGGATGTGAGTGGAGAATAATATGGTGTGTGAGAGACAAGAATGAGAAGAAAACAAGTACTTAATGGAGTGAAGAAGTATAATAGAGGTGTAATGTAAAAATCTTGAGAGGTTCATGAAGTAAGAAAATTTTGTGAATGCGGTTGATGAAATATACATAGACAACAGTAAAATTGATATATGAATTTGTTAGGAATAAAACTTAACTTAATTCATTATTAGTTGATATTTGAATAAATGTAATAAGTTAAAGTATTTAATTAAAATACTTTAAAATTATGTCAATAGCTATTAATTATCCTTAGTTGTTAGTTAACTAAGTGATAGTGTTCTCATTCCTATGTTTGTGGGATCATGTTGTATCTTGCATATTTTGTTCCCAGATGATTTCCATGAGGGTAAATAGGGGAAGTTAGGGGCAATATGCTATTTCTACATATTTTCTCAGATTAGGTGATTTTGCTTCCATATATTGTGGATGAGATAGAATTTTTCCAATATCTATAAATATTGCAGCTCTCTCATTTATTTATAATGTTTGATTTCATATTAATACAATTATGCTAGAACACCGTCTTGTTTTATGAAATTAAATATGGTTTGGAGACAAGATTTGGTATCAAAGCAGTATCCTGATCTAGAGAGGAGTGTAGGAAGTTTTAGGTAAGTTTAGGGAGATCTAGAGAAATTATAGAGCTAGGAGGAGCCATAGATGCCCCCAGCCATTTCACAACCCCTAACTTAATCCACACCCTAGTTTAGCGGATTGATTTGCAATTGAAGAACACTTGGAGTGCAATCACATGCCCTTACAGAATTGGATGCAACTTTGTTACAAAAGGTGATATTGTTTCTCTGTTTTTTTTTAAATTACTTGTATGCGCCTTTTTAAAAAAATTGGAAGCATTTTAAAATATGTATATACAATATTTTTGTATTGTGGGGACCCAATATTTTCAAGATCCCCACATAACTTCTACTTCCTCTTCTCTGTGTTGTCTTTTCATATATCTAGTAAGAGATAATTCTATGTTCCAATGAGAATATCTCTATCCAAAGTGACCTCTCAAAGTCTCCAATCAACCTGGAGATTGCATTCATAGTTCAAGAGCATTCAAGAGAAGAATAAGATGTTCCTACAAAGAAAAAGAAAAAAATCCAACACAGAGGAAGTAATAAATTAAATGTTGCCTACAAAATATTCAGCGTCCAAAAGTGTGTCCCAGTAATATACTTGTGTGAAGCCAAAGCAAGGAGAAAATCAATAATTAAAAAGGAGGCCAATGGTTATTATAATGCTTAGGAAAAGTGATTTAACTATAGTTGGGCCCTACAACACACTACATATGCATCTAAGCCCTTGTCTTTGTTTGGTTTAAATTTTTTTTTCTTGAAGTGGAAAAAAAAACTTCCATTTTTGTAAAGGGGCCCGGAAAGATATTGAAATCAAAACTTAAAAGGGTCATAACTTTCAACTAACACCTCGTATTTAGGTGTCTAGTTGTTTTGAAAGTGTGTGTTTTTGCAAGCTCTACGTCTTGGTCCAACTTTTAATAAGATTTATTTTGTAAAAACTTCACAAATTAGAGATTGTTTGTAATTGAAAAGAGGCCAAAGAGCCCAAAAATATTTTAAATTTATTTATGAATCGGCCAAGAGAGCCATTTTATTTCTGAAAATCGGCCAAAGAGCCAAATTTGTAACAAGGCCAATAACACCAAAAATTCATTGTAAACGGCCAAAAAAGTGTGCCCAAAATAAATAAAATATTATTTTATTGGGGGGTGTGTATTCTTTAAGGGGGTAGATTGTTCAATTCTTCTTCTTTCATTATTCAATTTTCACAATGGCTATAATTACAACACCAAAATTATTTTTTCATTTCTCAACATTTGCATTCTGATAATTATCCAACATGGAAAACAAAAATTCATGCACAACTTGATTTTGAAAATCTATGGTCCATTGTTTCCGATACATTAACAAGATATGCAACAAATGTTACACAACAAGCTACATTTGATCGTGAAAATCAAAAAGTAAAGTTAATAATCTTGTTTAGTGTTTCAGATGAGGTACAACCTCATATTCATGAGACCACAACAACATAAGAATCTTGGGACAAGTTGAAAATAATATATGAGTGCAAAAATAACAACACAATACTTCATCTCCAGAGTCAACTATTGAACTAAACTGCAAGCAATGGAGAATTTGTTGAAATGTTCTCAAGAAGAGTAGCAAATTTTTGTGCTTCACCTCAATCTTTGGAATAATAAGTAACTGACACATCACTCATGCCTATAGTATTGAGAGATCTTTATCCTTCTTATAGAATTTTTGTGACCACGTTAAACATAATTGGTCAAACAACAACTTTTGAAGAGTTAGTGAATATGCTACAACAAGAGGAAGCTATTCACTTTGAACAAAAGAATAGCAATTAGTTCTAATCAAAAAGGAAAAAAAAGGCTTTTAGTAAACAACCTCGAAGTACTCAACAAGAAAAGAACCATGTCTTATTTGTGTTTAAAAGGACGTGAGTTAAATAATTTTTGGTATAACACATTCCAACAAGGATCATCAAGTGGTAAAAATATAGATTACCAACAAAAAAATCATCAACTCAACAACAGAGTAAAAAGGGACAAAATTATCAAAAGTGGAAGAAGACACCAACTCAATAAGGAAATGTAGCCATCAAGAAGACTAATTTGATGATGATGACTTCCTATATTCTGCATATTCAAATGAAGTATCCAATTCTACAAATCAAATTTTGTATGTGGACTTGGGTGCAACTCGACACATGACAAGAAAGAAATATTTTTCTTCACAATGAGTAAAACACCAACCAAAAATCATGTCTCTTTGGGTGATGATACATCATATAGTGTTGAAGGCACGGGTTTATTTCACTACCACTTGGGCATCATAATTGTAAAATTTCAATTTTCTTTATGTCCCTAGTTTAACATATAATATTTTATCCGTGAGTCAATTATTATATCACAATCTCAAAATTAAATTTGATTGTAAAGGTAATAGAAGATGTGCCTAATTCAAGATAATTTACTGAAGCTCCAAAATATTTTCAAAATATTCAAATGTGGGAAGAATGTTTCAATTGGATTTTGTTCAACAAAATTATCTAGCACTTGTAGCTAAGGATACATCATCAACTCAACTATGGCATCGAAGACTTGGACATGTGAGTTTTGGCTATCTTGACACACTTCATCGATATGACATGGTTAGGGGTTTACCACCTCTAAAAAAGGGTACATATAAATGTCAAGATTTTTGGAAGGAAAACAACATAGAGCACCATTCAAACATAATATATTTCGGGATAAGGAAAAACTTGACTTGGTGCATACCGATCTGTGCGTACCAATGAGACCTCACCACTCTAGGTTTTAATATTTCTTGATCTTTTTCGATTATTTTTCAAGAAAAATGTGGATGTATAATATATTTCTATAAAATAAAAATATTTTTAAACTTTCAAGAAGTTCAAATCCCTTGTTAAAACAAATAATGGTAGGAAAATAAAAACACTCCGCTCGGATCAAGGGGGAGAATACACTAGCAATGAGTTCAACGATTTTTTAGAAAAAATGGCATTCGTTGTCAAATGTATCATCCTCAAATACCGCAAAAAAATGGTTTTGTTGAAAGGATAAATCATACTATCATGGATATGGTGTGATGTATGATTGATGATGTAGGTTTATCAAAAACATTTGGGCCAAATAAGCTAAAACGGAAGTCTATTTACTAAATAGAGTTCCCACTGCAGCTCTCGATGGAATAACATGTTAGGAAGCATGGTCAGAGCATAAGCCATCTATTTCACACCTCATATTTTTTGGATGTTTAAGTGAGTATGCAAATTTCTAAGAAAAAAAACTAATCTTGATATGAAATCGAAAAACTTATCTTCTTAGGGATACAATGATGAAGCACTTGGATACAAAGTTATGGATCCAAAACAAGGAGGGTATATAGTAGTCGAGATGTTGAGTTCTTTGAGATGAAAGAAGCATATGTTCCTTCCATACACTCACATGATGAAGCAATCATCCCTACAAAGAAAAACAAAGGATGGTAATCACTTTGATGATGACAGTGATGATAGGGAAGATGGTGAAATTTAACCACCCATAGGAACCACAAAATTATACCTAAATGTTATATATATATATGATGAGAGATGGAATTGGATAGTTTCCCTAACAAATCTACCATTGGAATGAGGACTTGTAGTATTGCCAAAATGAGGTCAATTTGGCCTTAATGGGTAAAGTTGTTGAAACTATTGAGTCATATTTAGTTTCGAATCCCTACAGATCTAAACCTTGGAAATATGTTATGGATACAAAATATAAATCACTTATGAAAAATAATACATGGGAACTTATAGATCTTCAACTAAGAAATTTTTTTATTGGATGCAGATGGATATTCAAAATGAAGTACAAAGCAGATAGAATAATTGATAAACACAAGGCTAGACTAGTTCTTTAAGGCATATGCTCAAAAAGAAGAAGGCATTGATTATGAGGAATATGTTTCTCCTACAGCTAAGATAAAAACTATTAGGTTAATATTTTTCTATCTGCACAATTCGGTGTGAATATTTGTATTTTTTGTGTGTTTAAGGCACAGGAGAACAACAAAGGTAGCAAGGTGGACAAGTCACATAACAAATTCTACATTGATACAATAAGTTTCTTGTACTTATATGAATCTATGTTTTTTCAAAAATAATTTAATCGACCCTTGATATTTAGGAATTTGAAATCCTCATTTAGTTAGATGCATAATATTTATTTTTCCCCATCTCAGATTCATATCTAGATGGTTTATAAACTTTATTTTGCATAGGGTTTAGATTTAATAATTTTTTTATGATTAACCTCATTTTGTGGTTTAAATACAAATGTCAAGTACAAGGTTTACTTGTTTATCAATTTTTATTTTTGTTTTACCTATTTAGGATTATTTATAATTGTTATTTTCCTAAAAATCATTATTGTATGGTTTTACCTCGTTAGGATTAGTTATAAGTTTACCTTCATTTCTATTTAACAGGGTTTATATTATACACATAATATTTATAAGGTCTATTTAAAGTAATATGCAGGGTCTATTGGTTTAGTGTTGGGTTTAAATTTCATAGCATATATTCAATTGGAGGTTATTTTATTCTATGTAATGAATTTTTGTGCATAATAGTGTAGATTAGGGTTTACTGTTGCTAGGGTTTTCTAGGTATTTGAAAGTTCCATTAATTGATGTTTAAATCTTGATGTAGTGAATCCTAGTTCTGGGTATCTTGAGATGTATATTATATTCATCCTAATTTTTTACAAGGTTATAAAAATCATTTTAAAATATGACATCATACCGTATATTTCAAAAAGAATATGGAACACATCATCCATCTAACATATAATGCAATATGCATGGGGAAATCCATCATGGATCTATGCAAGTATAATAAGAGGTTTATACTACAGACAAAGATCATTTACTCCTCAAGTAAAGTAATCACTATAAAAATCAACCTACTACAATATGTTATTGTTGTTACTATCCCTATATTTATATATAAAAAACTTCTAAAATTTAGAAAATAGAGTATAAACTTGCTACATTTATATATATTTGTTAGATTTCTCTAGTTTGATCTTTTAATATTATTTTATTCATTTAAAAAATTATTACAAGTTTAAATTTTTGTAAAGGTATGTGGTTTTTAATGGTACAAATCTTTATCACAACTTGTAATTCTAACTACTTAATCTCATTTTGTAATTATTCTATGACTAAATTAATTGTTATGATGTGTTTAGGTTTGTCTGCCTGTGGGGCTTCTCAAGGTATATATTTTTAATCACTTTGTTCTTTATACTCCAGGTACAGATCCAAAGTAATTCTTCTTACACTCATTCTGTAGTTACATTTTTCACACTGATTATGTTTATTTCACAATTAGGTTTGTCACAATTTTTACATATGAATTTGGGAATTGATTCGAAGATAATTTAACAAGTATGTAGGTTCACAGAACATTTGTGTAGTGAACTTATGAATTTTTAATGTTTTAAAAAGATATAGTGAATGATTCTCTCTTTTTATGCATGTAAACTAAATTTGAACATTTTTTTCATTAAATTTGTAAAGAGCTAAACTACTATGCTTGGTAAATATTACATATGATTTTTGTGCTCCCAGGGCTCAATATGCCAAAAAATATACTAAGGACTACAATCAATGACAACCTTGACCACTAGGCCTATCTGATTATGCTTTGCTAGTAAGCACTTGAAAAATACCCTTTCAAACAATGGCTTTAAATCATAAAAACCTATGCAACTATCAACTCCTCCATTTTGGCCCTTTAACTCAAGCTCATGAATTAAATCAAATTCTTATAGTCACTATGCATTGATACCAGTGTTAATGTTGGATCACAAATATTAATGTTTGTTTCCTTAAGGAAAAATTTGTGAATAATCCGTAGAGATGACACCTTGTAACAAATTATATCAATGGAAATGACCTCAAAATTCTTATGTACAAAGCTTCTCATGGAAGTATTTGATATTTTTACAATTAGGAAAAAAAATACCCCACCTTGCCCTGTTTTGGTAACTAATGAGCCATGCCATAGTAAAATAAGGGTGTGCAGTGTAAAATTCCATTGTTGGTGTAGGTATATCAATTGTACAAGTCACGTGAGAATTTCTATAATTGCCTTATTTGTGCAATAACTTTTGGAAACTTGTGTATTTTTTATTTCATTGTTTGACATTAGTAATGAAAGATGTAAACATGACTCTTCTCCACTTTTCAATGACACTCGAGTAGTAAAAGACCATTATTGTCACATATTTCCTAGGAACTTACAAGATTATAATTATGTCTAAATTTTTAATTTTATATTTTCATTTATTTGGTATTAATATTGTTTTTTTGTAATGTAGGTTTGTTTCCTTTGGTATTAATATTGATAGAAGCTTTAGGAACCTTAAAATTAGGGAAAATCATATTTAGTGGATCAAGAAAGGTTGATTTTTCCTTTATTTTAAACTCCAAATTTGTGACTTTAAATAATTTTTCAGTTACATTATCCCTATTTCGGGAAGGTGGTATTATATTTTGGTTTCTATTAAATTTTATCCATGTTTTTTGTTAAATTTATCCACTTTTAAATTTTAACCATTGCTTATTTCTGGTTCCAACATATTATCTCGTCTATCAAGTGCATTTATATCTACCAAGTTTGTTTTTTTAGGTAACAGTTGATAGGGAATTACTTTTAAACAAAGGAATTACTTCCTTAGTGTTATATTGTAGAAACGCCATTAGACCACTCTTGTAGTTAAAATAATATCCCAAGCAACATTCTTAATATTATTAGGGAGTTAACTATTCCTTGTGTGATTATGAATGGAAGTAATCATCTATTCATTAAAGATTGCCATGTTCTATGGCCTTTGAATGAAAGAAACTAAGGACTAGACCTAATAATATAGCCTCATATATATTATATTTTCTAATGGAAATGCCTTGAATGGATGAAATAATAGTCGTGTAATTCTTTTGAGCAGAGCTAAGACCAATTAAGCAACTGATGAGGGGTAAGTGCACAAATATGGGGGGCCAAAATGGGATAAAAAAGGGACACCTTTTTCCTAAAATCAACAAAACCTGAAATTCATCAAATAATTTGGCATTCCTATGCTCAAAATTTGAAAAACTAATAAGAATAAGTATTGTAGAGCTTCAAATCTAGTTTCTAAACTACTATTTATTTTTTAAATGGTTGAGATTAAGAGGCTAAAATTTTTTGTGCACATAAAGTATTTCTATTTTTTTTGTAAAAATGATAAGAACCTATTGTTTGTGCACCCCCCCATTTTTTTATTTGTATAATTTTATTTAAAAATACCTTTAGTAGAAAGTTATCTGAGACCATGTAAGATGTCGCACTATATTTTTATAATTTTTGGATGAATAGATATTTTTTTATTAATTTTTAAAGTACACATATCCTAAAATGGAATATTTGTGTGTACCCCCATAACTTTGAGAAAAAAAAATCATTTTTTAGTTTTTTTCTAAGTGCGTGTAGAATGGAGTTTATGAAAGACCACTTTTTTAAATTTGGATGAAAAATTGTAAATTGTCCACCAAAATGTATGCATAGGTTTTGCAAGAAAAAACAAGGCACTAGTAAAATAAATTATGGATGAAAGCCTTAAACTAATCAAATTTTACAAATAATTATATCTTCATTAAGGTAAAACCGAGCTTGACATCGTAGTATAATCCATTTTTGAATATTATGTTTTAATGAATGAGATATTGGGGTTCACATGTGAATTTTTATGTTTTTCTATCAAACACGGTTTTAATCATGCAATACATAGTTGAAACCTTTGGTTTAGAAATCCAAACCTTTGGATTGGGTATTCCAAACCCAATAATATGAAATGTGAGTGAGTTATAATGCACTCGTTCTTATTTCTAATAAGAAATATGTCCATTTAGGAGGGATAATATGGAAAAAAACATAGAAAAACATAACAAATCATTTCAGCTTAGTAAATCAAATTAGAAAGTACGATCACGTTATTACGTGACCTAGATTTTCCCTTTTTGTGTTATAGCATGATTGAGCCATAAGGCAAGCGTGTTATGGCAAAAATGGCCAAAAAATGGATTTGTGTTTGCTTTTTGGCCCCATCTTTGTGCATACACCCTGAGACAACTAATTTTTTGGGTCTAAAATTTGATGCTTGAAAAAAATTTGAATATTTTTCATGCTTTCTATTTATGAGTTTTTACAGTATTCATGCCAAGTTATATCTATCAAAAAAATGTGATTGTTAATGGCACTTATTTTCCCTGTGTGACACGTACAATACTTTTCTAGCAATTGGTCTATCGCAATACTTCCAGGTTTATTAAATTTTTCCCCTTGCCTTTTTTAAAAACAATGTGACATTTTTAATTGTGTGTAAAAATTTCATATTATGTGGGAGGATTCTTTTGGGATTGGTTAATAGTTACTTTTGTTGTATGTTTGTAGGTAACAAAAGTTTTTTTAATATTGAAAGAAATATTTGGTGTGTCACATTTGTGAAATAATGTAAATTATAAGAGTTGTCATACATTGAATAGATATTATATTCATTGAATAATTATTTTTAATAAATAAATCCTTCATTTTAGTAGAGGGATAAAAATTCCCTCCAAAACCTTCAAGAATATACCCATGGGTGTCCTTCGAGAGAGTTGTTATCTATTAAGAGTAGTATGTTTTTCAATAAATTTGATTATTATTAGTAGTGGGTGTCCTTGAGCACAAACACTCTATCAAATGAAATAAAATGATTCCAGCTCCATAGAAGCATGTAATAAATTAAAGAGGAGGCAAGGACACTTCGGCCAAAAAAGGACTCATATGGCAACATAAAACTCCTCTCAAAGGAATTCAAGAACATGAAAACAAGAAATTTTAATTGGTCAAGCAATCACTTTCCACTCAAGACAAGTTCGTTGAACCATTTATAGAGTTGAGTGATATGGAGAAAAATAACGAGGCTCTAAATACTTACAGGAATCCTACCCAGATCAATGATCAACAGAAAGCTAATGAGGTGGGATCTATGGAAGGCCTAAATGTTTCACTGGTCATGAATGTGGGCTTTAAATCAGAGCAAGATGTGCCCTCTGAACCTTAAAGAAATAATAAGGAAAGTAATATCTTTTCCCATCCTATCAGGAATAATGAGGATCAAAAGGATTCTTAATCCAAACTTGAAGAAGGGGAAATAGCTCAAGATGGAGATGGAAGCTCATAACAATCTCATCATAGTGAAAATAAACTACTTACCCCCAGACTACGAGTAATGTGGGACTTATTTCCTCACCAGAAAAGGTCCATAAATAAGAAGATGATCCCCTAGCTTCAGTACAAGGAAATGATAATGTTGATCTCAAATAAGAATTCAAATCTCCTAAACCTCTTTTCAAAACTCCTAATATTTATACTTGATAAAGGAAAAGAGGATCCAAGGGCTTCTTCTTCTCATATCAAAACCCATATAGTGACTATTTATGTGGTAGCTAACAAACAAAAATGGAGAACCACTCTAGGGGAGAAAAGAAAAAGATAAACCAAAGATAAAAGTTTCTCAAGGAACTCATCTTGCCTTAAATTCTAAGATTTAGAGGAAACCACTATCCAAATCTAAATGAAATTGATTTCCTGGAATGTTAGAGGCCTGAATGGAGCTCATAAGAAAAGGAAATTGAATAATTTTAGAAAAATCAATAGGCATCAATTGTTATCTATCCAAGAAACCAAATTTCAATATGAGTGAATGAAGAATGTCAAAAATTACTTCTTGATATTGTCTGAATTCCGTTGTGTCAATTTTGATAGTGCTTCACAAGGAATAGCTATTTTCTGGGATAACAAGTTCTTAGAGGGAACAATCACCCTTGAATCCAAGAATCACTTGGCTCTCATCTTCTGTTCAATAAGTAATCATGACATTCTCTAGATTTTTCTAACATCTATGCCCCTAATAGCAATAATGGTAGAAAGAAACTTAATTGGTCTTAGCTCAAAGATTTTTGAAGTAATTACTTTTAATATAAGTGGTTGATAATGGGTGATTTTAAAAATCATTTTTGTCTCATGGAAATAAAGGAGTCGAAACAAGACTTTAACAATGGCATGGATGATCTTGCTGATCTTCTAAGTGATAATAATCTTATGGAAATTAAAATGGAAGGATCCAAGTACACTTGGAGTAATAGGTGCATGTGGGTTGATTTGATCCTGGTTAAGATGGATAGAGATCTAATTATGTTGATGAGACTCTTTCACAGAACTTTAGACTCTCTACTTTTGTCTAGAATCGGATCAAACCACAATCCCATTACCATTCATTTCTTTGAGAAAGAGAAAAAAGGACATTACCCCCTTCACTTTGAGAAGATGTGGATGGATCACCCTAACATTTTTGGGAGGATAAAAGAGTGATGGAACATACAGGTTTGTGGCTCTGTTATGTTCATGATAGTTCAAAAATCAAAATATTAAAAAGGAAATCAAAATCTACAACAAGAAACGTTTTGTTAACATCTTTGAGAGAGAAAAGAAAATTCAAGAAGAATTGGCCACGCTGGAAAAAAGAGTCACCGAAGATGAAATGATTGTAAATGACTTCTATTTGGAAAATAATCTTCGAGTTGATTACCATTGTGTAACATCTCGGGAGGAGACCCTCTGGAGAAAAACCCCGAGATCCTTATGGCTAAAAGAAGTTGATCACAACACCAATAATTTCCACTTGACTACTATACATAATAGAAATCATAACAAAATCAACGAAATCACTACTAGTAATGGCAAAACTAGAAAGTACTATGCTATCATTATGGAAGAAGTTGTGTTCTTTTATAAAAAGATCCTTAACAGGAATAAAATTAGGGGGCAGACAAACATAGATGATTTCATTAAAGATATTCCTATCAATCTTATAGATACCAATTCGTTTATGAAGCTTACCAAAAATTCACTATGGAGGAGATTTAAAATAATAGTTTTTCCATGGAGGGGGATAAATCCCCTAGTCCTAATGGCTTCCCAATAAGCTTTTACCAAAGATAATGAGAAATTTGTAAACATGATCTTCTCAAAGAAATAAATGATTTATTTAGAACTGGAAGATTACTCAAAGTGGTAAATAGCACATTCATTGTGCTTGTTCCAAAGAAAAATGAGCCTCAAACTTCAAATACTTGAGGCTAATCAGCTTAGAAAATGTTCTTTACAAATTATTCACCAAATTTATCTCCTCTAGGATGCAACCTCTTTTTCCGAGGCTCATTGCCTCAAAAAAAGATGGCTTCATCAAAGGTAGAGTAATTCAAGATGGTATTATTCTTGTTCACAAAGCCATACACTCTATGGAGAAATCAAAGAAAGAAGGCATACTATTTACGTTGGATATGAACAAATATTTCAACAAATTTTCATGGGATTTCCTTGACAAGATTCTTGAAACTTTTGGATTTTCTAATCATTTCCAGAGGCATTTCCTCTCCTATGTTTTTAGTCCTTATCAATGGTTCTCCTACCGGTTTCTTCAAGAGTAGCAAAGGCTTACAGCAAGGAGATCTAATGTATACTTTTCTCTTTATACTGATGACTGAAAGATTGACTAGGAGAGTTTCCAATTTAGTTCAACTGGGAGAATTAAAAGGATTCAAACCATCCTCTTTGGATCTCAAAGTGTCCAATCAACACTTTTCCCATGACACAATTTTTATTCTCATGGCATTGGTGGTGGAAGCTAAGAAGATGAAATCTATTCTTTTATAATATGATGAGGTTTCAGGACAATTATTAAATTTCCACAAGAGTTCCTATACACACCCAAAATTGCATGTGTTACATTGTCGAAAAACGCTTACTCAAGTCCCCAATAATGATACATGTCCTTTAAGAAGATGTTCAAGCTCCTAAACCCATTCACAGTATATATTTGTAGCATAAACATCCTTATTTAGCTTTTTCATGCTTTTTCCAGCTTCTTGTTTCATTCTATGCATGTTTTGGCCTATAGTGTCAGAATCGTGTCCTAGGTAGGGCGAAGGTCCTGGGACCGACTCCCAGGAAAAGTGAAGGTCTTGGGACCACCTCCTAGAGTGGGGTGGAAGTCTTGTGACCACCTCTTTGCACAGGGTGACATTCATGAACGCTTTTTCCAGAACTCTACATGTGTTTTTTTGACATAAATATTTTATTTATGATGATATAAAGGAAAAACATTTTGTACATTTGATATTGTATGATACATTTAGAAGATTAATATGTCTCTAATATGTACCTAACTCTTCATATCCAACTTTAGGGATGGACTTAATATTAACCTTATTAATATTATTCCCAAAATATTGTTGTAAATATCCTATCTATAAATCGAAATCAAGTATGGCCCAATAAATTGCCAAGTGGCTTTGTAGAATTTTCTATGGAAACTGTCAATGTTATGGGCTTTATCATTATCCATGATTTAAAGAGAAGTAAATAGGTCATCAAGAATGAGAGGGAATTGAAATATTTTAAGAAAAGGGATAAATTTGTATGGTAGAATTTTAATACATTCTTATATTTCTTGGACTCAATCGATCGTATATTCCTAGTCATGCAACGCTAATTTAAAGTGTTCTATAAAACATTTATGAAATTTTAGGGGTAATAATTACGTGCACATGCCCTATTGATGGAATTACTTCCATACTTTGTTCTATTTCCTTCTAAGGTATTCAAAAGATTATTTAGATGCATTATATTTTAATTTTAGCCACTGTATACAATCTCATATTTGAGCCCCTTTTGTGTAATGAAATTCCACAAGATTGAGTTTTTCTATACATCAACCAATTGTGGACTCTCTAATATTGTTTTGAAATAACATTTTCAAGCTCCCCTAGCCCACACCTTAGTGTTAAGACCCAAGAATATTATTTGGAAAGAACATTATCCTTGAGACCCAAAATGGGTCTCTCAAACTCCTAACCTGACATATTCATGTGGTACATAACCGTATAATAATGGGATAAAGAGAATATTTGTAAATAAAAATAAAACAAAAATAAGGAAATGAGAAAGAATGAGTTTTTTTATGTTAGGTTCACCAAGATTTGTACATAGGAAAAATGACATGGGTATACATATGCAATCAAATTCTTGAGCTTAGGCCCAGATAGCCAAAATTTTGGAAATGATATGAAAATGAGGTATATAATATGATGGTGGAATACTACTACATGAGAAATATGGAAAATATGGAAATGACTAATGATCAAGATTTCGTAGGCGAGTGATTATCAATCAATCAATCAACTTGTAACTATGAAAAATTCTCATCAAGGAAAATGAAATCTCTTCCTATCTCTATGTGTGGAATCCTATAGTCAAGGATATTTTTTGCACGCAACTCTGATCTCTGATAGTTAAGCCAAAGATGATTTGGTCGAGTTTATGGACCCTTTAGAAATGTTTTTTCTCTCTAAATACTTTTCTTCAAAGAGGTTCATGTAAGCATAAAGACAATATAGAGTGAAATAAAACTAAGGATTTGGATGTCTAATGGAGCTTACTTAGTCATCCTAGAGAATTATTCAATTACTAATAATTTCTCATAAAAGATGTCTAATTGGTTGATGGTTTGTGGGAGCAAGGGAGAAGAGTAGAAGACCAACACACATAATCTCGAGTCTATGTCTCCCCAATATTAATCAATACTCAATAGGTTAGTGATAGGTTCAAAGATTCTTCTACAATGTTGAGATGGGTTGGGAATGGTCATGCATGGATTTCAACTTGTGAGTGAGAGGCTATAAATTAGTAGCATGAATTCATAATGGCTAAGTTTGTTGTTTTATTATTGATTTCTAGGTTACTTTAAACTCTTACAATGAATAAATAATTAGAAAAGGATATTAAACAAAGTGAAATGAAGATAAATGACTTTTTCGACTCATTAAGTTATTTTTTTATTAATCATTCAAAAAAAAACAAATAACTCACTATAACCTTTCTTTTTTGTATTTTTAGAGATTTAAACTTTGAAAGAACTAAAATTAAACTAATTAATTAAATAATTTTTTTCATTTTTGGGTTATTCAAAAATATTAGAAAGATTAAAACTTACGAAATGATTATCTAAACTAAAATTAACTATTTTCTTCTTCTAATGGAGAATAAACTAAAAATGGAATAACCAAGTATATTTATTCCTCTGTTGTAGAGATTTTTAATTACCTAATTTTAATGGAGATGCTCTTGGCAATATGCATATAGCATTTAACAATTACATGACAATAAAGCCTTATATGGATGAATTTTGTCCTTAGGCTTGCCAAGAAGGGAAACTTCTCATAAGATATTTCCCTTCTTCTAGACAAACTTTCCTTGACAAGACAACTTGTGTTTAAAATTAAAATATAATAGATAACAAAAGATTTAAAAATTTCTTCTATTCTATCTCAATTTTTTTCCAGTGGAAATCCACATGGATAGGTTGGGAAGTAATTATATGTGATAAGAGATTTCAAAAAATTACAATAAAATGAATACAAATATAACATGTGTGCAAGAAGTAAAAAGATCTTCTTTTATAAATAACAATATAACTAGATTTTCCAAATTCCAAGAAATTCTTATATTGAAACTTAGAAGAAATTGATTTATACATCCTTAACCTAGTCACTACAATGTTGTGGTAGCTCATCTCGGTGTTTTTAATAGTTTTTTGTTTATCTCCTCAACTTCAAGCTCCTCCCAATGTGTAAAGTCCAAATGATCTAGGTGAGGAAGGTAGTAAACGATAGCAAGGAATTGAGAAAAGGAAAGTTGGCTAGTCTAATGTGAAAATGATGACATGAATGCAAGCACCAAGAAAGTAAAGATAGAGAACTAGTTATCTTACACAATAACCTATCTAAATTTAAGCAGCATAACACCTCTAAAAACTTAAAATCACTAACTCATGAAAAAAAAATGTTGACTATTTGTAAGTCGTTGGGAAAGAATAAGTCAGAATACACATGTCAATTTGCAAGGGATTACTTACCCAATGGATAACAAATCAAATGGCTATTTTGAGAAAGAATGGAAGAGAAAATAAAGATGATTCTAATGAGCCTATTCTTTGCAGATTTTCTCTAGTAAACTTGGAGAAAAATGAATCACAATTAAAACACATGTTTTTGTTTTACTTTTTGTGGTAACAAACTTTCCCCTAAAGAATAGGGGAAGCTGTGTCATAAAGTATCTGGTGATGTTTTGAAGTTTGGAAATGAGGCATAAAGGTTTCACTACTTCTATGTATATGTGCAATAAAATGGGAGGGATCTAGATCTTGTTCTTATCTTAGAAGCAAATCTATCATCATTAGAGACGTATTATGTTAAGTGTTGCACTACTTATTTTTGGGTGTGTATAATAACCTACAACTAAAATGCTTGATCCTCATTGATTGACCCCACCACCTGTCCTCAGCAACACTTGTGCCCAAAACCTAAAAATAGAGTTGTACATCTCAATAACAATAAACATGGACAAAAAATCATCTCATGAAACAATTATTTTTTTTCTTCTATAACAAAAAAATGTCTTGCTCAACAATAATATAAAAACTTATGTGTGAACTTCATTATATGTCATTAAAATAATGTTTCTTTAAATTAATCATGTTTGAGATGTTCTTAAACATCTGTCTATTTTATGATACACTTATGACAAGTTAATGAACATCAATATTTTCCAAATGGAATGACTTGTATCCAAATTTGATAAAACTCATCCCAAACAATTCCATGATATAATTTCCGGTACCTACAAATGTTGCCCGAAGTTTCCCGTGGAGAAGTGGAAATATAATTTGGACAATTGTCACCCATTTCTATTTTAAATAAAACCACATATGTCTAATATGCATGCCAGGTGGACAAGGGTACTTGTGAAGACCACGCACTCAAAAGTTATCGTTGAATTTATTGGCCTACCACTTTTATGCGAATATGGTTCATTTTGGTACTTGCTTTTTATTGAATATTCCAATGTAATTTTTCACTTATCTAATAGAAAGTACTATAAAACATAGGATATTATAATGGAAGTAACATTATTTAGGTTTTTAAATTTTGACTAATTAAATATTAAAAACATAATAAAAATTCACCCAATTTTTTTTTTCAGCAATATTAGTGTTATGGTTATATATTGAGTATATCGATTCCCTAGGTGTTGATCAGTGAGATTGTTGTTTTCAATATTGTTAATGTTTAGATGTATGATAGAAAAAATCAGGATAGCTCAGCTATATTGTTTTCTTTAAACACATCAACATATATAGAGGATTTAAATTTCCACCACTGCCCATATCTTGCAACCATAAATATTCAAACTTTTGAAAAAGTTGGAATACATTATTAATAAAAGATCTCATATTTCTTGACAAGTTAAACTTATAGACAAATATAAATTTGAAATTTTGGAATGGTGCTCCTAATAACATATTGAAAAATAATTATTATATTAAACAAAAGTAAATGAATCAAACATTAACATCCTTTCCAATATATTTTACAACTCATTTAATTGTTACTCTACAACTAAAATATTTTATTCTCATTCTGACCCCTTCATATGTATCTTTATTTTTTTAGGTTTTTGATGCTTTGTAAGGGGTTTTGCAGTTGATTCTTCCATTATAGGTTTATCGGTGCTTTTAACAATCACACAATGACATTCATGAGACATGAAGTGCATAAATTTGAACATGCAATGATACTCCAAAGGAGGTTTCCTATCCCTTTTTTTTACTTGCTTGGAGTTTACATGGCACAACAAGAGATAAAAATGGCTACCACCAACTCATTATAAGCTTGACACAACATTGACCACCAAGGTACAAGGAAATCTATGATACTCAACATGAAACTGTTCACTTCCCATTTTGATAGAACATCACATACAAGTCCAACCACATAACACATGTTTAGGAGCATCCCATGATGAGAGTCCTTTTTCGGTTTCTTGTTTACTAAAACGTATCTTAATTCTTAACTTACGTTCTTATAAGATTCATGTAATAATTCAATAAATTCTTTTCACAAGGGAGAACTTCTTTCTGTTATAATATTGACTAATTAGCTTAAGACCAAGTTTTCTAAAAGAGGATCATCAATTATATGTCAATAACTTTCTTAATTTATTTGATTTAAAAAGAACATTTTCCATTTCTCAAAAGACTATTTATTCATACTCAAGATACTCAATCTTGTTTCCTACCTCCGTTGCACATGGTGATGAGCCCAAGCTCGGTTGATGGAAGGTACCATTTAGATTCTAAATTATAACCTTCTTGTGCCAATGTTAATCATTTATCAACACTTAGAGAAGATTACAAGGCACTTAAAAGAAGTTAGTGGAAGAAGATCGAAATGGGTTCATGTTTAAGATTTCATTAATTATCCTTTAGGATTTTATTGGGACTAAGAATGTATCTAGAATGATTAGAAATTTTACTAGGCTTCACTTGATGAGTTTGATAAAATTAAACAATTTACTTTACAACAGCTGAGAGATAGATTGCATGGTTTCTTAAACTATTTCCTCCTACTTATTAAATCTTATTATCTTCTAAAATATAAACATTGATTTAATCTTGAGACTATTTAAGGACTCTTAAAAATTAGGATAATGGTTTATTTGCTTATCTTGGGAACCCAAGGTATATTTATTTGTTTTAAAAGTTTAGTTTCCTCTTTTATCACCTAAGGACCCAAATATTATCAAGAATCTCGCATCTACAATATTTTACCCATATATACATATATATTTTATAACTTTAAAAGGGTATCCATCCATCTTATTTTTCTTAGAATTGCTTTATTACCATGTCCTAGAAGATTTTCAACACAAAATTTTATTCCAAGAGAAATTTACCATTACTTATTTTGAGAAAACTACACATGGTTACATCATTTTTCCAACACAATGCACAAACGAAAGGGACAAAACAATTATATGGAATTGTGATTAGGGAACAGGAAGGTAACAACTTGATCAATCCACTATATTGTTCTTAGAATTCCTATAATCCATTAAAAAATCATGCATAGCAATGTGGTAGTCAACTTTCATATTTCATTCAAAGTAGTAAAACAAGTCAAAGTTTCAGTAGTTAAGACAACATTACTCCACAATACATTAAACAACGACACGGGCCCTCCTCTAAAATTTCCCACATGACCCTTTCCAGAGTTTTACAACATAAAAATATCATAAGCCATCTACTTTCATAAGCCATCTGCAACAATAAGTATACACACGAGTCATTTTGAGAACCGCGAAAGATAAGACTACACAAAGAAATAATAAACTAATATCTAACAATATCAATAAAGGAAACCTTCTATTCCAAGGTTTGGATCAAAGCTCTAAATTCTAACAACCCCTTAAGATAATTAAATATTTCCCCACCCATGCCAATATAAGAAGAAAGCCTTATACTTCAGTTATGAACATTGTCTCAAAGCAACAAAAATTAACCAATCATTTGAGAAGGGGCCAATGGCCTAATAAGTTAGAAACAATAGTCTAGTGTAACAGAGATTTCCATCAATAAACAATTAGGTTAAAATATTGAGAATTGATATTCAAACCAAACAATCTACATTCATAAACAAGTACCAAAAGCACAAGTTGCGATACTCATTTTAAGAAATGACACAAAAAAAAACAAATCCAGGAGGAAGCATGGATTTCAAGGTTAACATGAAAGGTCGAGTGTATTAAAATTTTAATCATGTAATCATATAAGTTATAAGATGGTAAACTAATTCATGACCACCACTCAACATTGTTTAACAAGGAGAAGAAGATAATACTAGTTTCGGCCATTGACTCCAAGGAATTTCATAATCATTTAAGAAGATTCAAACATCATTCAAGTTTTATAACACTAAGGATTCCAAAACATCCACAAAAATTCTAAGGTTCAGTTTAATTATAAATAAAAATCAACTCTTTCTCAACACACAATATTTAAGAGCCGTTCAAATATGGGTAATAACCTTTATTACTAAGTGCCTTTATGAAAAAAAAACCTTCCATTATAAATACATAAGATTATCGATGCATATTTAGTTTACCCAAAAAGTTAATAACCATCATATCAAATTCCATGACAAATAAATAAGGTATTTAAATGCTTAGAAAACTAACCAATATTAATCAACAACATTAATCATAGAAGAGGAAAAAATGAGATAGAAAATAGAATATGCCACCATCAATCTTCCCGAGAGGGAAATAGACCCAAGAAAATTTATTAATAACTGGGTACTAGAATTACACGATTGTAAAATTGAACGTAGGTGATTTAAAATTGGTTACAGTTCAAGCTTGATGAGGACGGTCAAGGTATCTTATACGGATGGCTTTAAAAGTCTAGGAACAATTATGATGATAAAAAATGATTATAAACAAGCAAAATCCAAATATGTTTCCCTCAAAATTCTACATTCTAAAAATTTTAAAACCAAAATTGCTACCTAGTTTAGCCTAAATATTGATCACTCCAATCCTACAATATTCCTTTCCTAGGATCAAAAGGTTATCAAAGGGGCTTGGATGAGCTAACAAAGTGCAAAAATAAGGACAATACACTTGTGTGAAAAATAAAGTGTTCATAGTTACCACAGGTTGGCTTGTCCAATACAAATTACTAGCTATATACAACATAATAACTTCATACCTAAATGAAGAAAAAAGATAAAAGGGTCGAAGTTTGATCACTTGAGAAAGGAAATTAAAAAACTAGAGGAGAGGAAAATTACATCTTAGCTATTCACTTAACACTAACAACTAATTATAACAAAACACGAAGATTTCAAGAGGAAAAGAGAGGTTTGTGCACAAGGCATACAACCCACAACAAAAGCAGCATCAAAAAACAAATTTAGGGAAAGGGTTGTTAAATTTCATGATATTTTTTAATCCAACAAAATTAGCAATGAGTAGAGTTATCTTTCCTGGTTTCCAGCTTCTACCAGTCACATGGACACAGCGCGGACCAGTAGCAACAATCTTCTGGTCGAATCTCCCCTCTTCTACTGGCTAAGTGCTCCAACTCCATTCTTTTCCATGTTTAGCATGAGTAGAGAACTCCATTATAGAAGTAATGTTGAAAAGAAATACCATAGGTCTCATGGAATTCCATGACTACAATATACACAAAATGGGTTTATTGAAAAGACCCAGACACAAGTGAAAGACATGGATAAATCTAGACTCCACAACCTTGGAACATCCTCATGTCCTGCATCTAAAATGGTATGGATGGAGCACAGTATGGACATCCAACAAAGCACAAAGGAACAAGTTTTCAAAACAGCTATGGAAGAAGGAGCCTAACATGCTACGTATGCAAAATGTGTAAGAAAACACAAGGCAATAAAACAGCTTGACAAAATGCCTCAAGAAGATGTGGTCTCAAGGGGATACCATGATAATAGGATATGTACAAGAGGGGTTTGAAGAAAACAAGGCCAACTCAAGTCAGCCATTCCAGAAGAGACAAAATAAGCTTTGAAATGGGATTGGACAACCACCCACGCAAGGGAAGGAGCTTCAGTCGAATGCTTCAATTACAAGTGTCCAAAATGAAAACAACATGCACAACAATGAGTTTTTTTTTTTAAAACCTCTTCACTTCAACCCCATCTACAGATCTCTCCCTCTCATGTGGCCAAACCAAAAAGGGGATGCTAGAGTAGGAACAAGGACATCCACCAAAGCACAAATGGAAAATATTTTTTGTACAACAATAGTTGCAGGTGCCTCCAGGCCAAGTAATTAAAATATGGAAGTATACATGAGGCCTCCAACTGTTGGAAGAATGCTCCAAATATATGTGGTCCTATGGGGACACCACAATTGCAAGATAATCAAAAAAAAGGAAACAAATAAAACAAAATTACCTACTCAGATCACCCAGTCGAATACATGCGGCCCTAAAAAGCAAATAGAGGCTTTGGAATGGGAATGGACATCCATCAAGCACAAAGGAAAACAAATTTTAGAAGGATAGGGTCACAGGAACATTAGAAGCCATGAATGTAAACGCGAGAAGAAAAAACACAAATCACAATAGGGATCTGCAGCAATGGTCTATCTAGGTCACCATTGCCAGCATACACGTAGCCAAAACTAAGAGAGGGATGTTTGTAGGCTATAAATAGGAGCCAAGGTGAAATAACTAGGAGATAGAGATCCAAGAACATCTAGCCAATAATAGAAAATTTGTTTCATCCTCGCACAAATAAGGCCTTAAAAAATGAAAAAGACCCCCACAATCTCATGTCAAGCATGAAATAAAAATTGGTAAATGGATCTACGTGCTAGGACAGGTTATTGCCAAGGGGAGGATGGGGGAGTAGGAAAAAATCAAAATTTCCTCATTAATATGCATTTAAACACATTAAAAAAAATTCTTGTCCCCTCCAAATAGGTACCTCCCCAAAATCATCCTCCTTACATGCAAACAAATTTTAACCAAGATTTGGTGATAAATTAATTCAAGTGAGAGATAAAAATCCCCTCAAAACTTTTGCCTCCTCCTAACATCTTCTTCTTCTACACACCTAACCAAGGCTAGATATACGAGGCATTACATTCTCCTCCCTTAATAAAGCATTGTCTTGGATGTGAGATAACACTAAAGGAAGGAAAAGGTATAGGCATCAAGGAACCGATAAAGACGAAAGTGCACCCTATGATTAAAATTTCATTCGATTAAAGCACGACCATGGGGTAGCCTTAGAAACATTTTGGCAGAATGTATAACATTCAAACTTCTGTGAAGATTTACAGTTCCCTCTTATTCATTATTTAATTAGACTCTTTCCATTTGCATTATTACTAATCCAGGTTCTTTAAAATTTCATTGTTGTAGAATTTTAGTTTATTCATTCTTGTGGGTGCCCAGCATGAACTACAATCACAACACCCTACCAGGGTCATACACAACAATAATAATTCACAAGCATACTTTTACATAATTTCATGTCTTTACCACATCACAAAAGCTTGACCAATATAGAAGAGAACAGACTCAGTCAACAAGAATATTACTTGTCACACATCTATGACCTACATATAATTCTTGAAAAAAAGTGTACTACAACAACCTGAAATGTCCACAATTCTACGCATGAATATTTTACACAACTCAAAAATAGCTACATGTACATAGGTAAATAGGGAATCCAAGCCATATCCACAACATCATGAAACAAATATAACTAACATGAGTAACACGTACATCCTAAGACCACAACCAAAATATCATAACAACTCTATATACCACCCAAATCATAAATCACACATACACAAAAATATCTTATGCTTCCCTCAAGTCTCTTACACCTCCCTCAATTTTATTATGCCTCCCTCAAGTCTCTTATGCTTCTCCCTCAAGTCTCTCCCTATGCCTCCCTCAATCTCTTATGCCTCCATCAATTCTCTCATCCCTCCCTCAAGTCTATTATGCCTTCCTCAATTTCTTATGCCTCTCTTAATCTCTTATGCCTCCCTCAAGTCTCTTATGCCTCCCTCAAGTCTCTTATGCCTCCCTCAAGGAGGTCGGTTTCCTTATGGCCCTAGGCACATAGAGTCCAGACACCCCTAACCCAAGTGACATAATAACTCATGGTTCAATAACCCACTAGTTATCTATAACTCCTTGGGGCATACCACCATACAATAAAGCGGGTCCATAGGTCCAACCATTCCATGGTGCATCCTATTACCCTATTCCACACATCATGACAATAGAACTAGCATAGAAATCTGATTCAAATTCCAAGTGGCAAAGTACAAGCCTTGGGCAAGGCGATAAAATTTTAAAATTTAAAAGAATATCCAAATCCAAGAAAAAAATGGCCAAATAGCCATAGTTAGTGAAAAAATTCGCATGTTAGTACCACAAACCAAGGAAATGCCCAAAAATATAAAACAAGGCAATCAAGAAAACTGTTGGTCCTTGCAAAAATAGAAATAAAAAGTTCAATTTACAAATAAAATACATATATAAGAATAGCACATTACGATGACTATGTGGCCTTATCTAGCCACCAAGGGGGTACTCAACGAGTTCTGGAACTTGGAACATTGAGCCTCAACTCGTAAAATAACATATCAATAGTACAACTATCATCATCTCTATCTGAATCATCCCACCACCACTTCGACAAGGCTAAACATAGTCATAGCTACACTTAGGTTGCATCCATACAAAAACCACAAGGAGAGAGATAAGGAGGAGCACATGTCATCATCTACCAAACCTAAGGTCATCTTGATTTCTAGCCCATAGTACCCATTCCCTCACTCCAAACATACACCTTTACTGATTTCCCTCAAGTTCGGTAAGTGTAAGGTTCACAACATAACATGCAAGTACATCACTAATAGAATGGTGGTTCACACACATTAACCATATCATCTCATGGATGGCACCAATACAAGGTGTTATTACCGAATCACAACACCCTTATGTTTACAAAAAGCATATACTTGAGCTCATGGTGTGATTGGATAACATGGGTACTATCTCCAAGTTGTTTCTACTTGAGATAGACCTCTAGAGAAATCTTGTTCTTGTTCCTAAACTACATGCCACAATATACTCTAATGCAGGAAAAAATAATGGTCCTAATCTAACTTTCCAAGGGACCAAGGAGAGAGAATGCATAAAAAATGAAAGCCTACACTACAACAGTGATACACCAGAGAAGGAGGGAGTGAGGGTAGTCTTCCAATGTGTGAGATACAGAAGCAAAGTGCACACTAGAAGGGGTGATAACAGTTCTCCACAATCTAGAAAATGCATTCACAACAACATCTCAAACATACACAATGATAATGGATCCCGCAAGAGAATGAATAGACACAATATATATGTAATGATATTGGAGGGGCAAAGAGAAGGAAAACAAACACAACAAGGGAAGATACATCCACAAACTCATATTTATTGCTTCATTAATATGCACAGTTCAATCTCTTACAAAATAAGGGCCTGATCACCATGTAAGGAGTCCACTACAAGGGCCTGTAACACATTGCCTTCACAAAAAAATTTACATAGCTTTGCTACAACAAAACTACCTCTCCCCTTTTACAATGAGCCCAACACTCTAATTTATAGAAAAATAAGAAGAGAGAGAGAGAGAGAGAGAGAGAGAGAGAGAATGAAATCCTGAAATATGTCTATCAACCACTTGTAAAAGGTATTAATGGAGTGAAATATTTTTTTGTTGCTTAAAAAGGCTCCCCATATTGTCCCATGACTTGTAGTAGTGAAATATGTCAGCCCATGCTTCATTGAATGCGTCCAACTACCAAATAAAACACTATTCTAAACTTGGCCACGTTTTCAGGAAAATATCCATTGATCCCTCATCTAATCTATAATTTCTTAATTCCTATGTGTGGGTCTCAGAAACATGATTCCAATGGTAATAATTTTGTGTGATTTTGTTGAGAAATGCAAAAGTTATGGCCTTCTGAGTGCGAGTAGCTATTTTGGGTCTACTAGGCATTTTCTGTCATTTGATAGGAATGAGCATTAATTGAATGGAGCTGAATATGTTTATTTTATTTTAATATATCTACCCTCATCAAAATTAATAAATTTAGAGGACATAGTGCCTATTCTAGAAAGTCCAATTTTATGAAAATCGGAGCTCGAGTCAAAATTTATGGTCGTTTGAAGTTTGGGAGGTCAAACATTAAATTTTTCTCTTCACTATGGCTATTTTGGAAAAATCAGCCCCCATGCCCCAGATGTCCCAAACACATTCTCTACATCTCCCAATTTGGGCTTTCTTGTCCTTATGCATCCACCATTGATTGGGCCGCGAGGTTTGTTGACCTCTGCATTCTTCGCAACATTTGGTTCCTTTTGCAACCTTTTTGCCTTTGCCGTCCCCGTGTACTTTTTCCCAATTATCCCATGACCATGTGGGCCAAAAATTCTTACTTCACCAATTTCCCTTTGACTTTGGCATTTTCAGCAATGTGCCCTGTGCATCCTTGTTGAACTTATGCGGTCTGGGACACAGAAAACCAATTTAGCCGATTTCTTTTTATTTTGGCTCCAAACTTGGTATGACAAACATTGGTACGATCCGCACTGGTATGATCCGCAGCCTCTAGACCCGCAATGCATTAAAATAATCCCGTGACTTCACGTTTTGGATTTTTCCAATTTTTCTAACTTGTTGATTTTTTCCTTAGATGGGGAAGTTAGAGAGGAACCAAAGGGACCCCAAAACATGATTTTGGGCCTTGAATCAATTCTACTTTCTCGGGACTGAAGAATTTGATGCATGTTATCAAAATTACCTTGAGGGGTGAATTTTGGATAACACAAGGTGTATCACATAAATTACATTCATGGCTTACCACACCACCACAACACGAAATGTTTCTCCCCAAGTGTAATCATTATACGATAGGGATCATATACCCACCATATGTCCCTAAATAATGACATGAATCATTACATCTCACATGAATTACAATTATGATGAGAACAATTACAACATACAATCAGCAGCCATATAACATGGGAATACACACATTTCTACACAAATGATAATGACATCATTAAGAATTCCAGTTCACTACAACCAACCTTTTCATACAACATATCAACACACCCACACATCACAAATGCCAAAAGGATCCAACACTCTGAAATCAACAATCACATATCTTCCACACACACAACAAGACAATGTTTCACACTCAAATTCTCATTGAATTCATGGAAAGAAAGAAGAATAATCTCATCTCTAACACATCAACATGCCAACAGTCATGCACTAAGTGACATACACAACATGTGTGCTAGAAATATCACAATTATGACATAGTTCACATCACGCTTAAATCACATTACTCTTCCAATAACTACCACCACCACCATCATGCAACACCATCACCACTCTAATCTATCCCAGAGGTTTGAGAGCATGAACCTCCACTATGAAACCAAGTGTTAAGCCCACTAAAAACACATAGTAAATACAACATGAAAAAAATAGCATAATTTTTTTTTACTTGCTTGGATTTTACATGACACAACAAGAGATCAAAATGGATACCACCAACTCATTATAGGCTTGACACAACATTGACCACCAAGGTATAATGAAATCTATGATAGTCAACATGAAATTTTTCACTTCCCATTTTAACGAGAACATCACATACAATTCCAACCACAAAAAACATGTTTAGGGGCATCCCACGATGAAATTCCTTTTTAGGTTTCTTGTTTACTAAAACGTCTCTAGTAATTATTAACTTATGTTCTTATAAGATTCATGTTATGATTCACACAATTATTTTCATGAGGGAGAACTTTTTTATTTTATACTATTCACTAATTAGCTTAAACATGATCATCAATTATATGTCGATAACTTGCTTAATTCGTTTGATTTAAAAAGAAAATTTTCCATTTATCAAAAGTCTATTTATTCATACTCAAGATACTGAATCTTTTTCCTACCTCCATTTTATAAGGTGACAAGCACAAGCTCCGGTTGATGGAAGGTATCGTTTACATTTGAAATTATAACCTCCTTGTGCCAGGGTTAAACGTTTATCAACACTTAAGAGAAGATTACAAGGCACTTTTATAAGAAGTTAGGGGAAGAAAATTGAAATGGGTTCATCTTTAAGATCTCATTAGTTATCCTTTAAGATTTTATTGGGACTTAGAATGTATCCAAATGATTAGAAATTTTACCAGGCTTGACTTCACGAGTTTGACAAAAGAAAAAAATTTACTTTGTAATGGTTGAGAGATAGATTTCATGGTTTCTTAAACTATTTCCTCTACTTATTAAATCTTATTATCTTCTAAAATCTATCCATTGATTTCACCTTGAGACCATTGAAGTACTTCCGACAATAAGGATAATGGTTTATTTGCTTATCTTGGGGAACCCAAGGTATATATATTTGTTTTAAAAGGATAGTTTCCTCTTTGATCACCTAAGGACCCAAATGTTATCAATAAGATCACATCTACAATATTTTACCCATAGATACATACATATTTTATAACTTTAAAAGGTTACCCATCCATCTTATTATGTTTAGCATTGCATTATTACCATATCCTAGAAGGGTTTTCAATAGAAAATTTTATCACAAGAGTACTTTACCATTACTTATTTTGAGAAAACTACACATGGTTACATTGATTCCTTCCAACACAATGCACAAACGAAAGGGAAAAAAAAATTCTATGCAATTGTGATTAGGGAACAGAAGGTAACAACTTAATAAATCTGATATACTATTTGTAGAATTCCTATAATCCATAAAAAAGTCTTGCATAACAATGCGGTAGTAAATTTCATATTTCTTTCACAGTAGTAAAAAGATTCAAAGTTTTAGTATTTAAGACAACATTACTCCACAATAAATTAAACAACGACACGGGCCCTCCTTTAAAATTTCCCATAGGACCCTTTCCGAGTTGTACAACATAAAAAGTCTCATACAAAAGAGCTTTATAACCAAGTCCAATGCATTATTCCACAAGTCTTTCCCTCATCTACTCGCATAAACCATCTACAAAAATTATCAACCTAGTCAATTCACGAGAACTAAGAAAGATAAGACTATAAAAAGCAACAATAAACTAATAACTAATAATATCAAGAAAGGAAACCTTCTATTCCAAGTTTTGGGTCAAAGTTTTAAATTTTAACAACCACTTAAGCTAATAAAATATTTTCCCACCCATGCCAATCTAAGAAGAAATCCTTATACTTCAGTTATGAACATTGTCTCAAAGCAACAAAAATTAACCAATCATTTGAGAAGGGGCCAATGGCCTGATAAGTTAGAAACAATAGTCTATTGTAACATGGTTTCCATTGAATAAACAACTAGGTTAAAATATTGAGAACTGATATTCAAACCAAACAATATACATTCATAAATAGGTACCAAAAGCAAGCTAGGATACTCATTTTCAGAAATGACAAAAAAATTCTAGGAGGAAGCATGGATTTCAAGGTTAACATGAAAGGTCGAGTGTGTTAAAATTTGAATCATGTAATCATATAAGTTATAAGATTGTAACTAATACACGACCACCACTCAACATTGTTTTACAAGGAGAAGAAGATAATACTAGTTTCGATCATTGACTCCAAGGAATTTCACAATCATTTAAGAAGAGGCCACTTCCCTTATAGGCTAGTAACGACAAGTGAGAGAAAAGGGAGTTTTGTTAAACAAGAGCATTCAAACATCATCCAAGTTTTATAACACTAAGGATTCCAAAACCTCCACAAAAATTCTAAGGTTCGGTTTAATTATAAATAAAAATTAACTCTTTCTCAACACACAATCTTTAAGAGTCATTCAAACATAGGTACTAACCTATATTACTAAGTTCCTTTATCAAAACAACACCTTCCATTATAAATCAATAAGATTATCGATGCATATTTAGTTTACCCCAAAAGTTAATAACCATCATATCAAATTCCATCACAAATAATTAAGGTATTTATATGCATAGAAAACCGACCAATATTAATTAACAACATTAACATTATAGAAGAGGAAACAACAAGATAGACAATAGAATATGCCACCAACAATCTTCTCGAGAGGGAAATAGACCCAAGAAACTTTAGTAATAATTGGGTACTAGAATTACACAATTTTAACATCGAACTTAGGTGATTCAAAACTGGTTACGGTTAAAGCTTGATGAGGATGGTCAAGGTATCTCATAAGGAAGAATTTTGAAGTCTAGGAATAAGTACGATGATCAAAATGGATTATAAACAAACAAGATCTGAATATGTTTCCCTCAAACTTCTACATTCTAAAATTTTTAAACCAAAACTCCAACCCGGTTTAGCCTAAATATTGATCACTCCAATCCTACAATCTTTCTTTCCTGGGATCAAAAGGTTATCAAAGGGGCTTGAGAGTGAGCTAACAAAGTGCAAAAATAAGGACGATAAGCTCGTGTGAAAAACAAAGTGTTCATAGTTACCATAGGTTGGCTTGCCCAATACAAATTACTAGCTATAGAAAAAATAATAACTTGATACATAAATGAAGAAAAATAGATAAAAGGGTCGAAGGTTGATCACTTGAGAAAGGAAACGTAATAACTAAAGGAGAGGAAAATTACATCTTAGCTATCCACTTAACACTAATAATCTAATTATAATAAAACATGAAGATTTAAAAAGGAAAAAATGGGTTTCTCTGCAAGGAGTCCAACCCATGAAAAAACCAACATCGACAAACCAATTTTAGGGAAAGGGTGGTTAAATTTCATGATATTTTTAAATCTAGCAAAAGTAGCAATGAGTAGAGTTATATTTCCTAGTTTCCAGCTTCTACCAATCACATGGACCAGCAACAAAAATCTTTGAGTTGAATCTCCCTCTTCTACTATTTAGGCACTCTAACTCCATTCTTGTCCATGTTTAGCATGAGAAGAGAGCTCCATTATAGAAGTAATCTTGAATAGAAAGAACATAGGTCTCATGGAATTCCATGATTGTCGTATACACAAAATGGGTTTATTGAAAAGACCCAGGACACAAGTGAAAGACAGGGATAAATTACGAATCCACAACCTTGTAACATCCTCATGGCCTACATCGGAAATGGGATGGATGGAGTAGGGTATAGACATTTAATGAAGCACAAAGGAACAATTTTTCAAAATAACTATGGAAGTAGTAGCCTAACATGCCACGTATGCAAAATGGGTAAGAAAACACAAGGAAATAAAATAGCTTGACAAAACACCTCAAGGAGATGTGGTCTCAAGCGGATACCATGATAATAGGATATGTACAAGAGAGGTTCGCACAAAACAAGGCCAGCTCAAGTCGCCCATGCTAGAAGAGAAAAAAGAAGCTTCATTCGAATGCTTCAACCACCCACCCAAGAGAAGGAGCTTACATGCGCCCAAAAAGAAAACAACATGCACAACAATGATTTTTTTTTATAATGACCTCTTCACTTCACCCCCATCTGCAAATCTCTCCCTCTCATGCAGCCAAACCAAAAAGGGGATGCTAGAACAAGAACAAAGACTTCCACCAAAGCACAAATGGACAATTTTTTTTTTACAATAATAGTTACAGGTTCCTCCGAGCCAGGTAAGTAAAATATGGAAGTATACATGAGGCCTGCAACTATTGGTAGAATGCCCCAAAGATATGCGGTCCTATAGGGACACTACTATTGAAAGATAATCACAAAAAGGAAACAAATAAAACAAAATGACCTACCCAGATCACCCAGTTAGAATACATGTGGCCCAAGAAAGAAAATAAAAGCTTTGGAATGGGAATGGACATCCATAGAAGCATAGAGGAAAACAAGTTTTAGAAGGATAGGGGTCACATGAACATTAGAAACCATGAATTCAAATGTTGAGGAAGAAAAAACACAAAGCACAATAGGGACCTGCAATAATGGTCTATCTAGGTCACCAATTCCAGAATACACGTAGCTAGAATTAAGAGAGGGACATTTACAAACTAACAACTAGGAGCGAGGTGAAATAACTAGGAGACAGTGATCCAAGAGCATATAGCCAATGTTATAAAATTCGTTTTGGTATGCACAAACAAAGCCTAAAAAAATAATGAAAAAGAACTCCCACAATCTCATGTCAAGCATGAAATAAACTTTGGTGGGTTGATCCACGTGCTAGAAAGAACGATTCCAGGAGGATGGGGTATAGGCGAAGAAATAAAAATTTCCTCCTTAATATGGAGTTAAACACATTAAAAAAATTACTCTCCCCTCAAACCGGCACCTCCCCAAAATCATCCTCCTTACACACAAACAAAGCTTAACCAAGATTTGGTAATAAATTAATTCAGGTGAGAGATAAAAATACCCTCAAAACTTGTGCCTCCTCCTAACATCTCCTTCTTCTACGCATCCATCCAAGGCTAGATATATGAGGTATTATAGTGACCAAAATCATAATACTACTCTTCATATTCAATGTAATGATACCACGATGATCCTCAAGTGATGAACAAACCACCTCATTTTCCACTTCTTAAAGGTTATATTTGTATGATAGATGAAATTTCTTCCACCCCACACCCTCCACATTCTACTACTACTAATATGATTCTTTATACGAACGTCAATCTATCACCTTCATATGTCCCTCCTTAATTAGCACCCCACCATTTACATGTACACTTTTCATGAATGATGCATATTGGGAGCGCATTCCATTTGACCCTACATGGGATGACACCATGTGTACACATGATGGCTTGAATCATCTAGGATTTTACTTTGAGGATCTTTATCCTCCACCGCAGGCTCCTCTCCTTTATTATGGTTTTTTTTCGCATCACTACCACTTATGGCCTATGTGTCTATCATCTCAGATTATTTCTCACACAAGTACCTCTTTCTTCACCACTTACTATAGGACAATCATGGATTGATTATATTGGGGGTACTTTAGATCCTAATCACATGGATATCTCATTTCCTATGCATTTTTGTGACGTATTCATTTGAAATAGATCCTTTCTTAGATATATGCAAAATCTCACTCATTGGTATGCGCATGTATTTTAACTACCACCCTTCACTGATGATGATTATGCCATGGGTATGTACAAATTATGCCTTAATGGATCATTATATGATCAAAAATAGATTATTTCTTACCAAGTCTCTCATGCTTATCCATTTGAATTTGACCATGATTTCAATGACCTTCTAGATAAAATTATATGATTTCCTTATTTATCATATGCACACTTGGGGGCATGACATCTATAGTCCCCCGCAACATCATTTGACATCTCATTCTCTCATCACTTTTTCTGATATACTTACACATACATCATAGCATACGCATCCACATCCTCATTACCCGATGACACACTCTTGTGCTTCGGTTCACACTTGAATTATGAGGGAATCGCACACACATAAACCCCACATAGTGTGTTATAGACTCTACACATTATGCATCTTCATACATTATACACTTTCCATCCTACTTACATCATATGGCTACTACATATTGTGCATTTTCACACATCATACATGTCATTTTACATCCTGCACCTCACATATTACATCTTGAGTCTTAGATCTACTATGCATCTACACATATTAGGACATCTACACACCTTGCCTTAATTCCACATGTCATACATTCTCTTCTGCGTGTTGTAATTGCTACTCAATGATGCACTCTAGTCTCATGGTCCATACTCAACTATTGAGGGTATACATCACAAATGGACCACATCACACTCCTACATTCAACCATTCAATATTTTTTGTCATGTGACATACCTAGATTAAGTGATATACACTTTAGGCTATAGGGTAACTTCTTCATCACTTTTTATTACATCATTTAATAGTGGTTTATGCATTAGGCTACATCACCCCTCCTTTGCTATTTATCTTATTGTGATATATACTTAGGCTAGAAATTCATGCATACTTCATCTCTATGTCACATATCATCACTACCCACTCATCACAACATGCTACGCACAAAACACAATTCGACCATTTCCTAATGACGCACGTTTATGGTTCATTCTTAGCTCTTGAGGGGGAATACTAAATGAACCTCGCTGCATACAATTCCATTCACTTTGGGGACAGATGGTTCCTATCATTCACTCTACATTCTATTCTATCCATCCACATCATATTTCATTTTATGGTTACATTTACTCTTGCTTACACTTTTTTTACATGTTTTGTTTATTAGACATGCTAGATATATATCTTGTATGTCATTATCATTATCATACACACATATGTTTTCACTTGATTTTAGTTGTGATCGCAAGCTATACAGGGATACTACATGCATAATGGATGCTTGACTACCAGTGCCACAACAGCTCCTGGGGGCATCCACATTCGTATGCTACAAGTGTTATTGTTTATTTTTTATTCATGACACACTACTTTGGTTTATGCATGCTTTGACATATGCTTTATATTTCTAACATGCTAATGAGTGTTTCATGTGTAGCATTTGTTTTTCACAGAATACTAGATTCCATACTTGTTTTTATATTGTCATTATTTCTTATTCTTGTTTGCGGGCTATGCCCTTTGTTTCATATGTACACTTACTTGTTTTTGTGGCCACTTCATCCTTGAGTGTCTTATGACACTGTGATGTGTGTCCCATTTTTGCAACCTACTTTTTATAGCCTACATTTTCTTCTTGGTTGTTTACATTGTGTGCTTTTATTCTATCTTACACTTTCTTTGTTTTCTTACACTTTTATTCTACATGTGTGTTTGTACTAATACTTGTTTTCTATCTACCTTGTTTGTGTGTGCCTTGGTTTATACCAAGAACATCCAATCCCCCCTGAAGGGAAGAATTTTAGTTTATGTGATTGATTCTCTTTTTCAGGTACATTATCCTATCTACGATGTCACATCCATCATTTGGGCTTACACACTACACATCGAAGTACGTGTACAGTTCAACTTTTAGTTATCGTTTATGACACAATGGGTTACACAATGACTGAGTTTATACCAATCTACATAACTCCATACATAGCGGATTTTCCAAGACATGTTGTCCTTACCATTCTAGGGAGTAGTTACATTTTAGAGGATAAGTAAGACCTTCATCTCTACATTACTTTGGCCAAAGGTGGCATTAAATCACCCAAAAACCCGGCAAGACAAAGATCTCTTCACAACTCTCGGGAAGTAGTTACAGGTTGGAGGACACGTTAGAATTGTCTCGCTATACTTCTTTGACCAGTGGCGTGAGATCACCCTAAAAAGTCTCATTGAACCAAAATTTATAGGATTCTTTCTACACCCTTTTTCTCATCACGGATCAGGTGCACATGTTCCTTTTTCATTTTCATACTTTTATTACATGCTTTTTATACCAAGCACAATTCTATCTGATCGGTTCTATTTTTCAGCCGCATTATCCTATCTTTGATGTCACATCCATCATTTGGGTTTACACACTACACATCATAGTACTTGTATAGTTCAGCTTTTAGTTATCGTTTATGACACAACGGGTTACATAGTGACTAAGTTTATACCAGTCTACATAACTCCATACATAGCGGATTTTCCAAGACATGTTGTCTTTACCATTCTAGGGAGTAGTTATAGAGGATAAGTAAGACCTTCATCTCTAAACTACTTTGGCTAGTGGCATTAAATCACCCAAAACCCCAGGGTGGTATAAAGATCTCTTCACAACTCTCGGGAAGTAGTTACGGGTTGGAGAACATGTTACAATTGTCTCGCAATACTTATTTTACAAGTGGCGTGAGATCACCCTAAAAAGTCTCATTGAACCAAAATTTATAGGATTCTTTCTACACCCTTTTTCTCATCACGGATTAGGTGCACATGTTCCTTTTTCATTTTAATACTTTTATTACATGCTTTTTACACATTTACATGTGTATTTGACTACTTGATCATTTTCTCTTTTACAAGTTCGTCTGTATGGGAAGAAAGAAGTCAACAACACACACATGGTGGGTACATCACACACATGATACTAACCATGTAGGTACACTTCACACATTGGAATCTACATATGCAATTTTTCCCTAGGTTCACTTTCATCACTTTTTGCATCTTTAGTCTTCACACTCCATATTTTTATCACTCCACACTTTGTCTAGTCCTTCGACACACAGTCTACATCACTCTACATGGATTATCAGGTATGCATTTGTATCACATTTATTTTATTGATTTTTCTGATCACCAACATAAAGTGGGGGCAAATGTAGACACAAAATCATGCACTTTGAGTCATTATTTAGTCCCGGTCTCATACTAATATTCATATGGTTCTTAAGTAAAAAGAGTAATAATTAACCCATGTCTTTGGCCATTGTTACATTGCTTTCTATCATTATTTTAGATCTTACACCTGTACTTTCCCAGTCTGTACTTTCATACTACATTTTTCTATTTCTTGACTAGGGTGCTGTTGTATATATCTCCCCAGGTAAATATAGACAAATAGAAGAATATGGAAATCAAAGAAACTCAAAACCCGACATTTATTTGCACCACAAGTCATGCCCAGGCACAGATCAGAAGGTTTCAACATGGAAAAATTCACACCCGCATAGGTTGGAGGGCGCAGATCAGAAGGTGTCGACATGGAAAAATTCACGCCCAGGTGCAGATCGGATGGTTTCGACATGGAAAATTCTCACCCAAGCACAGATCGAAGGTGTCAACACCACATTTTCAGTGCCTATGGCACACTTAAAAGTATGTTGACATGAGGATAGATGTGCCAAGGCGCACCTTCAGGAGGCACAACATTTTGAGTGTTGACACCCCAAACCCGACAGAAAGCAAACCCTAACCCAAATATTCAAATGGCCATAAATTTTCACAGGGAGCTCAGATTCACGCAAGGTTTAATTTTTCGAAAGCTTACAAGGTCCTCTCTGCCCAACTATGACTAGATATCTTTAATTGGGTGAGAAAAATATCTTCAAAAATGTAGAATACAGTTCGCCATTTTTGGGTTTGCTATGGTTCTCACCTACCGCCATAATGAGATGAATTAAATACAATCTGGAGGTGGTTGGGGTAGATTTGGAATTCCTCTCTCTTCCCTCTCTCATTCTTCCTATAAATTGTAATGAGGGGTTTATTTCTAAAGGTTGGAAATTCTTGTTCGCCCCTCCCTTCTTCTCTTTGATAGTGAATTTATGGAGTTAAAACCTCCCATCTAAAACTATAATGAAAATTTTCTCGCTTGGCATTTTGTAGTGTATTGTATCAATCTTTCTCGAAATTAATTCATGTCTTTAGATGATTCTCAACCCTCTCTATGTTCATTTGCATCCCCCGATCTTGCACTACCAATTTGGTTATCTGTGCATGATCTTGTATTGCATTTTAATGGTTTGTGTTTATTGGCAAGACAGGTGTTCTTCATTCCTTAGTGCATCACCTTTGTTAGTTTAGGTTTATTTTTTATGCATCTTCTTACCCTATCTCCTTGGCAAGTTACTTTAGGTTTTTGAGTAAACGCTTTGCATTTTTACTTGTGCATCTAAACATAGGAATAGGAACCACCTTCATCCAGAGAGCTTTTTCGATTTTGCAAGGTCCCACACTTGGGAAAAGCTCCATGTTATGCAATCGCATTGAGATTCTCAACCCATTGAGTTGCATACATTCATGGGTGCTATGATTTGCCATCAATAGTGCCTAGCCGGGACTGGGGTGTCTTAGGTGCCTTGGTCCCCTCTAGGTTCCCTTATCCTCTTTATACTTTCCTCTCACTTTTGGGAACTTTCTAGCCATTTGAGCTTCTTATATTTTTGTTGGTCAGCCTTTTTTGGGTTAATTACGAAATTAAAGAAAGATAACCATATAAATATAAAGTTATGTGACCATAATGAGGGGCCAAGAACTAGGTGCTTACTATCACCACCTAAGGTTACATCCATCAAATGCATCTAAAGATACAATTACATCCATCTAACTCCATCACAAGGCACACAAGGCTGATTCATTTGTATCACACTTCATTGGAGGGGATTTTATTGTTTCTATGCACAAATTTAATATATTCTACATCTAGTTACTTACTCGTTACATAACAAAGTACGACTGACACAAGAGCACCTAGGGCACAATTACATACACACACACCTAGAATTAAATTGGGTCTAAGATGTAGTGCAACACTAAGTAATAAGTCCATAAATTAGGCAACTAAGGATAGTCTTGCACCTTCATATGAATATTTCTTTTTTTAGGGTTGTAATGTTTTATATGGGATTTTGCAATTGATTCTTCCATCACATGTTTACCATTTATTTCATTGATCAAACAACTACATTCATGTGACTAGAAGCGAACACAAGAAAACATATAGTGGCACCCCTATCCTTGTTCAGGTGCCCTAGTCTAATCAGACAGTGTAGAAATGTAATTTCTCAGGCTCATGTATGATGGTTTCTTCCTCTTGTTCACATGGTCTACACTACAACATAGGCTCGCTACATCTCGTGAATCAGCTAATTATTTCTCAACACTTTTTACACATTAAGGTTTCACATTTCTTTGCTTATATTTCTTGGGTACTATTTCAGTATTTTATTACTTCATTTATTATGTTATTTTACTTCTCCTATAACATTAGATTACACTAGAATAAATTCTATTTTAGTTAATAAGATGAGGATAAAAGAGGAATAAGGTATACAAACTGGTATGAAGACCAAATTGGTGTGAATTTGTTCATAGAGAGAAATGTGAGTGAGTGATAATCGAGTCCTTGGATCATCATCACCTTCTAGTATCATGAACGTAAACATAATCCAAGAGGGAGATAAATCAAGTAAGTGGAGTACATTGTTGTCATTATTTGTTGTTAAGTTATTTTCATGTCAAGTTGTGAAATTAGAATATGTCATTAAATTTTAAAAGTGGAGAGTACATAATCATAAACATGTAAAGATTCTTGTATGTGCGTACAAGTTTCGTTTACATCAATGCTTATGAAGATGGTTTCCATCAACGACAAAGGGGGAGAATATTGGGCATTGTCTCGTGTTATTATTATTGATGTCAAGTCACATTGATGTCAAAAGGAGTCTTGAATGAATAAGATTCATTATGAGGTGTCATTCATTAAATAAAATGAAGGTTGATTAGTAGTGTCTCTTATTTGGTCATATAGCATGGTGTTTAGTTGAGTTGCATGGTTATTGTGCATGGATCAAGAAAGAAGGTAGTGTGAGTATGTTCTCTAGAGGTTGTTGAAGATATGTATGAGGTCTAACATGCTTAATATGATGTGTCATAGCTGTATAATTTTACGTGTGATGGTAAACAAGTCAGATTATGTGAAACATGTGTTGGTAAAAGACAGTTTAAGCCTCTTTCTAGACCTAGTACAAGCAGTTAGTATAGTGGCATGAAGTATGGAGTAAATCAGGTTAATATAATCATGCGGAAGGTTTTGTGACATTTTATGACAGGTATAGATGATTTATTAGGTCAAGAATCTTGCGTTAAGTGCATAATTAAGGTCCTTTTTAAGAAAGACTAAAAACAAGGTAAGGAGATCATGGGTAAGTCATTGTGTGGAATGTTTCAATAATGTGCAGGCATAAATGAGAATTGAGAAGCATGTAGGAGGTTTTTTCAGAGGTGCATGTTAAGTTTCATGTTAAGTTTTGAAGATAATGCAAGAAAAGTCATATTGAGCTCAACCATTCTCTAAAATAACTCATTCGAGCTCGACAGAAAGTTCTTATGATCACCCAAATGTGCACACTTTTCATGGGGTCCTAATCCTCCGAAGGATGTTAATAAATGGAGTTAATAATACATAAGAAGAAGAATGAGTTCAAATGGATGTAAGACATTTATGAACTGTCGTTAGGAAATAGAACATGTCAAAACCCTCCTTAAACCCTAGGTTCATTGCGATAGAAAAGATATAAATGGTATAGTCATGAAATTATAAGGAAATGATAATGTGATGATTCAATATTATAGATTACTCTTCATATCTCCTTTTGATACCTATTTGAATACTCTATGTCGGCTGGTAAGGTACAGAAAAACCCTAGTTTTGATCAGATTTGCTAGTAAAGAGTTGAGTTGAAGGTTTCATGGTGAAATGATTTATATTCTAGATACCTTATGAGGTATGATAAATGGAAAAGAAAAATTTTTGTATAGGTTTAGTTGAGAAATTTTATGAAACATGTTCTCCAATGTGCCCTACCATTAGAAGCCTAGAAGGGCAAAAACTAGTCATAGTAATTTCAGGTGAGTTTGATAAAATTACATGATGGAGCAATGTTTGAATAGTTTAGATAGCATGATGAGGCATATTATGATGTGATGAAATGCTTGGTTTTATCTAGTGAATTATTTTTTTATTGAAGTACTCATTGTCTAAAATTTCCCTGTTAGGCCTATCAATAAGTTTCGATCAAGCAAGTGTGAAAGCTGAAATTCTTCATGTAACATATTCATTTTAGTGATTGGTAAAGTGTATCAAGGGTCAATTTATGTGTTTCATGTATTGGTAGAGATTGGTGGTGCATTTTAAGGTGTTGAAGGTATAATTCTCCAAGATAGGTTCTTTACTCCTAGAAGCCATTATGTAGAGTTTCGTAGATGTATGTGTTTTGGGGTATTGTTGCATGATTAGAATGTTGAAATGAGATTTAATAGTTATATGAAGATGTGATATTTCCAATGATATTTTAATTGTTCCATGATGATGTGGTTTGAGAAATGAACCGGCTTATTCAAGTGAAGATCTTGTTTTGAGCATTATCACCATGTTTAATTGAGGTAAAAGAAATGGAATGTTTGAGGTCTTGTTTCCTATTTGATGGTGTCCATGGAATTTAAGAGTTAGTTAGGATCATGGTGGATTAGTACAAGTTCGTAACAAATATTGACAACATTTTTTGGGGTGATAATTTTCGTGGTCTAGGAGAGTGAAAATTATGTGTTTAAAACCTAATTATAGGATCTTGCAAATAATTGTGTTTCATGATGGAGTTAGCTGGTGTAGATTTTTCTAAGCTTATTGGTAGTGCTGAAATGTTGTTATTGACTTGTGTGGATATAGTTGTTCCTTTCAAAATTTTATATGTGCATTTTAAATTCAAATTCTAACCATTAGAGGAGATGTCTTATTTTAGGCCTAATTGAGAGGTATTGTGAGATAGTTTGTGTTGTTGGGCCTTTTCCTACCTAATAAGGTCTTAAATGTAATTTTTAGTGTCATGTAATATTTATTACCAATGATTTGACAAAACTTATTGGTTTGTGCCTACCTATAATGTGTTTTATGAGGTGTGTCATGTATATAAAGTGTGTTATGTTTTTTCTTTTGAACTATTTGTGATGATGTGATGTAAGAAAGCTAGAGGTGGTGAAAGGTGAGTTGTAAGGAATCAATGGTAGAGTTGAAAATAGGTATGGGGAAGTATAGAGGAGAAGGGGTTAAAATAATTAGAACCTATCAACATATGATGTTGTGTGTTAAAGAGAATAATAAGAAGGTGTGTTTGAGAAGTGTTTTTGGTGAGAAGAGTTGAACTAGTGATCATAATGAGTTTTTGGAGCAACTATTCATCATTTTATATTAATATTTAGGTGGATGATTTGGTGCTTCATCATCCTAGGGATTGTATCCTCCTTATGGGGTTGGCGCCTCACTAAATTGGGGTTTGTGCACTACTAAACTAGGGTTTGGTGCCCTTTGTGAAGTTGGTGCTTCACTAAATTCCTTTTGTTGTGTAATATATGCAAAGGTTCAGTGGGTTTCTTCCCCTTGAGGTTTTCCAATTTTATATCTTGTTTTCATATGGTATTTCTTCTTTCATATACTTGTGGATGGATGTTAAACACTTAATAAACTCACACTGATGATGTATGTTAAATTGTGATTTTAATGGTGTATGTAAGTGATGGTAAATGAAGTAAAAAAATTTATGACTGATTCACCCCCTCAATATATGTGCTTCTAACATCCTATTCAAAAAGGGTCGAGAAAAATAGCCCTCAATCAAATAAAAATTCAATTATGGAGAAAAACTCCCCGCTTAAGTCCCCTCTCATCATAGTCAACAAGCATCAAAATATTTATATTATAAGATCATACATGGTTAGAAAAGTAGGGCACTCTCATACACCACTTGTCAAATAGAATGAAATATCACAAATATTTTGAGCTTAATGTTATTCGTCATCAAATATTCTAAGCTCTCTAAGAAGATGGTATGAGTTGCATAAGTGAAAATTATCCAAACTTAATATATTTGAGCATATCATGATTAATACTTTATCGATGCAAATCATAACATTTCTAAAAATCTATATTGGGGAATATGGTTCTCTGCTGAGATAAATACATCCATTCCAGGCCTTCCCAAACTATGATGATATTTTTAAGATAATCTCAATTTTCACGCTGAAGGAGTTACATAATCAAGTGAGACCTTCTAATTCGGAATAAATAAGAAATCGATGGCTAAGGTTGGCGGAGATAATACATTGAAATTGAATGCTCCCAGCTACCTCAAAAATTGTGATGTGAAGGTTAAAGTGAAAGTGGCACGTGTGCTCGAAAAAGAAGTGGAAAACTTAATACAACTAAATGTTAAATGTGCTTCTAAATCTTTGATCTTCTACATTCTCCCTCATTACGCATATCAAAATATGCAGCTCCACTCTGGTTTTACTTGTGGATGTCCACAAGTTCCCTTTTGAGATGGGATATATTGTTTAGCTTTGAAATATTTTCTACTTCCAACATTTTTGGGGTTTCTACCATGGCGATGTTGAGATTTTGAAACCTAGAAAAATCACCCGAATGAAGCACCTCTTAATCCTCAATTGTTGTCTTCTACATACATCAAACAAAACAACAATAGGAAGTTGAACCCACTTCAAATAGATATATAGATCCAAATCGATCATTTTGTATAAAGTAACTAAAAGTGAGAAGATATTAGGGTTATAAATTTATCTTTTGAAATCATTTCTTGTTATATTTGGATGTTGTATCCTTTTTTTGTAATTTACAGTGATTAATTTCTCTAGATTTTGTGATTATCATAGAAAAGCATGCATCTGTTGTATCTTTTTTTGTAATTTACAGTGATTAATTTCTCTAGATTTAGTTGGTGTAGATTTTTCTAAGCTTATTGGTAGTGCTGAAATGTTGTTATTGACTTGTGTGGATATAGTTGTTCCTTGCAAAATTTTATATGTGCATTTTAAATTCAAATTCTAACCATTAGAGGAGATGTCTTATTTTAGGCCTAATTGAGAGGTCTTGTGAGATAGTTTGTGTTGTTGGGCCTTTTCCTACCTAATAAGGTATTAAATGTAATTTTTAGTGTCATGTAATATTTATTACCAATGATTTGACAAAACTTATTGGTTTGTACGTACCTATAATGTTTTATGAGGTGTGTCATGTATATAAAGTGTGTTATGTTTTTTTCTTTTGATCCATTTCTGATGATGTGATGTAAGAAAGCTATAGGTGGTGAAAGGTGAGTTGTAAGGAATCAATGGTAGAGTTGAAAATAGGTATGGGGAAGTATAGAGGAGAAGGGGTTAAAATAATTAGAACCTATCAACTTATGATGTTGTGTGTTAAAGAGAATAATAAGAAGGTGTGTTTGAGAAGTGTTTTTCATGAGAAGAGTTGAATTAGTGATCATAATGAGTTTTTGGAGCAACTATTCATCATTTGATATTAATATTTAGGTGGATGATTTGGTGCTTCATCATCCTAGGGATTGTATCCTCCTTATGGGGTTGGTGCCTCACTAATTGGGGGTTTGTGCACTACTAAACTAGGGTTTGGTGCCCTTTGTGAAGTTGGTGCTTCAATAAATTCCTTTTGTTGTGTAATATATGCAAAGGTTTAGTTGGTTTCTTCCCCTTGAGGTTTTCCAATTTTATATCTTGTTTTCATATGGTATTTATTGTTTCATATAATTGTGGATGGATGTTAAACACTTAATAAACTCACACCGATGATTTATGTAAAATGGTGATTTTGATGGTGTATGTAAGTGATGGTAAATGAAGTAAAAAAATTATGACTAATTCAACCCCCTCAATATATGTGCTTCTAACATCCTATTCAAAAAGGGTCAAAAAATCCTCGATCAAATAAAAATTCAATTATGGAGAAAAACTCCCCTCTTAAGTCCCCTCTCATCATAGTCAACAAGCATCAAAATATTTATATTATAAGATCATACATGGTTAGAAAAGTAGGGCACTCTCATACACCACTTGTCAAATAGAATGAAATATCACAAATATTTTGAGCTTAATGTTATTGGTCATCAAATAGTTTAAGCTCTCTAAGAAGATTGTATGAGTTGCATAAGTGAAAATTATCCAAACTTAATATATTTGAGCATATCATGATTAATACTTTTATCGATGCAAATCATAACATTTCGAAAAATCCATATTGGGAATATGGTTCTCTCACGAGAGAAATACATCCATTCCATGCCTTCCCGAACTATGATGATATTGTTAAGATAATTTCAATTTTCACACTCAAGGAGTTACATAATCAAGTGAGACTTGCTAATTCTGCATAAATAAGAAATCAAATGGCTAATGTTAGCGGAGATACTACATTGAAATTGAATGCTCCCGGTTACCTCAAAAATTGTGATGTGAAGGTTAAAGTGAAAGTGGCACGTGTGCTCGTAAAAGAAATGGAAAAATTAATACAAATTAAATGTTAAATGTGCTTCAAAATATTTGATCTTCTACATTCTCCTCATTACGCATATCAAAATATGCAGCTCCACTGTGGTTTTACTTTGGATGCCCACAAGTGCCCTTTTGAGATGGGATATATTGTTTAGCTTTGAAATATTTTCTACTTCCAACATTTTTGGGGTTTCTACTATGGCGATGTTGAGATCGTGAAACCTAGAAAAATCACCCAAATGAAACACCTCTTAATCCTCAATTGTTGTCTTCTACATACATCGAGCAAAAACAACAATAGGAAGTTGAACCCACTTCAAATAGATATATAGATCCAAATCGATCATTTTTTATCAAGTAACTAAAAAGTGAGAAGATATTAGGGTTATAAATTTATCTTTTGAAATCATTTCTTGTTATGTTTGGATGTTGTATCCTTTTTTTGTAATTTACAGTGATTAATTTCTCTAGATTTTTTGATTATCATAGAAAAGCATGCATCTGTTGTATCCTTTTTTAATTTACAAAGTGATTAATTTCTCTAGATTTAGTTGGTGTAGATTTTTCTAAGCTTATTGGTAGTGCTGAAATGTTGTTATTGACTTGTGTGGATATAGTTGTTCCTTTCAAAATTTTATATGTGCATTTTAAATTCAAATTATAACCATTAGAGGAGATGTCTTATTTTAGGCCTAATTGAGAGGTCTTGTGAGATAGTTTGTGTTGTTGGGCCTTTTCCTACCTAATAAGGTCTTGAAATGTAGTTTTTAGTGTCATGTAATATTTATTACCAATGATTTGACAAAAATTATTGGTCTGCATGCCTACCTATAATGTTTTATGAGGTGTGTCATGTATATAAAGTGTGTTATGTTTTTTCTTTTGAACTATTTGTGATGATGTGATGTAAGAAAGCTAGAGGTGGTGAAAGGTGAGTTGTAAGGAATCAATGGTAGAGTTGAAAATAGGTATGGGGAAGTATAGAGGAGAAGGGGTTAGAATAATTAAAACCTATCAACATATGATGTTGTGTGTTAAAGAGAATAATAAGAAGGTGTGTTTGAGAAGTGCTTTTGGGGAGAAGAGTTGAACTAGTGATCATAATGAGTTTTTAGAGCAACTATTCATCATTTGATATTAATATTTAGGTGGATGATTTGGTGCTTCATCATCCTAGGGATTGTATCCTCCTTATGGGGTTGGTGCCTCACTAAATTGGGGGTTTGTGCACTACTAAACTAGGGTTTGGTGCCCTTTGTGAAGTTGGTGCTTCACTAAATTCATTTTTGTTGTGTAATATATGCAAAGGTTCAGTGGGTTTCTTCCCCTTGAGGTTTTCCCATTTTATATCTTGTTTTCATATGGTATTTCTTGTTTCAAATACTTGTGGATGGATGTTAAACACTTAATAAACTCACATTGATGATGGATGTTAAATGGTGATTTGAATGGTGTATGTAAGTGATGGTAAATGAAGTAAAAAAATTTATGACTGATTCACCCCCTCAATATATGTGCTTCTAACATCCTATTCAAAAGGGTCAAAAAAATAGCCCTCTATCAAATAAAAATTCAATTATGAGAAAAACTCCCCTCTTAAGTCCCCTCTCATCATAGTCAACAAGCATCAAAATATTTATATTATAAGATCATACATGGTTAGAAAAGTAGGGCACTCTCATACACCACTTGTCAAATAGAATGAAATATCACAAATATTTTGAGCTTAATGTTATTGGTCATCAAATATTCTAAGCTCTCTAAGAAGATGGTATGAATTGCATAAGTGAAAATTATCCAAACTTAATATATTTGAGCATATCATGATTAATAATTTTATCGATGCAAATCATAACATTTCTAAAAATCCATATTGGGGAATATGGTTCTCTGTTGAGATAAATACATCCATTCCACGCCTTCCCGAACTATGATGATATTGTTAAGATAATCTCAATTTTCACGCTGAAGGAGTTACATAATCAAGTGAGACCTACTAATTCTAGCATAAATAAGAAATCAAATGGCTAATGTTAGTGGAGATAATACATTGAAATTAAATGCTCCCAGGTTACCTCAAAATTGTGATGTGAAGGTTAAAGTGAAAGTGGCACGTGTGCTTAGAAAAAGAAATGGAAAACTTAATACATCTAAATGTTAAATGTGCTTCAAAATCTTTAATCTTCTACATTCTCCCTCATTACGCATATCAAAATATGCAGCTCCACTCGTGGTTTTACTTGGATGTCCACAAGTGCCCTTTTGAGATGGGATATATTGTTTAGCTTTGAAATATTTTCTACTTCCAACATTTTTGGGGTTTCTACCATGGCGATGTTGAGATCGTTAAACCTAGAAAAATCACCCAAATGAAGCACCTCTTAATCCTCAATTGTTGTCTTCTACATACATCAAACAAAACAACAATAGGAAGTTGAACCCACTTCAAATAGATATATAGATCCAAATCGATCATTTTTATCAAAGTAACTAAAAAGTGAGAAGATATTAGGGTTATAAATTTATCTTTTGAAATCATTTCTTGTTATGTTTGGATGTTGTATCCTTTTTTGTAATTTACATAAAGTGATTAATTTCTCTAGATTTTATGATTATCATAGAAAAGCATGCATCTGTTGTATCCTTTTTTGTAATTTACAAAGTGATTAATTTCTCTAGATTTAGTTGGTGTAGATTTTCTAAGCTTATTGGTAGTGCTGAAATGTTGTTATTGACTTGTGTGGATATAGTTGTTCCTTTCAAAATTTTATATGTGCATTTTAAATTCAAATTATAACCATTAGAGGAGATGTCTTATTTTAGGCCTAATTGAGAGGTCTTGTGAGATAGTTTGTGTTGTTGGGCCTTTTCCTACCTAATAAGGTCTTGAAATGTATTTTTAGTGTCATGTAATATTTATTACCAATGGTTTGACAAAAATTATTGGTCTGTGCCTACCTATAATGTTTTATGAGGTGTGTCATGTATATAAAGTGTGTTATGTTTTTTCTTTTGAACTATTTGTGATGATGGGATGTAAGAAAGCTAGAGGTGGTGAAAGGTGAGTTGTAAGGAATCAATGGTAGAGTTGAAAATAGGTATGGGGAGGTATAGAGGAGAAGGGGTTAACATCATGAGAACCTATCAACATATGATGATGTGTGTTAAAGAGAATAATAAGAAGGTGTGTTTGAGAAGTGTTTTTGGTGAGAAGAGTTGAACTAGTGATCATAATGAGTTTTGGAGAAACTATTCATCATTTGATATTAATATTTAGGTGGATGATTTGGTGCTTCATCATCCTAGGGATTGTATCCTCCTTATGGGGTTGGTGCCTCACTAAATTGGGGGTTTGTGCCCTAGGGTTTGTGCCCTTCGTGAAGTTGGTGCTTCACTAAATTCCTTTTGTTGTGTAATATATGCAAAGGTTTAGTGGGTTTCTTCCCTTGAGGTTTTCCATTTTATATCTTGTTTTCATATGGTATTTCTTGTTTCATATACTTGTGGATGGATGTTAAACACTTAATAAACTCACATTGATGATGTATGTTAAATGGTGATTTGAATGGTGTATGTAAGTGATGGTAAATGAAGTAAAAAAATTTATGACTGATTCACCCCCCCTCAATATATGTGCTTCTAACATCCTATTCAAAAGGGTCAGAAAAATAGCCCTCGATCAAATAAAAAATTCAATTATGGAGAAAAACTCCCCTCTTAAGTCCCCTCTCATCATAGTCAACAAGCATCAAAATATTTATATTATAAGATCATACATGGTTAGAAAAGTAGGGCACTCTCATACACCACTTGTCAAATAGAATGAAATATCACAAATATTTTGAGCTTAATGTTATTGGTCATCAAATATTCTAAGCTCTCTAAGAAGATGGTATGAATTGTATAAGTGAAAATTATCCAAACTTAATATATTTGAGCATATCATGATTAATACTTTTATCGATGCAATCATAACATTTCTAAAAATCCATATTGGGGAATATGGTTCTCTGTTGAGATAAATACATCCATTCCATGCCTTCCCGAACTATGATGATATTGTTAAGATAATCTCAATTTTCACGCTTGAAGGAGTTACATAATCAAGTGAGACCTGCTGATTCGCATAAATAAGAAATCAAATGGCTAAGGTTAGTGGAGATAATACATTGAAATTGAATGCTCCCGGTTACCTCAAAAATTGTGATGTGAAGGTTAAAGTGAAAGTGGCACTGTGTCCTCGAAAAAGAAGTGGAAAACTTAATACAACTAAATGTTAAATGTGCTTCTAAATCTTTAATCTTCTACATTCTCCTCATTACGCATATCAAAATATGCAGCTCCACTCTGGTTTTACTATGGATGTCCACAAGTGCCCTTTTGAGATGGGATATATTGTTCAGCTTTGAAATATTTTCTACTTCCAACATTTTTGGGGTTTCTACCATGGCGATGTTGAGATCGTGAAACCTAGAAAAATCACCCAAATGAAGCACCTCTTAATCCTCAATCATTGTCTTCTACATACATCAAACAAAACAACAATAGGAAGTTGAACCCACTTCAAATAGATATATAGATCCAAATTGATCATTTTGTATAAAGTAACTAAAAAGTGAGAAGATATTAGGGTTATAAATTTATCTTTTGAAATCATTTCTTGTTATGTTTGGATGTTGTATCCTTTTTTGTAATTTACAGTGATTATTTTCTCTAGATTTTGTGATTATCATAGTAAAGCATGCATCTGTAGCTGAAAAGTGAGTCACCTGGACATACCATCTTTGTTTGATGGAAATGGCAATGGCATCAATGAGACCACTCATTATGTAGGTGTGGCATAAATCATTATCATATTTCTGATCCCCACATCTGGATGTGTTGCCATCATTGCAATAACTTGTTTCCATCATTGTCTTTAAGTTCAACCCTACATTTGTTTCCATCATTACTTTAAATTTAACCTCTTCCTCTTGGTGCCCCATGGAAACACACTACCACAACCTTATTTTTACTTAACACTTTACTTTATTGGTTTATACAAGATTTTACATACTTGTTATCTTTATAACATGTTACTGCATACTTCATGTGAAGCATTTGTTCTGCTGGATTATATTTTTCCATGGTTACTAGTTACATCGCTTTTTTTTTTATCTTGTCATTATTTTCAGGATTTTCCCTATGTCTTTCTTCTTCTATGATTTCTTATAGCCACTATGGCCTTGATTGTCTTGCAACATTATGAGTTATGTCTCATGTTTAAAACCCAATTTTGATAGTCTACATTGTATTTTACTTGCATCTTAGCTTATAAATTATTTTCTTAGATTACATTTCCTTTTTAACATGAGTGTTTTTCTTTTCTTGTAGTAACACTTGTTTTCGTAACCACTTGTTTATGTGTGCCTTGATTTCTACCAAGCAAATTCCCTTCCCCTATAGGGAACATTTTAGTATGTGGTTGGTCCTATTTTGGGCCACACACTCCTTTTATGATGTCACATGCACCACAAATGAGAGGGGCATCATTTGGGTGAATCAGTCACCCTATACAACTTCATACACAACACAATACTAGTACAACATAATTTTCAGGACTCGGAATAAGACTTGGTTCATTGTTTTAGTGGCCTTTCCTATATGCCTCAAACAAGGGGGAAAAACAAAAGTCTTTCCTGGATTCTTGGGACTAGGGGGAAGTTACACATTGATTGGTAGTCAAATATAGTCTACAAATATCCATACACGTAGCTTTTACAAAGCATATAGTCTTTACCCGAGTTTATACACACCATATGGAGTGGTGTTTTACATAGTGGGAAGTAGTGAAAGGATGAGACCAAATAGTTGTCCCTACACTATTTCCATTACACTAGCATGAGATAAAGTGAAAAATTGTGTGTCAACATCATTTATAGGATTCTTTCTACACCCCTTTCCTCATCACAGATCAAGTGCACATATTCCTATTTCACACTTTTTCATTTTACATACTCCTTTATATGAATTTTACACATATAAATTCATATTTGACTACTTGTTGGATTCTATTTTTAGTTTATTCGTATGGGAAGTGATAGTCAAAATCATCCACAACAGAAACATCAACATCGAAATTAGGTACATCTCAACATCTACACATGCGTTTCCACCCTAGGTTCATTTTTATCATTTTTTTACACTTTCTCCTCCTTAGCATCCACACTTAATATTTTTGGTATCAATCCACACTTTGTCTAGTTCCTTGCCATGATTTTGTTGCATCAATCTACATGGTTATCAGGTACACATCTCTATCTAATTTATGCTCTCAAGCTTTCCTATCACCAACATAAAATGGGGGAAAATGTAAATAGAAAATCACGCACTTTGGGTAATTATCTAGTCATGATTACATACTACTATACATATGATTCCTAAGTATTAAAAGTACTAATTAACCCATTTCTTTGGCCACCTTTCTTTAATTTCTATTGTTGTTTCTAGTCTTACACCCTTATTTTCTCAGTCTTCCTTTTCATACTTAGAAAATTTTCATCTTGCACACTAGCACTGAGCCAGGATGCCAGCGATAGGTGCCCTTGTCCCCTCTAGTTTTGGGGTTAAACCATAAAGGTTATACAAATATAAATAATATCTAAACATATAACCAATGAACACAAAATAAAACCATAAGAAACAATACACAAGATATAACATGTTTCACCCAATGTGGGCTATGTCCACCAAGAAATAGCCAATATATTATTCCAGAGGATATACAATTGAATATCTGCAATCTTCCACACCTCACACAATGTACAATACTTTTCCTCTTACAAGCTTCTCTGAGCTCTCTCCAAGAATTATTTCTTACAATTCATTTAATCTTCTTAATTATTACCTCTAACCCTATTTTTCTAGCTTATATAAGCATATACAAACTTAGGGAACTTTAGCTATGTAATTACAACCCTTAGATCACCTTTTAATAAAATGTTATATCTAATCTCACGTTCTAAATAAAAACATTTCACGCATAGAAAATTGATGTTTGTTGGTTTTAGGCAACCGATGTCGGGCTGGTATGTTAGAAATCGATGCTCGGTCGACAACCGACGCTCTTGTGTAAACCTACAAGTTGTAAATAAGCTATTTGTGAAGCAATTCAGCTCCACATCTCAACAATCTCCCACTTGGAGATAAATTACTGCACTGTAATGTACAACTCCATCCTTGGATCCTCTTCCTTGGCTTTGTTTCTTCCTCTTCAAGTCTCAAACTCGAAGGCCAACATAAGGGGAGTGTACCTCAAAATTGTCCGTTACTAACAACTTCATCAGCATATCTACAAGGTTCTTATTTGAATGAATTTTCTAAAACTTCAGCTTCCCATCCTCCAACAACTATTGTATGAAGTGATATCTCAACTAAATGTGTTTCATTCTTGAGTGAAATGTTGAGTTCTTTTCCATATGAATCACGCTTTGACATTCACTATACAAACTGAAATGCTCTTGCTCATTTCCCAAATCTTCCATGAACCTAATCATCCATATCATCTCTTTGGTATGCTCTATAACTACAACATACTTGGCCTCTGTAGTAGACAAAGCCACAACCTTCTACAATCTCAAAATCCAGCTAACTAACATCCCACCTACTTTGAATACATATCCAGTGGTGCTCCTCCTATCATCCAAATCTCCAGCCATATCTAAATCAACACAGCCGCATAAAGAATTATCTGATCTTCCATCACATAACTATATGTTGGAAGTTTCTATCAAATATTTGATTATCCATTGGACTACTTTCCAATGCTATTTACCTGGATAGGCCATAAATTTTCTTACAACTCTCAGTGCCTATCCAATGTTTGGTCCGTACAAACCATAACATACATAAGACTTCCAATCGCTAAAGCATATACAACCTCTACCATGTACTCAACATCCTCATGTGATGTAAGACACGATGTTTTCTCAATTTAAAGTGTCCAGCCACAGGTGTACTTATAATTTTTTCATCTTGCATTTTAAATCTTTTCAACACCTTATTGATATGATGTTCCTGAGAAAGATATAATTTCCTGTTCTTCTTGTCTTTGTGAATTTCCATGCCAAGGATTTTCTTTGCAGCTCCTAAATCCTTTATTGAAAATGTGTTAGCTAAATTTTCTTTAAGCTTGAAAATGTCCTACATACTAGATCTTGGAATAAGCATATCATCCACATAGAGTAACAAAATAATATAGCTATCATTTTCAAGATTCTTGAAATAAAAACAATGGTCATATTCACATCTCATATATCCATGCTCATGCATAACACTACAAAATATCTTATACCATTGCTTTTGAGCTTGCTTGAGCCCTTACAAGCTCTTTTTCAACTTTCACAAAAATTTCTCATCACCCCTGACTTTATACCCAAACCGTTGCTGCATATAAATCTCCTCATCCAAATCACCATGAAGAAAATTTGTCTTAAAATTAATTTTTTCTAAATGCAAATCTTCTGCTACAACTAAACTTAGAACAATACAAATGTAATTCATCTTAACTACAACATAAAATATATCACCAAAGTCAATACCTTATTTTTGTGCAAATCCTTTTACCACAATCCTTGATTTGTATCTTTTATATCCACCCTCTTCCTCCTTGATGTTGTAAACCCATTTTTTCTACAATGATCTCTTACCTACTGGAAATTTGACTAAATCATATGTCTGATTCTTTTCCAAGGAGTCCATATCCTCATTCATGTCATGTTCCCACTCCATGTGGGTATCCTATTGCATTACTTATTATAAAATCTCAGGTTCACACTAACAGTCAATAATAAAAACAATGAAGGAGTAAATCTTGATAGAGGTTTAATTACCCTTTGGGACCTTCTCACATAAATATTGGGTGCCTAGGGATCAATCTATTCCTGTTGCACATTTGTATCAATTTCTAACAGTGATTGATGTTGGTCACCTATAGCCAATGTTGGTTCCCATAAATCGGATGTCGGTTCACCCAACTGACACTAGTCTTGCTCCTACCGACACCGGTTACCCTGACCGAACCGGTTCGTGTAGTACCAATGTCGGTACCTATGTGTGATTGTTTTAAATCTGAGAATGCATTTTCTTCAACAAAATTTTCACTCGGTTCATTCTTGGGTATCAAAACTTGATCCATGTGCATTCTCTTTTCATTCCAATAAATGTTATGACTCTTAATAATCTTAGCATCCTCTAAATCCAAAAATGGAATCAAATCACCATAACCATAACCAATAAAAGTGCATCTCTTGGTTTTAGCATCTAATTTCTTCCTATTTTCTTTATCAACATGCACAAAATATTCTTAACCAAATACTCTAAGAAAAGAAATATCTACCTCTTTTCCAATCTAAGTTTCTTCCGGTATTCAACCATCCAAAGGTGCACTTGAAGACCCACGGTTAATTAAATATATCTTTGTATCTACTGCTTTTTCCCAAAGGTGAAATGGTAAAATAGCATGTATCCTCATGCTTCTTGCATCTTCCATGATATTTCTATTCATTCTTTCAGCCACTTCATTCTCTTATGCATTTCTAGGAACAATTATTTCTTTACATATTTTATTTACTAAACAATAATAATTGAAAACCTTGCTACAGTACTCACTACCATTGTCAGATTTAAGGATCTTTAAGTTTAAATTTGTTTCATTTTCTACAAGGTATTTCCCTCCTTTAAATGTCTCAAAAACATCATATTTACGCTTAATATAATAAACCCATACCATTGTTGTGGCATCATCAATAAAAGTCACATAGTCTAGGATCCTTCATGAGAAGTTACCTGGGTGGTCCCCACACATCTAAGTGCACAAGCTCCAATTTCTACTTCTTATTTATTGACCTAACTTTAAGGACTCTCACTCTCTTTTACTTTCTAAATATACAATGCTCACATAAATAAATATATACATATTTCAAATTTGATAAATTACACTTAACCTTTAAGATATGCATTCCCTTTTACTCATATGTCCTAGCCGATTATGCTACATGTTTTCCTCTAAATTTGAAGTAGATAAAGTAGAAAAGGAATCTTTAATTTAGGTAGAAAAATAAAATGTTCCTACCTTCTGCATCTTGCAACAACAAGATCTCTCTTAGAAACTTTCCAAAATCGGTTGTGAATGTAACCATGTAACCATCTTCACCTAGTTGTCCTCGAAATAATATTTATTCTCAGGCTTGGCATGTGCCTCAAATATCTTAATATCCATGTATTTCCATTCTGCAATTTAAGATGAATTTCACCTTTACCAGTAATCATTCATGGTTCATCATCTCCTAAATAAACATGCCCAAAATTACCCTAGACATAATTTTAGAAATAACCCTTATTAGGGGTAGCATTAAAAGAAGCTCCCAATTCTAAAACCCATGATTCTATTTTATTATCCAAGGAGAGAATAAGGTAATCTTGCATTACCTCCAAAGATGCAAAAATTTTCCTCTTTACCTTTCTCTAGTAAATTCTCTTTGTTTTCCTTGAACCAAAAATCCTTCTTTACATGTCCTTTCTTTCCACAATTCAAGCAGGGTTTTCCTCTACCTCTTGATTTATATCTTCCACTCTTTGACTTTGATCTCCTATTATTCTTTATCTTATATTTATCCTTTTGTCTCCCCCTACGTTATACATTCATAGCATTTCCAGATGATGACTCTCCTGTACTTTTCCTATGTATTTCGTCATTTACGATTATACCAATCACATCATCAAACTTTAAAATATTAGTAGTCAATGTTGTATTACTAGTAACCATTACCAAATTACCCTAACTATCTCACAAATAACACACAAATAACAATCCTTTCACTTCATCTTGAAAAGGGATATTAAATGATTTTAATTGATTTACAATAAATGGAAATCTTTCAAATGATTAGACATAGATCCACCTTCTAGCATTTTAGAATTAAATAATATCTTCATCAAATAAAACTTATTCGATGCACTTGATTTTTCATATAAATTATCTAAAGCTTTCATAAAATCTATCATGGTTGTTACTTTTGTTATATTCAAAGCTTCAGATGCTGCTAGACTCAATCTTATAAATCCCAGAGTGTTTCTATCAAGAATCTTCTATTCTTCATCAGTCATCTTTATAGGCCTTTCCTTCTCATCAAACAATAAGTATAAATACCTTTGATACAAATAATCCTCCACCTACATTTTCCATAATTGATAATTACGGCCATCAAATTTCTCCACTTTGTATTTACTATCTTTTGCCATTGATGTACTCCCACTCAATTAGAAATCTCTTTGTGAGTAAATATGTCAACACACAAAACCCTCAAACAAATATCTAATACTAGTTATTGGGGTTAGACCATACAGGTTGTATAGATATAAATCATATCTAAGCATACAAGTAATGAACATGGAAATAAAACCATAAGAAATAATATACAATATATAACGTGATTCACCCAAAGGTGGTCTACATCCACCAAGAAACAACCAATATATAATTCCAGAGGATATACAATTGAATATCTGTAATATCCACACCTCACATGATGTATAGTACTTTTCCTCTTACAAGATTCTCTGAGATATCTCCAAGAATTATTTCTTACAATTCATTCAATATTCTTATTCTTACCTCTAACCCTAGTTTTCTAGCTTATATAAGCATATACAAATTTAGGGTACTTATCAATGAAATTACAACCTTTATATCACCTTTTAATCAAAGTTTATATCTAATACCGTGTTCTAAATAAAATCATTTCACACACAAGAAACTGATGTTGGTTACCTAACCGAGTCGGTTTGTGCCAATCGATGTCGGTTGGTATACTAGGTGACCGACGCTAATCAACCGATCGACCTTGGTTACTATGTAAATCTATAAGCTGTAAATAATATATTTGTGAAGTAACTCAACTCTACATCTCAACATTTAGGTGCTTTTATCCTCTTTGTACTTTACTCTCACTTTTTAGGTCATTTCTTTCTATTTTAGCATCTTATATTTTATGTATTCATCCTTTTCAGGGTTGATTACAAAATTCAAGTGAATGAATCATATAAATATAAAATTATGTGATCATAATAAAGGACCAAGAACTAAGCACTATCTATCAGCACCTAAGGGTGCATCCATCAAGGCATCTAATATCTCCATTACATCCATCTAGCTCCACCACAAGGGACATAAGGGCTAGTTTTCTGCATCACACTTCATAGGAGAGAATTTCATTCTATTCCATGTACACCTTTACTACATTCTACATCTATCTACTTTCTCTTATCCAAGTGTGACACACACAAGAGAAACATAAGGAAAAATTTCACACACACACACACACACACATAGAACTACAATGGGTCTAAGATGTAGTGCAATGCTTAGTCAAAATTTCAGCATTGTGAAATCTAAGGTTAATGTTACCCCTCATTCTGTATATTTTTTTGTATTTAATGCCTTTTAAAGGTTTTAGAGGTTCATTATTCATTACAAGTTTACAATGAGCTCATTGATATTGGTACGACATCAAATCGATAAAAGGAAACTAAATATGAACACCTTGTAACACCTCAGAGGAGATTTTTGAGGCATCTCCAAAGAGCCCGATGCTTAGAAATAGGCCTAGGGTGCCCACAGTGTGTCCCTTTCCATCTCCAAGTTCCCCAAGATAGCATGCTCCTCTAGTTATGCAATTTTACGAGCTCTAGTGTGATGTTTAGTGCTTTGTATTTTCTATCTTTCCAACATCGTGCACTCTAAAAACTATGTGAATCAGCTAAACATTTCTACCCTCTCCTTGCAATTAGGGTTTCATTATTCATTGCATAGTTTACTTTTGTGTAATTTCTATACCTAATTTATCATTTATTTACTAGAATCTTACATTCAATTTAGGATCATATATTTACATTTTAGCTTAATCACCTCCAAAACCTCAAGTTTTAATTTCAAAATTCTATAGCTTGTAGTTCTTAAGTATATATGTTAGTTTAGGATTAATAAATGGTGTAATAAAGTTTTATTAGACTAATTATTCCCTAGGGTTGACCTACTTAACCTACTAAGAACTTAACTCAACATCGTTAGTCTTCTCAATGGTTAGTGAGGAGAGTTATAACCTTACCTAAGTCATCTTCTACATATCTTGTATGGATACATTAGAAATGAGTAGTAACGGGAGAGGATATAGAGAGAGGATTAAGAAAAATGGAGATAATTTTGGGCCATAGCTTGTAAAAATCTAATAAAGATTCTTTTACATCTAATAAAATTGTGTCTACTAAGGTTTTTAATGTTATTATGCATTGAATATATGTAAATTTATGTTTGGATTCCATTGCGAAGGATTTTTATAATATGTAGATAGGGGAGAATAATAATATAATCAAGAAGGGGAAAGAAGGATCATTTTGAAAATATGTTGAAAATAATGGAATCTTAATAAAGAGGAATAGATCTAAATTACTAGAGTAAGTTGTCGCTAACAACAATAGATTCTTGATATACTTGGAGGAAGAGTTGGTTATATGAATTCTAGAGTTGTTTATTAGTAATGTCAAATAACTTGTTAATGGATTAGGAGAAACTAAACTCTACAAAAATTTGTGTGTGTGAGAATATTTAGATTATGTTTGAAAAGAATTAACGATCTCTGTCATGGTATAAGGAGGGCATGCATAAAGATTGAGAGATATTTCTAGGCTTTGATGACTATTATCTCATTTTAGTGATTTCAGATAAAATTGAGATAACCATAGGAAAAATTTGGAAAAATTTCTTTAAAATTTCCCTTTGAAAGAGATTTTCAGGTTGTCGGGTTTTCATTACATGAAAACATGTTCCTTGCATGTTTCATGTCTCATGTTCCCCAAAACATGAAACCCGATTTCCTAAGTCCATTGTTTTGGGTTTTGAACTTCCAAGCATCGAACATGCTTTGCCAAATGCATGTTTCATGTCACTTGTTTCCTGAAACCCGAAACCTGAATTGAATTAAATCCTTTGTATCAGGTTTTGAGATGCTCCAATCGTGATGACATGTCATTAATGTCTAGTTCTCTATCATTTATGAGGTGTGTGTTTGGGGTTTACCTTTCATTTCCTCCTTCATTACTGCTTTAGGGTTTGGGTTATTTTCCTTGTTTCTTGTCTTTTTACCATATGGGTTTTTGTTTGAAATTCACCCCTAGGTTATTTACTTATTTTTCATAGGTTGTAACTTATAGATTTCAAAAATATTATGAAATTCCTAAGTGATCATGAGACGGAATTTCTCATATTCTAACATGTTAGAAACCCGATATACTTGTTTCGGGTTTTGCAGGGTGTTTAACATTTCACTTTTTCCACCTTGTTTTTTTTTTGCCTAGGTGTTCGACATCCATCAAGATCTACGAGTATGTCGTGAATTTCTACCTTCTCGACATCCTCTAGGTTCAGAAGTGTGTGTAAGTTTTCCCACTGTCGACACTTCCTCACTTCCACAAGTGTGTGTCGGGTTTTCCAAATTGTCTAAAACTTCCTCACTTCTTCAGTGTGTGTCAAGTTTTCATCGATGCTCAACATGTCCTAAATTTTGACATACACTCCATTGTGTCAAGTTTTCGAAGGTGTTTTACAAGTCTCAAAAGCTAAACAGTGTGGTAGATATGTGTAATTTACCAACAAACTTTCAAGCCTGATTGCTCTTCCATAAATCATCAAGGCATTTCTTCTTCAACACTCCTCATGTCGTACTAAACCAATCTAAGGATAAGTTAGATAGGACAGGAAATATAAGTATCAGAAGATGGAGTATTCTTCTTACATAAGCTAAAATTATGACATTTGGGACATATAGCTCGGCCATATAGATATGGAGGAATTCTAGAACAAAATTGAGGATTCTTCTCAAAATTACTAGATGAAGTCGATAGCCGAGTAGTGGTCTCCCTCTTACAGCAGGATTTACAATATCATCTCAATGCCCTGAATTCATCTTGGCCTTTGCTTCCAACTATGACTCAGCCTCCCGCTTAGTAAGAAATCAAGTAGGAGATTTTATAGTGAAATTGGATGGAGGTTACTTTGATCAACTCCTAAGGTTGCCCAAATTTGTGGAATATGTTGATTTAAACCTTAAATCAGCACAAAAGGCCTGAGATAGAGATCAAGAAGACTATATCAAACATGTAAACAAGAAATTATTGATCAAGGCTAAGCCATCCATTTCTAGGTTTCCCAAGATGGTCCCTAGAAGTGATTTCATTCTCAAAATCAGTGATATCATCACCTTGCTGAGTCAATTATTTGGAATCCCGTAGAGAAAGGGATTTCCAAGGGTGGATGTACCATTTCATGGTCATTATAAAGAAGAATGACCAAGGAATTTATTGGAGTAGCCTAATAAGTGACGAGATAGATTCCCAAATGAAAATAGTCTTGTCTACCGGTAAGTTCTATATGATGTCATACGTCACCTATGCAGCAACAGGCATGAGAAACTACCCAGGGCTAGATACAAAGGGAAATCAAGAAATGGAACACATATATCAGTACTTCCTCAACTGATAATAAAAGGGTCTGAAGACCAATATAGAAGAGTGAATGATGCCTTCTTCTATGAAAACATTTGCAGGTTGGATCCTGATCTAAGGAAAAGAAGGGTTTCTGATGAAGCATGGGCCGAAGTGTCAAAATGGGGTTGCATCTTCTTGTAATTCAATAAGTTTACTTATCTTCAGGTGGTAAGGTTCCATGGTAACCCTTTCCATTTACCCAGTTCCCAGGTGACAAATTGATCCTTATGGAGTTAGTCAAACAATTGTTGGATTTTCACAAATTCCAAAAAAGTAGGCACAAAGACACCATATCCTTCCCTATTTCCATTGGAAGGTATACATGCTCTATAGTGGTTAAGGCCAAGAACGTGGTGCATGAGCTTCAGGAAAAATTAAATAAACATATGAAGCTCGGGAGGGATTCAACTTCCGAGGAGTCCTCAAGTCATATGGAACCTTGTATCTGCATGTGCCCAATGTGGAAGACATTTGGGTTGATCTTTGGAATGAAGTTGCTATCTGGAAAAAAGACAACAACAAAATGTTTCTTGAAGAAATTCAGATGTTAGATCTAGCTGATATTCCCAAAGGCATCGTGGACAATGAAAGTGTCTTGGACACTAGGTATAAATAGTAGGATGGAGACCAACATGGATTCCTAGCCGTTAATTAGTCTATTGTTGAAAAATATTGTCTCTCTTTTGAGAGTTTCTCGAGACTCTTTTCATAGTAAGGCATGGCTCATTTCTTAGGGAATGAGTTATAAGGAATAGAGATTTTCAAAAATAGCCACTTTAGAGGCAGGACCCTCCAAGGGAGAGAGGGAAGAGGATAAAATCCCTACCAAGAGGCAGATAAAATTTAAGTTTGTCAGAAAAGGAGAAAATTAAGGAGCCGCATCATCTGCCACTCCTTCACAAATAGTTGAGAATCTGATTCACCTCCTCCACCAAAACAAAGAAAAATTCCTTCAGAAGACAAGGTTAGTCAACCTCTCATTTCTCCTTTTGATAATTTCTCATTAGAGGTAAGTCTCTATTTTACTTCTCAAGCTTTGACTTTAGAATATTTACCTCCTCCCTCCCAATCTTCCTCACCTCATATTTCTTCACCACTTTCATTAGCCATGGCCAGCATCTTCTCCAACCTCTCACCTCTCTCTATTAGACCTAAGATGGCCATAGATATGCCACCTACTTCTGCACCTTTATTCACTAAGTCTATCCCCACAGTCACTGCACTTGCAGTCATCACTACTCCACAAGTAAACCTTCCTCCACTTGCAGATGTAACCATAACACATCCGATAGGAGAAACTTCTTCTATTGTACCTCAATGGTTAGTTGATCAGACCCCAGGAAGAGGAAGGTGGTAGTTCCTCTACCATCCTTATACTTCATTTCCCTCGAGGTCTCGTGAGAGAGTTTCTCGAGACTCTTTTTCGTATCAAGGCATGGCTCATTTCTTGGGGAATGAGTTATAAGAAAAATAGCTTTTCAAAAATAGCCAATTTAGAGGTAGGACCCTCCAAGGGAGAGAGGGAAGAGGATAAAATCCCTACCAAGAGGCAGATAAAATTTAAGTTTGTCAAAAAAGGAGAAAAGTAAGGAGCCGCATCATCTGCCACTCCTTCACAAACAGTTGAGATACTAGATTCACCTCCTCCACCAAAACAAGGAAAAATTCCTTCAGAAGACGAGGTTGGTCAACCTCTCATTTCTCCTTTTGTTGATTTCTCATTAGAGGTAAGTCTCTCTCTTACTTCTCAAGCTTTGACTTTAGAATATTTACCTCCTCCCTCCCAATCTTCCTCACCTCATATTTCTTCACCACTTTCATTAGCCATGGCTAGCATCTTCTCCGACCTCTCACCTCTCTCTATTAGACCTAAGATGGCCATAGATATGCCACCTACTTCTGCACCTTTATTCACTGAGTCTATCCCCACAGTCACCACACTTGCAGTCATCACTACTCCACAAGTAAACCTTCCTCCACCTGCAGATGTAACCATAACACATCTGATAGGAGAAACTTCTTCTACTGTACTTCAATGGTTAGTTGATCAAACCCCAAGGAAGAGGAAGGTGGTTGTTCCTCTACCAGCCTTCGATTTCATTTCCCTCAAGGTCTCTCCTGCCAAATCTGCCAAGAAACCCAAAATGGTTTCAAGGGTTTCAATGGATGCCTCAGGGTATAAGTTTATAGATATTTCCACTCTCATGCCGAACAAAACAAAGGAGGAGATAATAGTCAATGATTATAGGATTACAAGGGTTGATCTGGGAAAGGTAATAACAAAATGAGCACAACAAGATGCACAAGATGCCATGAACATGCTATCTCAGAAGTTGAAGGAAATGAAGGTGACCAGAGATGAGCTAAAGGAGGAAGTTGAACATTGATAGAGGTATTACTCAAGCTCTCAAATCCTTCTCAATCAACATCATCATCTCCTACCCCTACTCCTATCAGGTTTGATTTCTCATCAGTAGCTATGATTGAAAATATCAACGAGAAGGGGAGAATGGTTGATGAATGGATTCAGAGGCTAATCCTATAAGGAAGAGAGGTCATTGAAGAAACAATGGAGGCTTATAAATCCTTGGAGGAGATAAAGAAGGATGGAGAAAAAATGGATGATGAATTTTCACAAGAATTTTGGAACCTCTAGTTAACTTTTGAGGTTCTCAATGCGCTGAAACAGGTTCTATCCCGTATCTTTATGGAAGGAGGAATCATTCCACATGGGGATAAGCACTTTCTAGCTAACCAAAGCCATCAGATTTAGGATAAATATTCTTAATGAATCTTGTAGCAAGTTGAGGGAATCTAGAGATCAGTTGGTTGATGCTACAAATGACATAGAAGAAGAGTTGTCCAGGATCTTCACCAAGGTGTTGGATGAAAGCTCGAATATTCTACTTGTTGATGACTTCTATAAACAAATCCAAGAATCAATCTAGCATAAACCAATTTTGTCTTCAATATGAAAACCATTGATAAGTTCATAAGGATTGAGAATGTTTTGGAATCATTAAGGAAACTCAATAAGAGATTGAAGAAACTTCATGGTAATGCAAGTGACACTTAGGAAACTTGCGAGGTTCTGAGCAACCATTCCAGTGTGCCAGATGAAGCTAGATGCATTACATAATTCAGATTTTCCAGGAATCTTTAGACAAGCAGGCTTCGCTAGAGGAAGACAAGGATGATGAAATAGAATAAGCATAATGTTTCATGTCATTTCCATCTAGAGATTGACATGTCTTTTTCATTTTCGTTTTGTCACATAGGAAGCAAATTTTGACTTGTTCTCCTGCGTGAGAGTCAAGCAAAATAGGATTCTTGTTAAATAAATATTTTCTAGGATTTATCCTATTTTCTATCTGCTCTTTCTATTATAAGTAAGGGATGCTTGTGCATTCCAAAGGAAAAATTTTAGAATATTGAGAGATATCATGAAAAAGAAGAAAAACTTTGTCTTTTTTTAACCATTGAGGAATAAAAGCGGTGTTATTTTACAAATTTTGTGTTGTGGAATTCATCTATCTTGAGAGATTGTTCTTACGTCCAAGATCTTAACCTATTCTTTTTTTAGTGTTCTTGATTATTTTAATCATTTCAAATATTACAACCATTATCTAAAACTCGTATAATTATTTCTTGATCTATGTTTGCTTGAAAGAAAATATGTTCCTCTCATTCCCTTTCTGCTCTATTTCATCTATAATAGTTTCCTTCCTAATCCATTCTATTTCTAAAGCTGTAACATCTCCATCTCATGTTGATATGGATTTTGGGATTGTATCCCAACCCCAATGGTTAGAATATCGTGAATATTGTACATATTGTTTCTGTTGTGTTTTAGATCAGTAATAAATAGGTGGCCTCACCTATCTTTGAGGAGGGATTTGATCCCATGTATTGTGGTTGAACCTCATATTTCAGCCTAAAAAATATCCAACCAATAATGACAAACATCCCTCACTTGAAGAAGGTGATTCTACTAAAATTCTAATGTTGTGTTCAAATTGTAAATTTGTAGTATACCATCCTTCCATGTTCCATTGATGAATTGATAAGCTTTAACATCTAACAATGGATAAATGTAGTGTGATACATACTTAGATTAGAAGAAGGAAAAACCATTAAAGGACATGATAGTTTGAATAAGAGACAATAAGGGGAGTTAACAATAAGACACTTTGTCTTTGATCGAGACACTTAGAACTAGGTTTTGACACCAAACAAAATAAAATTACATGGATAAAAGGGATAATATTGAATTTCCTCAAGGGCATCCTTTGAGGAATTAAGGTGAGTAAAAATTTTCTTACAATATTCAATGCATGTTTAAGGTGAATCAAATTCTCTCTTGAAATTGTGGTATAACATGTCTCAATATTAGTAAAGTACATGTCTACATTGTTTTGGATAAAGAAAGGAGGGATCATACTTTTTTATGAGTTTCAAGAATATTTAAAGGCTATTTAATTATATTATGGTGGCATTAAATGTTTATAACCTTTAGAAGGAAGATTATTAGTCAATTTGTTTAACTCACGCATAACTATGTATGCCCCAAATACAGGGGCCTAGGTAGAGTATTTGTGAGAGAAGACTTCCATACCTCAGTTCTATGGTTTGAGGATAATTTTGATAAGTCTATAAGGTGGAAAATAATCCATAAAGATTGATGAGGTGTTTTTATAACTTAAGGCCATGAAGTGTTGAAAGAGAACTAACAACGCAAGCTTTAGGAAGTTTTGACAGCATGAAGAGAGTACAATGTTCCCATAGAAGTAATTGAATATTTTGATTGTTTTCAAGATATTATGGGAGTAAGTTTTAAATTTGATTACAATATGGAAGGCCATCTAGATGTTCTAAAAGTCAATAGATGTTATTCTCCTATTATTATGTGACTTTCGTGTTTTAGCTAAGAATCCTAGTTGAAGGAACCTTATGAAAATTTTATAGATAGTGATTCTAACTAGGAGTGTAAGGAATTTTGAAGGAGTTAAGAAATTATACTATAAAACATGTTATATAGAAAACCTAGGTCAATGTAGCTTGAAAAGAAAGAATTAATACATAGTGGAGAATAAGATTAGAGCTTAAGGAGAAGGGAAGCTTAAAGGTGTTAATAGTGAGAGTAAAATGCAAGTGGGGGTTTAATCCAAGAAAGATGCAAGATGAACCAAGAGAAGAGAGAGAAAATGCAAAGATGACATAAAAGAGATGAGAAAAATTTAAGCTACGAGCTTATGGCTTCCTATTTCTTTAGAATATCAAATTAGGTGAGGGTTTATATAGAATATCATTGTCCCCAGGTGATGGTGTCGACCATAAGAAAGTATGACACCAACACAATCACCCATAAGTGATTATGTTGGCCAAGGATGTAAAAGTGAGATCATCTATCATGAAAGGTAAAAGTAATGTGTCGTTGGTCATGAAAGAGTATGGAAAAGGTAGAAAATGGTAGAATTCAAGAAAGATATCATGAATATAATATGCATGATACCTAGGAAAGAAAGGATGCCTAGTGCAAGGAAAAATAAGGACAAGATAAAATAATGAAACTCTCACTATGTACCATATCTAACCCATAATGGTTACGTGAATAACCATTCCCCATTCTAGAAGGCCCATTAAGGAACCCACTCATGGAATATATGCATCAATGACACTTATCTACACAAGGAAATTGTTAGTAATAAGTATGAAAGATGAAAAGTGAAAATCGGGTGTATACATTCCATATAAATAGAACAGTCAGCTCGACTACCAAAGAATTTTTTTTACCTACTTACATATTCCCATTTTACTAAATAAATTTGTATTTAGATGTGTTTTTCATGCCAATTACTGCGCTGAATTAACCACATGTATCTTGATGTTACAATCCTTGACTAGATTTTTATAATTATCTTATCATAGATATTTGTTTTTCTATCCTATTAAAATTGTAAGTCCCATATATTTACTCAAAAATACCATACCAAAACACTTAATGTTTCTAATATTCTCTTTTTCCTCTCTCGTGATACATTAGCATTATATTTCAATTTTTTTCCAAACTATACTTCTATCTCAAGCTTTATCTTATCTCTCAATAATTTATAAAACAAAACTAAAGCCTCTTTTACTATTGGAACCTACCTTTATATTAATAATGAAAAATAGTTATGAAATTAAGGTGACCACAAACTCATGGTCCAAAATTATAACGCCACGAAGACATGAAACACCAAAAAATTCACCACAAAACAAAATTCACATAGATAAATAACTAGGCACATGGGGAAACAACAATAATAAATGGAGGAGGATCATCCCTTAGAGGGATGAATCCCTTCATAGTCGGCTCCTTAGATGGAATATAAATCACCCAACCATCAAGATCTGACATTTGAATATTCAGAGCCACCGTGATCCCCCACTACGTAGTGGAGATCCTCTTATTATGCCCCCTCCTGCTGAGGATGAGTGTTCCAGTTATGCCCAATGTTTCTAATATTCTCTTTTTCATATCTCTAGGTACTTTGAAAAAATAATTATAATTTTTCCAAACTAAACTTTTATCGAAAAGTTTCATCTTATCTCTCAATCATTTTTAAAATAGAACTAAATCCTCTTTTATTTTTATTCGCACAAAAATGACCAACTCTTGTTAATATGCATGTAAGACAAATCTCGTATCTTTGACATAATTTAAGGGCTACTAATCCACCATAATATGGTCACTTATACCATTACGTGTGGATTACAAAATGTCATTGACCATTTCAATTCAAGTATATTTTTACTTTTTAGGTTATTAAATTTTTATCCACCAATATATGGTCAAAACATAAGAGTTAGTTAAAGTCATCTTGGGTTCCACAAAGGAGGTTGTTCATCCTATTTTCATGTAAAAATATTATTATAAAACTATAATAGAATTCTATAAAATTATATAGTATCGCTAGAATTAAGATTATTTTTATTTTATTGAATGTCATTATATAATGTAAAAATATATTATAAAAATCTAAATAGAAAATTTTGATTTGTTCCTTCCTTGAGACCACAACTTATGCCTCTTTCCTTAAACACTTGTAATCTGAATATGATGCACAATCATATCACCTTAGAAATTTTTTATTGGGGTTGAGAATTTTCCTTGGAGTCATAAAAAAGGTTATATGGATCCCTCACACATCAATATAAACTTTAAAAAATAAATATTATGGAAATTTTCAGCAATACAAAATGTTGAAAGCATTGCAAGCAAGGAAAGAAACCAAGCTTCATTCCATCAATGCTTACAACAAATAATAATTCATGAAATATTTGAAAGGAAACTATGCTTAGGATGTTGAATGGGATGAACAATAAACTAAAATTATTAGAATTCATCGATATATCATATTACTTTAAAAGATAATAATAATAATTTTATAATTAGCTACAACAAAAGGCATTGATTTAGCATACACAACTTGTAATATTAAAAACCTTTGGCAAACACATGGCTAAGCACAAACATGATATATCAAAAAACAAAATATGACAAATCAACCGAATGTGGTCAGTAGCACAAGGAGGTGGCATTTTCTCATTCTTGGGAGGAACAACCGAGTAGAAGTTTCATCTTAAGGTAGATCAATCACCAACCACTAATCTCCATTAATATTTCTATGAATAAGCACCAAAGAAATAGTAGTTCCCTACATAAGTGGTAAGGAAAAACCATTTGAGCACTACTTTATAATCAAAGAACCATTGAGATGGACTAGAAAAATATTTTCACACAATGGTTGGTTATAAACTTTTGTTAAAGAATAGTGCATAAGTGAGTGTGGGATCATCTTACGTTCATTTTCGAGCTCTAGTTGCTAAGAACCATATAGAGGTTGGTCAAGATATGTGTAGTCAATGGTGCAAGGATAACTCCCTTAATGATGAAATATCTCCTACATGTTCTAAAATATAATTGATGACATGTTGACTTGTGCTTGAATCTATATAGACACCAGCGATATCAAAAGAAATTTTTCATTCACAACAAAATTAGTAATAATTTCATCTTTACTAAAAATTATTGCATTTCTATTTTTCAATATTCGAGCTCTAATGAAATTCCATAGAAAAGCAATGTGTGTGGACATGTTAGAAATATCCCCAAAGAAAATTATTTGTTAATTGAAAGGATCCATATGGGAGTGTTGAAAAAGGCCATGAATCTTGCTCCATATAGATTTTTACTCTAGGGAAAAACCAGAAAAAAAAAAATTATAAATTTCCTGGTAAAAATAAATTGGGAGCTTAGGATTAAGGATATTGATAAGTTTTAGCATTTCCCCAAGGGGTACTCCTTAATAGACTGAAAGAAAAAAAGAAGTGAGGTAATGTAGTTTCTTTTTTTGTATTCTAAATTATATTGAGTCAAGTAAGGTAGGTGGAAGGAGAAGAATTTGAATTCCATTTCATATTGAGCCTCTAAACATTCAAGTAGAATAGAATCATAACTTGATACACGAGTCTAGGAGATTAGTTTTAATATTACTATGACAAGTCCATCACTAAGTATTTCACAATGTTATAAGTAGTTGTAGTCCAAGTTCATGTAACATAAAATTTCACATAATCTCTTCGATACAAAGAAAATATTACATTTATGGTTTAAAGAGATGATACTTTCTCATCAAATCAGTTATACATATCTAATCTCTAGAAGAGATCGAGTATTGTATCAAAACTATGCCTTTTTATTTAAAAAATCAAATACTTTTATTGCAGAAATTTTCACAAGACAAATGCTAGATGATATCATTGATTGGAGACCACTAAAAATAATGGGTATTGAAAGCTAGATCATTTCCAAAATCATCCACCATCCACTTAAGATCGAGTATTTTAACAAACTCAAATGTTTTCCATATGTTTTTTGCCAAAATATTTATTTGACACCATGGTGATTTAAAGGTTATGGGATACTATTTTTTTCCAACACATCTTTCCACTAGAATAACCCATCACGAAAAGGGTGTCTCAAATAGAATATCAAAGCCCTCATTTCACTCCATAACCTTAACTACACAATTAGCATATAGAGTAATTCTTTGGTGGTGGATATCAATTATTACCATGCCTTTTTCTTTTTGGAGAAAACAAATATACAAGACACTTTTTGAAAAAATAAATATTTTTTTAGTGTTGGCCCAAAAATATCATTTATCAACCGAGACAATATATCATATGAAGGCTTAGAGCCTAGGAGAGCCTTTGGATGGTGAGTCTTTTTGTACAAACCAACAATAAATTTGGATGGAGGAAAGACTTTTTTTGTACAAACTCCCCTATATAAACATGCTTGCAAGAGGATGAGGGTTTTGGGATCTGGACTTCAGGTTTTTGTTTTTTCTTACATGTCATTTCTGCGGTCTTTTTTGGGCTCAATGGAGTTTTTTTGATACTACACTTTTCTTTGATTTCTAGGAAAAAAAAATTTATTTCATTTCAACAACCCCTCCCATGTCCTCGCCATACCGAAAAGATATGATCCCCTATATAATTCTTCTCTTTAAATTCATGTCCACTTCATTCCCAAATCATATTAATGTAGAGGATTGATTTTGAAGAGAAAGAAGACTCAAATATGAAACCCATCCACATTACTCCAAATAATGGTTTGTAAATCGCCATAAAAATGTCCCTGACATCATTCATCACCACCCACTCCCCTCCAGGTGAAACCTAAAAATTTTTTAAGAGTTAAAATTAAACATGAAGAAAAAATCATAATGTTTCTCTCAAAAGTATGATGTTTTTTTTTCCTATTTCTAAGTTTAATGTTTCATGTTACTAAATAGAATAGTTGGGCCTCAATGGATTTTTGTATCCAAATTTAATATAAAGAATCCCCTCTTCCATGAAAGCATGATTCATACATGGGTTGGGCCTCAAAAATTTCTATTTTAAACAAGGCCATGATATGGAAAATCATGCCGAAGCTAATGTCTTTTGATAAATGATGGAAAATAGTATGTGAGCGCCTAATTTATAGTCAAGATAAATAAAAATTAAAAATTTGTGATAAAATGAAATTGGAGAAAAATTGGCGTCTAGGGTGAAGAGTGTTGGATTGGTTACGAATTACAAATTTACAACCAAGGATGCTTACTAAATAAGTTGAGTTTGGTCTTATAAATGAAGTGATAATGTATGCAGCATGACATGAGTTACAAACCCACTACAACTCTTTACATTCATGGTTCATTCTGTTTCTTTATCTTATCTAAGTCTCGAGATTCTATATATTTTCAAAGATGATCTTTTGTGCTTCAAATGCATGGATCATCATGTGTGCTTGATTGTATCTTCTTTGTTTAAATTTGAGCTTGTTTATGGAGGCATTCAATTGAAACAAAAAGGAAGGAAAAACAACAGAAAAAGATCACAGGCATTGGCCGTTGAGCAAAATACCACATAATGATGAGATCCCATGTAAAAGAAAAGCGGCAAAAAAAGTAAAACTAAAGTATGAAGCGTGCCTTACAGGGGGCGAGAATTAGGATTTCCTCAGCAATTTGATCGCCATACCCTTTTCAGTCTTCGTTCTGAAAGACGACCTCCGCGGCATTGAATACAGCGAGTAAAAACTGAAACTATTGCCATTAGATAACAAGCAAACGATATATATTACCAAACCGTGCAATTACAGGCTAATTTATCTGTGAAGTTCTGAGAAATAGGTCAATTGGATTGGGATAGTTTATGTTTTTGCTTTTAGTTTTTTCTGACAACTTCTGTCAGGTCATTGTTGGAAAAACAAAAAAAAACAAAAAACTTTCTAACATTATAGTTTTCATGTAAACTTATAAAACAAGTATTAAATTTTTAAATTTATTGCATCCCCCATTAAGAATAACCCCTTACCCAATCAAATTTAAGGAAAAAAAAATTAATTTAAATTTTTAGAAGTTTAGTATCAAACTTTAGAGGGAAAAAATCAAATCCCATATGACAGTTTTTGATTGGTTTAAACAAAATTGCATATTGTTATTGGTGAAGCCTAAATACTTGCCTTCGGCAAGATAATAAAACCACATTTGTTTAATATGGAGTAATGATGACCACACAATCCAAACAATGATTAGAGGAAAGGATAGTGAATAATATTTTTGCAAATTTATGGACTTGACACTTTTATGGTAATCAATTAAGTTTATTCTATATTTATACGTGAATATTTTCCATTTCAATACTTCTTTCTACTTTTTATATTTATACACGAATATTAACATCCTTTCTAATATATTATAAAATTCATGTAATTGTTACCCTACAACTAAAATATTTGATTCTTATTGATTGACCCCATCTACTCTCGTCTCAATACTTGTTCTCAAAATTGAAAAATAGAGTTGTTAATCTCATTAACAATGAACATGAAGAAACAATCCTTTCATTACTTCTATAACAAAAGACTTGTCTTGCTCAACAATAATTTAAAAAATATTAGTATACAAAACTACTTCTAAACTTCATTGTATGTCATTGGATTAATATTTCTTGAAATCAATCGAACTTCATTATATATCATTGAATTAACATTTCTTGAAATCAATTATAATTGACGCTTGATACAACAGGTACATTTGTGACAAGTTGATGAACATCTTTCTATTTTACAAAAGGGTTGGATGACTTATATCTAAATGTAATAAATATCAACCAATACAATTTGATGATATAATTTCTGATATAATATACAATTGGTGATCCTTATCTAGCATGTAAAAATATTTCCATGGTCCTTATCAACCATAATGTTCTCTTTTGAAATACACTCAACTTCTCATTGGATGTCATTATTATTGCTACTTTACATAGGTAGTATTCATGTGTTTGTCACCCATTCCAAATTCTAAGCAATGATTATATTAAAACTCGGAAGAAACTGATTTATACATCCCTAACCTAGTCACCGCAATGTTGTGGTAGCTTATTTCTAAGTTTTGTTAAAGGTTCTTTGTTTATCTCCTCAACTTCAAGATCCTCCCAATGTGAAAATTCCAAATGATCCAAGTGAGGAAAGTAGTAGACGGTAGTAAGGAATCAATAAAAGGAAAGTTGGTTAGTCCTATGTGAAAACAGTGACATGAATGTGAGCATTATGAGATTAAATATAGTGAACTAGTTGTCTTACACAATAAACTCTCTAAATTTCAACAGCATAACACCCCTCAAAACTTAAAATCACTAACTCATGAAACAAATAAATGAGTATTTGTAAGTTGTCAACGAAGAATTAGTCACAATACACATTTCAATTTGCAAGGAATTACTTACCCAATCGATAACAAATGAAATACCTTATTTTTGAAAGAATGGAAGAGAAAGTAAATATGATTCCAATGAGCCTATTCTTTGCAGATTTGACTAGTAAACTTGAAGAAAAATGAATCCCAAAAAAAAACACTTGTTTTTATTTTGCTTTTTGTGGATAACAAAACCACCTCTAAAGAACAAGGGCGGTTGTGTTAAAAAGTATCTGTAATGTTATTTTAAAGTTTGCAAATGAGGCATAGAGGTTTGACTAATTCTATGTATATATGCAAGAAAATGGGAGGGATCTAGAACATGTTCTTGTCTAATAAGAAAATCTATCATCATTAGAGACGTATTTCGTTAAATGTTTCATTGCATATTTTTTGATGTGTTTAGTAACCTACAACTAAAATACTTGATTCTCATTGATTAACCCAACCTGATGTCCTATACAACACTTGTGCCCCAAACATAAAAAATAGAGTTGTACATCTCATTAACAATAAACATGGAGAAAAAGTCATCTCATGAAACAATCTTTTATTTTCTTCTATGACAAAAAATGTCTTACTCGACAAAATTTTTAAACAATAATATAAAAATTTATTTTTATCTTCATTGTATGCCATTGGATTAATACTTCTTGAAATTGACCATAATTAACATATTTAGGAACATATCTCTATTTTATGGTACACTTAGGACAAGTTAACGAACATCTCTATTTTCAAAATGAATTGGATGACTTAGTATCCAAATTTGATAAAACTCATCCCAAACAATTCCATGATATAATTCCTAGTACTTGCAGCTTGTGAGTCTTATCTAGCACCTACAAAGCATTTGTGATTTAGTAGAAATATAATTGAGGTATTTTTCAACAATTTATATTTTAAATAAAACCACAATTGTCAAATATGAAAGTCCAAACCGTGAGGTGTGTGTTGAATACCACAATTGTCAAATTTATCAACCTGGCACTTTTATGGTAATCATTGAAGTTTAATTTTTATAATTATATGCGAATAATGTTCATTTTGGTACTTGCTTTCTATTGAATATTCAAATGTAATTTTAGACTTAGATAATAAAACTTCTATATAACATAGGATATTATAATGGATGTAACATTATTTCGGATTTTAGATTTTGAATAATTAAATATAAAAATATATAAAAAATTCATCAAAAAAATTTCACCAATTGTTATATATTGAGTAATTGATTTGTATGATGTTGTTTAGTGAGATTGTTTTTTTAAGTAATGTTAATGTTTAGAGGTATGTAAGAAAAAATCAAGATAGCTCAATTATATTGTTTTCTTTATACACATCAACATATGTAGAGCACTTAAATTTCCACCACTTTTATACCTTGCAAACAAAAATGTTGACACTTTTCAAATAATTAGATAATATTGTTAATGGAATATCTCATATTTGTTGACAAGTTTAAGTTATAGACATATATAACTTGTAAATGCAATATCCAAACTCCTACTAACATATTTACGATTATTTGGGAAGCACCTTAAGTTTCCTTGCACAATATTCCTCTTCCCTCCTCTATGGTTTTATAATCCATAAAAAAAAAATTCCATCAAATGTCTCTAAATACATGCCTTAATATTACACTCAAAATATGTCTCTTTAGTACATCTTCAACCTACTATTAAAAATTAAAAAAATGTAATTGATTTGATCAATTAAACCCACAATAATATTTAACATAAATACATCAACTATGGATTCAAACCTTTGATTTTGTATCACAAAAATGAAGACAATAGAAGTGAAAGAATTGGCATGTTCTCAAGAACATATTGAGCATATTCACTAATTTCTAAACAATTATATGTACTCCATAAACATGGCAATAATTTTTCATGTACTTTATGTTTATCTATAGATATGGTTAAGCTTTTCAAATAAAAACTCTTTCCTTCAATTGTATGTTCCATTCCTTAACAAAACAATATAGATTATGGATATTATTTAATTATATTTTTGGTGACATATCAAATAAAGAAAAGGTGGCCCATTTCATGTGCCACAATAAGTTACATTGCTTGTCATGAAGTGATCTTTTCAAAAGGAAAAATGTTTTGATTCTCGGAACGTTTGATGGAAATTTGTGTGTAGAAGAAGTAGTTGTATCTATTTATAAGGGGGAAATTTTTTAAAACATAAATTTTTGAAAAATGTGAAGTCAAATCATTTGACAAAAATATCACAATATATATTTTTTAAAATTATATTGAACAAAAGTAAACAAATCAAACATTAACATCGTTTCCAATATATTTTACAGTTTGTTTAATCATTACCCTATAACTTAAATAAGTAATTTTCATTGATTGACCCCATTTACTCTCCTCTACAACACTTATTCCCAAAACCTGAAAAATAGAGTTGTTAATTTCATTAAAATTTAACATGAGGAAACAAACATCTCATGAGACAATCCTTTCATTGCTTCTATAACAAAAACAATTGTCTTGCTCAACAATAAATGTTTATAAATAGTATACAAAACTACTTTCGAACTTCATTATATGTCATTGGATTAATATTTCTTAATATCATTTGTAATTGACACTTGATATTCAAACTTCATAAAATGTCACCGGATTAATATTTCTTGAAATCAATCGTAATTGACGCTTGATATTCAAACTTTAGTATATGTCATTGGATTAATATTTTGTGAAATCAATTGTGATTGATGCTTGATACAACGGTACATTTGTGAAAACTTGGTGAACATCTTTCTATTTTACAAAAAGGTTGACGACTTGTATCTAAATTTAATAAATATAAACCTCAACAATTTGATGATATAATTTATGACACCTATAGCCGACGGTCCTTGTCTAGCACCTACAAATGTTGACTGATCCTTATCAAGCATAATGCTCTCTTCTAGAATACGCTCAACTTCTCATTAGATGTCATTATTGTTGCTTCTTTGCATGGACGACATTCATTTATTTGTGCCCCACACCACCATGACTTGGATCAAGAGAGTTTATTCTTTAATATATTTTTTGATCTCCATTTACTCTTAACACCTCCTGCATTTACATATGCATTACCTACTCCCGGACTTGAACCAGAAGGCAGTTTATTCTTCAATATAATTGATGATCACCGTCCACTCTTAACACCCCCCACATTCACATATGGATTACCTACTCCCGGACTTGGACCGGAAAATTTATTCTTCAATATATTTGTCGATCTCCATCCACTCTTAACACCTCCCACATTCACATATGCATTACCTACTCCCGAACTTGGACCAGAAGACAGTTTATTCTTCGATATATTTGCCAATCTCAATCTACTCTTAGCTCCTCCCACGTTCACAGATGCATTACCTACTCCCGGACTTGGACCAGAAGGCAGTTTATTCTTCAACATTGTACTTATCTTCAGACGTCGTATGAGTTTCATGTGACCGTGTGCGCGGCTGCACTTGGATCTTAACAGTCGCTGCTCCATCTGTATACTACTCAGCTCCACGTGCATTTCAATTTCAGGCCGGTGTTCTTCATTGACAAGAATCCTTTTTCTGTAATATTCATCATGCACTGATTTTCGTCTCAGAATTCTTCGTGCATCTGCAGTGTCAATATTGAATGATATTATGACGAAAATAAGCAGCAGCAACATGACCATCTTCACGATCGAAATCCTCCCCATTGCAATTGTTCGTGATAGCTAACAAAATGTTTTCTGATCAATCTCGTTTTCTAAAAAACAGGACAGCTAAAGAAAGTTATATTGTGAAAAAATGCTGAGAAGAAAAGAAGAGGCGAAAAACCCCGAGTCGAATGAAAAATATTTACATAGGGCAACGAATATGTTCATTTTGTGGGGTGTACAAAAGCTTATGTAAATGGTCGTGATCAATTACATGGTGTGCGGGCAGAGAAAGAAGACAGTCAAGTATGATCTTTGACATTATTTACTGACTATTTGTGCCATTTGCATTACAAAATGTCATTGACCATTTCAATTCAAGGAGCTTTTTGCCTTTTTAGGTTATTGAATTTAGTTGTGCCAAAATGTGGTCAAAACTTAAGAGTTAGTAAAGTCATCTACTCAACTAGGGGAGGTTCTTCCTCCCATTTTGATGTAAAAAAATTATTACAAAACTCTAAATAGAAAATTTGAAAAAAAAAAAAAAATATATACTATTAGAAAATTTTAAATAGAAAATTGTGATTTCATGGGACCACAACTTAATTATCTTTCGTTAAATTCTTTGGAATCTAATTATGCATGTCTATATGCACAATCATATCACTTTAGCTCTTATTTTCGAGGGGTTGAGCATCTTTTCGAAGTCATAAATAGAGGTTATATGGGTCCTTGACACATAAATATAAGTTTTAAAAAGAAATATTATGGAGATAGATGGCAATACAAAAATGTTGAGAGGATTGGTAACAAGGCAAGCAACCAAGCTCGACGTCGTCAATGCCTACAACAAATAAGAATTCATGAAATATTCAAAAGGAAATTAAGCTTGGGATGTTGAATGGGATGAAAAATAAAATAAAATTATTGGAATTCACCGATATATCATATTACTTCAAAACAAAATGATAAGTTTATAATGAATTAAAACAAAAGGCATTTAGTTGGCATACACGACCTAGAATATTAAAAATCTTTGGCAAACAAAAGGGCTAAACACAAGCACTATATATATCAAAAAACCAAATATGAAAGATCAAGCGAATGTGGTGGTAGCACCGGGGAGGTGGTGGCATCTCGTTCTTAGAAGGCACACCCCAAGTAGAAGGTTCATCTCAAGGTGGGTCAAGCATTAACAACTCGCCTCCATAAGAGTTTTACCAAAAAAATGTGAATGCAATAGTAACTCCCAACCTAGGTGGTTAGGGCAAAAACATTTGAACACTACCTCATACCAAGGATGACCACAGAAATGGGCTAGCCAAAAATGTGTCATGTAGTGGTGGGCTCTAACCCCTTTATTGAGGAAGAGTGGAAAAGAGACTATAAAATTGGCTTATACTGATGTTTGAGAAAGATAGTTGTTAAGAACCCTATAGAGGCTGATCAACAAGTGCATAGTTCATAGTGTGGGGAATACTCCTCAATGATGAAATGTCTCCTACATGTGCTAAAACCCAATAGACACCATCTCGATTTGCGCTTAAATATACATACACACCATGTTATCAAAAGAACTTTTGTCTTTTTCAATCACAATTATTTGAGAAATGTTTTCAGTTTTGCTAAAAATTGTTGCATAAATCTATATTTTTCATAACTGAAATAAAATAACTATTTTGAATAAATTCCAAAGAAACGTAATGTGTGCATTCTATTTAGCAAAATCCCCACACAACATCATACGTTGACTGAAAGGCTTTAGATGGGAGGGTTTAAAACGGCCATGAATCTTGCTCCAGTCGATTATTTCAAGGGAAAAACATATTATAAAATATTGGGTGCAAATACATTGGGAGCTTATCATTGAGGATATTCATATGTTTGAGACATCCCCTAAGGGGTACTCCTTGGGAGACCAGACACAAAAATAAGTGAGATAGTTTAGGTTCTTTTTTTTGTATTCTGAATTCTATTGAGTCAAGTAAGCTAAGTACAAGGAGAAAAATTTAAATTCTATTTCCTATTGAACATCTTAGAATCCAAGGAAAATGGACTCATAATATAATACACCAACCTAAGAGAGTGCTTTTAATAGAAAGATCACAATTCCATCACTAATCCTATCACCACATTATAGGTAGTTGTAGCCCAAGTTTATGTAGCGTGACATCAAACATAAGCTCTCTGATGTGAAGAAACTATTGTAAATATGGGTTTAATAGACGATACTTCCTCATCAAGTCAATTTAAGAGATCTAATCTTTAGAAGAGACTAAGCCAAGTATGGAAACTTAAAAATCCAATTTCTTTTATACTAGGAGTTTCGATGAGAGGAATACTAAAAGACATCATTGACTAGAGGCCACCCAAAATAATTATTAGTGGAAGATAGCTCATTTCCAAAACTAACTACTATCCACTTAAGATGGGTTTTTTCAACAAGTTAAAATTCTTTACAAATACTTTCTACCAAAAAGGACCCCGAAATTTTAGTTGACACCTTGTTGATCAAAAACATATATAATCATATGTTTCTCAAACAAACCCTTATGTGGAATTAATACATCAAAATATGGCATCTCAGTAAGATTTTCCAATTCTCATTTCCCTCCAAAATTGTCACTACATAATTAGCACAATGAGTAATTCTTTAGCACGATGAATATCAATTATTCACATGGTTATTTTTTCTTGTGGGAGAAACAAATTATATCCAAGACACTTTGTGAAGACCTTGGTCTTGTTTTTCATTATCCCATTAAAAATATCTTATCAACATAGATAATTTATTATATGAAGTCTTAGAGCTATCCTAGCAAGATGGATAGTAATTGTGGGTTGTAGAAAGAATTTCGTTGTAAGCTTGAAACTTTCATACAAGGGAAAGGTGATTGAAAATCCATAAAAATAAATATTTTCCACAATATCAACCACATATTTCCATAAATAACATTGAGATTAATATAAAGAAAAAGGAATACCTATAAACTTGAACTATTTCCCTCTTTTCATCCACTTCAATTGATATGATTTAAGCCAGAATGGCATGGGAATCATACTTTTCATGTAACACTGCATATTGGTCCATTGCAAACTTGAGTTGGAAATCTTACAAAATACATTTATGTAATGAGAAGATTCATTAAAAGAAACTTCACATTCTAAAAGGGCGATGAAATAATCATCATCAAAATAGCCATTAACCAGCACACAATTCGATGAGAGAGAAAAAATCCCCTAATAAGTCCCCTCTCATCACAGATGAATAGTAATTGTGGGTTGCAAAAAGAATTTTCTTGCAAGCTTCAAACTTTGTTACAAGGGAAAGATAATTGAAAATACATAAAGATATCATTTTTCCAAAATATTAACCATGTGTTTCAATAAATCAAAGAGAGAATAGTATAAAGCAAAAGGAATACCTATAAAATTGAACAATTTCCCTCTTCTTGTCCACTTCCATAGAAATGTTGTAAGATAGACTTGCATGGGAATCATACTTTACCTCTGACACTACATATTGGTCCATTGTAATCTTGAGTTTGATCATATGCGTGGTATCATAATTAAATGATATGGACAGGATAATTTGATGATTCAATCTTTCAGAGGACTCTACAAAGCTCCTTTTGGTGGTATTTACATGCTCCAAGTTAGCTGGTAAGGTAAATAAAAACCAGGTAGTGTTTAAAATACTTGTTGGTATAGAGATAAGTTCAAGGTTTCATGGTGAAAGACTAATTGTTCCAAATAACTTGGGAGGTTTGTTAAGTGGCCATAAAATTTTGTGGGAAGATTTAGTTGAGAAATTTGAAGAAACATGTCCTCCAATGTGCCCTACCATTGCAAGCCTAAAATGGCTAAAACAAGGAATGGTAGTTTGAGGTGAATTTGATATAATTATATGGTGGAGTAGTGTTTGATGAATTTGGATAGTATGTACAGGCCTGTTATGGTGTTATCGAATTAATGGTTTGTCTAGTGAAGTGTTTTCATATTGAAACTTACTCATGGTCTAAAACAACCCTATTAGGCCTATCAAGAAGGTGTTTGAAAAATGTGTGCATGGTTGAAATGCTTCATGAAACATATGCATTTTAGTGATTGAGAAAGTGTATCAGGGTGATGTTGATGTGTTTCATGCATTGGTAGAGCTTGGAGGTGAAGTGGAAGGTGTTGAAGGTCTGATTCCTCAAGACACATGCTTGAGTCCTAGAAGCTAGTATGACCAGTTTAGAAGATGCATGTGTTTTGGGGTCTTGTGGCATGATTTGAATGTTAACATTCAAGTATTTACAATTAGATGAAGATGTGATCTTCCCATTGATATGTTACTTATGCCATGATGAGGTGATTTGAGGTATTAAAAGGCTTGTTCTTGAAGACTCTATTTTGAGCATTATCACCATATTTAAGTGAGGTACGAGAAATCGAAGGTTTGAGGTTTGTATTCCTATTTGATGGTGTCTCATGGACTTGAAGAGTGAAACTTAGGTTCTTAAAACCTAATTGTAGGATCTCGCAAATTGGTTAGTGTCATGATGGAGTTAGTTGGTGCAGAGTTTCTTGAGCTTGTTCTTGGTACTAAGAGGTTTTGATTGACATGTGTGGAGTTGGATATGCTTTGCTGGAACTTCTATGTGAATTTTAAATTCAAATTATAACCATCGGAGGTGATGTATTATTTGTGTTGTTGGGCCTTTACTGACATAATGAGGTCTTGAAATTTAATTTTTAGTGTCATGTAATGTTTATTAATGGTGATATGACCGTCCTTATTAGTTTGTGCTAACCTAGAAATGTTTATGATGTGTGTTATGTTTGTTCATCTGAAATATTTGTGATGATGGGGATGTAAGCGAGCTAGAGGTAGTGAAAGGATAGTTGTAAGGAATCAAGGGTAGATTTTAAAATAGGTATAAGGAAGAAAGACAATAATAGGATCAGGGATTCAAGGTCATTAGACCTAATCAACATATGATGATGCATGTTTGAGTGAAGAAGAAGAAGTTATTTTGAGAAGGGTTTTGAGTGAGAAGAGATAAATTAGTGATCACAATCAGTTTTTGGAAGGGTTCACATTAAGTCCCCTCTCCCAAACATTATTATAGAATACGTGTTGAATGTCCAAAATGGGCTTTCGAAAAATGAAAAATATTCCAAAAAACAAATTCACAGAAAAAGGAAATCTCCCAAAAGGTTTCAGTATTCTCTTGAATATTTGTTAGTCTAACCAAAGCTCAAATGAAATTATATTTAATGCTATTCATGACCCATATTATGTGTTAGTTCGTGGTGATTTTCAACTACTCCTATCCATCACTCTTGTCGGCACATATCCTAAGGAAAATGTTAAAATATGGGTAAAAATTGATGAAGAATTAATTTTCAAGAATTCTAAATATTCTTATTGGATTCATTGGCCCTTTTACATAAATATTTATATATTGGAAGACTAATTTTCGTCAAATTTTGACCCCAGGGTGAAGAAACCAAGTTTTCAGCGAAGTTGGGTTAATGCAAACGCCTTATCTGTAGACAACCAAATGTGAAAATGCAGATGTTTGACACAAAAATGTAAATGCTTGGCAGAAAATGCAGATGCCCGATTACAAGTTTTAGGTGTTCTAAGACCCCATGTGACTAAAGGATGCAACCGGCATCTGAAAAGTGTAAAATATAGACTTCTAAAATGTAGACTCGTAAATGCGGACGCTTGACTATGAGACATATATGCATGACTAAAAAAAATAGACACTTGACTTTGAGATGTAAACGCTTGACTGCAAGATGCTTGAAAATTCATGAGGGACTATGAAATTCCAAAGGTAAGGAATGTATATGCTAGAGATGTATATGCTAGCGTATGTATAATGTAACCCTTGCATTGGGGTGAATATATGTATTTATATGAAATTTATTATAAACACTAGGTGATACGACCCCCCAAGCTATCTTTCTTTCAGAAATTTTAGGTGAAATGCTGCTCCAAACGACTCTTAAAAATCTCCAAATACAAATTTAAAAATCTAAATATTTGTGAATTAGCAAAGAATCTCCACTAAACATTTTCTCTATTTTTTAGAGAAACTATTCATTAGGTGTTCTTCATCTTCAAGTGGTTGAGTTGGTTCCCAGTCATCCTAGGGGTTTGTATCCTCCTTGTGGGGTTGGTGCCTCACTAAACTAGGGGTTGGTGCTCCTTGTAGGTTGGTGCCATACTAAACTAGGGGTTGGTGCTCCTTCTGAAGTTGGTGCTTCACTAAATTCCTTTGTGTTGTGTAATATATGCAAAGGTTCAATGGGTTTTCTTCCCCTTAATGGTTTCCCACTTTATATCTTGGTGTTAATGTGTTCTTTATTGATTATGTACTTGTGGATGGATGTTAAACACTTAATAAGCTCACATTGATGATACATGTTAAATGGTTGATTTGAATGATGTATGTAAGTGATGGTAAGTGAAGTAAAAAAAATTATATGAATGATTCTCCCCCCTTCGGAAATTGTGCTTCTAACGATTGGTATTAAAGAAAGGTTCTTATGACACAAGTCTAACAACTTGAGGATATCTTTAAAGCACAACAATGGGAAAATCATCTAATGTTGAAATGTTATCCAAAATTTACCCCCTAGGGTGGGTAAATTTTGATAACATGCATCAAGATTCAAATCCCGAGCAAATTGATTGATTGAGAGAAAATCAGGTTTCTAGGGTCCCTTCGTATTTTTCTAACTCCCCGGCCGAACAAACAGGAGCAAGCTCGAGAAATGCAAAAAAAAAAAAAAAAAAAAAATGCGAGAAAGGCAAATAGGTTGATCCAGGAAAGAGTGTGAAAATTGGCTAAGTCCTGCTCAAGGTAGCATTTGGGACAAGTGGGACAAATGGAAGCGGATCGGCCGAAAAGCCTCTAGGTGGCCCAAAAAGAAAATGGGACAAATGGGACGAAAGTACGCGGCGGGCGCGAAATGCCGGTTCGACCGAGAGAAAATCGACTAACTGCTGAGAGGGACAGTTCGGGACAAGCGGGCCGAAAAGGCGCGAACCGGCCGAACCGGGCGAAAGAGGTCAAAACAGTCCGAAGGCAATTGGGACATCCGGGACAAATGGACGCGAACCGGCCGGTTCGGCTGAAATCAGCACAAGGAGCACTAAGCAATTGGGACGTCCGGACGTAAAAAGAGCGATAGGGCCGAGAACAAGCCGATCACGCCACGTGTCTCAAGGAGAAAAGTCAAAAGGGTCAAAAGGTGAGTTTTGAGGGTCAACCCGAGCTAATAAAAAGAGGACACGTGTCCTATGAAAATGCGAGCTCGGGAGATAGAAAATTTGGACAAGTGTCCAAAAAGGCTAAAAATGAAGCCCCGCGGAATGCGGGGCTCGGAGAAAATGTTAGAAAATTTGGCCAAGTCAAAACCAAAAAAGGCTAAAGACGGGGAGAGAGAATTGCTCGTCCAATCAGCACGTCCCACGTGTCGTCCCAGTGGCGTATCGCGGAAAGGATTTCAAAACACGCTACTGCTTTTGTGCCCTAGATCTTCAGATCGCCATAACTTTTGATCCAGAGCTCAGATTTGCACGTTCTTTATATCAACGGAAAGCTGGTGAAATTATCTACACGATTCCGGGTCAATCTTGCGTTTTGGAGTAGTCTGGAGGGAGAAAAATTGAGAAACGGCTCTGACGCGTATTCATGGCCGGAAATGACATTCCAGCGACCAGAGTTAATGCAGAATGGGTCGCATTCTCCTGTAATCCGGTCAAAATGACAGGGTATGGGTTTGTAAGGTCCTCCATGCCATTTTAATACACCTGTAGTCAAGAAAGAATGGGCTCCCATGCCTTTGTACGTCTCCTGTCCCCTGGGTTTGACCCTTGCATTTTAAAAAGCCAGATTTGGCTCATTTTTAGGGGGGGAACATTTTTTTTGGTGCATAGCAGACTTCTTCTTTCACCTTCTTCAAGGGATTGATAAAGTATCAGACCTCTCCAAGGATTGTAACAGTTTTCTTTACCTCTCTGAGGGTGTAATGCGTATTTTGATATTAAATTGATAATGCAAGCTCTGTGAATGGGTTTCAATCCTCTGTTTGTATTATTTGCTTGATTTCAGATGCTAAATTATACATTGTTAGTCTGTGTATGTCTTTATGTTGTGAACCTTGGTCTGTGTCTATTTGCATGACTAATATGTTTCACCACTCCTTTTTGGTGCATCACCATCTTTAGTTAGTTTCAAATTTTTGCACTTCTACCCCTGTCTCCTTGCAAGTTAGAATAGGATTAGGATCTAGACCTCTGTAGCTTTGCAAAATATAGATCTAAATCAGAGGAGTTTGAGGAACCAGCCTCTAATCTGAGATTCCTCTCTCGGCCCCAAGTCCCACACTTGGAGAGAGGTTTCCATGTTGTGCAATTACACTGGATGCAAGAGTGATCAACCTAGAAATCTGATCAGCGTCCAGGGGTGCTGTAATTTTGCACTAACAGCTTTTAAGCACGCCGGTGGGACCTTAGAGGTCTTTAATTTCATTGCAACAAGATTGATGTGCACTTGTTGTAAGTTCCACTTTGAAGGAGCTTTAAAATCACACATCTGGCGACTCCAAAAGAGGCATAATCCACTGGTTTCTGCAGTCCAAGCCTGACAAATTTATGAGAAGAATACAGACCAGGTCAAGAACTAGGGAGGAAGGATTGTTTGTTTATCTACACCTATCTCCAGGCAGAGAAAGAAGAGGAAGAAGAACTCAAAGATCTGTGTCTCCACCTAATAGAACTTTTTCTACACCTCCACCTGGTAGACCTTTTCTCGCATCAACAAGGGTTCTCAGGCCAATCAGGATGGCGCAACCACTAAATCCCTTTGTCAATTTCACTGGCAGCAGCCCACTTGCCCTCAATGCACAGAATCCAGTTCCAATTGCAGCATTGAAGAACATTCCATTTTTCACTGGAGAAAATCATACCACTCCTGGTGATCATGTCAAAGACATTGCTAACGTCTGTGCAATCCATGAGATAAACGAAATGGATGTGGCTGTCAAACTGCTGGCATCATCATTCAAAGGGAAGGCATTGCAATGGTTCAGAAGCCTTGAAGCTGGTTCTATCACAAATTGGAATCAGTTATGCATAGTTCTCCATGAGCAGTTTGGAGAGAAGGGAGACAACTTGTCTCTTCTAGAACAATTAACAACTATCAAGAGAGCCCCAACGAGCAGCTGACTGACTTCAACTTCAGATTTCAAAGGTCTTGGGATAGGATTCCAGCTGGCGCAAAAAAGCAATGAAAGGTGCTTTTCTATACTATCTTAAAGCTTTGAATTCTGATATTTCTATGTTAATTCAATCTATGGGAGGCACAACCTTACCTGCTTCTTATAGCATTGCCATTAGGGCTGAAAATTGTCTTATTCAAGCTGGTAAGCTAGCTCCCAGGCCCCCAATGCCATTATACCCAAGTTTGGAGAGCCCAAGTACTAGTCAAGCACCTGTCTTAGCTCCTATTCCCACTCCTAGAAATCAAAGTTCAAATGAAGCTTCCACTTCATCTCCAAGTGCCCCAAATGAGCTTCAAGAAGTTATGAAACAATTGCAAAATTTAGGTAATGAGCTGGTCACACTCAAGAGACAGCAAGCTCAAAGTTTTAGACCTTCCTATCAGCCTCAAGCTCAACCAAATAGGCAACCATATCAACCTCAAAGACCACCCAATCCAGCTGCAAATCAAAATCAAGCAAGGCCTCCTGCCAATAGACCATTTCAGCCCTACAACCCCAATGTTGCATCTGCATCCAGAGCTTTGGTGCCAGTCCAAAATAATATGGCCCAAGAATATGATTGGTGTTTCCCGTGCAGTCAGCCACATAACCAATCAATGTGCTTTAACGGTGCATTAAATCAGGCTCTAATGGTGCAAACCATTGGTGGGTCACAAGAGTCTAGCCACGAAGGAGATCGGCAGCCAAAGCACCTCAAAGCAAGGGACATCTCCGAACGAAACTACTCTTGTCAATTGGCAAGCAGAGGATTTCGTGGCATGAATCGTGCGGTTTCTCGGGGTGTTGCTGCCAACACAAGGTCAAAAAGGAGAAATTTGGGTGAAGAACAGCCATTAGCCCCAGCCAATCCACAACCTTCCACAGCTCCACAAATGATTGGCAAGCAAAACCCAGTTTCAAATGCACAAGGGCAGCCAAGAACAGCCCCTAGGCCAACTCAAATGCCAGCTGTTGCTGCCCACATACAAGGAGCAAATGTGCAAACCAAGGGACAGCAGAGAGATCCTTCATCACCATTCAGTATCATTGATCAGATGAAGAAGACAAACGTCAATATATCTATGTGGGAATCCCTATCCATCCCAGGCCAAAGAAATCTGCTGCAAGCTGCCATAAAGGATTGGCCAACTTCGAATCAGCAGATCCAAATGCAGGAGAAGGTACTCACAAATGCTGCCCAGCCTGAAGGAAATCATGGAGCACAACAAGGTAGAATGCTGAAGCCTCCCCCTTTTATGTTTCGTTAATCATTGGAAATCAGCTAGTGCATAATTGCATGATAGATTCCGGGGCAAGTAGCTCAGTAATGCCTAAACAGATAGGCGATCGGTTAGGGTTCCAAAGATGAATTAACATCTAAGGGAGTAGAAGTGCACGGTTGGATGGGACAAGAATAATAGCAATGATTGGAGTGATTAGAAATTTGAATCTTACCTTACATGCATGTCCAAATGTTGTTGTCTTACAAGATATATCAGTCATAGACCTTCCACCACTCTTTGCCCTCTGTTTGTCAAGGGACTTCACTGCCAAAATTGGGGGATATTTGTCCGCTGATTGGTCTCACATGTTATTCAGAACAAGGTATGGAACTAAGGCTACAATTAGGTCAGAACCTATTGCAAACTTCCACATTGAGCCCTATACTCCAAGTCAGATTAATGCCAATTGCTCAGCATTTGATCAAGAAGATCACCCTGGCACTGATGAAGCCGACACTAAGGTTGGAAGTATTCCAGATTTGACTCTTGATGAATGGGCAAACAAGATACATGCTTTTGATCCTTATCAAGAAGTAGAAGAATCTGAGCTAGGGGTCTATTGTATACACGAAGAAAGTCAACTTATTCCTAGCATCACCAGGCCAAACCACAAGGATGACAATGAAGTATGGCAGCTGTTTTTCAATGGATCAAGGAGTAGACAAGGCGCAGGAGGTGGAGCCATGCTTATTTCACCTCAAGGAGTAAAGTATTATTCAGCTTTTAGATTTCAATTTGCATGCTCCAATAACACTGCTGAATATGAAGCCTTGGTGCAAGGGATGCATTGGGCAATAAAGAAAAAAATAAAGAACTTGCAAGTTTTTGGGGACAGTGAGCTGATTGTAAATCAGGTCAAGGGACAACATGCTGCCAAAAATGATCTACTCAGATGCTACAAGAATAGGGTGTGGGACCTCATGGAAGATTTTGAGGGCTTTGGCATCAAATCCATCCCTAGGAAAGAGAATCAAGCTGCTGACAGGCTTGCAGCAGTAGGGGCAGCCTTTGACATTATAGAAAACATTCAACAAGACAAGGTACAGCCAAACATCCACGTGATTGTGAGGCCTTCAGTGCCGGATAACGATGTCAGTTGGCAAGTATTTGAGAATGATCAGCAAATCATCCACTTCTTGCAAGAAGAAGCTGAGTTCTCAGCTAAGAATCAAGAGAAGTTGGAACAGCAATATGGTGACCAGGTAATACAGCTGAGAACTGACAAGCTGCCCAAGGGACTTATCACTTTGGAGTCCATTTTTAACCCCAATGATCAGTTTAGAAAGGAGAAAGCAAACATTCAGGTCAAGGGAGAAGATTCGATATCCATCTTGGTAGAGGAGAACAAGCCACTACAAATTGGAAAGATGACAACTGAACAGGAAAGGTATGAGTTCATACAGCTATGTCAAGAATTCCCTGACGTGTTTGCTTGGAGTTATGAAGATTTGAAAGGGTTCAATCCCAACTTAGCTCAGCATACCATTGAATTGGACCCAAATACTAAGCCTATCAGGCAGAAACAGAGACCAGTCAATCCACACATGGAGCCTCTCATGAGGAAAGAACTGGACAAGCTGATTGAGTCAAGAATCATATTCCCAATCAAGCATTCTAGTTGGGTTGCCAACTTAGTTCCAGTCAGAAAGAAGAGTGGAGAGATCAGGCTATGTGTTGACTTCAGAGATTTGAATAGAGCCTCTCTCAAGGACCATTATCCACTCCCTTCCATGGAGCAAATACTGCAGGTCGTAGCTGGTTCAGAAAGGTTTTCACTACTTGATGGTTACTCAGGCTTCAATCAGATTATGGTAAAGGAGGAAGACCAGTTCAAGACAGCCTTCACAACCAAATGGGGCACATATGCTTACAAGAAGATGCCATTTGGACTGTCAACGCCAGAGCAACATTCCAGCGAGCTATGGATATGGCATTCAAAGGCTTGATCAACAAGATAGTGCTGATATACTTAGATGATATTATCAGTCTTCTCAAAGAATGCTTTGCAGACCATCTCTTTCACCTCGTGCAAATGTTTAAGAGGTCTAGAAAGTTTGGTGTGTCTTTGAATCCTAAGAAGTGCATCTTTCTTGCACATGAAGGGAAGCTCCTTGGCCATATTGTCTCCAAGGAAGGATTAGCAATTGATCCAGAGAGGGTTGAAGCCATAAGAGCTCTACCATTGCCAAGTCACAAGAAAGCCCTTCAGAGTTTCCTGGGAAGGATAAACTTTGTTCGGAGGTTTGTCCCAAATTTTGCAGCCCTTGTCAAGCCCATCACCAAAATGTTAAGAAAAAGCATGGCTTTCAAATGGACGGCAGAAGGCAAGGAGAGTTTTGAAGCAATCAAAGAAGCCATCTCCCAGGCACCCACTCTCATCAACCCAGACTTTTCCAAGGATTTCATCCTCTATGCATTTGGAGGTGATGACACTATTTCTACCATTCTGGTACAGCAGAACAAAGATAATGATGAGCAGCCGATTGCCTTCTTCAGCCAGAGCCTAGGTGACTGCGAAATGAGGTACTCTTTTATTGAAAAGCATGTGCTTGCAGTAATCAGAAGCTTGAAGAAATTCAAGCATTTAGTCTCAAACAACAAGGTACAGTTGCTGGTCTCACATGCTGGGGTTAAGGATTTCCTCCTCAACAAGGATTTGAATGAGAAAAGGGCAGGTTGGATCACCCGTGTCATGGAGTATGACATTGAGATCAAGATCACCAAGCTGGTAAGAGGCAAAGGTTTGTGTGAGCAGCTCGCTTCCAAACAACCAGACAACCCAGAAGATGAAGAAGACGTTGTCCTGCTATTACAAGATGATCAAAAACAGGAAAATGATGATGTGTCCACTCCCTGTTGGACTCAGAATATGATACATTTCCTACAGACGGGCATGTGCCCTCTAGAAATGAGCAAAGCAAAAAGAAGATACTTCAGGTTGCAGTCAATTCCATATACCATCATTGATGGAGTTTTGTTCAAGAAGGACGTGAATGGAGTGCTGCTGAGATGCATTAACACAGGTCAGATTCAAAGGGTGTTGGAAGAATTTCATAATGGACCAGCTGGTGGCCATTTTGCACCAAGAGTGACAGCTCTAAAAATCATGAAGGCTGGTTATTATTGGCCTAAAATCTTCAGTGATTGCTATGCATGGATCAAGAGGTGTAAGAATTGTGCATTCTTCACAGGAAAAGAGAGACTCGCTGCCCTTCCATTGCATCCAATTACAGTAGATCAGCCATTCATGCAGTGGGGTTTGGACTTCATTGGAGTCATCAATCCCAATTCGAGCCAAGGGCACAAATGGATTTTGACAGCCACAGACTACTTCACCAGATGGACAGAAGCAGTAGCACTCAAAGAGGCGAATGAGTCTAGCATCTTGGACTTTTACGAAGGGATAACTACCAGATTTGGTGTACCTGCTACAATAGTCTCTGATAATGCATTGGCATTCATCGGATCTAAAGTGACTGAGTGGGCTGTCAAGAACGGGATTTACCTGAGCACTTCATCAAACTATTACCCTCAAGGTAATGGCCAGGCCGAGTCTACAAACAAAAACTTGCTGAGGATCATTAGGAGGACTCTTGATGAGAATCAGAGGGCTTGGCATACCAAACTGAAGTCAGCCTTATGGGCTGATAGGATAACTCCCAAAAGATCCACAGGTAACTCTCCATTTAGGCTTGTCTACGGAAGAGAGGCAATCTTGCCCATGTCACTTGAGTTGCCAACGTTGGAACTCATGAAACAGCTGGAGTTACTAGAGTTTGAGCCCATGGAGGTGAGGTATGCAGAGTTGATGGAGCTGCAAGAGATCAGAGATCAGGCATCCCAAGCAATGGAAAAGGATCAAGCTTTGATCAAAAAGACCTTTGATAGGAAGGCCAAAGACATATCTTTTCAAGTAGGAGATCTAGTGCTGAAATGGGATGTGGACAGAGCAAAACCAGGAAGGCATTCAAAATTTGATGCCATTTGGAGTGGCCCATACATGGTCACAAAGTGCAAGAGCAACAATGCTTTCCAATTGGCCTCATTGGATGGTGAAGAACTGCAGATTCCAGTAAATGGAATCTATCTCAAGCGTTGCTTCTAGAGGGAGGTTCACTACACCTATAGATATTAGATTAGATTTTCTTTCCTCCAAGTGCTTGTGCACATTGTTTTGCTGTAGGTTAGTTTTGTTTTCCCTAAGTGCCTTGGCACAGCTTGCTGTCCATGGAGATGTTTAGCATGTCTTTGCTTTCATCAGGTCACATTCCATCTTCCCCTTGCACATTCTGAGTCAGTTTGGATTCTAACAGAATATTTGATGACTCCATGCCCAATGGATTGCTTCAGGAAACTGGTCTTTCCATCTAGCAAGCAGATGATCCCGCTGAGTCGCCAAATTGTTATCCAAAATTTACCCCCCCTAGGGTGGGTAAATTTTGATAACATGCATCAGAAGATTCAAATCCCGAGCAAATTGATTGATTCAGAGCAAAATCAGGTTTCTAGGGTCCCTTCAGGTATTTTTCTAACTCCCCTGGCCGAAGAAACAGGGAGCAAGCTCTGAGAAAATGCAAAAAAAAAAAAAAAAAGTGCAGAAAGGCAAATAGGTTGATCCAGGAAAGAGTGAAAATTGGCTAAGTCCTGCTCAAGGTAGCATTTGGGACAAGTGGGACAAATGGAAGCGGATCGGCCGAAAAGCCTCTAGGCGGCCCAAAAAGAAAATGGGACAAATGGGACAGAAGTACGCGGCGGGCACGAAATGCCGGTTCGACCAAGAGAAAATCGACTAATCACAGAGGGACATTGGGACAAGTGGGCCGAAAAGGCGCGAACCGGCCGAACCGGGCGAAAGAGGTCAAAACAGTCCGAAAGCAATTGGGACATCCGGGACAAATGGACGCGAACCGGCCGGTTCGGCCGAAATCAGCACAAGGACCACTAAGCAATTGGGACGTCCGGGACAGAAAAGAGCCGACAGGGCCGAGAACAAGCCAGATCACGCCACGTGTCTCAAGGAGAAAAGTCAAAAGGGTCAAAAGGCGAGTTTTTGAGGGGTCAACCCGAGCTAATCAAAAGAGGACACGTGTCCTATGAAGCAAGGAATGCGGAGCTCGGGGAGAAGTTAGAAAATTTGGCCAAGTCAAAACCAAAAAGGCTAAAAATAAAGGAAGACCCCGCGCCCCTGTCGACAAATCAATACATGCCACGTGTCCCAAGTGGCGGGGGCGCGGGCGGAAGGTGGAAAATGTTCCAAGATCACAAAAAGTCAAAGATTTCAAATGAAAGCCCGCGAAAGATAGAGGAGAGAGAATTTCTCGTCCAATCAGCACGTCCCACGTGTCGTCCAGGTGGCAGAGCGCGGGAAAGGATTTCAAAACACGCTTTCGCCTGTTTTGTGCCCTAGATCTTCAGATCGCCATAACTTTTGATCCAGAGCTCGGATTTGCACGTTCTTTATATCAACGGAAATCTGGTGAAATTCTCTACACGATTCCGGGTCAATATTGCGTTTTGGAGCAGTCTGGAGGAGAAAAATTGAGAAACGGATCTGACGCGTATTCATGGCCGGAAATGACATTCCAGCGACCAGAGTTAATGCAGAATGGGTCGCATTCTCCTGTAATCCGGTCAAAATGATAGGGTATGGGTTTGTAAGGTCCTCCATGCCATTTTAATACACCTGCAGTCAAGAAAGAATGGGCTCCCATGCCTTTGTACGTCTCCTGTTCCCTGGGTTCGACCCTTGCATTTTAAAAAGCCAGATTTGGCTCATTTTCGAGGGGGAACATTTTTTTGGGCATAGCAGACTTCTTCTTTCACCTTCTTCAAGGGATTGATGAAGTATCAGACCTCTCCAAGGATTGTAACAGTTTTCTTTACCTCTCTGAGGGTGTAATGCGTATTTTGATATTAAATTGATAATGCAAGCTCTGTGAATGGGTTTCAATCCTCTGTTTGTATTATTTGCTTGATTTCAGATGCTAAATTATACATTATCAGTCTGTGTATGTCTTTATGTTGTGAACCTTGGTCTGTGTCTATTTGCATGACTAATATGTTTCACCACTCCTTTTGGTGCATCACCATCTTTAGTTAGTTTCAAATTTTTGCACTTCTACCCCTGTCTCCTTGCAAGTTAGAATAGGATTAGGATCTAGACCTCTGTAGCTTTGCAAAATATAGATCTAAATCAAAGGAGTTTGAGGAACCACCTCTAATCTAGAGATTCCTCTCTCGCCCCAAGTCCCATACTTGGAGAGAGGTTTCCATGTTGTGCAATTACACTGGATGCAAGAGTGATCAACCTAGAAATCGATCATCCACGGGTGCTGTAATTTTACACTAACGAAACAACATTGATGTGTCTAAGAAAGAATAGTTTTTTTAGATTCCTAGACAAGGTATATCAATATAAATTTAATTTTATGAATGATGAGCATGATCAATCCATTAAATAGTTGGAATCTCAAGTCAAGTTAGTGTCAGAAGCTCTCAAAATACAAGAAGAAGAATGTTACAAGCTCAAGTCTGAAGTAGAAATCCTAAGAGATAGAGAATAAGATTACATCTGGAATGAAGATGAGTTGAAGTTCTTGAAATGAGAGTTGGAGTATAAGTATAGAATATTGAAGACCTATGAGAGGTTAGAGATGAGTTGTATAGATAACCAAGCAGGTCCAAGTACTTATGAAGATGTGAAGGATACCAAGAAGATAGATTCAAATAAGTATAACCCTGTTAAGCAGCCAAATGCAATGATTTATAGTTATTCTTTCAATGGTTATCATTATGTTTGTCATGAATTTGTTTAGAAAGCTAGAGATTGCAAGAGGAAGTTCTCAAGGAATGACTATTTATGGAATTATGAAATCTCCTTCAAAGGTAAGTGTTTTTCATGTTGTGAATATTGGCATAAGGCTATGGATTGTATTTGGAACCTAAGATCATATGAATCAAGAGGAAATAATAGTGTCTTATCTTATAACTATCATAAACTAGGTCATATAGCCATATTTTTTCATTATGAGTCTTCCAAACAAGGCAAGAAGTTTGATGCATTTAGAAAGGGTAAGAGTGTTCAAGAAAATCTAAGGTGTTTGTCAAGAGGTCTGTTAAAGAAGAACCAAGCACAACCAAGGAAATAAATAATTCTCATCCTTTAGAGACAATCAAATAAGATTCAAGGGTAGTAAAAGTTCTCAAGAATAGTGATCATGTAATAAAGTAAAAGAGGAACCTTAACCTGAAACAATCAAGATCATCTTGAAATCTTATCATGCATATAATAAAAATGAGACAATCAAATAAGTTTCATGATCTAACAAGAATCCAAAATATGTTGAAAAGGATAAAAAGGAAGAAGTTAAGATAGTCAATTTCAATTATGATGTATCCACGAGAAAGAGAGGATTGCTAGCTATAGTTGAGAATAAGTTTGTATTTGAAGAAGACCATATGTGTTTGACAGGTTTCCAATTTGAAGAAAAAATTGAAGATTTTTTATCAAGTCTAAGAAGCCATATATGAATTCAATAAGGAAGAAGGACATGGAGGTTTGGGACTCTTCTGAAGAGTTCATATTGTTCTAGTTCCCTAAGAAGAATGGGGTGTCTTCACTAAGATTCTTGAAGACATTCATCGGTTAAGGAAGCAATGAGGTATATGTTGTTCTTTATTTAATAGGGTATATTACTAGAAGAAAGGCATCATGATAAGATGTTTCAAATAGATGTCAGTAGTTGGTAGATCTCAAAAAGGGCCAGTCATGACTTTTTATGCATCAAGATGGTATACGTGTGTCTTGTATCATTCATAAGAGGTATGATGGATGCTTCCTGATTTGTTGATAAAAATGATCAAAGTCAGGTGCCCATGTTTCATTATTTCAATTAATATTTGTATGATGAAGGACTGTCATGGAATCATGTGTTCGATGTTTTTAATACTTGGTTGACTAATTTTTGAAGACATTGTTAAAGTTCCATTTCTACTCTAGAAGGGTTTGCAGGTGTATAACAACTGTCAAAGAAGATATGTAGAAATTTGAGGATTGTATGAAGCTAGAATGCTTTAGGATGAAGTTACAAGTAAGTTCCCAAAAATGATGAAGACTTTAGAATATTGACTACAAGGTATGTTTCTTGATCCAGTGAAATTAGGGTTTGTAAGTGGCGTCATAAGGTATGAACAGTCTCAAGTTTATAATCTATTGTCATCAGTGAAAAGGATAGTGAGAACAACATACCTTGGCTCCTTGTTATGGATGATATATAAAAATTGATTAAAGGGTTATATCATATATTGGAGTTGAATCCATATCTATGACGTTCATGTTACTCTATGAAGTTGTTGACCTGATCTGATTTGTGATCAAAGATAGCTACACTTAAGGGGGTTTAAGAAAAGATAGTAATGATCATGTTGAGTATAGTTTATTGAGGAGAAAGATAGGATAGGGAAGGTTACAGGATTCCTTTATCATGAAGATGTGGGAAAGAGTACATTGCATGGAGTATGAAGGTTAAAAAGTATTTTGGGCATAATGTATAAATTATTCACTGAGATTTTTTATAGCTTTTGTCCCTCGAATGGATATGGGTATAACATAGTTTCATGGGGATTTATTTGTTCCTTTTGTGCTTGTTTAAGGATTAAAGAGATTAAGGAGATCCCAAATGTATCTTGAAGGTATTTCTTGAGCTCATTCTATCATGGTAATATTCCAAAGGACTCGTGTAGAGTCTAGAGTACTGTAAAGGCCTTGAAAGTATGATACAATGCATGATAGTTTTATGAAGAGCATCAATAAGGTTTGCAATAATTCGAGAAGTTAATAAAAATGTAATAAAAATTATGATATTATATTGCATCAACTCAAGGGGAGCAACAATGATTTGAGGGACTATGAAGATGATTGAATCCCAGGAACATACCAAATCCATTTAGAGATATTGTGTGATGTTTGAAGGAGTGATTTTCTCATATGATTCAAGGAAGGATTAAGAAGGCCTGACAGAGGTTGAGAAGTTTCAAGTGCTAAAATGAAAGGGATTAGAAGATATAACATAGTGATAGACAAATTGGAGATGAAATAGTATACTAGTGGTGTCTAGTATGACTTGTGTTACGTCTGTAGATGATAATAATTCTCTTGAGAAATAAGGTATGTTTGAAGGTTAGATTGATGAAGAATAAAAATTTGGGTAAGAATTTTTTTTCTGTCTGATAGTCAGTGGGTTTGTGTTTACTCACAGAGATATCTACTACTCAAGGTGCTTCACCATTTTCTTTAAGGATTTAGATGGAATAGATAAGGGTATGGGAAAATGAGGAGTACATGTTGTGATGGTCGGTTAAAAGGTCATTGCACACGTTCTGACTTCTTGATCCAATGCTGACTATGAGAGATTCCTTTTGGCTAGGAGGAACTACTTGAAATACAAAGCAAGACCACAAAAGAGGTTTAAATAGTATATGATAGTGGACTGCCTAGTGTATGCTAGATCTGGGAAATGTGATATTTCCTAGAAGGCCGTTAATCCATTGTTTATAAATCAACATAAAATAACTTAAACATGTAAATAAAATAATCTAGTGCTAGCATTTTGATTTGGGTGCCTCAGATTACTATCAGTGTCAATCCGATTAAATACTAAAATCTTATGAAGATAAAGGTTTTGGGATGGGTTTTGGGTAGTGTAGGTGGTCTATAGGTCATGATGAGTCTTGTAAGGTTGGGTGAGATTTTGAGTTGTTTTTGGTGAGGTAATTAGGTTGCTAGTATGGAACAATATTATCGATTACGTAGAGACTACATTGGTCAAGGTGACTGATGTTGGTTTAGGTATGACCGATATTGATTGATGTGGAAAGTGGAAAAGAGTAAGGTGGAGGGTGTTTGGAATCTCTTCTATCTTGGAATAGAGAGTTGAAGGGTTTTGTGGGGGAGGGTGAGGTGACAGATCCAAAATAGGTGTGGTAAGGATTTGAGTGAGGTTTGGGGTAGGCTAAGGGTTGAAGTGTTAGGTTGGATTGATAATCACAATGACCGATATTGATTAAGAATATCGATGTTGGTATAAGATGAACCAACCACAGTTAGGTTTAACCATTTTTGGTGACTGGGGAAACTGGAAGATGTTGTAGAATGGGTTTTCCGTCCTCTCTCTGACTGCACAAAGAGTTTGGAGGGTGTTTGTAATGTCTACGTGAGGGAGGAAATTTTATTTAAGGATTTAAATGAAACAGATAAGGGTATGGGCCAAGGAGGAATACCTGTTGTGATGGTTGATTTGAAGGTAGTTCCGTGCGTTCTAGCTTCTTTATGCAATGCTGACTGTGAGAGATTCATTTTGGCTAGGAGGAACTAACTGAAATATAAAGCAAGACCACAAAAGAGAGTTAAATAGTATATGATAATGGGCTGCCTAGTGTATGCTAGATTTGGGAAGTGTGATACTTCCTAGAAGGCCATCAATCCACTATTTATAAATCAACATAAAATAACTTAAACATGTAAATAAAAGAATCTAGTGCTAGCATTCAGATTTGGGTGCCTTAGATTTCTTTCAAAATTGTTCGATAAAATACTAAAGTTATATGCAGATAAAGGATTTTAGTTGGGTTGTGGGTAGCGTAGGTGTTCTGTAGGTCACAAACAAACTCTTCGTAAGGTTGGGTGATATTTTGAGTTGTTTTGTATGAGGTAATAAGGTTTCTAGTTTAGTCCGGAACATTATTATAAGAAATAGAGAGTGATGTTGGTCGGGGTGATCAATGTTGGTTTAGGTATGACCAATACCGGTTGATGTGGAAAGTGGCAGAGAGTCATGTGGAGGGTGTTTGGACTCTCTTCTATCTTAGAACAGAGAGTTAAAATGGTTTCTGTTGGGGAGGGTGAGGTGACAAGTCCAAAATAGGTGTGGTAAAGTTTTGAGTGAGGTTTGGGTATTCTAAGGGTTGAGTTGTTAGGTTGGGTTGACAATCACAATGACTGATATCAATTAAGCTTATCGATGTCGGTATAAGATAGACTGACCACGGTTAGGGTTAACAAGTTTCAGTGACTACGGGAACTGGAAGATGATGTAGAATGGGTTTTGGGTCCTCTCTATGAATGCACAAAGAGTTTGGAGGGTGTTTGTAAGGTCTACGTGAGGGAGGTGGTTTTCTTTAAGGATTTAGATGAAATAGATAAGGGTATGTTCCAAGGAGGAATACATGTTGTGATGGTCACTTTAATGTTCATCAAGCGCATAGTCTAACTTCTTGATCCAATGCTAATTATGAGAGATTCCTTTTGGCTAGGAGGAACTACCTAAAATATAAAGCAAGACCACAAAAGAGAGTTAAATAGTATAGACAATAGAATTCCTAGCGTATATGCTAGATCCTGAAGTGTGATACTTCCTGAAGGCCATCAATCCCTTATTTATAAATCAACATAAAATATCTTAAACATTTAAATAAAAGAATCTAGTGTTAGCATTCTAATTTTTGTACCTCAGATCACTATAAGTGTCGATATGATAAAATAATAAAATTTTATGCAGATAAAGGTTTTGAGTTGGGTTTTGGGTAGTGCAGGTGGTCTATAGGTCACAGATAGAGTCTTGGTAAGGTTGGGTGAGATTTTGAGTTGTTTTGGGTTAGGTAATTAGGTTGCTAGTCTGGAACAATATTATTAGACACACGAGACCAATAAAAGTCACTGGTATCGATGTCAGTTTAGGTATGACCAAAACCATTTGATGTGGAAAGTGGCAGAGAGTCAGGTGGAGGGTGTTTGAACTCTCTTCTATCCTGGAATAGAGAGTTGGAAGTGTCTCTGTGGGGGAGGGTGAGGTGATAGGTAAAAAATAGGTGTGGTAAGGTTGTGAGTGAGGTTTGGGGTAGGATAAGAGTTGATTTTTAGGTTGGGTTGACAATCACAGTGATAGATATCGATTAAGCAGATTGATGTCAGTATAAGACGGACGGACCACGATTAGGGTTAACCGGTGTCGGTGACTATGGGGAATTGGAATATGTTGTAGAATAGGTTTTGGGTCCTCTTTGTGAATGCACAAAGAGGTTAGAGGGTGTTTGTAAGGTCTACGTGAGGGAGGCGGTTTTATTTAAGGATTTAGAAGAAACAGATAAGGGTATTGGCCAAGGAGGAATATTTATTGTGATGCTTAGTTTAAAGGTCATTCCGCGGCTTCTGAATTCTTTATCCATTGCTGAATGTGAGAGATTCCTTTTTGCTAGGAGGAACTACTAGAAATATAAATCAAGACCATAAAAGAGAGTTAAATAGTATATGACAGTGGATTGCCTAGCATATGCTAGATCCGAGAAGTGTGATACTTCTAGAAGGCTATCAATCCACTATTTATAAATCAACATTAAATAACTTAAACATGTAAATAAAAGAATCTAGTGCTAGCATTCTAATTTGGGTGCCTCAAATTACTATCAGCGTCGATTCAATAAAATACTAAAATTATATACAGATAAATGTTTTGAGTTGGTTTTCGGGTAGTGCAGTGGTCTGAAGGTCACAAATAGATTCTTGGTAAGGTTGGATGAGCTTTTGAGATGTTTTGCGTTAGGTAATTAGGTTGGTGGTCTGGAATAGTATTATCAGACACAAAGACCAACATCGGTTTAGGTATGACCGATACCGGTTGATGTGGAAAGTGGATGAGAGTCAGATGGAGGGTGTTTGGACTCTCTTCTATCTTAGAACAGAGAGTTGGAAGGGTTTTTGTGGAGGAGGGTGAGGTGATAGGTCCAAAACAAGTGTGGTAAGGTTTTGAGTGAGGTTTGGGGTAGGCTAAGGGTTGAGTTGTTAGGTTGGGTTGACAATCACAGTGACCGATATCGATTAAGGAGACCGATGTCGGTATAAGATAGACCGACCATGGTTAGGGTTAACCAGTGTCGGTGACTATGAGGAACTAGAAGATGTTATAGAATGGGTTTTGAGTCCTCTCTTTGACTACATAAATAGTTTGGAGGGTGTTTGTAAGGTGTACGTGAGGGAGGTGGTTTTGGGATAGGTTTTCGTGAAGTTTAAGTGGGGTGTGAGGGGGTGGTCAATATAGAGAAATCTGAGGGATAGATCTAAGTAAGAACAATCAATAGATGATGGAAAATAGAGAATAAATCTGCAAGTGATAGAGGAGAAACCAACTTACTTGGAGTTCAGACGGGTTCTAAATACCTGTAGTTGTGGAGAGGTGGTTGAAGATGCTGGTGACGGTTGCTCTATATAATGATGTTTAGTGATATGGTAGTGCTTCCAGGAATGCTACCATGGATGAAAATACCTTCTTATCAGTCCTTGTGCTAGCTATGGCTGTCTAGACATGCAAAAGGGCTCTGGTTCTTTCTTGCATGCATATCTCCTTCATTCCAAAACTCTAGAATGTGCCAACCTTTCAAAAATGGTTACCAAAATGAATATATGGTAACCAACGATGGTTTAGGGTGAACGACATCGATTTGGCGTTGACCGGCGTTGGTTAAGGCAGGAAATTGTAGGTTTACAAAAAATGCTAGATCTTGGCAATCTTTTGGGCCAAGTTTGTTTATTCTTCTAGATCAAAAGGGAATGTTGCGCTTTAGAGAAGTGGGAATGTGGTTAGAAGAAGTTAGGCATGTGATTTTAGGGTTAAACTAAGTCTTATTTAATTAAGGTAGGGAATAAGTCTTAGTTAGTTATGGTGAATAAATATTGAGTACTAGCAAAAGGGAAACATGCTACAACTTGGTTTTTGATGAGGTGTCTAGGTGAGGTGAAAATTAATTTTAATTAAGGTAATTAAATAATGAATGAAGTGAGGATGTGTATTACTTTAATAATAAATAATTAAACTAATATTAATTTGGGGTTTAAAAGGGTCATGGTTTGGTGAATCTATTTAAGTTGGCTATTCGAAAAGGGACCAAGGGGAGTGTGACTCATCCGGTGTTTACACTTTTCCCCTTTTGTTGCATAGCTTGTATTGGAAAGCGACGTTGGAAAAAACAAGAAGTGATGGACCCATGTGTGGGTGAAGGTGGTCCCCCTAAAACTAGGTAATGATGAGGTGTGATATGGAATCTGTGAGTGGTTTGATAAATGTGTAGTTGGTGAAGATAGGTGGGGAAGGGTATGAGTACTATGGGAAAGAGTGATGGTCAACGTGGGTAATAGGTAATAGGATGAGGTAAAAATCAAGTCATTGGTAATGGCAATCAAATGTACACACACATATAGATTGCAACACGGTACCAAGTGGAAGAGCTTGTGAAATCTACATTATCCAAGGTTGATAGGTTTATCCAAACAAGGGTGAAGTGATTCAGGTATCCAAGGTATAAGATATGGTCTAGAAACACAACGTATGTTAGGTGGAGAAACGTTTAAGTATGTTTCGGTACACCAAATGTTTGATTAGTATAAATGGAATGATAATAGGAAAGGTATGCTTTTTAAGCTAAAACAAAACAGTAATAACATTTCAAGGTATAGCAAGTTCATAAGGTCAATGGTCACACCCAGGTTGGTCGTTCATAAAAATAGGTCATGACATGGGTAAGACAAAGGTATAGATAAAATAAGAAATCCTAAGACACAAAAAAGGAATTGTGTCTAGGATCGTAGGTATGGTTCAATGGGTGTCCAGAATGATAAAAGGCATGTTGGCACTAATGGTTGCAAGGAAAAAGGAAGCTTAGCAAGGCCAAATAGATACAAGTATGAGGTTGTAGTTATGTGTGTAATTTCTAGTGTTATTGTTTATGTGATGGAAGCTAGGTGGATTAAGCATGATTGAGTCAAGGTCATTGGCATGATTGAGTGAGGTCACTTAGGCATGGTTGGGATGTAATGAGATATAGGGTTCACTCAGCGTAACAAATTTACGTTGTCCAAGGTTGCTAGGTTCATCCAAACAAGGGTTATTAAGGTCCGGTATCCAGGGTAGAGGATATGGTCCAAATACACAACGAGATAAGATGCAGGAATGTGTAGGTGTGGTTCTCTTACATTAAAAAGGTCAAAGGGTCAAGGTTGGTTTGGATAAACGTCATGACATTGAGGTAAGGTAAGGTCATTAGGATGAAAAAATAGGTACCATCATCATAAGATGCAACGAGTGAGTGAATTGGAGTTTCCACATAATCAATGGTTGGGTAGGTAGGTTTGGGTAGGGTAGGTTGTAGGTAAGGCCATGTGAGGGGCATAAACATGCCCTAACTGATGGTGAGGTTGGGTGATAAGTAATAAGGTCATGGGGGTGAGGTGTAAGGTCAAGGTCAACTTTGGGTTAGGTGGAAAAGGGTTTTGCATCTAAGTACATATGTATGGATACACATAATTTGATGATTTATATAGATATGGTGATATTTATGGTATGATGTGGATATTGTGTTTATAAATTTATTTTTTTTGTGTATGTGGTGGAAATTAGGTAATTTAGGCATGATAAAGTTAGGTCGGTTCAGGCATGGATGAGTTAGGTCGGTTAGGCATGGTGGAGTTAGGTAATAGGCATGGTGGAGTCAATTCATAGGCATGGTGGAGTTGGGTCATATGCATGGTGGAATTAGGTTGGTTAAGCATGGTGGAGTTAGGTATAGGCATGATGTAGTCAAGTCATAGACATGGTTGAGTCATGGTTTATGATTTTGGTTTAATGTCCAAGTTATTGGTAACATGGGAAATAAATGATGAGTTATATGTATGTTAAGGTGTAAATTTCCAAATTTGATCATATTATAGAAATTTGGAATGATGGATTAGATGTTTTGATGGTGTGATAAAATGGTAGATATGTATGAATGTTTTCCAAATGATTATGAAAAATGGAAACTAATTAAGGTTGAATGTTGATAGAAAACATGTGGAAGAAAATGGGTTAGGGTAAAGAGTGGCTGAGCTAACCTCCAAGGGCCCCATGCCCTAGGAGTGCTGCCTACATAGCCCCGGTGAAAAGGGGCCTCAATCCAATATAGTTCTCCCATAAGCTAGGGAAGAATGTGATGAGGGAAAGGAATGGGTTGGTAAGTTTTAGGTATGATTGATTGTAGGTCAAAGGCATGGTTGAGTCTTAGGTGATAAGCATGGTTGAGTCTTAGGTGATAGGCATCATTGAGTCTTAGGTGATAGGCACGGTTGAGTTGTTTACAATGTAGGTGTCAATGGTCTGGTCCTGTATATGATAATCAATAAGTAATGAGGAAGGTGAATAGTAAGAGGACATAAAAGAGCCACTTAATTGAAAATAACTTTAATGAGTCTACCATACCGAAGATGGAATTATGAACGTAAGACCTAAAAGGTGTTGCATAATGGACTATTCTAAGGGTGAAGAAAGTCACATGATTTCATAATGTTGCATTTACGAAAGTCCCCTGAGAGCAGAGCGAAAATTAGGCGAAAAGGCAATGAGGTGAAATTAGGTGGTTTAGCATAACTTAGTGTACAAAATCATGTTTACCTAGCAAGAAACCCAAGATAAATAATAGGAAAATCCATGAAAAAAAGTTATCATTTTCTTTGTTTGTTTTTTTAATAGACTGAATCATGCGGGAAGTCTATATGGGATGAGTCTATTATATCCTTGAGATATTCATGAAGCTGATCGATACAGGAAGCTTCTGGACATTTTATTGTATTTTTAAAATGAATTTATATAGTTTTCCTTCAACAAAGTATTCTATTTATAGCATTGATATAGAGAGAAGAGATGTCCCTTTTTGAGGGATTCATCTTTTCTGGAAGTTTGACTCAAGGAGTTGAATCCCATTTTGTTTTTGGATGTTTTAAGTCATGGAAAAGACTATAGAGGAAGATTAGATTCTTGTTTAGAAGATAGGACCATAACACATAGATGTTAACTATGAAAGAGGTTGTTTCAAGTGATGAATGACCATGGGATTCCATCTTTAAACAGACAAAAATTATCCATGAGAATCATGTTGTGAGTAGAGTTGTGGTACTCATATTGAAGATAAGGCTGAAAAGTGACGGGTAATCACGTGATTCATTTTTAGTCATTGATCCTCAAAAATGGGTAATATGGAGGGTGAAAAATGCTGAAGGGACGAGTGGTCAATTGACATTTAGGGGATCAAGTTTGGGTTTACCTTCAAGTGATATGGGACTTGGTTTCAACAATAAAATGGTCGAAGATGCAAGGCATTTAGGGGATCAAGTTTGGGTTTACCTTCAAGTGAAGACAAACAATAAGCACCTGATCCATAGGCATGGGTGACAATATAGGTGATGGGTGTCATTATTCCCTCATTTAATCAAATCTATGTTTATGTCATATTAAAACTAGGGGTGTGTTTAAAGCTATATGCAACAAGAAGAATCTTAGAAATCTAGTAATTTTTGTAGGTATTTTGTATTTTTTGGGGGATCTTTTCAATGTCTTAAGGAATTCTTGGTTAAAAACCTTATTGGAATCAAACTATGAAAATCTATTGGAAGTAAACACACTTTACAAAAATGAATTACTAGAAATAAACACACTTTACAGAAATGAATTACTGGAAATAAACACACTTTTCCTTGGTGAAGTAAACACACCTTTAATCAAATCTCTATTTAAATGAATTTCTTGGAAATAAAAAAACATTACATAAATAAAAACACAATTGAGAATGCTTGGAAAATTATTGCAAAGAAATAAGAACTTAATCTAGAACACTTGCAGGACAAGTTTACAAACTTAATCAGACATATAAACTATTTTCTTTAAAAATATAAATACCAAAAAAATGAGGATCTTTCTTCTTGGAGGAGTGGGCCCTTGCTCCACCTTGAAACAAGATTGAAAAATAAATTTTCTCTCAAAACAAAAATGACTATTTTATTGATAAAATGTTCTCGCATTACAAAAACGTGTTGATATGTGTATATCAATATATATATATATATATATATATATATATATATGATCTATCTATAGGTCTATATGTATATTTCTTCTTCCAAGGGTGCATTTATGGATGTAATCTGTTCCACTGATATGATGGAAATGAATCATGCCCAAAATAGATGTTGAATTGAAACATGGCTAGACGTACATTTATCTGTGGATCTGCAGGTATGGAGAGTCGGAAGGCTTCTAATATACTCCTGATTGATAGGATCATTGATTTTAAAAATCACCAAACTTTTGGAATAGATTTATATTGGTTTCGAACTTTAGAAGAGTTCTGGAACTAAAGGAAATCATTCTAGGTTTAACCAAGAGAGTTTCCAGAGCTATCTGCAAGAGTTCTAGAACTAATTTTGATAATTCTAGAACTAAGTACTAGAGTTTTGGAACTAAGTCCGGAAGTTCTGGAACTAAGTGACAAAACTTGTGACTATGTAATGGAGTTCCGAACTAAGTCTGTCAATTCCGAACTAAGCTGTATTGATTCCAATGCTTCCAAAAACATGTTGACCGCTTTATACATCATTCTTCTACCTGATTGCAACCTACTTTATTACAAAATTTGTTTCCAAAACAATTGGTTAGGAATTACAGAGCTTTTAAACATTAGTATCATAATCAACAAAATATAGACAATTACATCCTAACTCATATCAAATCAAACAAAATTTACAAAATGCATTCAAACTTAATCAAAAGTAGAGTAAGATGAGATCATTTATTGTACATTTAATGGGCATATTCTGGCTTCATCATTTCCCCATACTTACTTGTTTGTAAGTCCCTTTACAAACTTTAATCTTCAAATTTGGGGTTATATATTCTACATTCCATTTGATTACTTAGGTCAAATGGCTGGTACTGAATATCCCAATGCTTTAATTTAGATGTACTATACCATGCTCATGCTTGTAATTTCCTTTTCCATGCATCAAATTCCATGGGATCTGTGGTTCTCTATTATGCCATGTGACATGGGGGTGAGAAGGAGTGGAGATATTGTTCTCATTCCCATCCATATGCCTTTGTGATTTTCATTGATCTAAGGAATTAGCGTACATAAGGATTTTGCTCTATGCAAACTTGAGATTAAGTTTTTGGGAGATATTACTTCCCTTCTTCTCAATTCCACTGTGAGAAATTCCCATCTTTTCAAACATGCCTCATAAATATCTTGAAAATTTTCCTCTTCATTAGAGGTGAAGGCATTAATACTTCTTTGTAAATTGGAAAGATAATGTTCCTTGAACCTTTAATCAAATGCATGGGATCTGAAATGTGTAGTAAAAGTACATGGTTTACCATAATGAATCTTCATACAGAGACCAGATGAACTAGCATTTAACATATGCTCTGACTCCCTTTCCTTCCATGCAATTTGATTTTGAAGAATAGAAAAAATGCATTAATTTGGCTCTCCCCTACATACAAATTGATTATAAAACCTGAGTTCTTTTCCAGCATGAAATTACAGAGATAGAATTCGTAGAGAAGATTTTTCTACTTTACATTGGCTAAGGAATAGGTTGTTGTGAAATCAGCTTCATCTTTTATTTCATGTGGGATGCCACATGTTATCCTTGACAACTACCAGCAAATGAATTATTCCTCCAAAAATACACTATATGCAGAGAAGGTCTCTGCGTGCAAATAATTTCTCACTCATCATGCAAACCATTTGTATTTTCAAAAGATATTTAAATTTTTCATTTTATTCTTTGTAAAACTTTTCTTCCCATTCTTTTCTTTCTTTCTTCTCTTCTTCTATCTTGCTTTTCAAGTCCTCATTGGATGTCTTGGCTTCACTGAGTTCTCTACAAGTATCATCCCATAGCTGTCTAATTGGCCAATAAGTTAATTCAGTTTGTGTAGAGACTGCTGACAGAGTAGTTTGCTTTCTGGAAATTTGACATTCCTCCTCTTTCTCCATTATCTGTTTTTTAACTCTTGTCAATTCCTCGGTCTTGTCAATGAGCTCAATTTGCTGATTCCTCAATAACCATTTCTCTCTATTCCAATTTAATTTTGAAAAAATTCAACTCCTCATCCTTTTTCTAATAGTGAGTTTTGCTCTGACCAAAAACAAAGAAGCCTGTTTAACTCCGTTGTTTCTCTTCTTTCTCTAAAATTTCTTGGGGAGTTGAGAATTCTTATTCTACCAAAGGAAATTTCCCTTTTCATCTCCAAGATGCCAACTCTTCTTCTTCATGTGATAATGTTGCTGGTTCACCCAATTCTTGAAGAACTTTTTCTTCAAATCTCTCATCTTATTTTTCTATCTATGTTGGCTTGGTCCATGAGGATTCATGGCCATGCAGCCCAAAACATCAACAACTTCCTTTTCTATCCCTTCTTGATCTTTCATTTCCTTTGGAATTTCTCTAAACCTTTTATGAATTTTCCTTCTTTGAGGAGCCTCAAAATGTACAGAAATGGGTCTCCTCCTAGAGCTTCTTTTGATTTTTACCTCTTGCTCTTGTCTAGGTGAACTGTCACTATTAGAGATAGATATTAGCTCTCTTGTAGCTACTGCAGAGGAAGGAATTTCTTCAAGAGGCACAGTAGGTTCTGTAGTTTTAGTCCTTCCAGATCTTCTTCTTTTTGGTATTTCCTCTCCACCTAGTTATTTCTTTTCCTCTAGTGGCATCAATTTCCAAATTAATTGGTGGAATAGAAGGATTTTCTATCACTCTCTTGATAATATCAAGGCTCTGCTTAAACTTGCTAAGAAATTTCTCCCACATTTCCTCTCCATTTTTCTTCGAAAGGAAATGGTGTTGGCACACTAAATGCACTAACCCATGATGTTTGATTATTCCCACACCCAAGAATATCTCTGGGCCATTGTATGGATGGAGTCAAAAAGAAACCATGGAAGCTTTACTATATATTCTAGTTTTGTAGCTCTAGGTATATGAGGATCTTTTGAACTTCTCTTCATACTAACTCGAATTAACCATCATAGGTTAAATACTTGACTATCAAAAATGCCACTTTTTCAAAGGGTTTGGGAAAGTTGGCCCTTATGACCCCTTTTATTTTCTTTGTGTTGTAAATATATTGGGGTTCAGCTTCCCCCTTTTTCAGTAGGGTTTCAACCAAGTCTTTTAATGTCCCTCTGATAGGATTTGAGACATGCACAATTGGCACTCTAGATACATTACTTATTGGATTCACAAAAAAGGAATAAAATTTTTTATAACATTTGTCTTGGATTGCTCTAAATTTATAACAAATTCTCTTACCAATTCATCATTATACTTGGGGAACTTTCTCAGAAATTCCAGCCATCCTGCCTGATGAAAGATAGTTGTCACTTCTTCATCTGCAATGAGATGGGTATCATCCTCTGGTTCCAAATTATTTTTAATCCCCATGATACAGAGGTGATTCAAATTCATTCTTCTTTAACCTTGTGTGGGTTTATGAAGAACTCTTCGTTTAGCTACCGAACCGGAACTAACGAATTTAGCTACAGAATTATTGTACTTAGTTGCGGAATGCAAACCTAATTCGTTTCTTCTTCGTTGAAATTTCTCTGTAATGATTTTTCACTTTGTTGATTCTACACTAATGATAACTCATTATAACTATGCAGCCAATTTATTCCATCAATATGTTTCTCATGATTACTCACTTTTAATCATGATGTACAATAGATGACTCATCAAATCAACTTTTAAATCAAATCTAATCACACATGTGAAATTTTAATCTAACCTTTAATAAGTTAAAGATATAATTACCGTACTTGATGATGTAATCCCTCCATCATGATGACTCATCATTCCTAAAAAGTGAAACAATTTGAAAACGGTTAGAAAAACAACCGGAATTCCAAAGAATTTTTATTTTGAATTAGCCATTTATTTGAGAAGATCAACCACCATTGTTGGTTTTTAATTGATCTCTAAGAGAAACATTTTTTGGGGGGAAGAGAACACCATTTACTAGTTTTCACTCTCTCCCCTTGTTTTTTTTGTTTTTTTTTTTTTTTTTGGGAAGAGAACCCCATTTACTAGTTTTCATTCTCTTCCCTTTATTCTGAATCTATCCATCTTATTATTTCATCATTTTGGAAGAATTGGGTTATTCCATATGATCAAATTTTTTATATGCTTCAATTTGCCTCAAGAATTCATCCTTAGTAGGAGGTTTCCTACAAAGTTTTAGCTATGACCATTGACCAAAATTGTTCTTTTGCTACCATCAATGGGAAGTAACTGAATAGAACCATTTTCAAATATTTGTTCAATCTGATAGGGTCCCAACCATCTAGTTCTCAATTTACCTTTGAATTATTGGTACTTAGAATCAAACAAATTCCCAGTCCCCTACTTTCAATTGCCTTTTCTTGATATGTGTATCATGCCATTGCTTCCTTTGATCTTGAATCATCTCTTTCTACTGAAGTTCTTATATCCTCAATTCATCCAACTCATTGAGTTGAAGGATTCTCTCCTTTTGAGCTAAATCCAACTCAACACCCACCTTAACTATTGTCCTCAATGTTTGTAGTTCAAACTCAATAGGAAATAAGAGATTTTCCCATATACTAACTCATATGGTGAAAACCCCGTTGTATTTTCCAAGTTGTATTATAAGCCTAGATAGCTTCGGGTAGTCTCTTTACCCAATCTCTTCTTCCTACATCTAGGACAATACATGGCTAATCGTTCAGTTTTGGCATTTGCTTTAGCTTGTAATCCATCCATAGTAGAGTTTAATTGAACTAAAATTGCTTTAAAGTTTTCTAACTCATCCATTAGTTCAAGTTCATGTCCTGATTCAAACGACTTATTTTCCTTTCCTAGATCCACCCCTTATTTGGGAATAGATTCTACAAATGTCTTTAATTCATTCATCCTTAATTGATCAATGTTTTCACCTCATATCAAGTTAAGAGATTCCCTAGATTCATCTTCCAAACCTTTAAGAATTTTTTTTTACTCAACTCTTCTTAAAGTAAAAATCCACATCTTTACTTTGGGAATCATTCAAATAATCTTCTATATTCTTATCCTCCTCTCGCTCTTTTGAAAAACTCTTCCTTCCTATTTCTCCTCTATAGTAATCTGATATTTGTCTAGGAGGGAATTTTCCCTTTGTATCAAGTGGTAGTAAATTTGGATGCTAATCTCATGAACCACCTTCCAATCCTTTAGAGTGGATGAAAAACTTGAGCTTTTGATTATGTATTTTATAGTCATAGGTCCTCATAGTACTTAAACTCAAATAGAAATTGGTCCAAATGACATCACTCTAAATGTGAGTAAATGTCAAGTGAAATATTTTTCATATTGTTATCATCATCTCAATTGAATTGATAAGTAATGGTCCTATCTTCCCTTTCCTTTTCTCCCATTTCAAGTGTTCTATAAACTTCTTTCCAAATCAATGTGGTAGGTGACATGCCTTAGGAAGGTGAAAAATTAGGAGTAGAAGGTTAACTACTCATTTGAGAATTAAAAATAACCCTAAATGGAACTTGAGAAATAATCCTCTCCTAAAAGTTCTACTTCCTTCTGGTGACTAATCCAAGAATACCAAAGGTGGCAACTTCCATCTTGTTTATAGGGGATAATGGTGCCTCCAATTCTTTGTCAACTTACTTATTTAGACTAGAGGATGATGGTAATTCTTGTTCATATGTTTTTTGAGAAATCTACCCTTGGAGTCTCTTGGTCTACTCAAAAATTTTGTGATAATTTAGGGAAGATTTCTTCAACTACTAGATGTATGATTGTTGCTCTTGCACGACACCTAATTAGAAAATTATAACTAGTGTTCCCCATAAATAGTGCCAAAAATTATGGGTTTCGTTATTCCCTCGTTTAATCAACTCTCTGTTGATGTCATATTTAAACCAAGGGTGTGTCTAAAGCTATATGCAATAAGAAGAATCTTAGTTATCTAGTAATTGATTGTATGTATTTTTTATTTTCTAGGGGTCTTTTCAATGTCTCAAGGACTTTTTGGTTAAAAACTTATTGGAATCAAACTATGAAAATATGTTGGAAGTAAACACACTTCACAAAAATGAATTGTTGAAAATAAACACACTTTTCCTTAGAAGTAAACACACCTTGCATAATTGAATTTCTTGGAAATAAACAAACATTACAAAATAAACACACAATTGAGAATTCTTGGAAAAGGATTGCAAAGAAATAAGAACTTAATCTAAAACACCTAAGGGACAAGTATACAACATATTCTAACTTAAGGAATTGAAAGTGATACAGAATTAACAGATCTAAATTATTTTCTTTAAAAATATAAATATCAACAAAATAAGGATCCTAGTTCTTGGAGGAGTGGGCCCTTTCTCCACCTTGAAACAAGATTGAACAACTTAATTTTCTCTCAAAATAGAAATGGCTATTTTATTGATAAAAATTCTTCATTACAAAAACCTGTTGAATCTATGTATATCAATCTATATCTATATCCGTTATATATCTATTTTCCTATATATAATCTATCTACATATTTGTATGTATATACTTCTTCCAGGGGTGCATTTATGGCTGTAACTATTCCACTGATACGATGGAACTGAATCATGCCTAGAATAGATGTTGAATTGGAACATGGATGGATGTATAGCTATGTGATAATTATCCTGGATCTACAAGTATGGAGATTTGGAAGTCTTCTAATCTTCTCCTGATTGATAGGATCATTGATTTGACAAATCATCGCCATCTGGAATATATTCATATTAGTTCCAAAACTTTAGAAGAGTTTTGGAACTAAAGAAATCATCCTGTGTTTTAACCGAGAGAGTTCCAAAGCTATCTATAGGATTTCTGAAACTAATCGTGATAATTCTGGAACTAAGTAATAGAGTTTCGAAACTAATTCCATAAGTTTTGGAACTAAGTTACAAAACTTGTGACTGTGTAATGGAGTTCTAAAACTAAGTTGTATTGATTTCAATGCTTCTAAAAACATGATGACTACTTCATACATCATTCTTCTACTAGATTGTGACCTACTTTATTACAAAACTATGTTTCCAAAACAATTGGTTAGGAATTATAGAGCTTTTAAATGTTAGAATCATAATCAACAAAAGATGGAGAATTACATCCTAACTCATATTAGATCAAACAAGTTACAAAATGTAGTCAAAATTTAATCAAAAGGAGAGTAATATAAGATCTTTTATTGTACATTTAACGGGAATCTTCTAGCCCCATCAATAGGGTCCAAGCCAATTAGGAAAAAAATTTCCCCGTTTACTTTTATCTTCTTTGGTTATGTGTTGATTTTCCTTAATGATGAGGTCACCGACTTGAAAGGCTCATTCATGGAAATGTTTTTCGTAGGAACATTTGATACATTTTTGGTAGATTTGGAGATGGTCAAGATCATTGAGATGACATTCATCTAATAACTTCAGTTGTGCCAAACGATCCTAGTGAAATTCATCATCATTGAGCATGTCTTGTAGTGATATGTGGAGAGATTGAATCTAGACTTCGAGAGGTAAGATAGCCTCGGTACCATAGACCAGATAAAATGGTGTGGTAGAAATCAAAGTTTGAATAATAGTGTGATAAGCCCACAAGATGAAAGGAATTTTTGAATGTCATTCCTTACTAGTATCATCAACTACTTTCCTAAGAATTTTGTTCAAGGATTTATTGGTTGATTCTACTTGGCCATTTGTTTGTGGGTAATAAGGTGACGAGAAACTAAGTTGGATGCCAAAATTATCACATGTCTTATGTAGGGTTTTGTTTTTGAATTAATTTTCATTATCAGTGATGAGGTGGTGAGGAACACCAAAGTGATAAATTATGTGATGGTTGATGAATTCACATATTTTTTTGGCTTTTGTAGAAATGATGGGAATGACTTCTACCCATTTAGTGTAATATTCAGTAGTAGTAATAATCCATTGATGGCATTTGTGAACAATGGGGATTGATCTCACCGACAAGATCTAAGCCCCATTGAGAGAAAGGAAAAAGGTCTCGTGTGACCTATTAGGCATGACTGGATGTGTGATGAAGATTAGCATGTTGCTAGCATTTCACACAAAATGTTTGACATAGTCACAATAGTCACGGTTTAGTGTTGGCCAATAATACCCAAGGCGAAGAATGCATTTAATGACAACTAAACCACTAAAGTGGCCTTGATAAATTTTGTTGTGAAACCTCCTTGATGGTGTAGGGAATTTCAGAACTTGTAAGGCATCATAAGAGAATACCGTCAAATTTGCGCTTATAAAGGAGACCACCCATGATGACATAGCAAGAGACACTTTTAAGAAAGGCACGTTGTCCATTATGAGTGAGATTGGGAGGTATAATGGAAAGGGAAAGATAGTTTGCAAACTGCTTATACCAAAGGTCACATGGGTCATGTGCAATGGTTCCGATGGAGTGGACCTCATGAGGGAAATAAGTGGGTGATTGTAACCTTTGTATTGTGACAAAGATTTTGGAGCCGGTAGGAAAAGTGGGTATCTGAGAAGCTAGGTATGTTATTGTATCCACAAACTTATTGGTAGAATGGGGGTGGTTTAAAGTTCGTAATGGTCAAAGGTATTAAAAAGTATGTCTATGTGATGTTTATATTTTTGAAGTATTTCATTACGACACTAGTATATACTATTGTCTATGTGATGTTTATATTTTTGAAGCATTTCATTGCAACATTGGTATATACCATTGACTTGGTTCACGAACAGCTAAGAATCACCAAATATATTGATCGACTTAACATCTAAGGCATAATAATCCTGGAGACCCAATACAAGTGCTTCATATTCGGTGATATTATTTGTACAATCAAAATCTAGTTTGAAAGATAAATGCTTAGGTTCACCATCAAATGAAATTAGAATAACACTAGCCCCACCCCCATGCTAACACTTGGAGCTATCAAAGAAGAGTGTCATTTGGCAAGTGGTATCGTCCAAGGAGAGGGTAGCTATGGATTCATCTGGGAAATTGAAGTTAGAGGGTTGATTTCTAGAAAGAGGTGCATCTGCTAGTTGGTCAACGATGGTTTCACCTTTGATAGGATTTTGATGGATGAATTAAAGGTCAAGGTCAGCCAGAAGCATGAGCCAACATGCAACACGTTGATGTTGCTAGTGTTTGGCGTACATGTAATGTAAAGGGTCAGTATTGGTGATGACAACAAAGGTTTTTGGTTGAGCAGGTAATGATGAAGCTTGGTGGTGATAAAAACTAAGGCTAAGAAGATTTTTTTGGTGTGGGTGTATCTATTTTTGTAGTCCTAAAGGGTACAACTTATGTAATAAACCACTTTCTCTCTATGTTACTCATTGCAATGAGCGAGCATGGAACCTAGAGAATGGTTAGTGGCGAAAATGTATAGATAAAAGGGTTAGTCATCCTTAGGAGGAATAAACACTGGTGGTTGAAGAAGGTATTTTTAAGGCATCAAAGGCTTTATGACATTCATAATCCCATTTAAACAAGACATCCTTCTTGAGGAGATGATGAAATGGTTGACAATGGTCAAAAAGCTTCAAGATAAAATGATGAATAGATTACAACTTACCTTGCAAGCTTCAAAGTTGACAGAGATTAGTAGGTGGAAGCATTTTGAGAATAGCCTTCACTTTAGTAGGATCAAATTCTATGCCACACAAAGAAATGATGAAACCAAGGAGTTTTCCTGAAATTACCATAAATACACACTTTTTAGGTTAAAGGCAAACACAATACTTGATGGGGTGGTCAAAGATGACCTTAAATGTTGTTAGGTGTTTAGACCGATGTTTGGATTTGACCAAAAGTTCATCTACGTAATCTTATAATATACGATGCATGATGTCGTGGAACATATAATTCATGGCTCATTGATATGTAGCACCAGCGTATTTAAGGCCAAAAGGTATGATTCAATAGCAAAAGGTCCTCCAAGGAGTAATGAAGGAAGTTTTTTGTTGATCTTATGGAGCGATTTATATTTGATTATAACCCGAAAAAATTTCCATGAGTGATAGCATTTCATGGCCAGTGGTAAGATCAACTAGTTGGTCAATGCTTGGTAGGGGAAAATAATCTTTGGGACAAGTTAGGTTGAGGTCACAAAAGTTTGTGTAAATATAGAGTCCCCTTGTTTCTTTTGTGACAAGAACGATTTTAGAAATTCATTGTAGATAGTCAATGGGTAGGATGTAGGAAACTGAGAGAAGGCACTAAAGTTCTTCTTTGACAAAAAGAGCAATGCGAGGATGCATTTTCCAGCTTTTGTTTTATGAGTTTGGCATCAGGAATGGTTACAATATTGTGGATGATGATTCTTGGGTCAATACCTGGCATATCGGCATAAGACCAAGAAAAAGTGTTACTATGGTCCCAGAGGAAAGAGGTAAAAGCTTCATGTTCAACAACATCTAGAGACTAACCTTTCTTTAAAATGTGCGGGTCGTCCTGAGTATTAATGTTGATTTTGATAGTTGATTCATTGAACATGGTTTGCATCTCAGAGGGTAATGACCGATGAACATAAGAATCTTCCACACCAAGGTAGGTGAGGATGGACTCATTGTCTTGAACATTGAACAACGTTAATAGAAGGTGTATCATCATCGATCATGTCAGGATACATGAAGGAATAGAAGAGGGGGCCTCACCATCAATTTGATAAGTTAGAGGTCCCAAGGAAATTGTGTTTACAAAAAAAAAGCTAGAAGGGATAGATTCGGGATCTATGGACTCCATGGGTGAAGGTGGTGATGTTGGTGAATGGGGTGAAGAATGTTTGTCTTCCATAATGTGGTCGATGTGGATTTCTTGGAAGGTGGTGTGACAAAGTCAATACCACTACATGATCATTGTGTTTACGGGTGGTACATGAAATGAAAGTATGGCAGCCTTGTTCGTAAAGACCGAATCTAAAACCTTTCCATGCACAATGGTGAAGGAAAGTGTGGGAAAAGTGATGGTTAGTAAAGGATTGGAGGTCAGATGAAAATGTTTATGTTTGGGATGGAGGTTCAGGTGAATAGGTGACAGTGTCAAGTCCCCCATACGTTATATTATTACGAAGGTGGGAAGGACCATAAGGAAAACCTCACCTATGTGGTAGTCATAACGAGGGTGCTGACGTAGGTTTCCATACTCTTGTGGAGTGAGGAATGTGTCGATATTGTATAGGCGGTACTCCCCTAGAGTGAGGCATTGAAAAATACCTTCTAAGGGATTGGTATTAGATATGTGGGTAGCAGAGATAGATGATTCACTAGATGATTGGATAGAGGGGTATCGATTGGTTAGGAGGAAGAGTGGTTGGATGTAGAGGCTGCGGTGGTAGTAGGAATAGTAGGGTTAGATGTGGGAGAGGTGGTGGCATCATTGTTTGATGGGTCATGGGTGAAGGAGAAGTGGGGGTAGTGGAAAATGATTTGACTAGTACAAGTACATCATTCATTAGTACAACATGTTACAAGTTTTAAATGGCGATGGGTCAGCAAGGATGGTGTAATTATGTCCTTCATGCTCAAATTTTAAACAATGGTGTAAAGTTGAAGGGACACAACCCATGATGGGAATCTAGGGTCTACCGAGCAATAGGTTATACTAGAACTCCCACTTTAAGAGGTATAATAGTTTGGGACATGTGCAAGGGCCTACGTGAATGTGAAGGATAATGGTGTCAAGGGTGGAGGTGATGATGTCATTAAAGGAGTGCAACATAACTAGTTTATTATGCATATAGTTAGAAGGGATACACATTTGATTGTATGCGTGGGAGGAGATGATGTTAATGCTAGCACCACCATCAATCATGATGTGTCGTATGCATATGTTATTGATATAGATGGAAATGAATAGGGTGGGATCAGGGTCATCTAACTGACTAGAGAGGTACAATCTCCTCATCAGAGAAGCTGAGGGTGATGACTTGAGGAGTGGTCATGGGGTAAAAGAAGGAGCTGATTTGGTTAGTGAGGCCACATGGTGAGGGGTGATAATCAAGGCCACTGGTGTGGGGTCATTGGGTAGAAATTTAATGGATTGTAAAACCTCGATAAGGGCTTGTCTATGGGATTCAAAAGTTTAAATGAGATCATACAAAGACATCTTTAGAGGATACTAATGTAATTGTTTTATCATTATGCACGATGGGTAACCTCGTATATAGGGTATGTAGGTTTGTGGATGGTAATTTTGGGTGTGGATATAGATGGTATATTGGGTATAGGTTTGGTTGATGGGCTAGTTGTTTTTATTTTCCTTTGTATTTCTAAGCGCGGGTAGTAATGTGAACCATGTTAATTTGAGGGGAGGTGGATGGAGAGGGTGTGTCATGAAAAGTATAACGGCATGAGGGGAAAAATCCTAGTGGTGGATAAGAGCCTTGTGAAATGAGTAGGGTGCACTGACATTTGGGTTGTGATTTGGCCAACTCTCTAATATGAACCATGTTGATCTCAAGTTTTGGGGGAAAAAATGGTTGTGGGGGTGGAGATATTGATTGCTGAATGGGTAATGGATGATATTGTATGGTGACAGGTGAAGGTGGAACATGGTCCTCATCATCAAAAAAAAATTAGGAGGACAAAGTTGGAGAAGAATAGTCTTCAGAACCTTACAATTTTTGACATCATGTCCTGACACATGATGATAGGCACAAATCTTGGTTTCATCAAACCCTTTTGGTTTGGGTTTGAGAAGATCATATGGCCAAAGCGGTGGTAATGTGATGATGCAATTTTGTAAGAGATTAGTTAAAATTTTGGCATAGGATGCCACTAATGGATCACAATGGGAAGTGAGCATGGGTTTGGATATGGGTGTGAATGATTGTGAGGGAAGAGGTTTTATAGGAGGGAGAATGGGTTAGTCTACTGATTTGATGAGTCGGTATGGTTTTATATTTTGTTGGCATCTTCTTGGGTAAAGGTGGGGTAGAAGAGTTAGTGATGGAAGGTTTGGTTGGTTTGACTACCTTATTGGAGGGTAGAAGATTCTTATCTTTGGGTTACACCTTCTTGGGTAAAGGTGACATGGGAGTGAGACATAGATAGGAAAGCATATGGTGGAAGAGGATTGGTTACCCAAGGGGACAACTGAGTTGTAGTGGAAATGGTTGGTAGAGGTTGGGTAAAAGGCATAGGTTTAAGTCATATAGGAAGGTTGGGGTTATAGTAATTGGTGGAGGTATAGGTGGCAAGAAGTGCATGGGTGAGGGTGAGGGTGTTTGGTTTTTGGGTGAATGAGGTGTAATGAAGGCTCGTGGTGCAGTAGTAGGTTGTTTAACTTTTGACTGGCCTTGGGTAGGAGGTTGTTTGATCAAGGTTGATGGTGAGGCCCTAGGATGGATGGAAGGGGGAGGGTGACAATGTTGTGGTAGGCGAGACCAGTATATGCAGCCTAGAAGGTTAGGTTTTATTTTTAGGTGGAGGAATAATGTTGGTGTGAGTTTGAGATGGTGTTGCTAAGTCCAATTTTATAGGTGGGTGAGTAAATCTTAATGTCGGTGTGACACCCAAGGTAGTGATGGTTCTAGATACATGTGAGGAGTTAGGTATGGGTAGGTTTTGAGGTTTGGGGATGGTTTTAGTTGTGGGTAGAGTTTTGGATGTAGGTAGAGATGATGAAGAAGAATTCGTTTCAATAGGCACGGTCAATGTTGATTTGGCTGCTGAAAATATCTTTGGGTAGATATTGGAAGTATCTTCAGAAACATTTGCATTTGAGTCGAAAAGGGGATCCGAAGACATCCCTAGAGCATGGAATGATCAACGTAATCTAGGAAATCAGTTAGTCAAGAAAACAGGACTATTGAAGAAGAAGATGGAGTTCGTTTAGAGGCAATCCCTATGAAATATGTTTAAGAGACATGGAATTGGCTAGCCTCATACTTTGTAGGTAGAAGAGCCAAGATTATGTCTATGGGGTTTTGGGATGCTGAGGGGGAACTTCCCCCAATAGGTAATGATATGTTTGACATGTCTCCCATGGGTAGGAGAGATAATAGGTGGGGTGATGTAGAATTTTTCCTTGGTGGAGGAAGGTGATGATGATTCTTCTATGGAGGGGAGAATAAAAAGTGTCGACCATTCGGTAAGTATTGAGGTAGATGGTGAAATGGACTTGGTATAAGGTGTGGGTTTCTCTGTGAGAGTAGGGGGAGATGAGGGGGACTCTTCTATGGGTGAAGCAGTAGAAGAGGTATGCTCCTCTGTGGTTAGAGGTGCTCATGCCATAATTTCCTCAATAGATGAAGTAGGTAGGTTTTGAGGAACGACTGATATGATATCAAAAACTATGTGGACTTCACGAAAATTGTTATTATTAGATGAAGATTCACTATTTTGATTAGACGAAGGTTTATAGTTAAGGACCAGATTTTTAAATATGTGTAAATTTTGATTTGTTGTATCATTTGGGTTGTCCATTACAAGGTCTCCATTTTATATAATCTTTGAAAATTTTCTTAAAATTTATGTAGTTACCATTGCTATGTTCTTTAACACAATGATAATTATAGTAGTCGTGTTTTAATACCATGCATGCATAGGATGAGAAGGATCTAAACATGTATGATGTTTTATGGGAGGAAGTGTAATGGCTCTTGATTTAAGAAGCTTTTCCAAGACTAAAGAATAGAGCTCTCCAATCTAAGTGTACTTCCGTTTCTCCTGCCGAAGTTGAAAGGCCTGATGGGAGAAAGAATGGAAGAAGATTGGGATTGATTAGAAGGATGAGGTGGTACAGCCTTTAGGACTACCTCGTTGGTAGATCCTTTGGGATTTGAATACTTACTTTGGGGTTTTAAAGATGAAGAAGATTCATTTGATTTGAACGGGGTGTTCTTGTTTCGTAATTAGATTTTCTTTTCTTCAATGGCACAAGTTTCCAATTTTCATGCAATGGTGAATGCTTCATCAAAGCTTTGAAAGGGTTTGGACTTGCAGATTTGTGAGATGTGTCTAGCACAAGCTCTAGTGAACAAATCAATAAGTTCAGTCTAAGGTAGCTGGAACGTCAATTGGTTAATAAGATGCTGCCAGCGGGTAATGAAATTTGTGATAGATTTGTCTTCATATTTTCAAGTTGAATAGAGATCATTCGGTGACTTTCTTGGTAACATTTATTAAAAATGGTCAAAGAAATATTGGCTACTTGATTAAAGGAATAAATAGAATTTTGAGGTAGTCCACTATACCAATCCAATGTTTGTCCTGTTAAGGACATTGGGAAAGTTTGTAGGAGTAAATCATCATCGTGGGTGATTAGGTAGCACCCATGTTTGAATGACCGCAAGTGTTGCTATGGGTCTTATTTAGTGTTGAAGTGATTGGATTTAGGAATTTCCCAATGTATGGGGTAGGGGAAAATGGGAATAGATGGATGGATAGGATCATTATAGATTTCATCATAAGTTAAAGAATTACGAGATCCAGAAATAGATGCTTCTAAGGTCTGTATCTTTTCCATCATCATTTTAATGAGGCCATTAGTAGGTTAGGATGAATGGGTGCCCTTGGAGAAAAAGGGGGTTGATTTTGAATGTATGAGGTGGGTGGTATGCTAGTGTATGGTGGCATTGAGTATGAGAACTACACAGGAGGAATAAATGTATGTGGTACATAGCTAGAATAAGCAATAGATGAGGTCGGGGTTGTTGGTAGTATGTGTAACTGGGTGGGGTTGTCATAACAAATCTAGGGGTGATTGAGGGTAAGGACTCATGGGATAGATAGAAAGAAGAGGTTTTAGAAAGGGGTGTAAGTTACCGAAGCTGTAAGTGGTTGCAATGCAATAGGTATATGTGAGGTAGTGTGTGCAGATGGGGCTATACTTAAAGTGGCTATTGGAGGGAAAATTGATGTCGCGGGTGTGATAGATGACGTAGATGCTAAAATTATAGTGGCTGTGGGATCTAGATGAGACACCACATGTGATAAAGTGGATGATGGTAGTGTTGAGCTGGTGCAAGTTGATGTAGAGGTGGTGGCAAGAGCAGGAGGGATAGATACATGCATGTCGTATATTAATTGTCCCGAAGAATATAGATAAAGAATGAGCATAGTATTTGAGGGTAGCGGGATTCTATCAAGGATTCTTGCAAAGAATACGTTGGGCGATGGGGATAAGATGAGTTGGATCCATAGGTGATAGGATGGATGGTGGTGGTGGAATAGGTGGAAGTGGATGACAGGTGATGTGAAATACAAGGGTGTTAATTTGGCTGCAAGTCAACACCATGTGAATCAACGTATATTAGGTGAACTGACTCTTTAATGAAATATGGAAAACAGAGAGTGGAGAAAAAAATTTGAGAGGGAAAGTTGGTAAATTTTTTTAATAAATCAAAACAGAGGACCGACACCATTTAACTAACTGATGACAGTTAAATGGGTGACTAATGGCGGTCAAGGGTGACCAATAACGATTCTGATAACCAATATCAGTTAATGTGAGAAAACAATAGTTTGAGCAAATGAGGCAAAAACTGATAACAATTAGATAGGAAAGTTCTATTTGATGACTATTATCAGATTAAAAAGAGTACAATGACACACAAAGACTCTAAACATAATAGAAAATGAGATAAGTGTCCTTTGGGTAAACTAAATAAAAGAACAAGAAACCGACACTAGTTAAGTAAACTAATGCCACTCAAATGTAAACCGATGAAGGTCGCTGGACCGATGTCAGTTACTGTGAAATATGAAGAATGAAAAAAATGGAATTTTTTAAATTTAGATTGGATGCATAATCAACCCAAAATTTTTGGGGTGATAAGATGAGGTCGTGACACACTCAGAGAAAGTCAGAATACTCCAATTTTGGTGATGAAGTGTGAAAGGTAACAAGAAAAATGAAGTATCGTATCCTCACACCTCAAAACTTAAACCAAGAACAAAACTAAGAAAACATGAAGTCCTAAAAGTGAATTTTATGTTGGTTTTAGCTTATGCTATTTAAGACTAACATGTGAATTCGTAACAAAGTTTTTGGTGGGGAAAGTCTCCTATGAAGAAGGAAATTCTAAAGGTGAGGTTTGAGGTTATGTTCTGGCGAGGATAGGTTGTTCTCTAATGGGGTACTGGATAGAGATAACAAGTTGGGTGGCCACTATCAATCCTCTGATCATGTGATCGTTGACATCTTCTTCTAGGTGGGATGTTGATTTAGAAGATGAATATATTCCAATTTGTGAAGTTTGGAAAAATAGAGAGAAGAAATAATGTGCTTTCTATGATTTAGTTATGTCAACCATCAGCTAGGAATGAATTCTAGTGTATAGGTTGCCCTCATTTTTAATGTGAGCTATAATGCAACATATCAAAATGCAATGCAAGTTTTTTACACCTAAATCAAAATGTGATATTTGATCTAACAAGTGATGAATAGGAAGAGGGATGCTCTTTCACTAATGCAATGCAAAAAGGAAGAAGAAATTCATTTTAATTACCAAATGAAAAATGTCGTTTAGATAATTAGAAGAAAGGAAAATTACCAGGGAGAAGAATAAATGTGTATTTTTCAAAAAGAAAGAAACACACAAGAAATTTTCCCCTATATCAAGAAAATGCAATGAACCCAAGAGAGGGTCCCACTGAGCATGCCAAAATGTTTCACTATTTTCTTTAAGGATTTATATGAAATAGATAAGGGTATGGGCCAAGGAGTAATACCTATTATGATGGTAAGTTTAAAGGTTGTTGCACACGTTCTTAATTATTTATCCAATGCTGATTGTGAGAGCTTCCTTTTGCTAGGAGGAACTTCCTGAAATACAAATCAAAACCACAAAAGAGAGTTAAATAGTATATGATAGTGGACTACCTAGCATATGCTATATCTGGGAAGTGTGATACTTCCTAGAAGACCATCAATCCATTATTTATAAATCAACATAAAATAACTTAAACATGTAAATAAAAGAATCTAGTGCTAGTGTTCTGATTTGGGTGCCTCAGATTACTATCAGCATCGATCCAATAAAATACTAAAATTCTATGCAGATAAAGGTTTTGAGTTGGGTTGTGGGTAGTGTAGGTGGTCTATAGGTCACGAAAGAGTCTTGGTAAGGTTGGGTGAGATTTTGAGTTGTTTTGGGTGAGGTAATTAGGTTGTTGGTTCTAGAATAGTATTATCAAACACAAAGACTGATGTCAGTCAGGGTGACCGATGTTGGTTTACGTATGACCAATACCAGTTGATGTGGAAAGTGGGAGAGACTTAGGTGGAGGGTGTTTGGACTCTCTTTGTCTTGGAATAGAGAGTTGGAAGGGTCTCTATGGGGGAGGGTGACGTGATAGGTCAAAAATAGGTGTGGTAAGGTTTTAAGTGAGGTTTGGGTATGTTAAGGGTTGAGTTGTTAGGTTTGGTCTTGACATATCAATTAAGTAGTTCAATGTGGGTATAAGACATATTGATCACGGTTAGGGTTAACCTGTGTTAGTGACTGTGGGGAACTAGAAGATGTTGTAGAACGGGTTTTGGGTCCTCTCTGTGACTACACAAAGAGTTTGGAGGGTTTTCTAAGGTGTACATGAGGGAGGTGGTTTTGGGATAGGTTTTCATGAAGTTTAAGTGGGGTGTGAGGGGGTGGTCGATAGAGAGAAGCTAAGGGATAGATCTAAGTAAGAACAATAAATAGATGAAGGAAAATAGAGAATACAACTACAAGTGACAAAGGAGAAACCAACTTACTTGGAGTTCAGACGGGTTTTGAATGCTTATAGTGGTGGAGAGGTGGTTGAAGATGTTGGTGATGGTTGATCTATAGAATGGTGTTTAGTGATACGATAGTTATTCCCGAATTCTACCATGGATGCAAATACCTTCTGATTAGTCTTGGGGCTGGCTATGGCTGTTTGGATGTGTGAAAGGGCTCTATTTCTTGCTTGCATGTGGATCTCCTTCATTCCAAAACTTGAGAATGTTCCAACCTCTCAAAAAAGGTTACCAAAATGAATATATGGTAACCGAAGATGGTTTACAGTGACCGGCGTAGGTTTAGGGTTGACTGACATCGATTAAGGTAGGAAATCCTAGGTTTACTAAAAATGCCAGATCTTGGCATTCTTTTGGGCCAGGTCTGTTTATTCTCCTTGATCAAAATGGAATGTTGTGCTTTAGATAAGAGGGAATGTGGTTAGAGAAAGAATAGGCATGTGATTTTAGGGTTAAAGTAAGTCTTAGTTAATTAAGTTAGGTAGGACTAAGTCTTAGTTAGTTATGGTGAGTGAATATTGAGTCTTAGAAAAATGGAAACATGCTAAGAATAGGTTTGTGATGATGTGTCTAGGTGAGGTGGAAATTAGTTTTAATCAAGGTAATTAAATAATTAATGAAGTGAGGATTATTATTACTTCATTTATAAATAATTAAACTAATATTAATGTGGGTTAAAAGGTTCATGGCTAGGTGAATAAGTTTAAGTTGGCTATTCGAAAAGGGACCAAGGGGAGTGTGACTCAATTTTTGTGTCTACACCAGGGGGAGAATTTATGATCTATTCTTATTTCAAGCATATTTTTGAGCTCCTAATATTGCACAGGAAGGTCTATAGTATTGTATAGTTGCATAAATGGGAAGAGGCATATTGTTCAAGTTGAAGAATGCAAAGACTTTTTGAAAAGTTTTTTTATGATCTAATAAGTGAGTAAGGAAATTAACAATGGTCTAAGGTTTGTTGATCCCAACAAGGATTGAATCCAAATAGGTAAAGGCATTTTGGTCATGATATTGGTCAAAATATTGTGACATATTTAGTCCATACATTCTTGAAATAGATTTAGCTAATTGACCGATCAAGAAGAAGACAAACCTATTCTACAAGATCTGAAATGGAGTTAAGAAACCATCATTCAAGGGGCAGCTGTGTAAAGGAACTTGAAGGTTGTTGACATGATGAAAGGGGAACAAGATTTTATGAGTAAGGTATGTTTTGATTATTGGTATGTACACCAAATTGAAGTAGGATGTCCCTGTTTTGATTGAAGAAAGTCTGTTATAGCTGAAACAAGAGCCAAGTGTCCTAATATACATGGTGTTGTGTTAAGATGACACAAGTACGTCAGAATACAAAAGTGTTGGTAGTACTGAGAAGGTTTAAGAAAAATAAAAGTAATAATATGACAGTGTAGACACAAAATCATGCACTTTAAGTCATTATTTAGTCCCGGTCTCATACTACTATTCACATGGTTTGTAAGTTAAAAGAATAAATAATTAAACCATGTCTTTGGCCAATATTGCATTACTTTCTGCCATTATTTTAGATCTTAAACATGTACTTTCCCAATATATACTTTCATATTGTGTTTTTCCTATTTCGATTGGGGAGCCCAGCTAGGACTAGGGTGTCTTAGGTGACCTAGTCCCCTCTAGGTTCCCTAATCCTCTTTGTACTTTCCTCTCACTTTTTGGGCACTTTCTAGCCATTTGAGATTCTTATGTTTTTTTGGTCGGCCTTTTCGGGTTAATTATGAAATTAAAGCAAGAGAACCATATAAATATAAATTTAAGTGACCATAATGAGGGACCAAGCACTAGGCACTTATTATCACCACCTAAGGTTGCATCTATCAAAGGAATATAAAGCTATAGTTATATCCATCAAGATCCATCGTAAGGAACACAAGGTTGGTTCATCTGCATCACACTTCATATGAGGGGATTCTATTATTTCCATGCACACATTTACTACATTATACATCTAGTTACTTGCTCACTACTTCACAAAGTGTGATTGGAATAAGAGAACCTAGGGCACAATTACACATACATAAACACACCTAGAACTACATTAGGTCTAAGATGTAGTGCAACACTCAATAATAAGTCCATCAATTTGGCATTTGAGGACAATCTGACCACTTCATATGCATCTTTCATTTTTAGGGTTTTGATGATTTACATGGGGTTTTGTAGGTGATTCTTCCATTATAGGTTTACCATGCTTTCAGCGATCACACAATGACATTCACGCAACATGAAGTGAACAAAGGTGAACATGTAGTGATACTTTAGATGAGGTTTCCTTTCCATTTACATAGACTAGGTTGCCTAGATCTCTTACCAGGGTGCCCACGGGCCCCCCTATCCCTCTCCAGGTGCCCCAGTCTTGCCAAACAATCCAAATTTGCACTTTCTCAGGCTCTTGTGCATCTATTTCCTTCTCCTATTCACCTCATCTACACCACAACATAGTCCTATGACACTTGCAAATCAGCTAAGGATGTCTCAACCCTTTTGCACATTAGGGTTTCACATTTCATTTCTTAGATTGCTTGGGTACTATTTTAATATTTTATTACTTCATTTATTCAATTATTTTACTACTCCTATGACATTAAATTACACTAGAGTAAAATCTATTTTAGTTAATCATTTTGGTGAACCAAAACTCAATTTTCATGCTTTTAGGATACCCATCCTTTGTTTTTCATCCTAGAGTATAGTCATCATGAGTATCTTTTCAATGATTATTTACTTGTGATTCCTGATATAAGGCATAGAGTCCAACATCATCTTGATACTATTCGCATCTATGTTGATATGCATCTTGAATCGAGTATATAACACATTCGTGGATGTATTTTCTCAACATATTTCTTTCCTATCTAATCCTCATGCTAAACTTAATACCTTCAACAATGAACCACCCTTGCATATTATGATTCACATTTATAATGTGGGTATCAAAAGCACTTTAATTGATAATGGATTTGAACTCAACTTATTTCTTATTTCATTCATTGAGAGGATAGGTCTTTCTTCTCTTTATGTTAACCCATATTTTCTTTCACTCTATACATATCATGGTTTTTTTCATCCCTGCATTGGTTACATTACATTTCCTATCACCATAGGACCAAAAACTGTTAACATTGTGTTCATTGTCATTGACTTTCCAGCCTCCTATAATTGTTTACATGGTAGACCATGGCTACATGCCATGCAATCCATTGCTTCTATCATACATCATTATGTCAAATTCATACATGAAGGTATTGAATATATTGTACTTTGTGACTGTGATGCATACAAATATTGTGACCAAGATCATAATACTATTCTTCCTATTCCATGTACTGATACCACAGATGATCCTCAATCGATGGACGAACCACCTCATTTTCCACTTATTGAAGGTTCTATTTGTGTGATAGATGAAGTTTCTTCCACCCCACCCCCTCCACCTGCTACTACTACTGCTATGATTATTTATAGGGGGATGTCTAGCATATGGACGTTGATCTATCCCCTTCACCTTCATATGTGCCTCCTTCATTAACATGCCCACCATTTACATGTACACTTTTCATGAATGATTCATATTGGGAGCACATTCCATTCGACCCTACTTGTGATGACACTATATGTACACATGAGGGCTTGACTCATCTAGGATTTTCTTTTGAGGATCTTTATCCTCCACCGCATGGTCATCACCTTTATTATGGGTTTGTTCACATCACTACTACCTATGGCCTATGTGTATTTCATCTCACATTATTTCTCACATGATAACCTTGTTCTTCACCACTTACTATAGGAAAATCGTGGCTTGATTCCATCATACTTTAGATATCTCATTTATATCATTTCCTATGCATTTTCATCATGTATTCATTTGTAATAGATCCTTTCTTAGATATACACAAAATCTCACTCATTGGTATGCACATGGATGTCAATTACCACCCTTCAATGATGAGGATTATGCCATGGTTATGTACAACTTACGCCTTAATGGATCATTACATGATCAAAAAGATATTATTGCTTACCAAATCTCTCATGCTTATCTGTTTGACTTTGGCCATGATGTCGATGACCTTCTAGATAACATTATATGATTTTCTTATTCATCATATGCACACTTGGGGGGCATGACATTTATACTCCCCCCCAACATCACGTGACATCTCATTCTCTCATCACTTTTTCCCATATACTTACACATACATCTTAGCATACACATCCACATCGTCATTACCCAATGACACACTCTTGTGCTCTAGTTCACACTTGATTGTTGAGGAAATCTCACACACATGAACCCCACACACTAAATTATTGACTTGACACATTACGCATCTTCATACATTCTACACTTTTCATACTACATACATCATACACATTTTACTCATACTACACCATAACTACTACATATTGTGCATTTTCACACATCATACACATAATTTTACATCATACACCTTACATATTACATCTTGAGTCTTACATCTACTATGCATCTACACATATTAGGACATCTACGCATCTCTCCTTTATTCCACATGTTATACATTCTCTTCTACGCGTTGTACTCACTACCCGATGACACACTCTAGTCTCACATTCCATACTAAACTATTGAGGGTATACATCACAAATGGACCACATCACACTCCCACATTCAACCATTCAATCTTATTTCTCATGCAACATGCCTATATTAAGTGATATACGCTTTAGGCTACATGATCACTTCTTCATCACTTTAGCTTGCATCATTTAGTGGTATATGCTTTAGGCTACATCACCCCTCTTTTCTGTTCATCTTGTTGTGATATATGCTTAGGATAAAAATTCATGCATACTTCATCTCTAGGTCACATATCATCACTACCCACTCATCATAGCATGTTACACATAACACACAATTTGACCATTTCCCAATGACGCACTCTAGTTTATGGTTCATTCTTTACTATTGAGGAGGAATGCTAAATGAACCTCATTACATACACTTCCATTCACTTGAGGGGCATGTGGCTCCTATCATTCACTCTACATTCCATTCTATCCATCCACATCATACTTCATTTTATGGTTGCATTTACTCTATCTTGCTCTTTCTTTTACATGTTTTCTTTATTACACATGCTAGATAGATATCTTGTATTTCATTATCATTATCATACACACATACATGTTCACTTGATTTCTAGTTGTGATCATAGGATATACAGGGATACTATACGCAACATGGATGTTTGACTACCAGTCCCACAACAGCTCCTGGGGCATCCACATTTGTATGCTATAAGTGTTATTGTTTCATTTTTGTTCATGGCACACTACTTTGGTTTATACATGTTTTGACATACGATTTAGATTTCTAACATGTTAATGGGTGTTTCATGTGTAACATTTTTTTTTCAGGGATACAAGATTCCATACTTTCTTCCATACTTGTTTTTTATATTGTCTTTTATTACTTGTTCTTGTTTCTAGGCTATGCCCTTTGTTTCGCGTGTACATTTTTTTTTGCGTGGCCACTTCGGCCTTGACTTTCTTGAGACACTGTGAGTGGTGTCCCATATTTATAACTTGATTTATGTGGCCTATATTGTCTTCTTGGGTGTTTACATTGTGTTATTTTATACTATCTTACACTTTCTTTGTTTTCTTACACTTTTGTTCTACATGTGTGTTCATACTAACACATGTTTTCTAGCTAGCTTGTTTATTTATGCCTTGGTTTCTACCAAGCATATCCAATCCCCTATGTAGGGAATAATTTTAGTTTATGCGGTTAGTCCTCTTTTGGGGCCGCATTATCCTATCCATGACATCACATGCACCCCCAAAGAGGGGAGCATCATTTGGGTTTACACACTACACAACACATTACTGGTATAGTTCAGTTTTTAGTTATCATCCATGACATAGTGGGTTACATAACAAGTGAGTTTATACTAGTCTACATAACTCCATACACAATGGATTTTACAAGATAGGTTTTCCTTAGCATTGTGGGGATCGGTTAAAAGTTAGAGGATAAATAAGATCTTCCTCTCTACACTACTTTGGCCAGTGGCATCAAATCACCCAAAAAACCAGGTGGTACAAAGATCTCTTCACAACTCTCGGGAAGTAGTTATAGGTTGGAGGACACATTAGACTTGTCTCCCTATACTTCTTCAGCCAGTGGCATGATATCACCACAAAAAATTACATTTTACTAACATTTATAGGATTCTTTCTAAACCCTTTTTCTCATCACGGATCAGGTGCAGATGTTCCTTTTTCATTTTTGTACTTTAATTACATGTTTACATATATACATACATTTTTACACATATACATGTGTATTTGACTACTTGATCATTTCTCTTTTATAGGTCTGTCTGTATGGGAAACAAGAAATGAACAACACACACATGCACAGTACATCACACATTCTCCCTAGGTTCACTTTTATCAATTTTTTCATCTTTAGTATCCACTCTCCATGTGTTTATCACTCCATGCTTTGTCTAGTCCTTTGACATGCATTCTACATTAATCTACATGGATTATCAGGTATGCATTTCTATCAACTTTATTTTACTGAGTTTTCCTCTCACCAACATAAAGTGGGAGAAAATGTAGACACAAAATCATGTACTTTGACTCATTATTTAGTCCCAATCTCATACTACTAGTCATATGGTTCTTAAGTGAAAAGAGTAAATAATTAACCCATGTCTTTGGCCATTTTTGCATTGTTTTATATCATTATTTTAGATCTTACACCTATACTTTCCTTTTTGGTACTTTCATACTACATATTTCCTATTTCTGACTGAGGTGCCTAGCTAGGACTAGAGTGTCTTAGGTGCCTTGGTCCCCTATAGGTGCCCTGATCCTCTTTGTACTTTCCTCTCACTTTTTGGGAACTTTCTATCCATTTGAGCTTCTTATATTTTTGTTGGTTAGCCTTTTCAGGGTTAGTTACAAAATTAAAGCAAGATAACCATATAAATTTAAAGTTATGTGACCATAATGAGGGGCCAAGAACTAGGCATTTACTACCACCACCTAAGGTTGCATCCATAAAAGGCATCTAAAGCTACAATTGTATCCATCTAGCTCCATCACAAGGCACAAAAGGTTGGTTCATTTGCATCACACTTCATAGGAGGGGATTCTATTGTTTCCATACACACATTTACTACATTCTACATCTAGTTACTTGCTCGCTACATAAGAAAGTGTGACTGAAACAAGAGCACCTAGGGCACAATTACAACACACACACACACACACACACCTATAACTACATTTGGTCTAAAATGTAGTGCAACAATCAGTAATACGTCCATCAATTTGGTAGTTGAGGACATTCTGACCCCTTCATATGCATATTTTGTTTTTAGGTTTTAATTCTTTTTCTGGAGTTTTGCAAGTGATTCTTCCATTTCAGGTTTACCAGTGCTTTCAGTGTTCACACAACAACATTCATGCGATAGGAAGATAACACATGAAAACATCTAGTGGTGCTCGAGAGGAGGTTTATTAGACATTTTTGTAGACCAAGGCACAAATATCTCCAACTAGGGTACCCACGGGCGCCCTATCCCTCTTCTGGGACCCCAGTATAGCTAGACAGTGCAAATCTACACTTTCTCAGGCTTGTGTGTGATGGTTTCTTCCTCTTTCTCACCTGGTCTACACTGCAACATAGTCCCATGAAATTTGTGAATCAGATAAGGATTTCTCAACCCTTTTTACACATTAAGGTTTCAAATTTCATTGCTTAGATTTCTTGGGTACTATTTCAATATTTTATTACTTCATTTATTCAGTTATTTTACTGCTCCTATAACATTAGATTACACTAGGATAAAATATATTTTGTTTAATCAGACAGGGATAAAAAAAGAATAAGGTATACAAACTGATATGAAAACCAAAGTGGTGTGAATTTTTTCATAGAGAGAGTTATGAATGAGTGATAACTGGGTCCTTGGATCATCAACAACTTCTAGTATCAAGAAGGTAAACATAATCCAAGAGGGAGAGAAAACAAGTAAGTTGAGTACATTGTTGTCATTATTTTGTGTTAATTTATTTTCATGCCAAGTACTCAAAGTATCCTTTTTCATTAAATGTCAAAGGGGGAGAGTACATGACCATAAACATGTAAAACATATTATAGGTTCTTGCAAGTCTCGTTTCCATCAATGCTTCTGAAGATGGTTGCCATCAATGAAAAGGGGGAAATATTGGGCATTGTTTCTATGTTATTGGCATTGATGTGAAGTCATATTGATGTCAAAGGGATTCTTGAATGCATAGGATTCAGTACAAGGTTTCACTCATGAAATAAAATTAAGGTTGATAGGTAGTGTCTCTTATTTGATCATATAGCATGGTGGTTAGTTGAGTTGCATGGTTCTTGTGCAATAATCAAGAAATAAGGTAGTGTGAGTATGTTCTCCAGAGGTTATTGAAGATGTGTATGAGGTCTAACATACTTAATATGATGTTTCATAGGTGTATAATGGTCTGCATGATGGTAAACAAGTCATATTCTATGAAACATGTGTTAGTAAAAGACATTTTAAGCCTTTTTCTAGACCTAGTACAAGAAGTTAGTATAGTGGCATGAAATATGGAATAAATCAGGTTAGTATAATCATGTGGATGGTTTTGTGAAATTTTATGACAGGTATAGATGATGTATCAGGTCAAGAATCATGTGTTAAGTGCATGATTAAGGTCCTTTTTAAGAAATACTACAAGAGAAGGCATGGAGAGCATGGGTAAGTCATGGTGTGTGGAATGTTTCAGTAATGTGAAGGCATAAATGAGAATTGAGAAGAATGTAGGAGGTTTTTGTATAGGTGCATGCTAAGTTTCATGTCAAGGTTTTGCAGATAATGCGAGAAAAGTCATTTTGAGCTCAACCAGTCTCTAAAATAACTCATTCCCAACTCGATAGGAAAGTTCTTATTCTGACCCACATGTGCACACTTTTCGTGGGGTCCTAAGTCTTTGAAGGATGTTAGTACATGGAATTAAGAATACATAAGAATAATAATGAGGTCAAATGGACATAAGACATTTATGAACCATCGTTAGGAAATATAACAAGTCAAAACACTCCTTAAACCCTAGGTTCAAAGTGATAGAGAAGATATAAATGGTATGGTAATGAAATGATATGGAAAGGATAATGTGATGATTAAATATTATAGAGTACTCTTTAGAGCTCCTTTTGATACCTATTTTCATACTCTAGGTCAGCTGGTAAGGTATAAAAAAACCCTAGTTTTGATAAGATTTGTTAGTAAAGAGTTGAGTTGAAGATTTCATGGTGAAAGAATAATTGTTCCAGATACCTTAGGAAGTATGCTAAATGGAAATGAATTTTTTTTTTATAGTTTTAGTTGAGAAATTTGAAGAAACAGGTCCTCCAATGTGCCCTACCATTAGAAGCCTAGAAGGGCTAAAACCAGTCATGGTAGTTTCAGGTGAGTTTGATAAAATTACATGATAGAGAAGTGTTTGAATAGTTTGGATTCATGACAAGGTCTATTATGATGTGATGAAATGCTTGGTTTGATCTAGTGAAGTGTTTTTATATTGAAGTACTCATGGTCTAAAACATCCCTATTAGGCCTATCAAGAAGGTGATTGAAACAAGTGTGAAAGGTTCAAATTCTTCATGTAACATATGCATTTTAGTGATGGGGAAAGTGTATCAAGGTTATTTTTATGTATTTAATGTATTGGTAGAGCTTCACGGTGCATTTGAAGATGTTGAAGGTCTAATTATCCAAGACATGTTCTTGATGACTAGTTTCAGAGATTTCTATGTTTTGGGGTATTGTGGCATGATTTGAAGGTTAAAATGATTTTTTATAGTTAGATGAAGATGTGATCATTCCAATGATATGTTACTTATTCCATGATGAGGTGATTTGAGATATGAACTGGATTGTTCAAGTGAAGACCTTGTTTTGAGCATTATCGCCATGTTTAATCAAGGTAAGAGAAATGCAATGTTTGAGATCTTGTTTCCTGTTTGATGGTTTCCCTTGAACTTTGAGAGTGTATTAGGATCATGGTGGATTAGTAAAGGTTCCTAAAAAGTATTGACAACATATTTTGAGTTGATAATTTTCTTGGTTTAGGAGAGTGAAAATTATTTGTTTAAAATCTAACTATAGGATCTTGCAAATAATTTTGTTTCATGATGGAGTTAGCTAGTGTATATTTTTCTTAGCTTATTGGTAGTGCTGAAATGTTTTTATTAACTTGTGCAGATATAGTTGTTCCTTGTAAAATTTAATATGTGAATTTTAAATTCAAATTCTAACCGTTGGAGGAGATGTCTTGTTTTAGGCCTAATTGAGAGGTCTTGAGAGATAGTTTGTGTTGTTGGGAATTTTCCTACCTAATAAGGTCTTGAAATGTAATTTTTAGTGTCATGTAATATTTATTAACAGTGATATGAAAAACCTTATTGGTCTAGTGTGGACCTATAAGTTTTTATGAGGTGTTTTATGTATATAAAGTGTGTTATGTTTTTTCATTTGAACTATTTGTGATGATGGGGATGTAAGCAAGATAGAGGTCATGAAAGGAGAGTTGTCAGGGATTAATGGTAGAGTTGAAAATAGGTATGGGAAGGTATAGAGGAGTAGGGGTTAAATTTCATTAGACCCTATCAACATATGATGATGTGTGTTTAAGCGAACAATAAGAAGGTGTGTTTTTGAGAAGGGTTTTTGGTTAGAAGAGTTGAACTACTGATCAAAATTAGTTTTTGGAGAAACTATTCATCATTTTCTATTCATCTTTAGGTGGATGATTTGGTGCTTTGTCATCCTAATGGTTTGTATCCTCCTTATGGGGTTGGTGCCTCACTAAATTAGGGGTTAGTGGCCTACTAAACTAGGGGTTGGTGCTTTTTGTGAAGTTGGTGCTTCACTAAATTCCTTTTTGTTGTGTAATATATGCAAAGGTTCAATGGGTTTCTTCCGTTAAGGGTTTCCCACCTTATATCTGGTTTTCATATGGTATTTCTTGTTTCATATACTTGTGGATGGATGTTAAACACTTAATAAACTCACATTAATGATGTATGTTAAATGGTTGATTTGAATGATGTATGTAAGTGATGGTAAATGAAGTAAAAATTTTTGTATGAAAAATCATCCCCCCCTAAATCACTGCGCTTCTAACATCCTATTCCAAAAGGGTTAGAAAACTATCCCTTGATCAAATACAAAATTCAATGATGGAGAAAAACTCCCCTAATAAGTCTCCTCTCATCATAGTCAGCAAACATCTAAATAATTATATTATAAGATCATACATGGTTATAAAAGTAAGGCACTCTCATACACCCATTGTCAAATAGAATGAAATATCCCAAATATTTTGATCTTAATGTTATTTGGTCATCAATATGTTAAGTTCTCTAAGAAGATGGTATGAGTTGCATAAGTGAAAATTATCCAAACCTAATATATTTGAGCATATCATCATTAATTTTTTATCAATGCAGTCATAATATTTCTAAAAATCCATATTAGGGAAGATGGTTCTCTATTTTGATACATACATCCATTCCATGCCTTCCCAAACTATGATGATATTGTTAAGAAAATCTCAATTTTCACGCTAAAGGAGTTACATATTCAAGTAAGACCTGTTGATTTTGATATCTATCAGAAATCAGACAACCAAGGTTAGTGGAGAGAATACATTGAAATTGAACACTCCCACTTACCTAGAAAATCATGATGTGAAGGTTACAATGAAAGTGGAAAAGGTGCTTAGAAGAAGAAGTGAAAAAATCAATATTTCTAAATGTTGAACCCACTTTTGAATCCTTGATCTTCTTCATCCTCCCCCATTACACATATCAAAATCTACCTATAGCTCCCCTCTGGTTTTGTTGTGGATGGCCACAAGTTCCCTCTTGAGATGGGGTATATTGTTTAGCTTTGAAATATTTTCTACTTCCAAATTTTTGGAGTTTCTTCCATGGCGATGCCGAGATCGTGAAACCTGGCCAATACGCCCAAATGAAGCACATCCTAATCATCAACCATGGTCTTCTGCATACATCAAACAAAACAACAACATGAAGTTGAACCCACTTCAAATAGATATACAAATCCAAATCGATCATTTTGTATAAAGTAACTAAAAAGTGAGAAGATATTAGGGTTACAGATTTATCTTTTGAAATCATTTCTTGTTATGTTTGGATGTTGTATCCTTTTTGCTGTAATTTACACTAATTAATTTCATAGATTTTTTTATTATCATAGGAAAGCATGCATTTTTATAGCTTAAAAGTGAGCCACCTGGACATATCGTCTTTATTTGATGGAAATGGCAATGGCAGCACAAAGACCACTCATTATGTAGGTGTGGCTTAAATCATTATCATATGTTTGACCCCCACATCTGGATGTGTTTCCATCACTGCAATAACTTGTTGCCATCATTGTGTTTAAGTTAAACCCTGCATTTGTTTCCATCATTACTTTAAATTTCATATTTTCCTCTCAGTGCCCCATGTCAACACACTACCTCAACCTTATGATGTTCCCATCCCAATAGATTTGTGTAAGCTTAAGTCCTTAAAATGGCTACTTAATATGGTTGTAGGTTATTTTTGGCTACATGATGTACACAGGAAGTGTGCATTGTTATAAATTATACCTTTTATTTAAGGTGATCAAGATTCTGGAAATGGATCCTTGCTTCAGCGTGTAAAACTCTTCCCTCTTCGCCATTTAACCCCTGAAGCCATCAGTCATCCTACATATTTTCTTCTCATGGTAATAGTTTTCATTTTTAGAAGAAATATTGTACTAAAGCTACCTTCCAGAGAAAAGTTCAAAACATGTAGCAACATGATCATTTCCTTTCTTTAAATTTTATTTTAATATTCTTTGGGTATCACTTTTTTTAAAGATCATTGTTGCACCAAGGAAAAATTGCATAATTTTTTTGAATCTTACCCTTTACAGTTTGTCTTACACAATTCCTCCTCAATTTACAGTTCTTTAAAAAGATTTTAATTTCAGCCTTCATTATTATGCATATACAAAGAAGTATACCATTGGGGTCAACTATGGGCAGCTTGGCAACAATCTTCCCTCCCCCAAAGAAGTAATCCCCATGATCTTGAAAATGAAGGCTGACATGGTCAAAATCTATGATACCAATCTAGAAATCCTCAAGGACCTCTCTCACACTGGTATTAAGGTCTCTGTGATGGTTAGGAATGAGGATATTACCAATGTGTCATCCAACCAGTCATTTGCAAACATTGAGTCAAACACAATGTTGTTTACTTCTATCCTGGGACCAGAATTATTATAGTCCTAGTGGGAAATGAAATTTTATCAAATTATTCCCACAATGCAAGTTGGGCTACAAAGATACAAGGTTCACTACAGCTAAAACTTGATGGCCCAATGCTAGCGACCTTAACTAGTTGGGTGCTAACATATTTAATGCAACTCATTATAACAAGAGGCTTATGATAAGAATGCGTATAGATCCTCCCCTTGGAACCCTTATAAGGCCAAAGCAATACATCCCAGTGTTCATTTTTTAGTTTTTAATGAGAATCAAAAGGCTGGCCAAGGGGCAGAGAGGCATTGGGGTTTGTTATATCCTAATGGTTCAAGTGTTTATAATATTGATCTCACAGGGAAGCTCCAAGATTCACAGTATAGGGTAATTCCTCTTCCACCTCCACCTTATAAGGGTAAATTGTGGTGTGTGGTAGGTCTTAAAGTAAATATTTCAGCTTTTTCAGGTGCCATTGGTTATGCTTTTGCTCAGGGTAACAACACCTGCCTTGTAATCCAACCAGGATGCCTTGTTATCAGCCTAATTTTACTATTAGACATGCTTCCTATGCATTCAATAGCTACTGGCAGCAATTCAAGAAAATGGGGGAACCTGTTACCTCCATGGAGCTATAATAATGGTCACAAAGGACCCTAGTAAGTAAAATTCTTCTACTTTGTTTCTGTTTGTGTTCCATGTTTTCTTCCACTCCTTGCTCAGTTGAAATATTTTCACTACTTTATCTTCTTCTCATTCACAGGACATATGTTATTTATTATTACATAAATTTGGTTTACCTTTTAGGCTTCATGTGGCCATGTTTCTTCTTTATTTTAGTTTTTTTTTTTTGTTAGAGTCTTGAATGGGCTTCACCATTTAGGATGTAAGCATTTGGTTGGGGAAAGAATCTTCTTAGTTTTTAGGGCCTGATATGTCAATGTTTTCTATGGACGGTTTGCACTTTATAAGTAGTGAATGCTTATTTTTGGTCATCTCTTTCCTAATTTTTTTTACTACATGATGACATGTTTTGCTAGTGTTAGTCATTATGTGAAGACATTTTACTAGGAAATTTCTTAATAGCGGGCACTGGAAACATCGACTTTAGAACTATGTAAACTTCATGCATGGTGGGTTGATCAAAGGGTTGTTTATTGGTGCAAAGCAATGCCAAATGGAAGACTTTTCTTACAATCCCAAGATCCCTACAGGTTGTTGCAAATTCTATATCAACAATTTCCATAACCGTGTTGTTGTCTGGTTTTGATAGAATCTGTGTTCACATGCCAATGTCAAAGACAACTCCATCCACATTTAATGACATATCACTTCCGTATGATCATGATATGTACAAAATTGTAAGTCACATGTGCTAAGTATGGTACATTGACATATGTTCTTAAAATATAGATATATGTTCATAATCTTTAGAGTTATTTTAGTTTTATTTGTTAATTTACTCTTTCTTTAAATAAATTAACCTTTTGTATTTCCTCTGGTGTGAGGTCTAGTTTTGAAAATTTGATTTCTGCAATGTTTCCAAAGAGCCTGAGATGCTCAGTGACATAGAGATTCTATATGATCATGATATGTATAGTAACCAAAAACACACTTTTATTTGTTCTAAGGGTTTCAAGTGGACTAAATTAATATGAATAAAAGTGGGTTGTTAAAGTAAAAAATGTGTTTTTAGCCTTGAATGGTAAATTATTTACATCCCTATGAACAATGTGTGGGTTACAGTCATGATGAAGATATGCTAATCCTTCTGCAGTGCCATGAGAAATCTTTAGCCAAGTGTCCCAATCTAGCTTAGATTGGAATCTTCTATTTCAAAATATGAATCTACAATGTATAGATCAATTTTTCTTCATAACATAATTATTTTACTCATCATGTAAGATGTCCCACATAATTATGTTTACCATGTAATCATAAAACAACATGTCTCCATGTGGAGAAAGTGAATATCCATGCAACATCACAAGATTTTGATGCTTGATGCTTCCAACTATTTCCAAATCGCTTTCAAATTCACGCAAGCTTATTCTAACAGGTTTCATGCTAGAAAATTCATTTAGGCTCATTCCCCCTCTTCTCTATTCTCCCCGTAAATGATATGGTTCACTTGGTCGATGAAGTGTTGTGCTCGAGGATTACATATTGATCCCCACCCATTACATATTAGCTAGAATTATTAATTGCGCATTCCTTCTTTATAAATCGAATAGTTGTTTGCTATTTTGGACTCAAATACATTTGATCTAGGTGACCATTAATGGTTCCATCTGTATGCCCAAATATTCACTTTAGCAAGTTTAATAGAAAAACATTGACCCGTGAAACATGTATGATGCATACATCTCAGTTGAGTCTCAAACATGGAACCTTTTCAAATTTCCCCATTTTTTAGTTTGTCCTCTTCATACACATATTGCACCACCGTGAATAATACCTATAAGATACAAACCATACACTGGAACTCAATGTCCTCCCCTTCCATCAAACCCCTTCTTGATCACCCCTCATCCTTTCCCTCTATTTCACTTCCTTATTTTCTCATTCTTCACTCCACCCCCTTCGGTGTTTCCATCATACACTTCATGTATGATTGATAGTTAGTAAAATCATCTTATTTCGATCTAATCATTGTTGGTAAAATATGATGATATAAAGGAAAAACATTTTGTACATTTGATCTTTTAGGATACATTTAGAAGAGTAATATGTCTCCAACTAGTAACTAACTCTTTATATCCAACTTTAGGGATGGACTTAATATTACCCTTATTAATATTATTCCCAAAATATTGTTGTAAATATCCTATCTATAAACCTAAATCAAGTATGGCCCAATAAATTGCCATGTGGCCTTATAGAAGTTTCTAGGCAAAACGTCAATTTTAGGGGCTTTATCATTATCCACGATTTAAATAGAAGTAAATAGGTCATAAAGAATGATAGGGAATTCAAATATTTTTTAAAAAGGGCTCATTTTGTATGGTACAATTGTAATGTATTCTTATATTTCTTGGATTCACTCGATCGTATATTCCTAGGCATGCAACATTGATTTAAAGTGTTCCATAAAACGTTTATGAAATTTTAGGGGTAATAGTGAGGTGCACATACACTCTTGATGGAATTAATTTCATCCTTTGTCCTATTTCATTTTAAGGTATTCACAAGATTATTTAGATGCATTATCTCTTAATTTGAGCCAATGTATACAATCTCACATTTGAGCCCCTTTTGTGTAATGAAATTCCACAAGATTGAGTTTTTCTAGAAATCAACCAATTGTAGACTCTCTAATATTCTTTTGAGAGAATATTTTCAAGCCTCCCCTAACCCACACCTTAGTGTTGAGACCCAAGAATATTCTTTAGAAATAATATTACCCTTGAGACCCAAAATAGGTCTATCAAACTCTTGACCCAACATATTCATGTGGTATGTAACCGTATAATAATGGGATAGAGAGAAGATGAGTAAATAAAAAATAAAACAAACAATAAGGAAATGAGAAAGAATGAGTTTTTTAGGTCAGGTTCACCAAGATTTCTACATAGGAAAAATGACATGGGTATAACTATGCATTAAAAGTCCTAAGGTTAGGCCTAGATAGCAAAAATGTGAGAAGTAATATGAAAATGAGGTATAGAATGTGATGGTGGAATACTACTAAATAAGAAATATGGAAAATATGGAAATGACTAAGGATTGAGATTTGGTAGGTGAGTGATTATCAATCAATCAATCATCTTGCAAGTACAAAAATTTCTCATCAAGGAAAATGAAATCTCTCCCTATCTCTATGTGTGGGATGCTACAATCAAGGATGATTGTTGCACACAACTCCTGATCTATGCCAGTTAAGCCAAAGATGCTTCAGTTGGGTTTATGGACCCTTTAGAAATGTTTGTTTGTCTCTAAATACTCTTCTCTAGAGAGGTTCATGCAAGCATAAAGACAATATAGAGTGAAATAAAACAAAGGATTTGGATGTCTAACGTAACTTACTTAGTCATCCTAGAGAATTATTCAATTACTAATAATTTCTCGTAAAAGAGGTCTAATTGGTTGATAATTGGTGGGAGCAAGGGAGAAGAGTAGAAGACCAACACACATAATCTCGAGTCTATGTCTCCCCAATATTAATCAATACTCAATAGGTTAGTAATAGGTTCAAATATTCTTCTACAATGTTAAGATGGGTCGGGAATGGTCATGTATAGATTTCAACTTGTGAGCGAGAGGCTATAAATTAGTAGCATGAATTCATAATGGCTAAGTTTGTTGTTTTATTATTGATATCTAGGTTACTTTAAACTCTTACAATGAATAAATAATTAGAAAATGAGATTAAACAAAGTGAAATGAAGATAAATGACTTATTTGACTCATTAAGTTATCTTTTAATTAATCATTCAAAAAAACAAATAAATCACTATAACCTTTCTTTTTTGTATTTTTAGAGATTTAAACTTTGAAAGAACTAAAATTAAACTAATTAATTAAATAATTTTTTTCATTTTTTGGGTTATTCAAAAATACTTAAAAGATTAAAACTTAAAGAAATGATTATCTAAACTAAAATTAACGGATTTCTTCTTCTAATGGAAAATAAACTAAAAAGGGAATGACCAAGTATATTTATTCCTTTTTTGTAGAGATTTTTAATTACCTAATTTTAATGGAGATGCTCTTGGGAATATGCATATAGAATTTAACAATTACAAGACAATAAAGCCTTATATGGATGAATTTTATCCTTAGGCTTGCCAAGAAGAGAAGCTTCTCATAAGATATCTCCCTTCTTCTAGACAAAATTTCCTCGACAAGACAACTTATGTTTAAAACTAAAATTTAATAGATAAAAAAATATTTAAAATTTCCTTCTATTCTATCTCCAATTCTTTCCAGTGGAAATCCACAGGGATAGGTTGGAAAGTAATTATATGTGATAAAAGATTTCAAAAAAATTACACTAAAATGAATACAAATATAACATGTGTGCAAGAAGTAAAAATGTCTTCTTTTATAAATAACAATATAACTTTATTTTCCAGATTCTAAGCAATTCTTATATTGAAACTTAGAAGAAATTGATTTATACATCCTTAACCTAGTCACTACAATGTTGTGGTAGCTTATCTCGGTGTTTTTAATGGTATTTTGTTTATCTCCTCAACTTCAAGCTCCTCCCAGTGTGCAAAGTCCAAATGATCCAGGTGAGGAAGGCAGTAGACGATAGCAAGGAATCGAGAAAAGGAAAGTTGGCTAGTCTAATGTGAAAATGATGACATGAATGCAAGCACCAGGAAAGTAAAGATAGAGAACTAGTTATCTTACACAATAACCTCTCTAAATTTCAACAGCATGACACCTCTCAAAACTTAAAATCACTAACTCGTGAAACAAATAAATGTGGAGTATTTGTAAGTTGTTGGGGAAGAATAAGTCGAATACATATGTCAATTTGCAAGGGATTACTTACCCAATGGATAACAAATCAAATGGCTATTTTGAGCAAGAATGGAAGAAAAAATAAAGATGATTCCAATGAGCCTATTCTTTGCAAATTTTCCCTAGTAAACTTGGAGAAATATGAATCACAATTAAAACACGTGTTTTTGTTTTACTTTTTGTGGTAACAAACCTGCCCCTAAAGAATAGGCGAAGTTGTGTCATAAATTATCTAGTGATGTTTTGATGTTTGGAAATGAGGCATAAAGGTTTCACTAATTCTATGCATATGTGTGATAAAATGGGAGGGATCTAGAACTTGTTCTTATCTTAGAAGCAAATCTATCATCGTTAGAGACGTATTTCGTTAAGTGTTGCACCGCTTATTTTTGGGTGTATATAGTAACCTACAACTAAAATGCTTGATCCTCATTGATTGACCCGACCCCCTGTCCTCAACAACACTTGTGCCCAAAATTAAAAATAGAGTTGTACATCTCATTAACAATAAATATGCAGAAAAAATCATCTCATGAAACAATAATTTCTTTTCTTCTATAACAAAAAAAATGTCTTGCTCAACAATAATATAAAAACTTATGTGCGAATTTCATTGTATGTCATTGAAATAATATTTCTTTAAATTGATCATAATAAAAATGTTTAAGAACATCTGTCTATTTTATGATACACTTATGACAAGTTAATGAACATCTCTGTTTTCCAAATGAATTGGATGACTTGTATACAAATTTGATAAAATTCATCCCAAACAATTCCATGATATAATTTTTCCCGAAGTTTCCCATTTGGACAATTGTCACCCATTTCTATTTTAAATAAAACCACACTCAAGACCACGGGGTCCAAAGTTATCATTGAATTTATTGGCCAAACACTTTTATGCGAATATGGTTCATTTTGGTACTTGCTTTTTACCAAATATTCCAATGTAATTTTTGACATATCTAATAAAAAGCACTATATAACATAGGATATTATAATGAAAGTAACATTATTTAGGTTTTTAAATTTTGACTAATTAAATATTAAAAAATCACCCCAAAAACATTTCAGCAATATTAGTGTTATGGTTATATATTGAGTATATCGATTCCCATGGTGTTGATTAGTGAGATTGTTGTTTTCAATATTGTTAATGTTTAGATGTATGACAAAAAAATCAGGATAGCTCAACTATATTGTTTTCTTTATACACATCAACATATATAAAGGATTTAAATTTCCACCTCTGCCCATATCTTGCAACCATAAATATTCTAACTTTTCAAAAAGCTGGAATACATTATTAATAAAAGATCTTATATTTCTTGACAAGTTAAAATTATAGACAAATATAACTTTGAAATGTGGGAATGGCACTCCTAATAACATATTGAAAAATAATTATTATATTGAAAAAAGTAAACAAATCAAACATTAACATCCTTTCCAATATATTTTACAACTCATTTAATCGTTACTCTACAACTAAAATATTTGATTCTCGTTGATTGACTCCATCTACTCTCGAAAATAGAGTTGTTAATCTCATTAACAATAAACATGAAGAAACAATTATCTCATGAAACAATCCTTTCATTGCTTCTATAGCAAAAAAATTGTCTTGCTCAACAATAATTTTTAAAAATTAGTGTACAAAACAACTTTTGAACTTCATTATATGTCATTGGATTAATATTTCTTGAAATCAATCTTAATTGACACTTGATATTCGAACTTCATTATATGCCAATAGATTAATATTTCTTGATATCAATTGTAATTGAAGCTTGATACAACAAGGTATATTTGTCACAAGTTGATGAACATCATTCTATTTTACAAAAGGGATGGATAACTTGTATCCAAATTTTATAAATATCAACACAACCAATTCCATCATATAATTTTTGATACCTACAACCAATGATCCTTATCTATTACTTACAAATACTACCCCGATCCTTATCAAGCATAATGCTCTCTTATTGAATACACTCAACTTCTCGTCGGATGTCATTATTGGTTCTTCTTTGCATGGGTAGCATTCATTTATTTGTGCCCCACACCACCATGACTTGGACCAGAAGGGAGTTTATTCTTCAATATATTTGTGGATCTCCATCCACTCTTAACACCTCCCACGTTCACATATGCATTACCTACTCCCGGACTTGGACCAGAAAATTTATTCTTCAATATATTTGTCGATCCCCATCCACTCTTAACACCTCCCACATTCACATATGCATTACCTACTCCCGGACTTGGACCAGAAAATTTATTCTTCAATATATTTGTCGATCTCCATCCACTCTTAACACCTCCCACGTTCACATATGCATTACCTACTCCCGGACTTGGACCAGAAAATTTATTCTTCAATATATTTTTCGATCCCCATCCACTCTTAACACCTCCCACATTCACATATGCATTACCTACTCCCGGACTTGGACCAGAAAATTTATTCTTCAATATATTTGTGGATCCCCATCCACTCTTAACACCTCTCACATTCGCATATGCATTACCTACTCCCCGACTTGGAGTAGAAAACAGTTTATTCTTCAATATATTTGCTGATCTCAATCTGCTCTTAGCACCTCCAATGTTCACATATGCATTACCTACTACCGGACTTGGACCAGAAGGCGTTTATTCTTCAACATTGTACTTATCTTCGAGGTTGTAAGAGTTTCATGTGACCGTCTGCAGGCTGCACTTGGATCCTAACAGGGCTGCTCCATCTGTGTATTACTCACTCCACGTGCAATTGAATTTGAGGCCGGTGTTCTTCGTTGTGACAGAATCCTTTTTTTGGAATATTTATCCTGCACACATTTCCGTCTCGAGTTCTTCGTGCATCTGCAGTTTGAATATTGAATGATATTATGACGAAAATAAGCAGCAAACATGACCATCTTCACGATCGAAATCCTCCCCATTGCTAACAAAATAGTTTCGATCAATCTCGTTTTCTAAAAAAACCGACAGCTAAAGAAAGTTATATTGAGAAAAAATGTTCGAAGAAAAGAAGAGGCGAAAACCCCGTGTCGAATTAGGAGAGATGTAATTCATATAACAGATCGTCCGAAATGTTTATATAGAGGAACGAATATGCTCATTTCGTGGGGTGTTCGAAATATTATGTGAACGGTCAACAAATTTAACTTCCACACCATGTGATCGCTTACAGTTACATGGTGTGCGGGCAGAGAAAGAAGACAGTCAAATATATGACCAACTCTTTTCAATATGCGTGCCTCCGGATATTTGACATTATTTACGGGCTATTACAAAATGGTCACTTCTGCCATGCCATGTGGATTACAAAATGTCATTGACCATTTCAATTCAAGGAGCGTTTTCGAACATGTGGTCAAAAGAGATAACGGCCATAAAAATTGAAAGATTGTATGAATCTATGAGACGCATATGTGCCAAGCGCGCTTTAACTTATTTATTTATTTATTTATTTTTAATTTTGTTGTTGAAAAACACATAGCTATGAATTCCGGGATTCAACCCTCTTACCTAGAATTTGCTAGGGCATGGTCAAATCAGCTAAAGATGCATAGGAACGGATGCAACCATTTGTTAACAAATTCATATTTTGAAGAATCTGTCACTTGTGATGTGTGAGCTGATAGTGGTACCCGCTCATGCATTGGCATGCATGGATTTGATGCGGGCATGGGTCTTTAAAAGGCGCATTCTATCGGGAGAATAGTTGTTGCTGTCAAAACACAAGAGTTAGTTAAAGTCATCTACTCAACTAGGGTTTCCACGATGGAAGTTGTTCCTCCCATTTTGATGTAGAAAAATTATTGCTAGCAATCGCACTGAAGGAGTGCAGTGGAAACGCTGATAGGAAAAGAAGAATATATTGTGTCCTATGCACGAAAGGATCTCAAATGAAAGTGGTTGATGGAAATGCAACCTTTAGAGTAGTTGAGGGAAGATATTGATGGGAGTGCAATTTGACATTATTTTTAATAGGAGGGAAGACCATTTTTTAAAATCTAAATAAAGAAGCAATCGATGTCCGCGCATAAAAAAGAGAAATATTTATTACCTAAAGGCATGATGAAGGAATAACTTGGGCACAAATCTATCAAGAGGTGCACAAAGGGTGCGGAGGTAGGAGGAGGTGGTCCTCTTTTATCTTGGGGTGGACTCAATCCCCACAAGACATCTTAGAGCACCTTTCAAAAGAAAAACCCACTAATGTATGCAGATAATCGAGGCTTGAGACTCTCGAGACAATTTTGAAAGTAAAACCCTATCCAAAGTCAGCATTTGGGATTTATGTATTGAGAGTGCCCAACCCATCTTAACAGGAAGTTTCCTTTAACACGTTGTGGATACTCAGGGCAGAGGGACATCAAGAATCTCAACTTACATAAACCAATACATAAACAAAAAGTGGTGTCACTTAATAAATTCTTCATAGAAAAAGATATCTTATTGAATATGTTGAATAACATTAAATTTAGTTCAAAAATAATTTCTTAAGTAATAATCCTCATTAAAAAAAAATAGAAGAATAATGTACCTTGAATCTTATTAGTTTACAAAATTCAAATGAAACAAATGCATTATGTAAAAAAAAATTAAGGGAAGAATATACATCTCTATTGAAAACCAATTTGGAAAAGTGTATTTATACATTTATTCATACATTTGTTTATCATCAACAATCTAAATACCCAAATCTACACAAATGAACACTACATTTCTTCATTTAAATCAACACTTTGCCAACACATATTGCAATGTCCTCGTAGGCGGAATGACATATGAGAAATGAAGATAAGCATCATTCGAAGTTACATAGATGGAGATAGGGTTTCAAGATTTCCCACATGCCTTGTTAAGGTTTAGGTTGCCGACAAAAGAAAACCACCTAGAAGACGCTAAAATTTTAGGTTGAGGTATTGTATGAGCTAACCTTCCACATCGATAACCAATAGAAACCCATGATTATCTACAATCCAAAATGTGGTTGTTCAAGTGGTTTTTTCACCATCACAATAGATGATTGCAACCACTTGAACAATTACTCCATTATCAATAACAACATCAATCCATAAGTTGTTAATAAACATTACCTTTGGATGCTTGCAAAAATGAATTGTAAGTTGTACTCGATCATCACCAAGATCCTTTCAAATGCTTATCATTTTAGATATTCAATATTATAATGAGCATTGAAAGAAGCAATTTTTTTCCTTGTTACAAACATTTGTTGTATGATATTGTTAGTAGCAGATGGTGAAAAAAAACTTGCAAAGAGTATGAACTATAGAGGCAGATGATTGTTCGCAAAGTAACAAACTTTTGCAAGCTTTCACAAAGGGTGATTGATATGAATGCACAAAATACATAGGTATATCCTTGAAAATAAATAATTTCCCTTGAGCATCATAAAAAACAATCAATATTTTACTAAAAGAAAAATTTATTAGGGGGGAAATCCTATCACAGTTAGAGGTCAACAGAGGAAAGCAAATTGGGGCCAAAAAAGATAATTCTAATAATGAGAATATATTGCACATGTTGAAGAGAATTTGGAATGTTGGTAGTGATTGGCCTTGAATTTGGTCATTGATTAATGGAGGGAATATAAATGATCCCAGTTTTTTATAAGTCGCATATGAACACTGTGTCAATGTTAGGAAGTTCCACTCAAGAAAATAGGGGTGCAATGTGCAGATCGTTAAGGCAATGCATCCTAGAGGTAACTCTAAAAGTAAGATGAGGTTGTTTAATTTTCCCAATGTCAATAATTTATTTTTGCAATGTAATAGCTTGTGTTTTATGGATAGTTAGAGGCCATACCATATTGTGGGGGAATCATTTAAACATGATAATAATCTTTTTTTAAATACTAATACCATATGCTTAGAATTTCAATCAATGGATTTTAATTTTTAAATCACAAAGCCTCTTGTGTCCAAGTCTATCTCCTTCTGAATTTTTTTTAATGTAAAAATTGGAAAATATGAGAAAAAGTAGAAATGGTCATGATTAAGTTGCCAAAACGAAATTAGAGGCCATGTAGAAAAACAAGATAAGAGAATTTGTAACTAATACTAAAGAAAGTGAACAGTGGTGATGTCGATAGCCTTCTTGGTGCAAACCAAATGACATGCATCGAAAGGGGAAAGACTCATGTCACTTCCCATGACGTTCAAATTTTCTCCACCCTTGGAGGCTTCCCATAGTCTACTTCATCACCTCTTGTGGACATGAATCTTGGATATGTATGAATATGTCATGTTTATGCACTTTTGCACCACACCCTCCATCTCATCTTGAACCTTCCTATTCCTGCATTTTCATGTCGATTCCTAAAAATATCATTTCATACTAACCGTTAAAGTGAAAAACACCCATGTACACAAACATATTCCTGACAAAGAAGAATGAAAGTAAAAATTTATAGATAAAAATCAAGGATATGTAATGTTGTACCTAGAGAACATAGATCATTCCCTAGTCATCCCAATTACCCTCTTTATTTTCCATAGGACCAAATTGATGGAATACATCATTTAAATCAATCATTTTCATAGGAAGATAGACAACTATTCAACAAGGAGTATTTGATATTAGAAACGATGGAGGCCGAAGGTTCTTCATAGACTCCATAACCATAGTGACATACTTGTCACCCATTTCCTTTAGTGCAATTGTAGATGCTACAATTTCACTAGTTAAATGGGGTGATCTAAGTGTGTGGCATGTATTTACTCTTCATGTTTCACTATTTTATTAGATATGTGTATGTGTGCTTCTACTGCACTATATGTCATGTTGCATGAAACCTAAACCTCCAATATGCTAGAGGAGAAACAAGATCATCATCACTATATAAATAAATGTTATGTGAATGGTTTTTAGGACACTAATGTCCATGCACGGATGAGTAAAAATGTACCATGTGTCAACGATGTCCCACAAATGATCTCCACCATTCATTCTCCAACGACATGGAAAGTGAAACCATAGTGTGTCTACTATTGAACTTCTTATCATCAGCAAAAACTATTTTATTAAAACTACATATTAATGGTAACTAAATCAAGTAAGAACCATTCCGTTATATGTTTAATGGGATTTTCTTCTATTATATTTACGTTACCATGAAATTTTACATGAATTTTTTTTTTAATGTGTAGAAAAAAAAATCAAAAAAATTATTTAATTGTCATACATGGCTCCACATCGATGCAAATTGAATATTAGAAACATTAAATGCTACCTATTGCATTATAGGGGTACCACTTCCAAGCCTTTTCCTCTCCCTCTTTACCTCTTAAATTAATTTATTTTTATGTGTCTAGTCTTGTCTAGTATATTCCAACCAAACAATCACCATCTTTGGTGTCTCATTACAATAAATCTCATCAAATATGTAATGACATAAGAACTTTTAGTTTTGAAGCATAAAAAATGCAAGGATTTAAGAGTTTTAATACCACATTGTTGTTTGGTGTTATAGCATTAGGAGGAGGAGGAGGAATACACATATAAACAATGCTTCCAATATGGTAGTAAGAAAACACGTTGAAATCTTTCACAAAGAAGGTATACTTTCCAACCAAAGGTTGAAATTTTCTAACCAGGAAGCTAGATAGGTTATAAGGATGGTAATTCGGTGTATGCACAATCGGACGAAGAGGAATACTAGTTTTATGAATTTTGGGAAGCATCATAAATAAGAGGTTTTATTTCCTTGCTAGGAATGGGGTGTTTCTTAGTGGGAACCATATTAAGAATATTACTTAATAACCCTGATCACATTCTTAGTGACGAGACACACATGATTTTGATCTAACCTTCTATAACAACTAGTATTAACCAAATGCTCTAACATCTTCGTATATTAGTCTAACCTATCCAAAATAATTTCAGCATTGCCTTTCTCATTGTTCGTGATAACGATTTCATTTGTTATCATTTATGTACTATAAGGCCACACATTATTCCCTCAAAACTTTAAGAACTTTATCCTATCTTAAGGCCACCGCACAATCCTATGTAGTTTATTTCATGACCTCCAATGGAAGAGACCAAACCACTTTCTTAGTTTTGAAAACGAAATCTTCCTTGGGAATGATATTTGGAGACATGTCGATTCCTAACTCCTTACTTAAGACATTGAGAGCAAGATGGTCTAAAGGGAAGCTGAATAGGTTCACTACCAACTTATCTTCCCAATAATCCACAATCCTAGTTGATATTCTATCCCCCGAAAAGTTAATTTGTGAGGACATGAAAGTACCAGAATATTTAGAAGGAGCCTCATCTTTCTTGAACTCATAGGTTAAAGTGGAACGATCATGTTATTATCTTTATGTTTAGATTCAATAACAACTTGAGGTTTTTGTGTAATGGTTCGTTACATTTTGTATCAGAGTAACCACCCATGTTCGAATCACACTCTTCTCGTTTTTTCATGTAGCTGGGACATGTGGGGCAGATAAACGTTAGTGAAGTGGGGATCATACGTATGGGAGTGTAGACATAAACCCAACCTGAGTTCAGGATTTGTGGAAGCATGGTAGGATGTTATGATCTTGGTGTGTGAATTCAATAATGCCTTGAGGTTTTGGTGTACCGATTCGCTATTCTGATCATCCCCTGGTATTACTATAAAAACTTTGAATAGTGATACCCCCATTAGGATTGTCACACACCATTAATTATAGGAAAGAGTTGAAATGAATGACATGTAAATGACTAAACCTATGAGGAGAGGACTCCAACTTATGGGAAACATGAATTTGAACATAATTACTACCATTATCCCTATTATTATGTTATTGTTATTGTTATTATTAATATCTAGGTTATTAACATTTCGAGAAATGCATCTATCATTATTATTATTATAGTGATGATTGATTTTGAATGAATTTTCACGCAAGGACAACTTGAGACAACAATCTTATCCAATGTTATATGTGTGCTCTTGGAGCCTCATACAAATAGACCGAACCATTTCATAGATGTAGGAAAGACCACAAGAAAAATAAATCTTGTAAACACCACTATTGAGCTTAGATTCCAGTTGATCCTTGTAATATTTAACGATTATTCTAATCTTTCTATGCGGTAGAAACATTGATTGAAAATTTATCTTCCTAAGGAACCTAGAAATGATTTCTGAGAAACCCTTAATGTACAGAATGAAAGCACCTAGAATTCCCTCTGAGACATAACAATTAAGAGGCTTGGAAAAACCATCCCTATCCTATTTAAAATCCATGGTAATTTGTTTCACACAAAAACCATTAAGCACAAACGCCTTAGCTAAGTGTTGAAGTTCCAACTCAAAATGTTCATTTTCAGAAATTTGAAAGGCTCTCATAGACAGGGTCTTGAGGACACCAGATTTTTATGTTAGGTGCTGGTGTGAATAGGCATGCAAGTATAAATCCCTGTGGTTTTTTTTTCTACACACCTTCCAAGAAAGAGAGACACCAAAATTTTTCCTTAGAAGGACATCAAGAAAATGCAACTCACCATTTACCTCTACTTATTTTCTAAATAATATGTTGGGTAAAATATTGTTCAAATGCGAATGAAAACTCTCCAGCTTATCCACCCATGTTTCCAACACATATTTGTGTCATCAACTTACCTTTTCAAAAAATTTCATTGAATTGCGAAAGAGTTAAAATATTTCCCCTGAAAGTCCTAAATTAAGAGGTTAGAAAAATGGGAATAGAGGAGAACCCATTTCAACCGCATCAAGTTTCTCATAAATAAAACCATTGAAGATGAAAAATGTTGATGTACAAAAAATCTCAAACAATGAAGTAGTTTTATCATCAGTATGTCTACAAACAATTTCTACCATATCATTAATTGGAACCATGGTAAACAAGGAAACCACACCAAAACTAATGAGAATCTCATTGTGTGATAGAGACTTCCCTTGGATGAAGTTGACAAAATGAGTCAAATATTACACAAATAAGGTAGACCTACTGACCAAAGGTTGAATGTTTCTAGTCAAGAAGCTATCTAAGTTATAATTAGTGGAATTTGATGTATCCATGATTGGAAAAAGAGGAACGTTAATTTCATGAATTTTGGGAGTACCATAAATCTGAGGGGTGATTTCCTTGTTGGGAATGAGGTGCTTCTTAGTGGAATCATCTAAAGAGGATTTATTAGTGGCCCTTGTCGCATTGTTAACAATGAGAGACAAAAGATATCAATCTAACATGTTATAGCAAGCACTATCAACCAAATGGTCTAACATCTTTGTCTCATAGTCTAACCTATCCAAAACAACCATGGGATTATATTTGTCAGGATTAGTGATAATGATGTCCTTATTATCATTTATGGACTTTAAGGCTACAAATTCTTCCCTTGAAATATTTTATCTGATAATTTTATCATGTCCTAAAGTTATTACACAATCTTTTCTAATTTTGTTGATGACTTCCAATAGGAGAGACCTAACCACTTTATCAATTTTGACAATGAAATCATTCTTGGGAATGAAATGTGTAGTCATAAAAAATATTAACCCCCTCCTTAAGACTTGTGTATCTTCCTTGGTATTATTATCACGAGTTCAAGTAGTGAGACTTGTGTATCCCATCGCCCCTTTCAGATTGTCACACATCATCAAGTCTAGACAAGAGTTTGATTGAATGACATGTAACAAATGACAATTATGAGAACAACTCTGATGTATGGGAAATATTCATTTGAACATAACTAATTTCACAACATCTATTATTACTATTATTATCATCATCATCATTATTATCATCTAAGTTATTAACATTTCTGAAATTCATATATTGTTATTATTCATAATCGTCCACAATCCTAGTTGAGATCCTATTCTTTAAAAACCTAGTTTGCGAGGACATGAAAGAACAAAAATGGTGAGAAGGACCCTGATCTATGTTGATATCATAGGTTAAAGCTAAAGGATCATCCTTTCTATTACTATAATGGGATTGAGTATAAAGTCCCATGTATCCCATCCCCCCATTAGGATTGTCACACACCATTAAGTATAAACAAAAGTTGGACTGAAGGACATATAATGGACTACACCTATGAGGAAAATAATCCAACTTATGGAAAATCTAGATTTGAACATAACTAACACAATTATACTTATTATCATCATCATCGTCATCATCATCGTCAACGTCATTTTCATCATAATCATCATCATTGTCATCATCGTCATCGCCATCGTCATCATTACTATTTTCATCATCATCCTCATCATCATCATCATCATCATCATCATCATCATTGTTGTCATCATCTTCATCATTGTTGTCATCATCGTTGTCATCATCATCGTCGCCGCCGCCATCACCATCTTCATCGTCATCATCATGGTCATGGTCGTGGTCATGGTCATCGCCATTGTCATTGTCACCGCGTCATCATCATCATCATCATCATCATCATCATCATCGCCATCTTCATCGCATCGCCATCGCCATCATCATCATCATCATCGTCATCATCATCACCATTGTCATCATCACCATCATCGTTACAATCACCATCATCGTCATCATCATCATCATCATCATCATCATCGCATTGTCATCTTCATCATTATCATTTTCGTCATTGTCATCATCATCCTTATCATCGTCGTCATCATCATCATCATCATTGTCATCATCTTCGTCATCATCATCGCCGTCGTCATCATCATCATCATCACAGATATTAAGATCTCTGGGGATATGTATATTAATATTATCACTATTATTATTATTTTCCAAGTTATTTACAATGTGAGAAATATGCAAACTATGAGAATAAGAGCCCAAAACTTCACTCTTCAGCCATGTCTTTCTTACCAGGACTCGTATCCATCAAAACCCCAAGCCAAACAGATGGAGAAATATGTTAGATGTAGGTAAATGGACCATCATGGAATAATTTCTCCCATCATAAGCTCGCTAGCAAGAACGACCCCACGATGATTTCTATGGTGATGATATAAAAAATATCCTCCTTGTAGTATGGAATTTAGTAGGCTTCATAACCCTCCCCGAGCATTTATGCCCTTTAGGTCGCACTTGTCACCCTAAGGTGACTCCAAAAGAGTCCGAGTGCCAATTATGGCTACGCCTAGTAGCCAGTACTCCTGGAGTAGAATCTTCCATCATGGAGATAAAATATATCATGTACTAAACAAAAACATGTGGCATTTATTGTTCCCATACCTCAAAATTTCTTCAAGTGATGTAAAGACTTTGAGCTCGTTGAGTCCACATGGATAATTATCTGCAGTACATAATCAACGCATGTCTTTATATTTCAATCTCAAAAATTCATTTTCTGTCACATTTCAGAGTTGGGTTCCTTCCATCCAGTAGAAGAAATGCCTATCGATATAATAAACATCTAAATAGAAAATTGTGATTTGTCACTTCCATGGGAACACAAGTTCATGATGTTGGGAATACTCCCTCACTAATGAAATGTCTCCTACATGTGCAAACCCAATGGACACTATCTCGAGTTGTTCTTAAATCTACATAAACACCCTAATATCACAAGAAATTCTCAATCACAATTATTTGAGAAATAATTTTATTTTTGCTATTAAAAAAAAGTTGCATAAATCTATAATCCCGTAACTAAAATAATATAACTATTTTGAATAAATTTCAAAGAAAAGTAATGTGTGCATTCTATTTTTAAAAATTCCCAAATAAAATCATACCTTGATTAAAAAGGATCTAGATGGAAGGGTTGAAAAAGGCCATGAATCTTTCTCTAAGTAGGTTATTTCAAGAAAAAAACAAATTATAAAATATTGGGTGAAAAGACATTAGGAGTTTAGTATAAAGAATATTGATATGTTTGAGTCTTCCCCCAAGGATTATTTGTTTTTTTGGGAGAGTAAACACAAAAGATGTGAGATAATTTAGGTTCTATTTTTTTCATTATAAATTCTATTGAGTCTGCAAGTAAGCTAAGTGAAATGAGAATTTTTTTAATTTCATTTCCTATTGAGAATCTCCAAATCCAAGGAGAATGCACTCATAATTTGATACGTTAACCTACGAGAGTGGTTTTAATAGAAAGATTACAATTCCATTGCTAATCCTATCACCACACCATAGGTTGTCATATCCCAAGTTTATGTAGTGTGACATCAAATATAATCTCTTTGATATGAATAAAATATTGTAAATATGGGTTTAATATATGATACATCCTCAGTAAGTCAATTTGAGAGATCTAATATTTAGAAGAGACTAAGTCCCATAGGGAAACTAAATAAATCCAAATAATTTTATACTGTGAATTTTGAGAAGAGTAATATTTATGACATCATTGACTATAGACAACCCAAAATAATGAGCATTGAAAGATAGCTCATTTCCAAAACCATCCACCATCCACTTAAAATGCGGTTTTTAAACAATTTAATATTTTTTCCAAATACTTTTAACCAAATAAGATGCCTGAATTATAATTAGCATCATGATAATCAAAAGCCTATGAAATCACATGTTTTTCCAACAAATTTTTCCATGGAACAATACATCAAAAAATGGTTTCTGAACAAGATTTTCTAATTCTTATTTCCATTTCACAACTATTACTACCCACTTAGCACAATGAGTAATTCTTTGGTGATGGATATCAATTATTCACGTGGCTTTTTTTTCTTGTTGGAGGAAACAAATTATATCCAAGAAGCTTTGTGAAAACATTGGATTACGTTTGAATTATTGCATTAAAAATATCTTATCAACTTAGGTATTTTATTATTTGAAGTCTTAGAGGTATCGTAACAACGTGGATAGTAATTATGGGATGCAAAAAGAATTTTGTTAGAAGCTTGAAAATTTTCTACAAGGGAAAGATGATCAAAAATCCAAAAAAATATTTATTTTCCACAATATCAACCACTTATTTCCATAAATCACAGGGAGATTATTCTAAAGCAAAACAAATTTCTATAAAATTCAACTATTTCCCTCATCTTATCCACTTCAATTGAAATTTTTTAAGCCAGAATAGTATGGGAATATTACTTTTCATGTAACACTACATATTGTTCAATTCTAAACATGAATTATAAAGTTTACAAAATGCAATTATGTAATTCAAAGATTCATTAAAAGAAGCTTCCTATTTTGAAATGGTGAGGAAATAATCATCAGTAAAATAGCCATTGATCAGCTGCAAAATTCAATGAGGGAGGAAAAATCCCATAATAAGTCTTCTGTTATCATAGATGAATAGGAATTATGGGTTGAAAAAATAATTTTGTTGCAAGCTCGAAACTATCCTACAAGGGAAAGATTATTGAAAATTCATTAAATACTTTTTGTTCCATTATATCAACCACATGTTTCTATAAATCACAACAAGATTAGTCTAAAGCAAAAGGAATGCCTATAAGCTTGAACTATTCCCCTCTTCTTGTCCACTTTCATGTATAGATGTTTTAAGGTAGAATGACATGGGAATCATAGTTTTCCTTTAACACTGCATATTGTTCCATTGTAAACAAGAGTTGGAAAGTTTACAAAATACATTTATGTTATATAAATATTCATGAAAACAAGATTCCTATTTTGAAAGGATGAGGAAATACTCATAAGCAAAAAAATACATTGATTAGATACAAAAGTCAATGAGGGAGGAAAACTCCCCCAATAATTCTGAGCAAAAATCCAAATAGTTTCACTATAAGAACATGCATAGTTAGAAAAATAGGGCATCCTCATGCGCACCTTGTGAAAAGAATGAAAGATCCCAAATCTCTTGAACTTGATCTTATTGGTAATCAAATAGGCCAACCTCTCTAAGAAGAGGGTATGAGTTGCATAAGTGAAAAGTAATCCAAATTTAATAGATTTGAGAATATCATGATTAAATTGTCAATCAATGTAGTCCTAATATTTCTCAAAAGCAATCTTGGGGAAGATGGTTCTCTATTGAGATACATAAACCGATTCCATGCATTCTCAAACTATGATGATATTGTTAAGAACATGTCAATTTTTTATAAAACCCTCTTATTTTGATTTAATCATTCTTAGTAAAATATGAAGATATGAAGGGTGTAGACACCATAAAAAATCACACTACGCATTATAACCTCCAAAAATTCCCATATCCTCCCATAATTGTTGCACAACATTCACAAATACTATTAAATCCATTATTCATCCATATCCCACTTCTAGAATTAATTGAATTAAGTATATTACACTCACTATTCACTATACACCCCTTTGGTTAATTTAATTAACTATTTAAATTAATAAAGCAAATTCAAATGCCTCACCTTTGACTCATCTCCATTTTAGTATCCAAATCACTCAAGTTAACTAGTCATCTCACACAAGTTCTAGAATCCTAAAAACATGGAAGAAAATATGAACGTACAATTTGGAATAATTCAATAGACAACTAATTTGAAATAAAACCTCTTTATTTCTCTTTCAATGGGCCAACTACATAAAATAACTCGACCATGTTATATATGGAAAATGAAATCAATACCCTACATCTTAGTCAATTCCACCATCCTCAATCCATGGCTTCTTCTACATCTCTAATTAATAAGTTCCATTCCTCTAAAATCATCATTAGAATATTGAGAAATTTTTAGTGTTACTCTTTAAAATTACCATTATAAATCATTCTTGCTTATTGTTCTGTTGTCCAATTTATCCCCCAATCATGCAACCGATCAAATAAATCAATCCTCATTTTTAGTATCTTGGCTTCACTTCCATTCGGAATATCTTGGAGAAATCACAAATCAAAAAGAGATAAATCTCTCATTATGATCCAACAAGAGTTTCACTTGACCCCATTCTTGATCTACTCTAATATTACTTTTCAAGGAGTTTTTTGTTAAGGCTCACTTTCAATTTTATCATATGTTGCTTTCTTTGTTTGTATAAATTCTCTTATATGCTTTTGGGCACGCAAGGTGGGACTGCCACATTTTTTTATCATATTTTATAAATCTAATTGTATAAATATAATTGTGTTTCCATGTTATTTTTGTTATTCAAAGGTCACAAAGGTCAATGTTTAGGTCATTCCATAAGCTAATTCAAGAGTATTTTGGAAAAATTAGAGATTTTGGACATATTCTAACTTTTTAATAGGTATAAGTTGACTTGCATTTCTTTCTTCCTCTTTGCAATATCATATTTCATGATCTACGATTAGGTGCTTCTATTTTTTCATTTTTGTAGGTCATTTATTATGCTAAATCACCTACATTTCTGTTCTACTAGTTGTGTTTCGTAGCATGCCTTACATTACTATTCTACTATATGTGATTTTGTTACTAGTCTTTGTATTTACGTCATTTTCACTTGCATCACACTAAGCACCTTTCCATTCAATTTTCATCACCAACATTCTACATAAGTGTGTTTATGTAGTATTCCATGTGTGTTTCTCTAGTTCGAAAGTGTGTTTCCATTATATTATATATGTTAGTTTTCTATGTCAAAATTATGATTTTTAAAACATTCCATAATGTTTATATTTGTTTCCTTATTGGTTTCTTTGAGATTTTGACACTATTTTGTAGGTTAGTTCATAGAAAATAGATATAACATTTATAGTTTCTCAATTTCTATTATTTTATTTCATAATCAAAATCATGTATGCTCTTCTCTCTCACCTTTTTGGGTGAACATGATAATCAAAATCAATTAGAATAGCTATAATTATTTACTTATTCTTGTTTAATTTCTAATCTAACTTGTTTAATTTTATAACATTTCATCATTTGCCGCTTGGGTGAACTTGAGAATATGAAATGGTAGAAGTTGTCTTATATCAATCTTATATTTGGTTAATCTTATTTTGCCGGATCGCTAAGTCAAATATTTCCAAACGAATCAAAATCATTCAAAAATAAATCAAACTGCTAATATGTATGCGTGCAAGACCTTCATCCTTCAAAAAATTGCTAAATTTCCAGTTATAACTTTGGTTTATTCTTATCATTTTTGTACTCACTTTTTTTCAAAGTGGGAAAAAAATTTCATCTTACACACTCATACTTGGACTATCATGTAGATATATGTATTTCATCACCACTTAGCTACACCACTGATGTATACTTCATTACCGCACACCACTCATATTGCATTGCATCTCACTTGAGACCTAGTATCAAACAATGTTTGGTGCTTTCCTCACCTATGTCCCTTGCTTATAGGTAAATTTTTTACGATGAGTTACTATACAAATGATAATAAACATGTGATTCTAGATGCACTTGATCTCTCGAGGTTGTGTCAGGACAACCAGAATATGAAAGATTGCGGGAATACTAATGGGCACCTATAAGAGAATCAAGGACTAACATCGGGTAGTGTGAGTTCCTTATAGTTGAATTGGATAAAGGGGAATTAGAGGGTATGTATGGGTAGCATAATTTCCCTATTGTTTAATTTTTTATTTGATTTTTTTTCTAAACTACATTGAAAGTTTATTTTAAATAAATAAAGAAAGTATATTCAACATAAATAATAGAAAATTGTGTTTAATCTTTTAATTAAGCAAATTCATTCCCAGATTAATTAAATAAAACAAAATGAGTTACCATCTATTCTATTTGTATGAACAAGAAATGAATTAAAAGAAAAATAATTAAATGGCTAACATAGTTTTGAATTTTTTCATAATTTAAATGAAACAAACAAATAAATTATTCTACAAACATAGGAAACTAATTAAAATAAAATACTACTACTTCTAATAAAATAAAATAAAAATAGAGAATAATTGGATGTGGCTATTCCTTTGTTGCAGGGTTTTCTAACAATGCTATTATTAAATAATGTATTCAAAAATTATTAATCTAAATAAAATAAAATAAAGTTCTTCTAGAAAAACTTTTGCCTCAAGTTTTTTGGAAAGGGGAAGCTTCTCAGAAACAACTTCCTCTTTGTCATATGAAGTTTACCTGGCAGAAATACATCCATACTAATTACAAGAAATAAAAGATGTGCAAGTATTTCTTCACTTCTTCCTCCAACTAATTTCTTCAATTGATCCACGGAGATAAGACGAGAAGAAGTTATCAACGGAATATATAAGAAATATTTTGAAAAGGAATACTATAAATAAGATAAATACATTCGGGAAGTGATGAAATATTTCACTTCTACAATTCTACCAACTCAAAACAAATGCATTATTACTTTTCTAATAAATAAAAATTAATTAAATCTTTAAGGAAGTCAATTACAACCCCAACCAGGTTACTATTGTACTATGGTATCTTCCCAAAGATGATATGTTCCTTTTGTCCCCTCAACATTGTATCCTCTTCCAAAGATGAAGTCTAGTTTATCCAAGAATGCACATATGTTGGCTGGTAGCAAACAAAACAAAATATTGGCTATGATTGGCTTGGTAATTGAAATGAATGAAAGTACATTATAAGAAAGAACAATAAAATAGATGGTTCTCTTTTTGGTTCCTTTAAAAATTAAAGTAGCATATATTTACCTCAATAATATCAAAAATCCAACCCATCATATAGGTAAAAGTTTGGATTTTATAAAATTTGGGAAAGAAGAATTCAAATACATGTGTTGATGAAGAAGTTAAAAATTAGAAAAAGGAGAGGTTTTCAACATTCTAAACATATCAAAACAAGAAGATAAAATCAATACAATTCCAACGAGTCCAAAAATAGGAAAAATGGTTGAGAAACGAGTGAGATAAGAGCTCCTGAAATCCAAATTTCCATCGAAAAATGAGCATTTTAAGTATCTAAATTTAAGTGACAAGACCTTCGATGAACGCAGAGGGGCGGTTACACAATTTTTGGGGTGGTTACATAACTGTTGCTGAAAATGACACAACCACCAATTACATAACCTCCAGAGCAATTACACAACCACCAATTACATAAGCCCCAGGACGATTACCCAATCGCTGATGACAATTACGCAACCACCACTCACGACAAAGAAAAAGCTAAAAAGTGGTCTTACAAGAAAAATTAAAGTTTGTAGATAAAACAGAAGGGTTGATTTGAGTCAAAGGAGGGATGCAAAGAATAGGGAAAGGATATGGACCTCATTTTTACCTTGGAATAAGTTTTTATCATCATTGGAGATTTTACCATTCCAACAATATAGCACTATGTAATTTTGGATGTGTATAGTTACTTGTGAGCATCCACCTAAAATAGGTATAATATCAAAGTATGTGTGATCGTACCTGTAACTTCTTTAGGGAGAAATAAGGATACCATTCACATATCTTTCCCTCTTTACCATACCACCTAATCATAAAATCCATCATTGGGGAGGTGATTCACTCCTCTAAGAGGGTTATTATTGATTAATTGAGTCTCTTATAATATTCCAAAGGTTTCTCATAACACTTATGTCCCCATATAAATTTTATATATTAGGTATGAGACATATCGAAAGATGCATCTAATGGAGTTATAAGATCCCTTACATTCATCCATTCCATGATTTTTTTCTTGATTGTGTTATCATAAAATTTACATTTCCTGATGATATTTTTTCTTTTAAGCTAAAACAAGTAAAGAAATCACTACTTGTTTGTTGTTTGTAAAAATTACCTTGAATCAAAAATTGTAGATCATAAATCCAAATCAAAATTAGTTTATTCCAATCAAAATTTAATTTACCCAATTCAAAACAAAGTCTTATCCTTTAGATACAAACCCTTTGATCAAAATAGATTTTATTCCCTAAACACATTTACAAGTCTAAACCAAGAAAACATATCCACTATTATTCTATGAGTTTAAACATTGTTCAATACTCATCAAACTTGTGAAAATTCACAAACAACTTTCACTTTAGGTTCTTTCCTTTAGTACAATGGTGAGTGCTCACAACAATATCCACAATATATATGAGGAACTTGATAGAATAAAACCTATTAGAAAATATATTATTGATGAAGACAATGATGTAAGACAACCCGAAATCAGTGAAGAAGAAAAAGAAAAATAATGAATAGATGAATTCTTTAAAAAATAAAAACCAATACCTTCTTCACATCATTGAAATGGGAGAAAATCTAGCCTCATATTTTGGTGAAGATAACTTGAAACATATCCTAGACAAACCTAAATCAAGTAAAGGAAATAAAAAATTCAACAATTCAATGAATCCTTATTACAAAAAATCCATAAGATGACACAACAAATTTCTCATATAACTTCTAAGGTTACTGAAAACACAAACGATGATGAAAAAGAATAACCTAGTTAAGAAACCAATGAAACCATGGAAACATACCAATAAAAATATCGATTCACACAAGAATTGAAGAACATGAAATAAATGTTAATGGGAATGAAAAAAAAAACCAAACAATTTAGCTTTGAAGAGATTTATTATTATCCATTTGATAAAGACAAGTTACACATAACATTTCCTGAATCATTTGAAACTCCTAAGTTTGAAAAATATAAGGGAAATAACATACCAAGAGTACACGTAAAAGATTTTTTCATGACATGCCAAGAAGTAACTTACAATGATATATACCTCTTGAATATTTCCCCTAACAATTTAGGAGGAAAAGATTTAGATTTGTTTTTACACCTTTTATTAGTACTTTCACCGACTTATCTCAAACATTTATAAATCACTTTTCCATTTACTTATATTTTGAGGTCGATATGATGGACATTTACCACACAAAAATAAGTAATGAAACTGTAGAGACTAAATCATACACTATGGGTACATTTTTAGGTCCTAATCACATACTTACATTCACATGATTCCTAAGGAAGAAAAGTATGAATTGACCATTGTCTTTGGCCTCTTTTTTTCTTTCTGGTTTCCTTCTTGACCTTACACACCCTATTTCCTAGTATGATGTTTGATACTTCATATCTTCTCAGATTAGACAACAAATCCTAGCCAGGATGCTTACGCCCCGACAGCCTATTCCCCTCTAGGAGCCCCCAACCTCTTTATATATTGTTCACCTCTTTTGGGCCTCTTTTAGCCATTAGGCTTCTTGTTTTCTAATGGGTTTTCCTTTCAAAGTGGTTAATTATGAAATTCAAAAAGGGAATCATGTACATACAATTTTATGTGATTATAATAAGTGACCAAGTTCTAAACATCTACTACTATCACCTACGATTGCATACAAAGGCATTCTAAAGCATCAAAGCATCCATCTAGCTTCATTCAAGAGAAAAGTGATTGCATTATTATATATACACTTCATTTGAGGGGAAGTTCATTTTTACATCCACGCATTTATCTACATTGCTACATCTAGTTATTGTTCAAGATTGAAGTGTGTCTAACATAAGAGTGACCTAGGACACGATTTTTCACACACACATAGAACTACACAAATTATGAAATGTAGTCCAATGATTGGTTGTATATCACTTTATCGGGTGACCGTCTGTTGTCCTCTCAAAATTTACCCTCTTTCAAAAGCTAGAAATTGAAAATTTTGGGTTGACACTTTTTTATGATGTTCTAGTAAAGAGAGAAGTTGAAAAATTAGAAAAATTCATGTTTTTGAGTCATTTGAGTAATTTGTGGGTATGTCGATATTTTTGTCCCATGTATCCAAAGTTCACCCGGGCTCTCTATTCGCCGATTTGCCGCTTTCTCTGAAATCATCAAACTTACGGGCCCATCCCGAACTTTTGTTCCAACTGTCCCAGTTTCACCGGGCTCTTTGTTCCCGGTTGCCCACGCCACCGCGCATCGTGCACTTCGTGTACTTTGGTATCGCTTGTCCCGAAAGTGATTGTGCATTCTATCCCCACATTGCACACATTGGCCGAGTCGCTCTTTCACATTCCTCATGTCCCAAATGTACCAAAGGCCATTCGGTCTAATTTTTACCGCTCTTCCCGATGGTTGCTTTTTGAGTTGGTATATATGAATTTAATGCGCATTTAATAACCTTCTCTCTCCCAAATGGCTATTTAATGGGACTCACCTTTATGCATTTTGCACACTACTTTCTCATTTCCAATCACTCATAACCTTGCAATTGAAACCATCTACTCATGTCCCCATTTCCCTTGCATTTTCATTACGGATTCAGGTTGTAGGGTTGTTTTTCTAAGCACTATCAGTATGAAGATCAAGTTTTAGGGTCAGTAGTAAGTTTTTTTGCTGGAGTCCTATGTTTCTAATATCAGGGACAATGATGTTTGTCAACTAGACTTCAGTGATCTTTAGACCAAGTTGACAGACCTGAACCTCTCTCCCATGGCACAAATGATTAATGACAGCGGCCTTGCATTTGCTGCTAGTTTCCCAATCTCGGTGTAGTGTGCCAATATTGTGCTCGCCTGCGAAGCCCACCTCAACAGAGATACAAGTGAATTGACCAACATGCATGGGGAGCTCATCACTAAACTTGATGCTACTGCCATTTCCACTACGCTAAGGATCCCCGAGATGGAAAATTATGTGGTAATCTTTCAAAATCAAACACATGATATTTTTGATCAAGATAGTGAGAAATACAAGGCAAGAGTTACAAAGTCATGGTTGAAGAACCCTAAGAAGGGGGCATCCCAACTATCAAAATCTTTGTTTAGGGCTGATTTCAATGAGGAGCTATCTGACTTCATAATCTTGTTAGCTCGTATCATGGGCTTGACCTCTACCAGCGAGTTCAACTTCTGGATGTGCAGAATCATCAACATAGTCTGTGAAGGTACTCAGAACATCAATTGGGTAGAGATCATCTGCATGAACTTGACAGAGCAGTTGTCTAATTTACAACAAACTAAGAAGTTCTACATGACTTCTTATCTTATGTATAACCTAGCAGTATCTAGACAATGGTTTGGTTTCACATACATTGATGCTCAGAAGGGTGATCCCATATATGCTTACTACCCTCAGTTCACCCTAGACACTAGCAATCAAAACTTTAGGAGGGTGAATGACGCTTTCACCATGTACATTGTGAGGCTTCTAGAGAGTGACACTGCTAGGATATTTTCTGATGAAGCCATGAGTCTGATAGTGAAGTATGGAGCTTACTTCATTCAATTTAGAAGGTTCTCTTATATCAGGCTAGCTAGTTATGAGAGCACTCCTCTCAAGCTCCCCATATTTTGTAATGATAATATTGCTCTAATTGAGGTGTGCAGACAATTGGAAAAATTACACGGGACCTAGAGAGACAAGAAAATCACTAGGCTACATTTCCCCATATCTTTGGGGAACAATACATGTAAAACAACTATGGATGCCCAGAACATAGAGAGAGCCCTTTCCCCCATTACTGTCCACTTCTTCAGGCCCAAAACCTATTTTGATTTGAAGAAATTCATTAGTTGAATCTCAAAATCAACTACCATAACAGGGAAGACACTGAAGACTACTGAGTTGAATACACATACAACTTTGATGCAAGACGGAAGCATTATGGCAGATTTCCTCTTCAGCTAATACAAGAACTTAACCTATATCAGATTCCTGAAGGACTTCAAGATGAAAACATAGACATGTTTTCATATGAATATGATACTATGATCAATCATACTCCTTTAGAGGATCTGGACTAGTTTAAAAGAGAAAAAGATGATTTGGCTGAGATTCTAGCCCCTGTCCTATTAAGAACAAAAGTCTGGTTTGACAAAAAGGTTTGAGAGCTCAGGAAGAATACAGGAGAGTATTCCTCCAAAGAGACTTCAACACCGAGGAAGGAGTCACAAACACCTAGCTCAGAGGTACCTATGTGAACTCCTCCTCCTTCATCAAGTAAAGAACCTACATCATCCACCCCTTCCTCATCCACTCAGGTATATCAGAAGAAGGTGAAGGAAGTCAAAAAGGATCCTGTTGAAGAAGATCCTCTGTCCAAACATTCAAAATTACCTTCTGGGCCAGAGAACATCATTTTTCTTAGTGAAAGTGAAGATAGTGAAATGCCAATTCCTGTAGGTGCTTCAGAAGCCACAATGGATAAGGAGAAAGAAATTCATAACAATGAGCCTCCAGATACCATGGATTCCTCTTTCCAAGAATCCTCATCTACTTGAATCAAATATCTACTTGAGGCAATAGTGGTAAACACTTTGAGTGCCATGAGTTCTCTTACTCTTGGTTCCCTTGCTCCCCCTTCTTCTTCTTCCTCCACTTTTGCATGGGTGCAACCTTTTGTTGATAGTAGGAAGAGGAAGTCTTCTTCTCGGTTGTCAGGTCCCAATTTTGATGTTGTGGTGGCATTTTTGTGCACTACTCCTTCTCGCTCCTCAAAGAAAGCTAGAACAACTTCAAGGATAGTGACTGATGCCAAAGGTCAGCAATTCCTTGAGATAGCTAAGCCCAAAGTTGACAAGCCAAAGTAGGATTTGCAAGCCTCTGATCTAGAACTTTCTAGGATCTCAATGGGAGAGTCTACCCCTAAAAGTGAAATACATAACCTGCAGGAAATAGTGACTAGGGTTATTGGAAGGGTAGAAAAAGGAAAGCAGACTATAGAGCAGCTAGAAGATCAGGCTCAAGTACTTTCTGGTTTCATCAAGTCACTGTTGTCTAAGGATAAAGTTATAGACCCTACCCCACTGACTACCCTCCCACCACCTGTGGTCCTTAGTCAAGATGAAGTCAAGAGCATCAAGGACATACACAGGTACTCCATCTATGGGAGGGCTATGGAAGACATGGTTGATGATATGGTCATTATAGGTTTGAATTTTATTGGAGAAGCCTTGAAACATAATGAGAAGGTAATTAACCTGCAACAAAATCTCTCCTCCGCCATTGGAAATATGGAAAAAGAGCTTAAGCTTTAGAGCAGCTGCATAGTAGATCTTCACCTGATGGGACAAAATGATGAAAATCTATTAATGGCAAGTAAGGTTTTTGATGATGCAAAGGATAATTTGTCAAATTCATGGGTTTTAATTGTAGAGTGGAAGAGAAAAGTGTTGGAGGAGGCTTTGGGAGAATTGAAGAATAGTTGGTAGAAAGGAGAGGCCTTCAAAGCATTGGTGGTATCTACTTTTAAGGATATTCACTATGTCACCTCCATGATGAGACTTCAGGTGCACCTTTCTCCCTCCAGGAAATTAAGACTCAATTTAAAGCTTTTGTCAAGGAAAATTTGTTCAAAGAGGACTCAATGACAAAAGAGAAGATAAAGGAAATTTGCTCTCTCCAATCTGCCATTGATGAAGCTAATAAAGAATATCATATGCACACTAAATTCAATAAATAAATGGAGAAATGTTTGGGAACTTGGACCCACGCCACTGCTAACACATTAGTCCCACGAGGCCAAGAAATAGTGGAAGCATTGAAAAAGTTTAGACAATGGATCCTCAAGTCGGTGGGCCCTTCTCAATCATAAGCATGTGTTTCCTCCTCCCAAATTCTCTCTTCCTTATTTTTATCAATTCGGGGTTATTGTAATTAGTTGGGGGTTTTGCATCAAGCATCCCTTTAACTAAACATTTTAGTTAAAAGAAATAGTTACCTAGTGTAACTGATTTGTAAAATTATATAATGGTCTCTCTCCACCATTTTCAGGGCTGGAACTTGGTTTATTTTTTTAAAGTGTAAAGAGCAAAAAAGCAATCAATACAAGAGTTTTTCCCTCCTATGTCTATCTGGTCATGTTCTCTCATTGCTATCCATGAATACTTTTGAATTATTTGTCTAAATTATTTCAAGAAGATTTGTCTTCTTGTGGATGTTATTTCTGAACTTTGTGTCTTTGCAATAACATCTTATTGATTCAAATATAGATGGTTTTGTTCCAAATAATTTTATTCTAGCATGCTTAAAGAATTATGTTGTTATCTATAATTCTTAAGAATGCCTTCCTGCTCATTCCCACTACTTCATTCCTCTATACCTTTGTATTGATGATCCATTCTATTTTAAAACACTTTCATGATATCCAAGTTCCACATTAAAACTATACATTGTACATATGTAAATAAGCTTGGTCTTTAAATAAGGGAACCTCTCCCATTAAAGAGGAGGAAATTTCTATCCCTTGACTATTGTTCTCAACAAATTTCTTTTTGATGACCAATAGTTATTAGTGACTCTACTTGGGATTCGTTTTTATTAAAATGCATTCTAGTTCTATGAACATTTCTTGATCATCCTTTGATATTGCGACTCCATGTTTTACTTACAGAAGGAGGGCCCTCAGTATTGAATATTCTCAGTTCCAACTTTTGGAACAAGAAGGTTTTCCTTTTCCTTCAATAGTAAGGAATAGAAGAGATCGTTCAATAAGCATTCCCCTATTGAAGATATAACCCCTATAGGTGTTATCCCTCTAGAGCATCTTCCCTAATCTTTGTGCTCTGATTCTTTCTAGTGTTTCGGTTCCCCTTCAAGCCATCTTTCCAAGGATGGCAACACCATTTCCTTGGGGCCATCATGTTGGGCCTCTAACCCTTTCATAGCCTTTGCATGAGTTACCTAGAGATAATAGAAAGAAATTCCCCACGTTCATAGGTGATGGCAAAAGGTACATCATGATGAACATATTGCAGCCTTCATAGTTGCATGTGGAGTTCTCAGAGTTGAACATGAAGATGTCTTAGTGAGGATTTTTGTAGAGACTTTACAAGATAATGTATCAGAATGGTTCTATCACCTTCCAGATAGGGCCATTACCAATTGCACCATGATGAGAACAAGATTTGAGAACCATTTCAAACCTACGCAGAGGATGTACATGCTTTGTTGGCTCAGATTTCTCAAATAAAGAAGGACTCACAAGAACCCATGAGGGAATTTGTGGCTAGATTCAATAAGTTGATTAAAAAATTCCACCAGACACTTAACCTATATATCAAATTCAAAAACATTTTTTCCCGAATGCTCAATTGCCTAAGGTTAGCTACACATTGAGAAGATCCAATCTCGCAACATTGGTTGAGGATCAAACTCTTGTTGTTAGTGTCGAAGATGATTTGATGATGTCTGGAAAGTTGAAAAGATACCCTTCTAAATCTAGATCTTCTTCATCCTCCTCCTCCACTCCCAGGCCTAATACTGATCCATTAGTAAAAAGCTTTCCAATGATCTCATTTCCATCAAGAAATAATTGGCTCAACACGCCCCCTACGCAGATGTTCCAAGAAGGAATTTTTAGCCTAGAAATCATTTTCCTGCTTCTTAGACAAGGGTAGCCCTTGAGGGGCCACCCATCAAGGTTCCTATTAACGCAACCTGTGAGGTTGAAGAGCCCAAAGATGAAGAGGTTAATGAAGATTGTGAATAACTTGAAGAGGAGGTTGGTGGAGAGATGGAGGAACTTGAGGGATCTTGAGTTAATTTTTCACTATTAATGTGTTCATGAGGAAGATGATTATGATGAAGTGGTATCGAGACATGAATAGAGAATAATACACTATCATAACTCGAGACTAGAAAAATAAAAGGGAGAATGTGATGCATCCCACTAAAAGATCCAAGGAGCATCCCATGACTATCCCTGTGATTGCAAAAAGGGGATCTCCTATCCCCACTACGTCCACACAGAAGGTGAGTTCTGCCAATTCTACTTTTCCTAATTCTACCACTAAAATTTATTCTTCTACAACTCCTAAATCCAACAAACCTAAGATTTCTAGTGATGATAGCCCATCCACCTCTGGATCTTTCGATATCATTGATCACCTAAAAAAGACAAAGGTTCAAATTTCAGAGGCTGAGTATTATCAAACCCATCCTAAAGCTTTTGCCAAAATGGTTCACTTTGTTAATTCTCAATCCAAAGCTTCCTCTAAGGGTATTTTACCTACTCCATCCTCCACACCTCAAACCAATTTGGTAGTTTTCGTCACCTCACCTAATGAAAAGATCAAACCAATCTATGTGACCCTTCTTATAGTAGACCATAAACTCAAAGAATCGTGTCATAGATTTAGGACGTTCAGATAACGTAATGCCTACCAAAGTAGCCCATGCTTTGGGCCTAACTCTCACATGCATTTATGGGTCTTTTTGTTCCATGGAAACTAAGGAAGTGCCCCTAGTTGGAATAATTAAAGATGCAAAAGTAGATTTTGCTACTTTACCCGAGAAAAAGGTCTTGGCTACTATCCTAGTAGCGGATATCCCTCATTCATATGGTATGTTGTTAAGTAGGAACTTTTGTAGGGATGTAGGAGGAGAAATTCAAATGGATTGGTCACATTCCCTCATACCAGTTAATGGAAAATGAAGAAGCTATTGCTAGAAAAGCAATCTGATTATATTGTACAAAAAATAGATGATCCCAAAGCACAGATACTTTACGAGGATATGGGGCATGGTAACTATATGATTATGTCTCCGGAGGAAACTCAAATTTCCAGAGGAGTAATTCGTGATCCTAATGAGGTTTGGATTTTAGAATTTGATGGAAATTGTTCCTCGATGGTTCTGGAGCTGGTGTAGTATTGGTGTCTCCTGAGGTAAAAGTTCATCCTTTCTCATTCAAACTACAATTTGAGAACACCAATAATATAGCAGAGTATGAGGCCCTCATTCTTGGACTTAATATGGAAAAATAAAAAGGTGTGAAGAATCTTCTAGCTCATGGAGATGTAGAACTAGTTGTCAAGCAAGTTAGAAACCTTTTTCAGGTAAAGAACAGAAGGTTGAAGCATTACAGGAATCAGGTTTGGGATTCCATTGAATTTCTTGACGCCTTCTCCATTGAAGCAGCACCTAGGGAAAAGAACACTAGGACTGATTCATTAGTTGTCTCAGGGTCATTACTGATACCTCATCTTGACTTCTCTCAATATAGGTTTACCATTGAGATGATCCATAGGCCCAGTGTACCTGATAATGCAAGTAACTGGAAAGTTTTCAATGATGATATGCATTTTCTTTCTTTCTTAGAGCTCAGGGATAACTTTGAACAATTATACTTCGAAGGAAATGAAAATTTGGCTCATGAGAGTGTGTTTTCCAATCAAGAAGAGGTCAAAGAGGTAATAGATCAAGATGGGTGTATCAAGCTCAAAGGTAACAAGATTCCAAAAGGGTTGGTGAGTTTAGAATAATTGTTTGATAAGCATGATATGTATGTTAAGTCTAAAGCTTCTACTGGATCACAACAATCTGCTGAGTATGAAAAAACTAATATTGGGAGTTCTGTTGACCCCAAGACTTGTGAACATTGGAAAATGTTGTACACTAGAAGAAAAGAAGAGGGTCATCAACCTTTTAAATAGGTATAAGGATGTTCTTGCATATTCATATGAGGATCTAAAAGCCTTCCAACCAAAGGAGATGTAGCATTTCATCCCCCTCAAACCTGGGATTAAACCTTTTAAGCAAAAGAAAAGGCAATATAATCCCAAAATAGTTGACACTATTTTTTAGGAAATACAAAAGTTTTGAAAGCCAAAATAATTTTTCCCATCCACCATTCAACATGGATTGCCAACATTGTTCCTTTCAGAAGAAAAATGGTGAGATTCGTATTTGTGTTGACTTCATAAATATGAATCAAGCTTCTTTGAAGGACAACTATCCTCTGCCCATGATGGATCAAGTCTTGCAAGCTGTTACGGGGTTTGAAATGTTGTCCATGTTTGATGGCTTCTCAGGGTATAATCAAGTAGAATTCAATATTGCAGATCAACACAAGATGGCCTTCACCACCCCTTGGGGTACTTTTGCATACAAGAGGATGCCTTTTGGGCTCATTAATTTTGGTGCCACTTTTTAAAGAGCTATGGACTTGGCTTTTGGGAATTTGAAAGAGAAATGTATTGTTGTATATCTAGATGACCTAACCGTGTTTTCCAAAACTAGAGCAAATCATTTTCAACATCTAGAAATAGTTCTCTTGAAGTGCAAAGAACATGGGATCTCTTTAAATCCTAATAAATCTATCTTTTGTGTCACAAAGGGAAAATTGTTAGGGCATGTTGTCTCTAAAGATGGTATAAAAATTGATCTTGAACGAGTTCAAGCCATTCAGCAGATTCCTCTTCCAACCAGTAAGAAGGGTGTGCATTCTTTCTTCAGTAAGATCAACTTTCTGAGAAGATTCATCCCTAATTTTATAGAGCTAACCCTAAATATATCCCAAATGATGAAAGGAAAATAAACATTTGGCTGGTCTTGTGAAGGAAAAGAAGCCTTTGAAGATATTAAAAAGGCTATTGCTAGAACTCCTATCCTAGCATGTCCAGATTTTAGCAAATATTTTATTATCTATTGCTATGCCACAAATAACACCCTGGCTGTTGTTTTGACTCAAAAATATTCTAATGATCATGAACTCCCAATCACATTTATGAGCTACATTCTTAAAAATCATGAGTTGAAATACACAATGATGGAGAAACATGCTTTTGCAGTGGTTAAAGTTGTCAAGTAGTTTCATTTTTATATTCTTAACTCTCACTCCACAGTACTTGTGCTTGACACAACTATCAAGTCTATTCTCACACAACAAGAGTTTGGATCCAAGAGAGGGAACTAGGTGGCAAAGGTTTAAGGATATGATATTGACATCAGACCAACCAAACTAGTCCGTGGAAAAGGCTTGTGTGAACTCATCGCTGAGGGAGCTGGTCATGAGTTACCTAAGGATGAAGTTGATCTTCCTGCTATTCTATTTCTCAGCTCAATTGATGAATGGTATGCTGATATCACAAATTTTCTCACCTATGGAGAGTGTCCCTCTCATTTGACTGCCAAGGAGATAAGAGCTATTAAGTTAATATCATCCCAATACGTGTTGTGGGAGAATGCGTTGTTCAAACGTGGGATGGATGGAAGATTTCTGAAATGGATGGATAAACAACAACAGAGGAAGCTTCTTTCATATTTCCATGATCAAGCATGTGGAGGTCATTACTCATCTACTATCATTACTCACAAGATTCTTTTTGCAGGATACTATTGGCCTACCTTGTTCAAAGATGCATCAAAGTGGATTGATAAATGTGAAGCTTGTCAGACCTTTGTGGGTAGACCCAAGTTGGCTTCCTTGCCTCTTAAGCTAGTCATGATTGAAGAGCCTTTTCAACAATGGGGTTTATATTTTATTGGAACACTTAATCCCTCTTCAAGTGTTAGACATACCCATATATTGACTGCCATATATTATTTTACTAAATGGGTAGAACCCATTCTAGTAAAGAATACTACTTCTGAAGTAGTATGTAATTTTATCAAAGAAAACATCTTGGTAAGGTTTGGTGTGCCAAACAAGATTATGACTATAATGCTTCAAATTTTTCTTCAACTGAGATGATGGATTTTTGTTATGGATATGGCATCTCCCTGGCTCACTCTTCATATTATTATCCCCAGGGGAATGGGCAAGCAGAATCAACAAACAAAAATTGGTGGCCATAATAAGGAAATTGGTTAATGAATCTTAGAGGAACTGGCACAAGAAACTCTATGATGCTCTTTGGGTAGATAGGATTACACCTAAAAGAGCTATTAGGATGTCCCCTTTTCAAGTAGTATATGGTGTGGAAGCTTGATTCCCAATAACAATGGAGCTACCAACCTTACATTTAATGAAGGCTATTGAAGACACCAACTTCAATGATTCTTTGGATAAAAGGATCATGTATCTTCATAAATTGAATGAAGACAGATTGAAGGTTGCTGATAGAATATCTGCTCACCAACAGAAAGTAAAATCCTTGTTTGACAAGAAGGCCAGGTCTAGGGATTTCAAAGTTGGAGACATCATTTTGTTGTGGGATAAAAGACATGAACCTCGTGGCAGCCATGGCAAGTTTGATTATCTTTGGCTCAGACGTTTCAAGATCAAGAAATTTGCTGGTGAGAATTCTTTCTACCTTGATTACATGGATGGTTCTTCTCTCCCACTTCCTTATAGTGGGCAATACCTGAAATTGTTTAAGTCCTAGGTGAATAGGAAGTCCTTTGTATATTATGTTTGGGCTATGTCTCCTTTCTTGCTTGTGTGTGTTTTCCTTCCCTTGCTTTTTGGTGTGTTTTTTTATTTGTTGTTGTTTTTCGTATTGGTTTGATTTTGACTCTGGCCCAATGGATAAAGCAATGGTCTTCTTCCCCTAGTTTTTTGAGAGTTCTTGCCTTGTCTCATTCTTTGAATCTAGCCAAGTCATCCCCAAAAGGAGCCAGTTGTCCTCTCAAATTTCCCTCTTTTGAAAGCTAAAAATTGAAAATTTTGAGTTGACACCTTTTTATGATGTTCTAGTAAAGAGAGAAGTTGAGAAATTAGGAAAATTTCACATTTTTTGAGTCATTTGAGTAATTTGCGGGTCTGTCGGACATTTTTGTCCCATGTGTCCCAAGTTCACTTGGGCTCTCTGTTCCTCGATCGGCCACTTTCTCTTAAAATCGTCAAACTTGCGGGCCCGTCAGAACTTTTTGTTCCAACTATCCCAGGTTCACCTGGGATCTCTATTCCCCGATCCTCGCATCGACCACATCATGCACTTCACGTACTTTGGTCTCGCTTGTCCCGAAAGTTATTTTGCATTCTATCCCCACTTTTCCCACATCGCCCGAGTCGTGCTTTTGCATCCCTCATGTCCCAAATGTACCAAAGGCCATCCGGGCTAATTTTTCCTGCTCTTCCCGATGGTTTCTTTTTTATTTGGTATATATGAATTTAATGCACATTTAATAACCTTCTCTCTCCTAAATGGTTATTTAATGGGACTCCCTCTACGCATTTTGGAAACTACTTTATCATTTCCATTCACTCATACCCTTGTAATTGAAACCGTCTGCTCGCATCCCCATTTCCCTTGCATTTTCATTGCAGATTTAGGCTGTAGGGTTGTTTTTCTAAGCACTATCAGTATGAAGATCAAGTTTTAAGGTTAGGAGTAGGTTTCCCCACTCGAGTCCTCTGATCTTGATATGAGGGATAGTGAAGTTCATCACCTAGACTTCGGTGATTTTTGAACCAGGTTGACAGAATCCGAACCCCTCTACAATGGAAAAAATGATTAATGACAATGGCTTGACATTTTCTACTCATTTCCCAATCTCAGTGCAGTGTGCCATTACTATGTTCACCTGCGAAGCCCACTTCAACCCTGATATGATGAATTGACCAACATGCATGAAAGCTCATCACTAAAATTGATGCTATCACCATTTCCTCTACCCTAAGGATCCCCAAGATGGACAATTCTTTGGTAATCTCTCAAAATCAAGCACAGGCTCTTTTTGATCAAGACAGTGAGAAATACAAAGGAAAGAGTTGCAAAGTCATGGTTGAAGAACCCTAAGAAGGGGGCATCCCGACTATCAAAAGCTTTGTTTAGGGCTGATTTCAACAAGGAGCTATCTGACTTCATAATCCTGTTAGCTCATATCATGGGCTTTCCCTTTACCAGCAAGTTCCACTTCTGGATGTTCCCACTCATCAACATAGTCTGTGAAGGTACTCAAAACATCAATTGGGCAAAGATCGTCTGCATGAACTTGACAGAGTAGTTTTCCAATGTACAACAAACTACTAAGTTCTACATGACTTCATATCTTATTTATACCTTGGCAACATCCAGACAATGGTTTGGTTTCACATACATTTATGCTCGAAGGGTGATCCCATATATTCTTAGTGCCCTTAGTTCACCCCGGACACTAGCAATCACAACTTTAGAGGGTGAATGATGCTTTCACCATGTACATTGTGAGGCTTCTAGAGAGTGACACTTCTAGGAGATTTTCTGATGAAGCCATGAGTCTGATAGTGAAGTATGGAACTTACTTCATTCAATTAAGAAGGTTCTCTTATATCAGGCTAGCCAGTTATGAGAGCACTCCTCTAAAGCTCCCCATATTTTGTAATGATAAGATGGCTCTGATTGAGGTGTGCAGACAATTAGACAAATTACACATGACCTACAGAGACAAGAAAATCACTGGGCTACATTTCCCCATATCTTTGGGGAACTATACATGTAAAACAACTTTGGATACCCAGAACATAGAGAGAGCCCTTTCCCCCATCACTGTCCACTTCTTTAGGCCCAAAACCTATTTTGATTTGAAGAAATTCATTGATCTGAATCTCAAAATCAACTACCATCACAGGGAAGACACTGAAGACTACTGGGTTGGCTACAGAGAGGACTTCGAGGCCAGACAGAGGCATTATGGTAGATTTCCTCTTCAGCTAATACAAGAACTTAACATGTATCAAATTCCTAAATGGCTTCAAGATGATAACACAGACCTGTTTTCATATGAATATGATACTTTGATCAAACATACTCCTTTAGAGGATATGGACTAGTTTAAAAGAGAAAAAGATGATTTGGATGAGATACTAGCTAAGAACCAAAGTCTGGTTTGACAGAATGGTTCAAGAGCTCAGGAAGAATATAGGAGAGTCTTCCTCCAAAAGACACTTCAACACCGAGGAAGGAATCACAAACACCTAGCTCAGAGGTACCTATGCAAACTCCTCCTCCTTCATCAAGTAAAGAACCTACATCATCCACCCCTTCCTCACTGCATATCGAGGTATATCCTTTCAAGAAGGTCCTTTGAAAGTGAAAGTGAAGATAGTGAAATGTCAATTCCTGCAGGTGCTTCAGAAGCCACAATGGATAAGGAGCAAGAAATTCATAACATTGAGCCTCTAGATACCATGGATTCCTCTATCCAAGAAGCCTCATCTACTCGAATCAAATTCTACTGAGGCAAAAGTGTAAACACTTTGAGTGCCATGAGTTCTCTTACTCTTGGTTCCCTTGCTCCCCTTATTCTTCTTCCTCCACTTTTTCATGGGTGCCCTTTTGTTAATAGTAGGAAGAGGAAGTCTTCTTCTTAGATGTCAAGGCCCAATTTTGATGTTGTGGCGGCCTTGTTGGGCACTACTCCTTTTGCTCCTACAAAGAAAGCTAGAACAACTTCAAGGATAGTGATTGATGCCCAAGGTCAGCAATTCCTTGAGATAGCTAAGTGCAAAGGTGACAATCCAAAGAAGGATTTGCAAGCCTCTGATCTAGAACTTTCTAGGATCTCAATGGGAGATTCTACCGCTGAAAGTGAAATCCATAACCTGCAAGAAATAGTGACCAGGGTTATTGGAATAGTAGAGAAGGGAAAGCAGACTATAGAGAAACTAGAAGATTAGGCTCAAGTACTTTCTGGTTTCATCAAGTCACTTTTGTCTAAGGATAAATTTATAGACCCTACCCCACTAACTACCCTCCGACCACCTGTGATCCTTAGTCAAGATGAAGTCAAGAGCATCAAGAAATGTACACAGTACTCCATCTATGGGAGGGCGATGGAAGAAATGGTTGATGATATGGGCATTATAGGTTTGAATTTTATTGGAGAAGCCTTGAAACATAATGAGAATGTAATTAACTTGCAACAAAATCTCTCCTCCACCATTGGAAATATGGACAAAGAGGTTAAGCTTTGGAGCAGTTGCATAGTAGACCTTCACCTGATGGGACAGACTGATGAAAATCTATTGATGGCAAGTAAGGTTTTTGATGATGCAAAGGATAATTTTTCAAATTCATGGGTTTTCAGTGTAGAGTGGAAGATAATATTGTTGAGGAGGCTTTGGGAGAATTAAGAATAGTTGGCAGAAAGGAGAGGCCTTCAAAGCTTTGGTGGTATCTTCTTTTAAGGATATTCACTGTAACCTCCATGACGAGACTTCTGGTGCACCTTTCTCCATCTAGGAAATTAAGACTCAATTCAAAGCTTTTGTCAAGGAAATTTTGTTCAAGGAGGACTCAATGACAAAAGAGAAGATAAAGGAAATATTCTCTCTCCAATCTACCATTGATGAAGCTAATAAATAATATCATATGCACACCGAATTCATAAAGAAATGGAGAAATGTTTGGGATCTTGGACCCACGCCACTACTAACACATTAGTCCCATGAGGCCAAGACATAGCGGAAGCATTGAAAAATTTTAGATAATGGATCCTCAAGTTGGTGGGCCCTTCTCAATCATAAGCATGTGTTTCCTCCTCCCAACTTCTCTCTTCCTTCTTTTTCTCAATTTGTTTTTATTGTAATTAGTTGGGGGTTTTGCATCAAGCATCCCTTTAACTAAACATTTTAGTTAAAATAAGTAGTTACCTAGTGTAACTTATTTGTAAAATTATATAACAGGCTCTCTCCACAATTTTTAGTGCTGGAACTTGGTTTATTTTTTATAAAGTGTAAAGAGCAAAAAATCAATCAATACAAGAGTTTTTCCCTCCTATGTCTATTTGGTCCTGTTCTCTCATTGCTATCCATGAATACTTTTGAATTATTTATCTTAATTATTTCAAGAAGCTTTGTATTCTTGTGGATGTTATTTCTGGAACTTTGTGTCTTTTCAATAACATCTTATTGATTGAAATACAGATGGTTTTGTTCCAAATAATTTTATTCTAGCATGCCTAAAGAATTATTTTGTTATCTATAATTCTGAAGAATGCCTTTCTGCTCATTCCCACTACTTCATTCCTCTATACCTTTGTATTCATGATCCATTCTATTTTAAAACACTTTCAAGATATCCAAGTTCCACATTAAAACTATGCATTGTACATATGTAAATAAGCTTGGTCTTTCAATAAGGGAACCTCTCCCATTAAAGAGGAGGGACTTTCTATCCCCTGACTGTTCTCAAAAAATTTCTTTTTGATGACCAACACATCGGAATCGGTCTGAATCCCCATTTACATCTTTTAGTTTTTAGGATTTAATGTGTTTTGGGGTTCGTAGGTGCTCTTTCTCTTTGCAAGTTACAAGTGAATTCCGTAGGCATAGTGTGACACATAGGTGATCAAAAATTAATGGTAGAGACATTAAAGGGACACAAAATAAATCACTTTCCAACTATTTTCATAGTCATTAGCACCCAATAGAGGACTATAGTGCCCATGCACCCCTAACCTTATCTAGACCCCCATTCGGTTTATTTAGATAGTTATACAATTGTATATGCTTGGTTATGACATTCTTCCCTCTTGTTTCATTAGTTTTCCAACTCAATACATCTTCAATATTATTCCAAAAATAGTTAATCAATATAACCCTTCTCTTGCGCTTAGGTTTTCAATTTATAGTAGCTTATTGCTTACTTCATATCTGTACTTCATTTCTTATTATTTTGTTATGACTCTGCAACTAGGATTTCAAAAATTTCAATATTTATTAAATCATTTGGTGAGCCCATCACTCAAATCCAACCTTCTTTCTAGGTATTTGTTTTTATTCCCATCACCCATAGTGGTCGTTTTGTTTCCCTTGAGCATATAGAGCTCCCTCCATATTCCCATAGAATTTCTAAATCAATGGTTTAATATGGTAATCCCTTCACTATGTCTCAAAAAGTTCCTCTCTAAAACATTGAAACATATGACAATGAGAAATCATTTGATGAGGACACCAATGTTGATCAAGAGAAACTAAAAAATATTACCAATTTTCATCAAGCTTTGCATGACAACACTACTCATCTTCATGTTTTGATTACTTTCAAATACTATCGATATGTTGTTGTTGCACCCCTTGTTGGTTCTTCCTTAGCTTTCATGGCCTCTACTCAACCCCTTCATATTTCCATATCCATTCCCACTACTACCACTCCCATCATCTAACCTAATTCTTCCAATGTACAACCTAGTTCTTCTTCAAATACTCTTGATTTAACTTCTTTATATAAGGATTTGAAAACTCAAATTCATCAACTTTAATTGGCTTTCTCTTGTGCATCTCCATCTTTTAATTCCACTTCACTCCTTTACACTCCTTTTCTTCCCACCTTCAAAGGCCATGGTTACCCTCAAGATCATCTTTGATTATTTCATGTAGTATGTCTAGATTAAGTTGATGATCACACTTTACTCACAAATCTCTTTTCTAGAAGTCTTCAAGATTATGTAATGTGTTGGTTGTATGATCTAGATATCCACTTGGTAACATATTTTACGCATTTATCCGATGATTTTATCACACATTTCTCTATCAATATATCGACTCTAATATATTGTATGCTCAACTAGCACAAATTAAACAAGGATCTAATGAGAATCTAGCGGATCATGTCTTGCGATATAAGAAAAACTTAGCTAAGATGTCTAATGTACTTGGGGACTCTGAAATTCAAGATCTATTAATCCAAATTCTATAACCACCTCTTTAGGATAGTTTCATATTTGACACATCTCCATCATTCGATCATTTATTTCATACTCTTGAGCTATGCGAAATCAAATTACTCTCTATGGGAAAACTAGAATATCATGAGAAATATTACTCTTCGGTTCTTTTTCAAATAAAATCATCTTTCAAGCCATCTACTAATCCCATTGAAGCCAAAGAAACTTTAAATGTTGTTACTACTCCTGAGAAGATTTAGTGACAACCTCTGAAGAGTACACTTACAAAATCTCTTATTGCTCCACATCTTCTATTTCCGGAACTCTTTCATATCAATCTTATTATTCTTCCTCCTCCACTTAATCTGGATCCATCTCACTCTAAAGGATGTAATATAATGAAAATTTCATATGTGACTATCGTCAATGCATTGGACATTCTACATATCAATGTTTCAAACTTTGGAATCTTATTCAAGATCTTATCGATAATAATGTAATTGAGCTTCCTGAGCCTACGACATCTACATCGGTAATTGAAAATTACAATCTCAAGATCTTTAAAAATCCTCTTCCTAAACATGAAAAACTAGTAATTGACTCTTCAACCAACCATACATATCATGCAATTCCTCCACCTTCATCGAGGAATCTTGATTTTCTAGTTTATCATGTTGATGCATATCCACTATTCATTACATTCTCTCGATCATGACTATCATTCAACATTATATTTTGACACATTACATATAAATGACTTTATCGGATCTTATTCTATTAAAAATACCATGATCAGCTTATCACCTACTCTTTGTGTGTGTTCCATTTTTCTCCTTGTTGTTATCTATTATACACTCTCACAAATTTCATATCTAGTTCCTAAATCTTATGGTTATGTCAGGCCTCTAGTAAAATTTGGTACTCTTACCATGCTTGTGCCATTTCTTGTGGAACCTTCAGTCAAAGGGTGTGACATGCTCTTAGGTCTTCCTTGGATCTGTGTTAGTCACGCTATTATTTCCATGAATCACTTGTGTCTAAAGCTCATTCACAATAAACAACTCATTACTATCAACGATGTTACACCATGCACACCATGGCCACAACCTCCTCTTAAAGTTTTTGTTGTACTTTCTAGATCATCTAAGTTCCAGCGACCTCTCATATATAAAGAACAATCTACTCCCATCTCTCTTGTTATCACAAGACCTACTCGGTCTCATCGGTCTACTAGTCCATCTCATCTATCTAGGTCCACCACTCAGAAGACTCCTTCACATAGGTATACATCACCTCCTCATTTTTCTTCACATAGGTGTTTATCACCTCTGTGCTCCCCTTCACATATGTGTTCATAACCTCTGTGGTATCCTTCATATAGGTTTCCAGATCACCTCATAGGTCTCAAGCACATATATTTCACTCAACGCTATGTCATCAATCTCATACCTCACCGATCTCAGAGTATGGTCATTGGCCTTTATCTCTGCAAGCATCGGGTGTAGAGACCTTTCCCTTAACTTCCATCAGATAGCTTAATTATCATCATACACTTAGGGGCATCGTGTTTACTCTGCTAACATTATCGATGTCTCGTGTTTCTATTATTTCACTTCACATTTCAGATCTAGTGTTTTGCACACCTGTTACACATATTGATACACTTGTATCACCAATACCGTATGAAACACTCTCATGTTAAGGTTTAAACTTGAATGTTGAGGGAAAAATACATTAGTTAACCTCACACCATCATGTGATATACTTAGCATATTCATGACACATGTTTCTAGCATCACATTCTCACACATCGTCACTACCCTATAACACACTCTAGATCCATGGTTCATACTCGACTGCTAAGGGTATAAATATGAAATGAACCTCATCTTACTCAGACTCTTTACATTTTTTATTCATGATCATATCTTTCCATCGCACATATTCAAACCATTTCCCGATGAGGCACTCTTGTTCTATCATTCATTCTTGAGTAGTGAGGGAAATTTATAATTTAACCCCATCTCATGCATACTCATTCAAATTTGTTCAGGGGGAATGATACTCCTATCACGCACTTTTAATTCCATTCCATTAATACTCACAACATACTTCAGATCTTGGTTACACATTATTCTTGTTTACTTATACTCACATGCACACTTTTCTTACTATGTTAGATAGATATTTCATATGTCATTATCTTTTCTATATACACATACACGTTCACTTTCCTTCTAATTGTGAATTCATAATTTACACGAGATCACTACACAGAAGAACGATTTACATTGTACCTCTTACCATTCCCATAGAGGCTCCTAGGGACAATTTCTTTTGTACACACTACACATGTTATTGTTTCATTTTATACTACTTTCTATTTTATTAACACACTATCTTATATCGGGTCATACATGCTTTGACATGATTTTTATATTTCTAACATGCTAATGGCTACTACATGTGTAGCATTTTCTTTTTAGGAACTATTTTCCGCCATGGTTATCTTGTACGCTTTTCATTGGTGTTGTAATTGATTTCAATTGGAATTGATGGAAAAGCAATGAGTGGTGAATTAAATCTCAGTCAGAGGCATGAATTTTGATTGGTAGTCCCTTATTAGTGATGTATTGTGCATTCAAGATGGTTTATGGTTGTTTTAGGGTGCTACAGGCTTGGTTTGTGAGGCAATAGTCCAATGGAAGCATGGAAAAGGTTGGAATGTTTGGTTTAGAGGTTTTACATGTCATATTTGATGGCATAAGCATGGGAAAGAGCTCTCACATGGTGGAGTAGGTTATCTAGTGGAGTTTATAGTTGAAACTCATCTATTTAGGCTTATTTCTGGAGCCTGATGATGTGTGAGAGGTTGGTAAAGGTCATGGAAAGGTAATATAAGTATTAGATAAGACTATTAATGTTTTATAGGGCATGTGTGAGGAATAAAAAGGCTTAGTTTTGATCCTGGAGGCAAAAGTCAAAAGTTCATAAATGTTGCTCTCGAGAAGAGATTGTAAAGGTAAATGAGATGGTTCAGAGATGTACATGAAAACCTATGGTTAACCAACACATGGAATTTTTATATAGATTTCTTTTAGTTCTTCATTCCAAATTTCCTTAGATTTTGAATTGGATATTTTTAGTTATTCAAGTTTTTCTAAAACTTTCCTTTTAAAAAATGCATTTTGAGGTCTCTGTATTCTTAGCACCCAAGAAAAAATATGAATAATCCTTTAAATAAATCATAGAATTAATTTTTATAGAGGACTCCAAGCTTGATTTTTTGCAAAAAAAGTTAGGTAAAATGGGCAAGTATGAGAGAAGCTATGAGCATTTTCTGGCCAAGTTTTCTCCTTCACAAGTACTTTTCTGAATCATAAGGACAAAAGTATTTTTTTGTTTCAAATCATGTGTTTGAGATGTTATTACATGATTCATAGATATTCAATGTTGGAAACATGGTTTTGAGTCATTTACTTCCTTCAAAAAATGAATTTTCCCCTTCAAGTTCCTTCATCAAGGCATAAGTTGCTTTCTTCAGGCACAATACAACAATATAGCCATAGAGACAATGGTTACATCGGGGATTGGAATGAAAGATTGGAACTCCCTATAATTTATTTTCAAATAGTTCAAGCTCATAAGTGTCTCAAATATTTTCATGTGGTGGAGTGATTTTCAGTCTCAAATCTATCTTCTTGAGCCACCATTCATGTGTTGAAGGCTAAGTAGGTAAGAGCACCTCCAAAGGTCTGAGTGATTTGTTTAGATAAAATGAAATGACATGGTGATACTCAATCCCTTTCTCTCTCCAACAATAAATATAGGTCAGGTCATAATTTTCTCTTCATGGGTATCAAACTAGTTGTTATCATAACGATAAATAGTACACTTTGTGCATAGTTGACAGAATTACTTTTTGATACCCTAGTGTGAAGAAGCTCTTGGTTTGGATCTTTGTTGTTCCATTATATAGGGTATGTGATGATTCAATAATCTCACCCATATTATTAAGACATATTTTTAATTCTAGCACCTAAAATCAATACAAGCACTACATTCTTCATAGTTACAATAGTCTGTGTTATGTCAAAATAGGTTATTGAGAGGTTTTTGAGTTGTTGTGAGGAGATATAAGGCTTGAATCAGTTGGAAAAGAATAATTCATAGCCTTTTACATTTTAATATTCAAAATCCACCTATAAACTCTCAATAAATTCCTTTATAAAGGCTCTCAGGCTTGTTTTGTATCTGAAACCCTAAAACTAGGGTTGTAAAAGAGAAAATCATCGAAACTAGAAATTCAACCATGTGAAAAATATAGAATTCTTGAATATTTCTTGATGGGAAGAACACAAATCTATTGATAAAACAATTAATTGATTATATCAAGGTATAGGAGATAATTTGATATCATTGTTTATACCAGTTCGTGTCAGGATAGAACAAGGTGGTTTCTAATAAAATTAAGATAATGTTTCTTCATTCATCTAACACCAAGTAAGGCTGAATTTTTTTAGGGAAAGCATCTAAGTGGGATATAAAGGTATAATATTCTCCATATCTTTGTGAAAGTCATAAAAAAAAATTCAATTTGTCCTATTTTACCAGTCCATCACTATACAGGTTCTCTAAGCTGAACTAAGTATGTTGGGTTAATGCAGCTTATCTCTAAAGGATGTCAACTTGTTTCTCAAGGATGTTGGGTAAATATATTAGTGTTCAAATACTCATAGATAACCATCCCATTTAGATCATTTCTTAGTGTCATTATGCTTAAAAAAATTTCCATTGTTTGGCATACAATAAATTTAAAATTTAACATAATGCAAACACATGTATTTTTCCAAGTTGTTAAGTGTTGTGAAGTTGAAAAGATATGATAGTTTGTTGCAAATAATTGGGTTCATAGTGAAGCTCAAGAGACACAAACAGTAACAATCTCTTGAGTTTCCTTGAAGAAGAATATAAGAAGTCACCATATCGATCAAAAACGAGTGAAAAACTCAAAAAGAAATAATAGAAAACAAATTTTAAATTTTGAAGAGACGGGCTATGTGAGAAAGATCGAGTGATTTGAAGATGATTCAACAAAATATGATGATGTGGTTGAAGGTAATTATTCATGAATGGGTTCAATATGTCCAACAAGGAGGTAAAAAGTGATTAGTGAGCTAGTTTTATATATATATATAGGATATGAGTGAAGAAGAAGATGGTGTGTGAGAGACAAGACTGAGAAGGAAACAAGTACTTAATGGAGTGAAGAAGTATAGTAGAGGTGTAATGAAAAGTAGTGATGAATTCATAAAGTAATAAAAGTTTTTGAATGAGGTTGATGAAATATACTTGAGAAAATGATAACATTGATCTATGAACCTAATATCGATACTTAAGGTCTAAATGATGCTTAGGAGATATTTATTATTGAAGAACATAGTTCATGGTGACATAATCATGTTTACAGGAAGAGTTCAAAACATGATTCAAACAAGAGACCATGTTAAACATAGTCTATATGTAGTAAAAGGCATATTTCAGTCTAAATATCAATCAAGTGAACATGAGTTGTGTTAAAGTGAACCTGAAGTGTGTTATTGAGAATTCTAAGGAAATAGAGATTAGAAATAAAGTTTCCTAATATCCATTGCAAATCTGAAATCAATTGAAGTGCTTGAACAAGAAGGATACATAGTCTAGGATGAAATTTATTGTTTGAAGTCCTAGTGGAGAGTGTGATTTGAATGAAATATGATGAGAACCCATTTGAATCTAGTGGTTGAGCTTCAACAAGAAAAATAGGATCTTAAAGTATCATTAAAAAGATAAGAGTACAAAGCATACCATCATGATTGAGATCCATATGCCAAGAGTTGAGTTGAATACAACAATATGCACATTTGGATAGTGAGTGCTTGAAAGTGTGATTATGAGGTTCATGAAGTGATTGTAGTAGGATTTCATAGATGTGAATTTTTTTTGAGCAGGGAACAAGAAGAATAATGATTTAGGAGAGAAAGTGTTAAAATATAGAAGTCATTATGAGATGTGTAAGGAAGTAAATCAAGAGTCACCAAATTGGTTAAATATTCTAAGTAGTTGCTTAGCATTTGGAGAGTTGCAGCTTCCATGTGAGTTGAAACTCACTAAATATCAGTAGTGGCTGGTTGAATTACAGAAGATTTAAGCCTGCATAATGAGTAGCATCTTGCTCAAACCTATGAGTTGTAGCTCCATGTTGAGTTGAAGATCAAACATAAAACAATTATAACAGAAATAGCACAAGTTATTCCTAAGCATATTTCATGGTTTCAATGGGTTATCTCCTTGCTTGGGTTTCCCACATTAAACCTATCTCAGTGTGTGATTTATCTTCTTTTTTCTTGTAATATCTAATCTAGAGTAAATGATGAAAATTGAATGAAACATTTTATGAGGTAAAAATATAAATAGACACTGATCCACCCCCCTCTCAGCGTCCTAGTTTTTAACAATTGGTATCAGAGTGTGGTCCTCCCGAATCAACCCTAAAAGGTTGGAGGTGATCCTGAAGAAACAAACATGGGTACATCAATAGAGTTAGTATTGGAAAAGAGGTATGAAATTTCTCAAGCTCTTATAAATGAGTTAAAGCAAGAAATAAAGCTCAAGGAAGTTAGCCATGGTCAAGAACTAAATGACATGGCCTCATTTGTTGTCAAAGCATCAAAGGCATTGAAATATAAAGAAAATGCTTTCCTTAAATTTGAAGAGGAACTAAAGACCCTGAAGAATGATTTGGTACAAGTTACTAACCAACTTAAAAACCTATAAAGAAAACAAGGGTAGTCTAGTGAAGCATAACATGAGATATGTGAGGTATTTATTCAATCCAAGAGTGGAGATTGTGAAAAATTAAATGTAGAAGTAAAGACCCTAAAAGAAGAGTTGGAACAACCAAAGAAAATGATCTGAGAGATGAATCAAGTCATACTTCTTATCAAGGATGTTCTCAATCCAAGAAGGAAAAAATAGTACAAGAGGATCTTTAGGAAGCCAACTACAAGGATATTTCTAGGTAAGTTTCATGGAATTTGTTTTTTGTGCAACATATTTGTAAGCTATATATTATAGGAGAAAGGTAGATGAAAATATCCATGGAGAGATTATAGGACTGATTATGAGAAGAACATAGTGTGTTTGAATTGCAAAGGAAAAGGTCACAAAGCCAAATATTATGTAGAAGATCAAGTTAGTCAGTTTTGGGACAATTATCAGGTTGTTTTCTTTAACTTCCATGAGTTAGGGAATTTTACCAAACATTTATATGAACCACCTATATTTATCTATAATCTGAATGCATTCCAAATAAAAGGAAAAAATATATAGAGAAAATACAAACTCAAGGAGTAAGACTAGGTCATCTATGGTTGAGAGACATGCTAGAAAGAAGAAAGAAAAATGGGTATCAAAGGTCAAGAAAGAAAATTAAGAAGTTGGGACATCAAAGGATGAAAAGAATATATAAAGGAAAGATGTTGAAGAAAAAAACAATCTAAGTCAAACACAAGGGAAGAAAACACAAGTAATATAGCAAGAAATGATGAATAAAACAAGAAGAAGGAACATAACTCTAGTACAAAGTATGAATAATTTATTCCCAAGTAGTATTACAATAGATGTATGAATTGCAAGATGTATGCTTATCTGGCACCCAAGAAGAAGATGAGAGCTTAGGTGATCTGGCTGTCACACCAAGGATGGTATCTCATAACATGAAAAAGAAACCAAGGACAAAGAAGTGAAGAGTTGAGTCATCATGTCGTCTTGATGAATTTCTCATGTTCTGAAGTGACTTAACAAAATGGTATGCCTTCTCTAGCTTCTAGAAGGTGTAGATTGCTTAAAAGAAAGTAGCAGTTGAGGCTGATTGTTGCATCTATCAAGTTGAAAAGGTATGTTAGGTGTAATATGTTTATCTTACTCCATGTTAAATGTATACCACAAGTTGAATTCCTTAAGTATATCAAGGTTGGTGTCAAGAAAGGAGTGTCTTCAAGAGAATGTCTTGAGTCAATAAATAAGCTGACTATTTTATACAAATTTGAGTTAGGATAGTTGTGGACCTTAATGTGATTATGAAAGTATCAAGGATAGCATTAATATTTTCTCATGTGAATATGGTGTCTCAAGGATTCAAATGGTGTCATGATTTAAGCATTACCTTCAAGTTCCTTGATCTCATATTGTTTGTCCCCATAGTTTTGAATTTTATACTCATTCGATTGAAAGGGGTATGTAGTCTGCGTAGTGTTTGCAACAAGTTTGAATTCCAATAATGTCATAAGGTGTATAATGTGATGTCCCATGTGTCTTTGAAGATTTCATGGTGAGTATGAAGTTTTGAAGGTTCTCTCAAGTACAAATAGTCATCCAAGGTCTCAACATATAAGTAGTATCAAATAGGTTGTGTGTGTGCCTTTAGGACATGTTTCATATTCCCTACATGTGTGTATATTTTTATCAATGTGTTGAAGGTTCTCTAAAAATATTGATGTGTATTCAAGAATTATTTTTATCAGTACATCACTTCAAGATTAGAACTATGGCCAAAAATGTTCAAAACACGAGGATTCTAGAGTTTCCCAAGAAGGTTTCAGGTATGAAAATGTCATACATGGTTTCATATCAAGTATATAAGTGTTCCAGTGTTTGGGGAAGTATATGAAAGTGATGTTAATGAATTTTTTTTGTCATAATATAATTGTTTTTGAAATTTTCTACTTCTCTGCCCCGCAATGGACTATCACAATCCATAGTGAGAAATAAAAATGGAATCTAAGTTTTAGAGGACCAAACGATGGAATTAGAAGATATATTTTGAAAAATGAATCCAAAAATGGAGAGCTAAAGGATTCATGATATTTTAGGACCTGAAAATGCATAATATTTATAGAAATTCTATAGTAGTAGAGGTTCACGGTGCAGGTTATAAAAGACTTAATTCTGAAATGAGTTTCTTAAACTCCGAAGTGTATCTTTGGAAGTTTTACACAAGGTCGTTGATGGGTGTGTTGTATATATCCCGCCTGGGTAAATATATTCTAGAAAAAGTTTCGACATGTGAAAATTTGCACCCAAGGCGTAGGCTAGCGGCACACAACACAAAGTGTCGACATGTGAAAATTTGTGCCCAAGGCACAAAGCTAGGGCGCACAAAGACAAAGTGTTGACATGCAACAATTTGCCCAAGGCACAAAGGCACGAGCTAGGGGTGCATAGCACAAAGTTTCAACATGCGAAAATTTGTGCCCAAGGTGCAGGCTAGGGTCACACAGCACAAAGTGTCGACATGCAAAAATTTGTGCCTAAGGCGCAAGCTAGGGGCGCACAGCACAAAGTGTCGACATGCAAAAATTCACAACCAAGCCATAGGCTAGGGATGCATAGCACAAAGTGTTGAAACCACATTTTCAGTCCCTATGGCACATCTTCAGAGGCACATCTTCGAGGGGCAAAACATTTTGAGAATTGACACCCCGATAGAAATCAAACCCTGACGACATAGATATTCAGATGGCCATAACTTTTTACAGGCAGCTCGATTCACGCAAGGTTGGACTTTTTGGAAAGCTTACAAGGTCCTCTATCCAACTATAAAGGATAGCGCTAATATTTTCTCATGTTAATATGGTTTCTGAAGGATTAAAATTATGTGTCATGATTTAAGCATTACCTTCAAGTTCCTTGATCTCATGATGTTTTTCCCCATAGTTTTTGAATTTTATACTCATCCAATATTGAAAGGGGTATGTAGTCTGTGTAGTGTTCATGACAAGTTTGAATTCCAATAATGTCATAAGGTGTATAATGTGATGTCCCATGTTTCTTTGAAGATTCCATTGTGTGTATGATTTTTTGAAGGTTCTCCAAGTAGAAATAGTCATCCAAGGTCTCAACATATAAGTAGTATCAATATAGGTTGTGTGTGTGTGCCTTTAAACATGTGTCATATTCCCTACATGTGCGTATATTTTTATCAATGTGTTGAAGGTTCTCTAAAAATATGGATGTGTATTCAAGAATTATTTTTATCAATACATCACTTCAAGATTAGAACTATGGCCAAAAAATGTTCAAAACATGAGGATTCTAGAGTTTTCTAAGAAGGTTTCAGGTATGAAAATGTCATACATGGTTTCATATCAAGTATATAAGTGTTCCATTGTTTAGGTAAGTATATGAAAGTGATTTTAATGAATTTTTTTGGTCATAACATAATTGTTTTTTAAATTATCTACTTCTCTACCTGTGACTGGATCACAATCCAAAGTGAGCAATACAAATGGAATCTAAGTTTAAGAGGACCAAACAAGGGAATTAGAAGATAAAATTTTGAAAAATGAATCCAAACATGGAGAGCTAAAGGATTCATGAGATTTTATGACCTGAATATGCATAATATTTCTAGAAATTCTATAGTACTAGAGGTTCACGGTGGAGGTTATAAAAGAATTAATTCTGAAATGAGTTTCTTGCAAACCTAAAGTGTATCTTTTGGAAGTTTTGCACAAGGTTGTTGATGGGTGTGTTGTATATATCTCCCCGGTAAACATATTCTAGCAGACAAGTGTCAACATGTGAAAAAAATTTTCCTAAGGCGCGGCTAGGGGTGCACAAAGACAAAGTGTCAACATGCAAAAATTCACGCCCAAGGCATAGGCTAGGGGCGCACAGTAGAAAGTGTCAACATGTAAAACTTTTTACCCAAGGTGCGGGCTAGGGGCACATAACACAAAATATCGACATGCAAAAATTCGCACCTAAGGTGCAAGCTAGTGGTGCACAGTACAAAGTGTCGACATGCGAAAATTCTCTCTTAAGGCACAGGGTAGGGGTGTATAGCACAAAGTGTCGACACCACATTTTCATTTCCTATGGTGCATCTTTAGGAGGCACATCTTCAGTGGGGTGTAACATTTTGAGCATTGACACCCCAACAGAAAGCAAACCATGACATAGATATTCATATGGCCATAACTTTTCACAAGGAGCTCAGATTCACGCAAGGTTGGACTTTTCGGAAAGCTTACAAGGTCCTCTCGTCCAACAATCAAGGATAGCATTAATATTATCTCATGTGAATATGGTGTCTCAAGGATTCAAATGATCTATCATGATTTAAGCATTACCTTCAAGTTCCTTGATCTCATGATGTTTGTCCCCATAGTTTTTGAATTTTATACTCATCCAGTATTGAAAGGGGTATGTAGTCTGTGTAGTGTTTGTGACAAGTTTGAATTCCAATAATGTCATAAGGTGTATAATGTGATGTCCCATGTGTCTTTGAAGATTCCATGGTGATTATGAAGTTTTGAAGGTTCTCTCAAGTATAAATAGTCATCCAAGGTCTCAACATATAAGTAGTATCAATATAGGTTGTGTGTGTGCCTTTAGGACATGTGTCATATTCCCTACATGTGTGTATATTTTTATCAATGTGTTAAAGGTTCTCTGAAAATATGGATGTGTATTCAAGAATTAGTTTTATCAGTACATCACTTCAAGATTAGAACTATGGCCAAAAATGTTCAAAACACAAGGATTCTAGAGTTTTCCAAGAAGGTTTCAGGTATGAAAATGTCATACATGGTTTCATATCAAGTATATAAGTGTTCAAGTGTTTCGGGAAGCATATGAAAGTGATGTTAATGAATTTTTTTGGTCATAATATAATTGTTTTTGAAATTTTCTACTTCTCTACCCAGACTAGACTGTCACAATCCATAGTGAGCAATACAAATGGAATCTAAGTTTTAGAGGACCAAATGATGGAATTAGAAGATAAAATTTTGAAAAATGAATCCAAGCATGGAGAGATAAAGGATTCATGAGATTTTAGGACCTGAAAATGCATAATATTTCTATAAATTCTACAGTAGTAGAGGTTCACGGTGCAGGTTATAAAATACTTAATTCTAAAATGAGTTTCTTAAACCCGAAGTGTATCTTTGGAAGTTTTGCACAAGGTTGTTGATGGGTGTGTTGTATATATCTCCCCTTGGGTAAATATGGTCTAGCACAAAGTGTCAACATGTGAAAATTTTCACCCAAGGCATGGGCTAGGGGCATACAACAAAAAGTGTCGACATGCGAAAATTCACACCCAAGGCGCAGGCTAGGGCGCACAGACAAAGTGTCAACATGTAAAAATTTGTGCCCAAGGCATAGGCTAGGGGTACATAGCACAAAGTTTCAACATGTGAAAATTTATACCCAAGGTGTAGGCTAGGGGCACATAGCACAAAGTGTCGACATGTGAAAATTCGTGCCCAAGGCGTAGGCTGGGGGTGCACAAAGACAAAGTGTCGACATGTGAAAATTTGCACCTAAGGCACAGGCTAGGGGCGCATAGCACAAAGTGTCGACACCACATTTTCAGTGCCTATGGTGAATCTTCAGGAGGCACATCTCTAGGGGGTGCAACATTTTGAGCGTTGACACCCGACAGAGAAAACCCTAACATAGATATGCAGATGGCCATAACTTTTCGCAGGAGCTTGGATTCATGTAAGGTTGGACTTTTCGGAAAGATTACAAGGTCCTCTCGTCCAACTATCGTGATAGCATTAATATTTTATCATGTGAATATGGTGTTGCAAGGATTCAAATGATGTGTCATGATTTAAGCATTTCCTTCAAGTTCCTTGATCTCATGATGTTTGTCCCCATAGTTTTTGAATTTTATACTCATCTAGTATTGAAAGGGGTATGTAGTCTATGTAGTGTTTGCGAAAAGTTTGAATACCAATAATATCATAAGGTGTATAATGTGATGTCCCATGTGTCTTTGAATATTCCATGGTGAGTATGAAGTTTTGAAGGTTCTCCGAAGTAGAAATAGTCATCCAAGGTCTCAACATATAAGTAGTATCAATATAGGTTATGTGTGTGCCTTTAGCACATTTGTCATATTCCCTACATGTGTGTACATTTGTATCAATGTGTTGAAGGTTCTCTAAAAATATGGATGTGTATTCAAGAATTATTTTTATTAGTACATCACTTCAAGATTAGAACTATGGCCAAAAAATGTTCAAAACACGAGGATTCTAGAGTTTTCCAAGAAGGTTTCAGGTATGAAAATGTCATACATGGTTTCATATCAAGTATATAAGTGTTCCAGTGTTTGGGGAAGTATATGAAAGTGATGTTAATGAATTTTTTTGGTCATAATATAATTGTTTTTGAAATTTTCTACTTCTCTACCCAGACTGGACTGTCACAATCCATAGTGAGCAATACAAATGGAATCTAAGTTTTCGAGGACCAAACGATGGAATTAGAAGATAAAATTTTTAAAACTGAATCCAAACATGGAGAGCTAAAATATTCATGAGATTTTAGGACCTGAAAATGCATAATATTTCTAGAAATTCTACATTAGTAGAGGTTCACGGTGCAGGTTATAAAAGAATTAATTCTCAAATGAGTTTCTAAACCTAAAGTGTATCTTTTGGAATTTTTACACAAGGTTGTTGATGGGTGTGTTATATATATCTCCCCCAAGTAAATATAGTCTAGCATGAAGTGTCGACATGTGAAAATTTGCACCCAAGGCGCAGTGCTAGGGTTGCAGACAAAGACGAAGTGTCAACATGCGAAAATTCGTGCCCAAGGCTAAGGCTAGGGCGCGCACAAAGACAAAGTGTCGACATGCAAAACTCGTGCCCAAGGCACAGGCTAGGGGTGCATAGCACAAAGTGTCAACATGTGAAAAATTTTCCCAAGGTGTAGGCTAGGGGCACACAACACAAAGTGTCGACATGTGAAAATTCGTGCCCAAGGCGCAGGCTAGGGGCGCACAACACAAAGTGTCGACATGCAAAAATTCACGCCCAAGGCATAGGCTAGGGGCGCATAGCACAAAGTTTCAACACCACATTTTCATTTCCTATGGCATATAGTAAGGAGGCACATCTTCAGGGGGTACAACATTTTGAGCGTTGACACCCCGACATAAAGAAAACCCTGACACAGATATTCTGATGGCCATAACTTTTCACAGGGAGCCCGGATTCACGCAAGGTTGGACTTTTGGAAAGATTACAAGATCCTCTATCCAAATATCAACTGGATATATTTAATTAGGTGAGAAAAACTCTTCAAAAATACAAAATACAATTTCCATTTTTTTGGTTTTGCTAGGGTTCTCACCTACCGCCATAATGAGATGAATTAAATGTAACCTAGAGGTGGTTGGGGTAGATTTGGAATTCCTCTCTCTTTTCTCTCTCATTCTTCCTCTAAATTTTAAGGAGGGGATTCTTTCTAAATGTTGGAAATTCTTGTTTTTCCCCTCCCTTCTTCTCTTTGGAAGGTGGTTTTGTGGAGTTCAAACCTCCCATCTAAAACTGTAATGCAACTTTACCTCTGGGCATTTTGTAGTGTATTGTATCAATCTTTGGAATAAATAATACATGTCTCTAGATGATTCTCAACCCTCTCTATGTTAATTTGCATCCTCCTGATCTTTCACTACAAATCTAGTTATCTGTGCATGATCTTGCATTGCATTTTAATGGTTTGTGTTTATTGGCAAGACAGTGTTTCTTCATTCCTCGGTGCATCACCTTTGTTAGTTTAGGTTTATTTTTATGCATCTTCTTACCCTATCTCCTTGGCAAGTTAGATTAGGTTTTTTGAGTAAACCCTCTACATTTTTATGTGTGCATTTGAATAGAGGAATAGGAACCAGCCTTCATCTAGAGAGCTTTCCCCAAGTTATGCAATCACACTGAGAGTCTCAACCCATCGAGTTGTAGACATTCAGGGGTGTTGTGATTCACCATCAATAATTTTGGCACACGCGATGGGACCAAGAGGTCATTTAACAAGATTTGAAGGAATTTTCAAGAAATTTGGACTTAGAGATTACAGGTTCTCCAATTTTAGATTTTTCACTTTCCAGGTTGAACTCTAAAATCAATTTTCAAAGGCTTAACTTGCTCAAAACAAGTCAAAATTTCACCAGTTGATAGATCGGGGGATAATCTTCAAAAGGGTATTCTTATATTTTTGAGATTTTGACTTTCAAAATTTCATAGTTTTTAGTATTTTGGGTTTTCCCAGGTGTCGAGCATGTCCCAAGTTTCGCCTGTACCTTTCAGGGATTAGTAGCTACACAACAAGACCTGATAACCAAATTGAAGAACTATATCTTTTAGGTCCTTCAAAGTTTTAAATTCTATTTTTAATATTGTCAGGTTTGGTGTGTAACTTGGCAGAATCTATCCTTTTGAGGCTCATTATCTAACACATCTGGGACTCCGAAGGGATAGAATTCAGAGATGGTTTAGCGACAAAGTTACCCAGTACATGAGAAGAATTCGGACCAAGTCTGATACTCGAGAAGAAGGGTTATTTATCTACTTACAGTTATCACCAAGCAGGGGAAGGAGAGGAAGAAGACCACAAAGATCACCATCTCCACCTAACAGGACTTTATCAACACCTCCACCTGGTAGACCTTTCATCCAATCAACAAGGGTTCTCAGGCCAATCAGAATGGCACAACAAAACCCTTTTGTCAACTTCACTGGTAGCAGCCCACTTTCCCTCAATGCATAGAATCTAGTTCCAATTACAGCATTGAAGAACATTCCATTTTTCACTGGAGAAAATCATACCACTCCTGGTGATCATGTCAAAGACATTGCTAATGTTTGTGCAATCCATGAGATAAATGAAATGGATGTTGCTATCAAATTGTTGGCATCTTCATTCAAAGGGAAGGCATTGCAATGGTTTAGGAGCCTTGGAGCTGGTTCTATCCAAAATTGGAATCAGTTATGCATAGTTCTCCATGAGTAGTTTGGAGAAAAGGGAGATAATTTGTCTCTACTGGAACAATTGACAACTATCAAGAGAGCTCCCAATGAATAGCTGACTGACTTCAACTTCAGATTTCAAAGGTCTTGGGATAGGATTCCAGTGGCCGTTAGGCCAACAGCTAAAGGTGCTTTTCTATATTATCTTAAAGCTTTGAATTCTGATATTTCTATGTTAATTCAATCTATGGGAGGCACAACCTTACCGTTGCTTATAACATTGCCATTAGGGCTAAAAACTATCTTATTCAAGCTAGTAAGCTGGCTCCTAGGCCTCCCATGCCCTTGTATCCAAACTTAGAAAATCCAAGCACTAGTTAAGCACCCACTTTGGCTCCTATTCCCACTCCTAGAAATAAAAGTTCAAATGAAACTTCTACTTCATCCTCTAGCGCTTCAAATGAACTCCAAGAGGTCATGAAATAATTGTAAAATTTGGGAAATGAGCTGGTTACACTCAAGAGGCAGTAGGCCCAAGGTTTTAGACCTTCTTATCAGCCTCAAGCTCAACCTAATAGGAAACCATACCATCCCAATAGGCCACCCAATCCAGCTACAAATCAAAGCCAAGTAAGGCCTCCTTCCAATAGACCATTTCAGCCCTATAACCCCAATGTTGCATCTTCTTCTAAAGCATTAGTGCCAGTGCAAAACAACATAGCTCAAGAGTATGATTGGTGTTTCCCATGCAATGAACCTCACATCCAATCTATGTGCTTCAATGGCGCTTTGAACCAAGACTTGTTGGTGACAACTACTGGTGTAGAGGGTGAAGTGAGTTAAGAAACAAATCAGCAATAAGGGACATCTCAACAAAACACAACTCCAAATGATACCACACTTGTGAATTGGGAAGCTGAGGATTTTTGTGGCATGAATCAAACAATTTCTCATAGTCTAGCAGCTAACACAAGATCAAAGAAGAGGAATATTGGTGAAGGGCAGTCATTGGCTCCAAGTGATCTACAACCTTCCATCACTCTACAAGGTGTTGGTAAGAAAAATATAGTTCCAAACGCGCAAGGACAGCCCAAACCACCTTCTAAGCCAACTCAAATGCCAGTTGTTGCTGCCCATGTGCAAGAAAGGAATGTGCAGGTTAAAGGAAAACAAAGGGATCTTTCATCCCCATTTAGCATCATTGATCAAATGAAGAAGACAAATGTGAATATATCAATGTGGGAATCTTTATCCATCCCAGGCCAAAGAGATCTTCTACAAGCTGCCATGAAGAATTGGTCAACTTCAAACTAGTAGGTCCCTATGCAAGAGAATGTCCTCACAAATGTTTCTCAGCCTGAAGGGAATCATGGAGGACAACAAGGTAAAGTTCTAAAACCCCCTCCATTTTACGTCTCATTAATCATTGGGGATAAACTAGTACACAATTGCATGATTGATTCTGGGGCAAGTAGTTCTGTCATGCCCAAGCAAATAATTGATCACCGGGTCTCCAAAGATGAATTCATATCAAAGGGGGTAGTGCAATTAGATGGGAAAGAGTAGCAATAGTGGGAGTGATTAAAGGTTTGAATCTTACCTTGCATGCATGCCCCAATGTTACCATTTTGCAAGATGTGTCAGTGATAGATTTTCCACCACTCTTTTCCCTATGCTTATCAAGGGATTTCACAGCTAGAATTGGAGGCTACTTGCCTACCGACTGGTCACACATGTTGTTTAGAACAATATATGGTACTGCGAGGTCACAATCAGATCTGAACCAATTGCAAATTTTTGCATTGAGCCTCATACTCCAAGCCAAATCAATGCCAACTGCTGTTTAGCATTTGATCAAGAAGATTATCCAAGCACGATGAACTGACACCAAAGTTGGAAGCATCCCAGTTTGACTCTTGATGAATGGGCAAGCAAGGTACATGCTTTTGATCCCTACCAAGAAGTAGAAGAATCGAGCTAGGAGTATATTGCATACATGAAGAAAATCATTCTATTCCTAGCATCACCAAACTAGACCATAAGAAGGGAAATGAGGTATGGCGTAGTTATTTCTTGATGGATCAAGGAGTAGGTAGGGTACAGGGAGGAGGAATTATGCTTGTTTCACCTCAAGGCATAAAATATTATTCATCTTTCCATTTCCAGTTTTCCTGTTCAAACAACACAGCTGAATATGAAGCATTGATTCATGGACTTCATTGGGCCAGGAAAAAGGGCATAAAGAATGTGCAGGTGTTTGGAGATAGTGAGCTAATCGTCAACCAAGTCAGGGGAAAACATGCTATAAAGAATGACCTGCTGAGGAACTACAAGAATAGGGTATGGGACCTCATTGAGGATTTCAAAGCTTTCAACATCGTGTCCATACCCAGGAAGAAAAATGAAGCTGCAGATAGGCTCACAACAATTGGAGCAACATTTGATATGGTTGACAACATCAGAAGGAGAAAAACACAACCACATATGCATGTGATTGTGAGGCCAGCAGTTCCAGATAATAACACAAGCTGGCAGGTGTTTGAGAACGATCAACATATTGTCAATTTTTTACAAGAAGAGGCTGAATTCTCAGCTAGGAATCAGGACAGACTAGAGCTGAAGTACGTGGATCAAGTAGTGCAACTACGGAAAAATAAGCTTCCTAAGGTTTTAGTAACGTTGGAGTCTATCTTCAACCCTAATGACTAGTTCTGTAAGGAAAAGGCTAACATACAAGGTCAAGGGAGAAGATTCAGAGCCAATTTTGGTTGGGGAAGGCAAATGATTTCATACACTTTGCAAAGAATTTCCATATGTCTTCTCTTAGAGCTATGAAGACTTTAGATGATTCAATCCAAAGTTGGCACAACATACCATAGAATTGGATCCAGATTCTAAGCCCATTAGGCAGAGGCAGAGACCAAAGAAACCCTCACATTGAGCCTCTAATGAAGAAAGAGGTAAACAAGGTAATAGAGGCAAGCATTATATTCCCGATCAAGCACTAAAGTTGGGTTGGAAAATTGGTTCCTGGTCGGGAAAGAAGAGTGGAGAAATCAGGTTGTGTGTGGACTTCCGAGACCTAAACAGGCATCTCTCACAGCACCATTACCCACTTCCTTCAATGGAACAAATATTGCAAGTGGTATCTAGTTCAGAGAGATTCTCTCTTTTAGATGGCTACTCATGGTATAATCAGATAATGGTGAAAGAATATGACCAGTTTAAGATGGATTTCACCACCAAATGGGGCACCTATGCCTACAAGAAGATGCCATTTGGGCTATCAAATGCTGGAGCCACTTTCCAAAGTGCAATGGATATGGCATTCAAGCGGTTGATCAATAAAATAGTTCGATATATCTTGATGACATCACCGTATATTCTCCAAAATGTAGTGGATCACCTCTTTCATTTGAGGTAGGTATTTCATAGGTTTAGAAGATTTGGGGTATCGTTGAATCCCAAAAAATGCATATTCTTGGCTCACGAGGGAAAAATTCTAGGCCATATTGTTTCAAAGGAGGGGTTGACGATTGACCAAGAAAGAGTTGAAGCAATTCGAGTGTTTCCATTTCCAAGTCACAAGAAGGCTCTTCAAAGCTTCTTGGGAAGGATCAATTTTGTCTGTAGGTTTGTTCCAAAATTTGCAGCTCTCGTAAAGCCAATAACGCTGATGTTGAAGAAGAGCATGGCATTTAAGTGGACATCTAAGGCAAGAAAAGTTTTGAGGCAATAAAAGAGGCTATATCTCAAGCTCTGATTCTCATCAATCCAGACTTCTCCAAGGACTTCATGCTATATGCCTTCGGTGGTGGAGACACCATTTCTAAAATCCTTGTACAGTGAAACAAGGAAGGATTAGAAAAACCAGTTGCTTTCTTCAGTCAAGGCATGGAGGGATAAAAAAATAAGTACTCTTTCATTGAAAAGAATGTCCTTGCAGTGATCGGAGATTAAATAAATTCAAGCACCTAGTCTCAAATAAAAAGATCCAATTATTGATCTCTCATCCGGGAGTTAAGGACTTCCTTCTAAACAAGGATTTGAACAAGAAATGTGTAGGATGGATAACCCGTGTCATGGAATATGACATCGAGATCAAGGTCACAAAACTATTACGTGGAAAAGGACTATGTGAACAGCTAGCTTTGGGTCGCCAAGTCGAAGCAGGTGATGAAAGAGAGATTGTCTTTGTACTACAGGATGGTCAAGAACACGAAAATGATGATGTGCCCACTCCTTGTTGGACTCAGAATATGATAGACTTCCTACAGGTAGGCCTATGCCCTCAAGAAATGAGCAAATCAAAGAGGAGATACTTTATATTACAAGCCATTCCATATGTGTTTGTTGATGGTGTTTTGTTTAAAAAGACATCAATGGAGTTCTATTGAGGTGCATTGGGATAGGTCAAATTGAGAGGGTGTTACGAGATTTTCATGATGGAGATTTCGAGAGGTCATTTCGCCCCACAAGTAACAACTCTCAAGATAATGAAGGCAGGGTATTATTGGCCGACAGTGTTCAGTGACTGTTATACATGGATAAGAAAGTGCAAGAAATGTGTGCTCTTCATGGGAAAAGAAAGACTAGTAGCGCTTCCATTGCACCCAATTTTGGTTGACCAACCATTTATGCAATGGGGATTGGACTTCATCAGGGTCATCAACCCAAACTCAAGCCAAGGCCACAAGTGGATTCTCACGGCAACGGACTATTTCACCAAGTGGACCGAAGCAATAGCGCTCAAAGAGGCAAATGAGTCTAACATACTAGACTTTTATGAAGGAATAGTGACCAGGTTTGGTGTGCCGGCCACTATCATATCAGACAATGCATTGGCATTCATAGGTTCCAAGATTACAGAATGGGTTGTCAAGAATGGAATCTATTTGAGCACCTCTTCAAATTATTACCCGCAGGGTAATGGATAAGCAGAGTCCACGAACAAGAATTTGCTAAGGATCATTAGGAGTCTGGATGAAAACCAAAGAACATGGCATACCAAGCTAAAATCAGCATTATGGGCTGATAGGATAACACCAAAGAGGTCTACAGGTAGTTCTCCTTACAAGTTGGTCTATGGGAAAGAGGCAGTATTGCCTATATCATTAGAATTCCTAGCATTGGAGCTCATGAAGTAGTTGGAGTTGTCTGAGTTCAAACCAATGGAGGCCAGATATGCAGAGTTGATGGAATTGGAAGAAATCAGAGAGCATGCAGTTCAGATGATTGAAAAGGATTAGGCCTTAGTAAAAATATGGTTTGATAAGAAAGCAAGAGCAAGGACCTTCCAGAAGGGGATCTAGTTCTGAAATGGGATGCAGATCGAGCAAAACCAGGAAGGCATTCCAATTTTGATGCCATTTGGAGTGCCCCCTACATGGTTATGGGATGTAAAAGTAGTAATGCCTTCCAATTGTCTACATTGGATGGAGAAGAACTCTTGATTCCGGTTAATGCAATCTATCTTAAACATTATTACTATAAGGAAAAGGTTTAGCCTTGTAAATATTAGCCAAGACTTCAATTCCTCTAAGTGTGTATGAACATTGTCTTGTTGTAGTTAGGTTTCAATTTCCCTAAGTGCTTTGGCACATGTTTTGTTGCTCTCAGGTTGAATTTCTATAGTTCAGCGTGCTCTCGGAGAAGGAGTTACGATATCATGGCTCGGGATCAGAGATCAAGTTGGTTTTAGGTTATTGCTTATGACTCCATGCCCAATGGATTGCTAAAAGGCCACTAATCTTCTACCTAGCAGGCAGGTGACCCCATTGAGTCACCAAATTGTTGTATATATCTCCCCACCCTAGGTAAATATAGTCCAGCACAAAGTGTCGACATGCAAAAATTCGTGCCCAAGGCATAGGCTAGGGGCACACAACACAAAGTGTCGACATGTAAAAATTCACACCCAAGTGCAGGCTAGGGCGCATAGCACAAAGTGTCGACATGCAAAAATTTGTGCCCAAGGCGTAGGCTAGGGGCACACAACACAAAGTGTCGACATGCAAAAATTCACGCCCAAGGCGCAGCTTTAGGGGCGCACAACACAAAGTGTCGACATGCGAAAATTCACACCCAAGGTGTAGGATAGGGGTACATAGCAAAAAGTGTCGACACCACATTTTCAGTACCTATGGTGCATCTTCAAGAGGTACATCTTCAGGGGGTGCAACATTTTGAGCGTTGACACCCTAACAGAAAGCAAACCCTGACACAGATATTCAGATGGCCATAACATTTCACAAGGAGCTTAGATTCACGTAAGGTTGGACTTTTTAGAAAGCTTACGAGGTCCTCTATCCAACTATGATTGGATATCTTTAATTGGGTGAGAATAAGTTCTTCAAAAATGCAAAATACAATTTGCCATTTTTGGGTTTTCTAGGGTTCTCACCTACCACCATAATGAGATGAATTAAATGCAACCTAGAGGTGGTTGGGGTAGATTTGGAATTCCTCTCTCTTTTCTCTCTCATTCTTCTTATAAATTGTAAAGAGGGGATTTCTAAAGGTTGGACAATCTTGTTTTTCCCCTCACTTCTTCTCTTTGGTAGGTGGATTTGTGGAGTTCAAACCTCCCATCTAAAACTATAATGCAACTTTGCCTCTTGGCATTTTGTAGTGTATTGTATCAATCTTTGGAGAAAATAATGCATGTATATGGATGATTCTCAACCATTTCTGTGTTCATTTCCATCCTCCTGATCTTTCACCGCAAATCTGTTATCTATGCATGATATTGCATTGCATTTTAATGGTTTTTGTTAATTGGCAAGACAGGTGTTTCTTCATTCCTTGGTGCATCACCTTTGTTAGTTTAGGTTTATTTTTATGCATTTTCTTACCCTGTCTCCTCGGCAAGTTATATTAGGTTTTTTGAGTAAACCCTCTGCATTTTTATGTGTGCATCTAAACAAAGCAATAGGAACCGGCATTCATCCGGAGAGCTTTCCCAATTCACAAGGTCCCACACTTGGGAAAAGATCCATGTTATGCAATTACACTGAGAGTCTCAATCCATCGAGTTGCAAACATTCAGGGGTGCTGTGATTTGCCATCAACAGGGTGTTTTCTAGAAAAATAGTGTTCAAATAAGTTTGATCTTCATGTTAAATTTCATACACAAAATGTTAGGAGTGATTTCACTTTATTCAAGGGCTAGTTGAATGTGTATATAAAGTTGATGTATTAAAGAATTCATAGTGAATCTTATAATTTTTTCTCATAACTTATATAACATAAATAAGAATGTGGGAGTTTGAAAAGTGTTAGTTGGTCATAAAAAGTTCAAATGGATGGAATGTTTCATATTAGAAGTGTGAACTATGAATTTTTATGATACATGTCTATAAGTCTCAGTTTCATATCTTCAGAGTTACTTCAAGACTCATGTATGGGCATAATGTTCTTAAGAGTGTGCGTATAAATCCTCTGAAGATGAACCAAAAGGTATTTTGGTATTGTCAAGTATAAAATGATGTGTAATAGGTGGTTTTTTAAAGAGTTTTTCTTGATCCGTTAAGGCATCAACATAGTGGTTTTCAAGAGCATAAAATTAGGTAAGTATGAATCTAGTGTTTCCAAGTAAGACAATATTACTTGTAAGATATTGAAAGTGTTCTCTAAGTGAGTTGGGTAGAAGCGGTAGTGGACTGTTATGTCTAGTGAAAATCACCAAGTAAAGTCAAAGAGGCTCATGAAAAAGTTAATTCTAGTTGTGAATGCATAATATGATTGTGAAACAATCCCTCAATACGTTTGTTGAGTGTCAAAGAGATCAAAAAGATGTGTTTTCAAGTTAGATAAGTCATATAAATGATTGAATCATCATTTTGATGTTAGAATGTTTCAACAAAAGCATTATATGGATGAATACAATAGTAAAACATGAAGCTATAGGTCCAGGAAAGAATCTAACGTCAAGGAAAAGTATCCTCAAATCATGAAGAAGATAGCTAGATGACTCTTCGTCCAAAGTAAAGTAGAAATGAAGAAAATTTCTAGTCAAGTGGTTTATGAGGTAAGTGTTTGACTCAATCAAATAATTTGATAATAAAATAGATTAGATAACATTGAAAATATATTTTGGAGACTGTGGTAAGAAGAAAATCCTTGTTCAAGCCATGGATGTAAGGTAAGAAACTTAAGTTTGGTGTTCTTGATTTGGAAATTTTTTACTAGCGTAGCAGGTATTGAAGAAGTATGTCATGATGAATTTTTGTCTCTAGAAGGTTGAGAGGTCTATCAAAATTTTATCAAGAAGGATTTCCAAGACAAGCTATGTTTGAGTGGTGTTTATGCTAGATTTGTAAGAAAAAGGTTGTTTTGGGCTTGAAACAAATCCTAGTAAGAAAGGTATTGTTTTGATTGAAGAAAAATAAAGGTGAAAATGATTAGGGGAGATTTATTGAGGATCATTACTTTTCCAGAGGATCATTTTATGTTGCTAACAAGAACTTAGAAAAAAAAGTTGTTTTAGGGGGAGATTGAGGACAAGTAAGCCAATTTACTCATGCATCTTTATTTTTGGTTGTCATTGTTTCATGTTAAGTGGCCAATAACTCTTTTTTATATATGTCAAAGGGTGAGAGAAGTTGTCAGAAACTAGGAATGGTGGTTATGAAGCAGCTGGTATGTGCACTTGCCACCAAAGTTTCATAGTGGTTTTCATCAATGACAAAAGGGGAGACTGTTGCACCATGGTCATTGGTGTTGTCATTGATGTCAAGTTGAATTGATGGAAAATCAGTGACTTGTGAAGTAAATATCAGTCAAATGCATGAAGGTTGATTAGTAGTTCCTTACCAATTATTTATTGTGCATTCAGGATGGTTTTGGGTTGTTTTAGTGTGCTACAAGACTGTTTTGTGAGGCAGGAGTCTAGTGGAATCATGGAAAATGTTGGAATGTTTGGCTCATAGGTTCTATAGGTCATATTTTATGGTATAAGCATGGGAAAGACATCTCACAAGGTGTAGCAAGTCATCTAGTGGAAGTTACAGAGCTAAAACTGGTCTATTTAGGCCTGTTTCTGGAGCCTAATGAGGGGTGAGAGGTTGGTACAGGTCATGCATATTTCATATAAGTATGAGAGAATTCTAGGAATGCTATATAGGGCATGTCTGAGAAATAACAAGGCTTATTTTAGCTCCTGGAGGAAAAATTCAAAAGTTCATCAAAGTTACTCTTGAGAAATGATAGTGGTTATTGAGGTAATTGAGATGGTTTTTATTTGTATAGGAAAACATATGGATAAGAAACACATGGAATGTGTATAAGGATGTATTTTAGTTCTTCATTCAAAATTTCATCAAATTTTGAAATGGATATTTTAATTTATTCAAGTTTTTCTAATGCCATTCTCTTAAATAATGCATTTTGAGGCCTCTGTCTTCTTAGAACCCAAGAAAAAATATGAGTACTCCTTCAGATAAATCATAGAAATAATTTTTATAGAGGACTCCAAGCTTGAGGTTTTGTGAAAATTTTCAGGTAAAATGGGCAAGTATGAGAGAGTTTATGAGAATTTTCCTAGCCAAGTTTTTCTCCTTCACAAGTACTTTTCTAAATCAATAAGGACAAAAATGGATTTTTTGTTTCAAGTCATGTGTTTGAGATTTTATATCAATATTAAGAGATTAAATGTTGGTAACATAGTTTTGAGTCATTCAATTCCTTCAAAAATGAATTTTCCCCTTCAAGCTCCTTCAACAAGGCATAAGTTGCTTTCTTCAGGAACAATACAACAGTGTAACAATAGAGGTAATGGTTGCATCAGGGACTGAAATGAAAGATTGGAACTCTCTACAAGTTATTTTCAAATATTTCAATCTCATAAGTGTCTCAAATATGACGAAGTGGTGGAGTGATTCTCTATCTCAAATTTGTCTTCTTGAGCCAACATTCATGTGTTGAAGCCTAAATAGGTAAGTACACATCCTAAAGTCTGAGTGATTTGTTCAGAGAAAATAAAATTACATGTTGATACTCAAGCCCTCACTCTTGCCAATAAGAAATAAAGAGCAGGTTGGAAGTTTCTCTTGATGGGTATCAAACTAGTTGTTATCATAAGGATAAATAGTACACATTGTGCATAGTTGACAAAATTTCTTTTGGAGACCCTAGTGTGTAGAAGCTCTTGGTTTTGATATTTGATGTTCCATTATATAATGTATGTGATGATTCAATAAGATCATCCATATTTTGAAGACACATTTTTATTCCGAACTTCAAATAAATACAAGCACTTCATTCTTCATATTTACCATAGTTTGTGCTTTGTCAAAATAGGTGACTGAGAGGATTTTGAGTTGTTGCGAGGAGAAATAAGGCTTGAATTAGCAAGAAAATGATAATTCATAATCTTTGAAATTTAAATCTTAAAAACCACTTATAAAATCTCAAGAAATTCTTTTCTAAAGCGTCTCAGGATTATCTTGTATTAGAAACCTTGAAACTAGGGTTATAGAAGAGAAAATCATCGAAACTAGAAATTCAGCATGTGTAAAATCCCAAATTCTTGAAGATTTATCTATGGAAGGAACACAAATCTATTGCAAAAATAATGAATTTATTATATAAAGGTACATGAGAGAATTCCATACTAGTTTTTTTACCAGTCATGTCAGGATAGAACAAGGTGGTTTCTAATCAAATTAAGATCATTTTTCTTCATTCATCTAAAATGAAAAAGGATGAATTTTTTTGGGAAAAGTGTCTAAACAAGATAGAAAGCTCTAAGATTCTCCATATCTTTATGAAATTCATAAAAATCTTCAATTTGACCTATTTTACCAGTCCATCATTATACAAGTTATCCAAGATTAATTAACTATGTTGGGTAAAGGCAACTTGTCTCTAAAGGATTTCAAATTTTTCCTCAAGGATTTTGGGTAAGTATCTTAGTGTTGAAATACCCTTAGATAACCATACCATTCAGATCTCAGCTTAGTTTCATGATGTTTAATATTCTTGTCCTCTATTTGGCATACAATAAAATTAAAGAGCATTGATTTTGAAAGGTTGAACAAACTTGACATAGTGTAAACACACATAGTTTTCCATGTTGCTAAGTGTTGTGAAGTTGAAAATACATGACATTTGGTTACCAAGAATTGGGTTCATAGTGAATCTCAAGGGACACAAACATTTACAATATCTTGAGTATCCTCGAAGAAGAATATAAGAAGTCCCCTTATCAATCAAAAGACAAGAAGAATTCAACAAGACAAAATAGAAAAAAAATTAAAAATTTGAAGAGACATGTTGTGTGACAAAGCTTGAGTGAGTGGAAGTTGATTCAACAAAAGATGATGACGTGGTTGAAGGTAAATAGTCATTTATGGGTTCAGTATGTCGAGAAAGGAGGAAAAAGGTGATTAGTGAGCTAGTTATACACACACACACACACACACACACACACACACACACACACACACACACACACACACATATATACATACATACATACATATATATACATATACATACACATATACATACATATATACATACATACATACATACATACATACATACATATATATATAGGATGTGAGTGAAGAATAATATGGTGTGTGAGAGACAAGAATGAGAAGAAAACAAGTACTTAATGGAGTGAATAAGTACAATAGAGGTGTGATGTAAAGTAATTTGAGAGGTTCATGAAGTAAGAATTTTTTTAAATGAGGTTGATGAAGTATACATAGACAACAAGAAAATTGATATATGAACCTATTAGGAATAAAACTTAACTTAATTCATTATTACTTGATATTTGAATAAATGTAATAAGTTAAAGTATTTAATTAAAATACTTTAAAATTATGTCAATAGATATTAATTATCCTTATTTTTGGTTAACTAAGTGATAGTGTTCTCATTCCTATGTTTGTGGGATCATGTTATATCTTGCATATTTTGTTCCCGGATGATTTCCATGAGGGTAAATAGGGGAAGTTAGGGGAAATATGCTATTTCTGCATATTTTCTCAGATTAGGTGATTTTTCTTCCATATATTGTGGATGAGATAGAAGTTTTCCAATATCTATAAATATTACAGCTCTGTCATTTATTTGTAATGTTTTATTTCATATTAATAAAAATTTCAAACACCATCTTGTTTTATGTAATTAAATATGGTTTGCAGACAAGATTTTGTATCAAAGCAGTATCCTAACCCAGAGAGGAGTTTAGGAAGTTTTATGTAAGTTTAGGGAGATCTGGAGAAATTACAGAGCTAGGAGGAGCCATAGATGCCCCCAGCCATTTCACAGCCACTTACCGACTCCACACCCTAGTTTAGCGGATTGATTTTCAATTGAATAACACCTGGATTGCAATCACATGCCCTTGTAGACCTGGATGCAACTTGGTTACAAAAGGTGATATTGTTTCTCTGTTTTTTTTTAAATTACTTATATGTGCCTTTTTTTTTTAATTAAAATAATTTTAAAATATGTATATACAATATTTTTTGTATTGTGGGGACCCAAGCTTTTCAAGATCCCCACATAAATTCTACTTCCTCTTCTTTGTGTTATCTTTTCATATATCTGGAAAGAGAATTCTACATGTTAGTGAGAATATCTCTATCGAAAGTGACCTCTCGAAGTCTAAAATCAACTTGGAGATTACATTCACATTTCAAGAGCATTCAAGAGAAGAAGAATATGTGCCTACAAAGAAAAAGAAAAAAAATCCAATGGAGAGGAAGTAATAAATTAAATGTCTCCTACAAAATATTCAACATCCAAAAGTGTGCCCCAGTAATATACTTGTGTGAAGACAAAGCAAGGAGAAAATTAATAATTAAAAAGGAGGCCAAGGGTTATTATAATGCTTAGGAAAAGTGGTTGAACTGCAGTTGTGCCCTACAACACACTACACATGCATTTAAGCCCTTACCTGTTTGGTTTAAAAAAAAATTCTTGAAGTGGAAAAAAAGAATTTCCATTTTTGTAAAGGGGCCCGGAAAGATATTGAAATCAAAATTTAAAAAGGTCATAACTTTCAACTGGTATCTCATATTTAGGTGTTGGTTGTTTTGAAAGTGTGTGTTTTTGCGAGCTCTACATCTTGGTCTAACTTTTAATAAGATTTATTTTTTTAAAACTTCACAAATTAGAGATTGTTTGTAATTGAAAAGAGGCCAAAGAGCCCAAAAACATTTTAAATATATTTATCAATCGTCCACAGAGCCAAATTTGTAACAGGGCCAATAGTGCCAAAAATTCATTGTAAACGGCCGAAAAAGTGTGCCCAAAATAAATAAAATACTATTTTATTGGGGGTGTGTATGCTTTAAGGGGGAAATTGTTCAATTCTTCTTCTTTCATTATTCAATTTTCATAATGGCCATAATTACAGCACCAAAAATATTTTTTCTAGATTCTCAACTTTTGCATTCTGATAATTATCCAACATGGAAAACAAAAATTTACGCGGTACATTAACAAGATATGCAATAGATGTTACACAACAAGCTACATTTTATTGTGAAAATAAAAAGAAAAGTTAATAATCTTTTTAGTGTTTCAGATGAGGTATAACCTCATATTCATGAGACCACAACAACATAAGAATATTAGGAAAAGTTGAAAACATTATATGAGTCTAAAAATAAGAACACAATACTTCATTTCCAGAGTCAACTATTGAACTTGAAATTGCAACCAATGGAGAATCTTTTTGTGCTTCACTTCAAGCTTTGGAATAACAAGTAACTGACACATCACTCGTGCGTATAGTATTGAGAGATCTTTATCCTTCTTATAGGATTTTGTGACCACGTTAAACATAATTGGTCAAACAACAACTTTTGAAGAGTTAGTGAATATGCTACAACAAGAGGAAGCTATTCACTCAACTACTGAAAGTGAAGAGCAAGCACTTGCTTCTAATCAAAAAGGAAAAAAATAGGCTAAGTTTAGTAAACAACCTCAGAAGCAAGGTAATACTCAACAAGGCCAAAAGAACCAACAAAAATTTCTTATTTGTGGTTGAAAAGGACATGAGTTAAAGAATTTTTGGTACAACACATTCCAACAAGGATCATCAAGTGGTAAAAATATTGATTACCAACAAACAAAATCATCAACTCAACAACAGAGTAAATAGGGACAAAATTATCAAAAGTGGAAGAAGACACCAACTCAACAAGGAAATTTAGCCAAACAGGAAGAGTAATTTGATGATGACACTTCCTATATTCTACATAGTCAAATGAAGTATCCAATTCTACAAATCAAATTTGGTATGTTGACTCAGGTGTAACTCGACACATGACAAGAAAGAAATATTTGTTCTTCACAATGAGTAAAACACCAACCAAAAATCATGTCTCTTTGGGTGATGATACATCATACAGTGTTGAAGGCATTGGTTCCATTTCACTACCACTTGGGCATCATAATTGTAAAATTTCAGATATTCTTTATGTCCCTAGTTTAACAAAAATATGTTATCTGTGAGTCAATTATTAGATCACAATCTCAAAATTAAATTTGATTGTAAAGGTGGTAAGAAGATATGCCTAATTCGAGATAATTCATGAAGCTCCAAAATATTTTCAAAATATTCAAATGTGGGAAGAATGTTTCAATTGGATTTTGTTCAACAAAATTATCAAGCACTTGTAGCCAAGGATACATCATCAGCTCAACTATGGCATCGAAGACTTGGACATGTGAGTTTTGGCTATCTTGACACACTTCATTGATACGACATGGTTAGGGGTTTACCACCTCTAAAAAAGGGTACAGATAAATGTCAAAATTGTTTGGTAGGAAAACAACATAGAGCACCATTCAAACATAATACATTTTGGGCTAAGGAAAAACTTGACTTGGTGCATACCAATCTTTGCATACTAATGAGACCTCGCCACTCTGGGTTTCAATATTTCATGATCTTTGTTAATGATTTTTCAAGAAAAATATGGATCTATACTATCTTTCTATAAAATACAAATATTTTTAAACTTTCAAGAAGTTCAAATCCCTTGTTGAAACAAATTCTGGTAGGAAAATAAAAAACTCCTCTCAGATCGAGGGGGAGAATACACCAGCAATGAGTTCAACAATTTTTTGAAACACATGGCATTCATCGTCAAATGTATCATCCTCAAATACCACAAAAAATGGTGTTTTTGAAAGGATAAATGGTACTATTATGGATATGGTGCGATGTATGATTGATGATGTAGGTTTATCAAAAAACATTTGGGCCAAATAAGATAAAACGACAGTCTATTTACTAAATACAATCCCCACTGCAGCTCTTGATGGAATGACACCTCAGGAAGCATGGTCAGAGCATAAGCCATATATTTCACACCTCATAATTTTGGATGTAAATTGATTATGCACATTCCTAAGAAACAAATAACTAATCTTGATATGAAATCAGAAAAACTTATCTTCTTGGGATACAGTGATGAAGCACTTAGATATAGACTTATGGATCCAAAAACAAGGAGGGTATAAAGTAGTAAGGATGTTGAATTCTTTGAGATGAAAGAAGCATATGTTCCTTCCATACACTCACATGATGAAACACTCATCCCTACAATGAAAAAATAGGATGGTAATCACTTTGATGATGACAGTGATGATGGGGAAGATGGTGAAATTCAACCTCCCATAGGAACCAAAATAATTATACCTAAATGGTATACAAATATGATGAGAGACGTGAAATTTGATAGTTTCCATAACAAATCTACCATTGGAATGAGGACTCATAGTATTGCCGAAATGAGGTCAATTTGGCCTTAATGGGTAAAGTTGTTGAAACTATTGAGTCCTCTTTAGTTTCAGAATCCCTACAGTCTAAACCTTGGAAATATGTTATGGATAAAAATATAAATCACTTACGAAAAATAATACATGGGAACTTATAGATCTTCAACTAAGAAATTTTTTATTGGATGCAGATGGATATTCAAAACGAAGTACAAAGAAGACAAAGTAATTGATAAACACAAGGCTAGACTAGTTGCTAAGGGATATGCTCAAAAAGAAGGCATTGATTATGAGGAAAATGTTTCTCCCACAGCTAAGATAAAAACTATTAGGTTAATATTTTTTCTCTCTGCACAATTCGGTGTGAATATTTGTATTTTTTGTGTGTTTAAGGCACATGAGAACAACAAAGGTAGCAAGGTGGACAAGTCACATAGCAACTTCTACATTGATACAGTAAGTTTCTTTTACTTAGACGAATCTAGGTTTTTTCAAAAAAAGTTTAATCGACCCTTGAAATTTAGGAATTTGGAATCCTCATTTAGTTAGATGCATAATATTTATTTTTCCCCATCTCAGGATTCATATCTGGATGGTTTATAAACTTTATTTTGCATAGGGTTTAGATTTCAATTTTTTTATGATTAACCTCGTTTTGTGGTTTAAATACAAATGTCATGTACAGGGTTTACTTGTTTATCAATTTTTGTTTTTGTTTTACCTATTTAGGATTATTTTTAATTGTTATTTTCCTGAAAATCATTATTGTATGGTTTTACCTCCTTAGGATTAGTTATAAGTTTACCTTCATTTCTATTTAACAGGGGTTTATGTTATACACATAAGATTTATAAGGTCTATTTAAAGTAATATGCAGGGTCTATTGTTTTAGTGTTGGGTTTAAATTTCATAGCATATATTCAATTGGAGGTCGTTTTATTTTATGTAATGGATTTTTGTGCAGAATAGTGTAGATTAAGGTTTACTGTTGCTAGGGTTTTCTAGGTATTTGAAAGTTCCATTAATTGATGTTTAAATATTGATGTAGTGAATCCTAGTTCTAGGTATCTTGAGATGTATATTATATTCATCCTAATTTGTTACAAGGTTATAAAAATTATTTTAAAAATATGACATCGTACCGCATATTTAAAAAAGAATATGGAACACATCATCCGTCTAACATATAATGCAATATGCAGGGGGAAATCCATCATGGATCTATGCAAGTATAATAAGAGGTTTATACTACAGACAAATATCATATACTCCTCAGCCAAGTAATCACTATAAAATCAATCTACTAAAATATGTTATTGTTGTTACTGTCCCTGTATTTATATATAAAAAACTTCTAAAATTTAGAAAATAGAGTATAAACTTGCTACATTTATATATATTTGTTAGATTTCTCTAGTTTGATCTTTGAATATTATTTTATTCATTTAAAACAATTATTACAAGTTTAAATTTTTGTAAAGGTATGTGGCTTTTAATGGTACAAATCTTTATCACAACTTGTAATTCTAACTGCTTAATCTCATTTTGTAATTATTCTATGACTAATTTAATTATTATGATGTGTTTAGGTTTGTCTGTCTGTGGGGCTTCTCAAGGTATATATTTTTAATCACTCTATTCTTTATACTCCTGGTACAGATCCAAAGTAATTCTACTTAAACTCATTATGTAGCTACGTTTTTCACACTGATTATGTTTATTTCACAGTTAGGTTTTTCACAATTTTTACATATGAATTTGGGAATTGATTCGAAGATAATTTAACAAGTATGTAGGTTCACAGAACATTTGTGTAGCGAACTTATAAATTTGATGTTTTACATTTAATTTTCCATTTTTTATTGTTTTAAAAAGATATAGTGAATGATTCTCTCTTTTTATGCATGTAAACTAAATTTGAACATTTTTTTCGTTAAATTTGTAAAGAGCTAAACTACTATGCTTCATAAATATTACATATGATTTTTGTGCTCCCAGGGCACAATATGCCAAAAAATATACTAAGGACTACAATAAATGACAACCTCAACCACTAGGACTATCTAATTATGCTTTGCTAGTAAGTATCTGAAAAAATACCATTTCAAACAATGGCTTTAAAGCATAGAAACCTATGCAACTATCAACTACTCAATTTTGGGCCTTTAACTCAAGCTCATGAATTAAATCAAATGCTTATAGTCACTATGTATTGATACCAGTGTTAATGTTGGATCACAAATATTAATGTTTGTTTCGTTAAGGAAAACTTTGTGAATAATCCAGAGATGACACCTTGTAACAAATTATATCAATGTGAAATGACCTCAAAATTCTTATGTACAAAGCTTCTCATGGACGTACTTGATATGTTTACAATTAGGAAAACAAATACCCCACCTTACCTTGTTTTGGTAACTAATGAGCCACGTCATAGTAAAATAAGGGTGTGCAACATAAAATTCCATTGTTGGTGTAGGTATATCAATTGTACAAGTCACGTGAGAATTTCTATCATTGCCTTATTTGTGCAGAAATTTTGGAAACCTGTGTATTTTTTATTTCATTGTTCAACATTAGTAATGAAAGATGTAAGAAAATGACTCTTCTCCACTTTTCAATGACACTGAGTAGTAAAATACCATTACCGTCACATATTTCCCAGGAACTTACAAGCTTATAATTATGTCTAATTTTTTAATTTTATATTTTCATTTATTTGGTATTAATATTGTTTTTTTGTAATGTAGGTTTGTTTCCTTTGGTATTAATATTGTTAGAAGCTTTACAGGAATCTCAGAAATCAGGGAAAATCATATTCAGTGAATCAAGAAAGGTTGATTTTTCCTTTATTTTAAACTCCAAATTTGCGACTTTAAATAATTTTTCAGTTACATTATCCCTATTTCGGGTAGGTGGTATTATATTTTGGTTCCCTATTAAATTTTATCCACGCTTTTTGTTAAATTTATCCACTTTTTAAATTTTAACCATTGCTTATTTCTGGTTCCAACATATTATCTCCTCAAGTGCATTTATATCTACCAAGTTTTTATTTTTAGGTAACAATTGATAGGGAATTACTTTCAAACAAAGGAATTACTTCCTTAGTTTTATATTGTAAAACCACCATGAGACCACTCTTGTAGTTAAAATAATATCCCAAGCAACATTCTTAATATTATTAGGGAGTGAACTATTCCTTGTGTGATTATGACCGAAGTAATCATCTATTCATTAAATATTCCCATGTTCTATGGCCTTTGAATGAATGAAACTAAGGACTAGAACTAATAACATAGCCTCATATATATTATATTTTCTAATGGAAATGCCTTGAATGGATGAAATAATAGGCGTGTAATGCTTTTGAGCAGAGCCAAGACCAATTAGGCAACTAATGAGGGGTAAGTGCACAAATATGGGGGGCCAAAAGGGGATAAAAAAGGGACACCTTTTTCCTGAAATCAGTGAAACCTAAACTTCATCGAATAATTCGGCATTCCTATGCTCAAAATTTGACAAAATGATAAGAATAAATATTGTAGAGCTTCAAATATAGTTTCTAAACTAATATTTTTTTAAAAATGGTTGAGATTAAGAGGCTCAAATTTTGTGTGCACACAAAGTATTTCTCTTTTTTTGTAAAAAGGATAAGAACCTATTTTTTGTGCACCCCCCCCATTTTTGATTTGTACAATTTTATTTAAAAATCCCTTTAGTAGAAAGTTATCTGAGACCATGTAAGATGTCGCACTATATTTTCATAATTTTTGGATGAAAAGATATTTTTTTATTAATTTTCAAAGTGCACATATCCTAAAAATGAAATATTTGTGTGTGCACCCCCATAACTTTGAGAAAAAAATATTTTTTTAGTGCGTGTAGAATGGAGTTTATGAAAGACCACTTTTTTTTAATTTGGATGAAAAAATCATAAATTGTGCACCAAAACGTATGCATAGGTTTTTGCAAGAAAACAAGGCACTAGTAAAAGAAATTATGGATGAAATCCTTAAACTAATCAGATTTTACAAAGAATTATATCATCATCAAGGTAAAAACGAGCTTGACATCGTAGTATAATTTATTTTTGAATATTATGTTTTAATGCATGAGATATTGGGGTGCAGATGTGAAATTTTGATGTTTTTTTATCAAACACGGTTTTAATCATGCACTACACAGTCTAAACCTCTGGTTTAGAAATCCAAAGCTTTGGATTGGGTATTCCAAACCCAATAAGATGAAATGTGAGTGAGTTATAACGCACTCACGTTCCTATTTCTAATGTGGAATATGTCCATTTGGGAGGGATAATGTGAAAAAGCACATAGAAAAACATAACGCGAGTACATTTTGGCTTAGTAAACCCGATCCATAGCACGATTACATTATTACGTGACCTAGATTTTCCCTTTTTGTGTTATAGTGTGACCAAGCCATAATGCAAGTGCGTTATGGAAAAAATGGCCAAAAATTAGATTTGTGTCTACATTTTGGCCCCCCATCTTTGTGCATACACCCTGAGACAACTGATTTTTTCCGTCTAAAATTTGATGCTTGAAATTTTTTTGAAATTTTTCATGCTTTCTATTTATGAGTTTTTATAGTATTCATGCCAAGTTATATCTATCGAAAAAATGTGATTGTTAATGGTACTTATTTTCCCTGTGTGACACGTACAATACTTTTGTAGCAATTGGTCTAGCGCAGTACTTCCAAGGTTTATTAAATTTTTCCCCTTGCCTTTTTTAAAAACAATGTGACATTTTTAATTGTGTGTAAAAATTGCATATTGTGCGGGAGGATTCTTTTGGGATTGGTTAATAGTTACTTTTGTTGTATGTTTGCACGTAACAAAAGTTTTTTAAATGTTGAAAGAAATATTTGGAGTGTCACATTTGTGAAATAATGTAAATTATAAGAGTTATCATACATTAAATAGATATTATATTCATTGAATAATTATTTTTAATAAATAAATGCTTCATTTTAGTGGAGGGATAAAAATGCCCTCCAAAACCTTCAAGAATATACCCATGGGTGTCCTTCAGAGAGGAGTTATCTATTAAGAGTAGTATGCTTTTTTATAAATTTGATTCTTATTAGTAGTGGGTGTCCTTGAGCACAAACACTCTACCAAAGGAAATAAAATGATTCCAACTCCATAAAATCATATTAGAAGTTCAAGAGGAGGCAAGGAGACTTCGTCCAGAAAATGACTCATATAGCAACATAAAACCCCTCCAAAAGGAATTCAAGAATAGGAAAACAAGAAATTTGAACTGGTCAAGCAATCACTTTCCACTCAAAACAAGTTCGTTACACCATTTATAGAGTTGAGTGATCTGGAGAAAAATAATGAGGCTCTAAATTCTTACAAGAATCCTACCCAGATCAATGATCAACAGAAACCTAATGAGGTGGGATCTATGGAAGGCCTAAATATTTCACTGGTCATGAATGTGGGCTTTGAATCAGAGCAAGAAGTTACCTATGAACCTTAAATAAATAATAAGGAAAGTAATATTTTTTCCCATCATATTACGAATAATGAGGATCAAAAGGATTCTTAATCCAAACTTGAAGAAGGGGAAATAGCTCAAGATGGAGAGGGAAGCACATAACAATCTCATCATAGTGAAAATCAACTGCTTACCCCCAGACTACGAGGAAGGTGGGATTTATTTCCTTACCAGAGAAGGTCCATAAAGAATAAGACGATCCCCCAGCTTCAGTACAAGGAAAGGATAATGTTGATCTCAAAAAGAAGTCAGATCTCCTAAACCTCTTTTCACAACTCCTAAGATTTATACTAATAAAGGAATAGAAAAAGAGGATCCAAGGGCTTCCTCTTCTCATATCAAAACTCGTAGAGTGACTATTTATGTGGGAGCTAACAAATAAAAATGGAGAACCACTCTGCGGAGAAAATAAAAAGATGAAACAAAGATACAAGTTGCTATTTTCTAGGATAACAAGTTCTTAGAGGGAAAAATAACCCCTCTATCCAAGAATCACTTGGCTCTCCTCTTCTGTTCAATAAGTAATCCTGACGATCTCTGGATTTTTCTAACATCTATGCCCCTAATAGCATTAATGACAGAAAGAAGCTTAATTGGTCTGAGCTCAAAGACTTCAGAAGTAACTACTCTGAATATAAGTGGTTGATAATGGGTGATTTTAACACTCATTTTTCATCTCATGGAAATAAAGGAGTTAGAAAAGACTTTAACAATGGCATGGATGATCTTGTTGATCTTCTAAGTGATAATAATCTTATGGAAATTAAACAAGAAGGATCCAAGTACACTTGGAGTAATAGGTGCATGTGGGTAATTTGATCCTAGTTAAGATGGATAGAGATCTAATTTATATTTATTACACTCTTTCATAGGACTTTAGACTCTCTACTTTGTCTAGAATCGGATTAGACCACAACCCCATTACCATTCATTTCTTTGAGAAAGAGAAAAAGGAAATTACCCCCTCCACTTTGAAAAGATGTGGATGGATCACCCCGACCTTTATGAGAGGATAAAAGAGTGGTGGTACATATGGGTTTATAGCTCTGTTATGTTCATGATAGTTTAAAAAATAGAAAATATTAAAAAGGAAATCAAAATTTGGAACAGAAACGTTTTGTCAACATATTTGAGAAAAAAGAAAATTCAAGAAGAATTGGCCATGCTAGAAAAAAGAGTCACAGAAGAAGGAATGATTGTAAATGACTTTTATTTTGAAAATAATCTTCTAGCTGATTACCATTGTGTAACATCTCAGGAGGAGACCCTCTGGAGAAAAACCCAAATCCTTATGGCTAAAAGAAGTTGATCACAACACCAAGTATTTCCACTTGACTACTATACATCATAGAAATCATAACATAATCAATGAAATCACTACTAGGGATGGCGAAACCAGAAAATGCTATGCTATCATTATGGAAGAAGTTGTGTTCTTTTATAAAAATATCCTTAACAGGGAATAAAATTAGGGGGGAGACAAACATAGATGATTTCATTAAAGATATTCCTAGAAATCTTGTAGATACCAATTCCTTCAAGAAGCTTACCGAAAAGTCACTATGGAGGAGCTTTAAAATAATAGTTTTTCCATGGAGGGGGATAAATCCCCTGGTCCTAATGGCTTCCCAGTAAGCTTTTACCAAAGATAATCAGAAATTTGTAAACATGATCTTCTCAAAGAAATAAACAATTTATTTAGAACTGGAAGATTACTCAAAGTGGTAAATAGCACATTCATTGTGCTTGTTCCAAAGAAAAATGAGCCTCAAACTTCAAATACTTGAGGCCAATCAGATTAGAAAATGTTCTTTACAAAGTATTCACCAAATTTATCTCCTCTAGGATGCAACCTCTTTTTCTGAGGCTCATATCCTAGAAAAAGGTGGCTTCATCAAAGGTAGAGTAATTCAGGATGGTATTATTCTTGTTCACGAAGCCATACACTCTAAGGAGAAATCAAAGAAATAAGGCATACTATTTAAGTTGGATATGAACAAATATTTTAACAAAGTTTCATGGGACTTCCTTGACAAGATTCTTGAAAATTTTGGATTTTCCAATCATTTCAAGAAAATCATTTCCAGATGCATTTCCTCTCCTATGTTTTTAGTCCTTATCAATGGTTCTCCTACCGATCTCTTCAAGAGTAGAAAAGGCTTACGAAAAGGAGATCTAATGTATACTCTTCTCTTTATACTGATGATTGAAAGCTTGGCTAGGAAAGTTTCCATTTTTTTTCAACTGGGAGAATTAAAAGGATTCAAACCATCCTCTTTAGATCTCAAAGTTTCCAATCAACACTTTTCCCATGACACAATTTTTATTCTCATGGCATTAGTGGTGGAAGATAAGAAGATGAAAGCTATTCTTTTATAATATGATGACTTTTCGGGACAATTATCAAATTTCCACAAGATTTCCTATGCACACCCAAAATTGCATGTGTTACATTGTCATAAAATGGTTACACAAGTCCCCAATGATGATACATGTCCTTTCAAAAGATTTTCAAGCTCCTAAACCAATTTGCAGTATATATTTGTAGCATAGACATCCTTATTTAGCTTTTTCATGCTTTTTTCCAGCTTCCTACTTCGTTATGTGCATGTTTTGGCCTATAGTGTCAGAATCACATCCTAGGCAGGGTGGTGGTCCTAGGACTACCTCCTAGGTAGGGCAGCGGTCCTAGGACCGCTCCTAGAGTGGTGCGAAGTCATGGGACCACCTCCTTGCAGCAGGCGACATTTATGAACACTTTTTCCAGAACTCTATATGTGTTTTTTTGACATAAATATTTTATTTATGATGATATAAAGGAACAACATTTTGTACATTTTATCTTGTATGATACATTTAGAAGAGTAATATGTCTCCAACTTGTACCTAACTCAAGTCTCGGAACATGTGCACATCCATCATAGTATAATGATAGAGTATATTTTTTTCAGATGATGTAGTTGCAATTGCTCAAGTAGTCCTAGATGAAAAACATGGGAGCATACACATGGCCTGTGAACTATTTGACAAGAAATATGGCCATTTTTTTCTTGACAATTGACTCATTCATTAAGAAAAGAAGACCTTGGATAGAGAAAACCAACGTCTTGTTATAAATAGAAACTGATTGGGATCTCTAATTTCCCTATCAGTCTTATCAACAATGAAACTGTAGCTTTTGGTGTGCCTTCAAATATTCCTTGAAATGTGTGTTTATCCGATATTCAATGGATAAATATGAGATAAAAAATATGGGTTTATGGGATCTACAGTAAAAATTTCCTCCTAAGTTGCATAGATTGCTTTTGATCTTGATGCAGGATATTTGAAGGGTCGAGGGAGCGGATTTAGTTAAAGATCAAGTAAAAGACACCGCAATAAATATTTGAATGTATTAATATGAATAAAATTACATATTTTTTGAAGATAAAAATGTCTATTGTTGTACAATGCATCCTAATGCTTAACTAGTGAAAAAGAGGTAAAAGATCAAGGAACATGACCTCTATTTTGATGCTGAAATTCACATCACATAAGTGACATATATTTTGTTTCTCAGATGAGACCAGTTAATGTTGTATGACGCCGTTCAATTTTTAAGGTTCTCTCTTCTCCTACATTCCATATGCAATGTGGGTTGAGCCCAAACATTTAAAAACACAAAATGTTTTGTTAAAGCAACTTTAAAGACTTTCAAACAATATACAAATGGGGGAATTTCTAAATGTTCACGAGATTTTGATAAAATGCTAAAAGATATTTAGTGCCTTTTGGAATGAATATAAATGTACCATACAATGCAGATGCTATCATTATCGGCATGGTTCATCTCTCCTTATCTTTCATAATTCTTGATCTTTAGTTTTTATTTTGCAATGAAATAAAGTTTTAAACCATAACATTATCGTCCATTTGATTGTTTTAAATTTTTTTTATAAAAAAATGTTATATCATAAATTACGGAGTTCTATATTACTTTGTAGATAACCATCAACTCAACCCTCACTTTGAGATGATCTAAAAAACTTCCTGACTAAACTAGACTTCTATAGTACCCCTTTTAGTGACAGGTCGAAGTTGAGATCCCTATAAATATGTTGACCCCTACCATGTTAAAATAGATAAATCATGATTTTCAAAGACTTGTAAATTTTTTTGTAAATATGGAAATGATTTATTAAGTTTCTTCTATTCTCCTTGTAATGTGAGGAGTCACTTTAAAGCTTCGATCGACCTTTATTGATTGTCTATTTTCTTTTTCACACTTGTCTAGGAGCCGTATTACCTCCTTTTGAAATTTTAGAAACTGCCATAACCGAATATTTACCTTTCATTTTAAACCACCATTCGAACCGTGAAAATTAAATGCCTATCCACCTTTGAAACCCTAGTATTTTTCCTAGGCAATTGCATGTAACCTTCAATTTGGGGAAAAAACTCTTCTTGGATGTGGTTTTCTAAGTCCTCGAACTAAATTGTAATCGTTTGCAACTAGGTTTTCTAAGTATTCCCTTTTGTTCATCACTTTTCCTAGTGTGTAATGAATGTACGTTGTGAAACTAGGTAATCATGTTCTTGAGGAAATTCCCTAGGTCGAGAGCTAGTAGGATCATGAGAATGTAAATGTCATTATTGACAAATGAGTTACTCAACAAATTTCAAGTTGCTATTTAAATCAAATTAAGTGAAATCATTTTAAGATGTCTATAATTTATTTGAGTGGGTCCTATGTTTTTAGATTCCTACACATGAGAATACTAATGTGAATCCATTTAACCTCTCTCAAACAAGAATGTCATCTTGACAAGAAATATTGAATGTTCCTAGAGTTACTAGATGATTTTGGAGATAAGGGTGTACAATAACTCTAGTTATGATCCTAGTAAGGTGTTAAGAATTTATAATTAGATATCTCCTTATAATACACATCTAATGCTTAATTGTTCAGAATCCAAACCCGGTGGAGTGTGCAATCATACCTATTAGTACCTTTCGACTAAGAACTAAGAAATTTAGTGAAGTAGATGGGATACATGGTTAGTTTTAATAACGTATAACAAAATAGACTAACCTTAGATCTTAAATGCTATCATGAAAATAAATCGATATCTATCTACTCTTGAATCAATAAACTTCCTTTTCTTCATGAGAACATCCCTTGTTGTAACTAAGATAAATAGAAAACTCAATTGAACATGCAACTTATAAAATGTTTCCTTGGAATAAATAATAAAAGGATCATGAATGTACATATGTCCATATGAACAAGCAGTTTACATCATTCTAGTGTGATGAGGGAAATAAGAAAAATTAGATGGGATTACTATTTGTGAAATGTTAAAAAGAATCATACACCTAGTGGTAGAGGAATGAAGGGTCTCATGTTTGGTGTTCTTCAAACAATTATATCCAACTAATAAGAATAGAATTGTAATAAATATTTCACCATGAAAAAATTATGTGTTGTGGGAAGTTCCTATGGGTAAGTGTATATTATAGTGGGTCGTTGTTTTACTTAGTCATTTTTAGACCAATGGATTTAATATATATATGGTTTTATCAAGTTGCCTATGTGGGTTAGTGTTTGTGCAATCAAATAATGTGTTGTGTATTTTCATTAGTGATCCTTGTAGTGTTGTGTGAAGTACAATGTGAGTCACAAAAATTGATTCCTATATTTTTAACATTTTGTTTGTGTGTGTAAATTGTGGGCATTATATATTTCTTTGTGAATTCAAATTTACCTTGTTGGAGTTTATTAGATCTCATTAGTCCATTAAATACCCAATTTGTAGAGGTTTCTAGGATTGAGTGCTTCCATGGTCTAAAATTAAGATTTATTTTTTTTCAAACATGGGTTTTAATTTCTCTTCTTGATGTGTTGATAGGTCTCGCACTCCATTTTTAACTCTGTCAGGTTTTGTTTTGATATACATGGATCGCATGAGTTTCTCAACCCACTACACTGTGTGGTTAGTCTCACCCCACTACATTTTGTGGTTGGGGTTTTGTTCACTTTGTTTTAACTACCAAGCTCGCAAGTGTGTTTTATTCATAACTTGGCATGTTTGAATTTGATCTCAAGATTCGTTGTGATTTGTAATGTCTCACCTTACTATCTAGCCTATCCATATGTGTATCTTATCTCGAAAGAATTGTCTTATCATCTACTCACCATTTCAAAATTCCATCTCATAAGTATCACACAATGACTCACCTTTTTTGGCTCTAACTCAGGTAATGTTTATTTCATTTCCAACTCACTACAAGTTTTAACCAGCTCACTCCTGATGTAAGCAACTTGAACCTATTAAGGGGTAATCCATGTTTTCTCGTTGTTGTGAGAATTGAAAATAGGCTAGATTTTCAAGTGATAATTGTAACAATTTTTCTCATTTTTGGCACAAAAATGAAGGCATTTTCAGATATGAAAAGTTATACTATCGATTTTTTTTTTTGAAAACGGATGGATGCTTGTATTTACTCATTTTCAAATTTCTTTTTATACTTGTAGATTTATTTTCATTATGTGTAAAAGATTTGATTTTTAGAACTATAGATTTTATTCCTTGAAACATCCCCACTTTTGAAGACTTTTCTCATTCGAACTATTTTCTATTTCCATTTTGAAATTTAAAGTATTCATGAAAACCTGCAATTTTGTGACTAAAGATCTATATCCTTATTTTGTTTTGATACCTGATGGGAATTGATCAATTTAATACCTAAAAACTATAATTTTAAAAATGGAAAGTTGTTACTTTTTGATCGATCATTTCGAGAAACCTTCCCCTAAAAATTAATGGAAAATGTAGATACACTTTTCCTATTGCACAATTTATGGGAAACCATCTCTTGATCTAGCTATAAAATTCCTTTTGTGCTTGTCATTATTCCGTAGTTATGGTTATGGGTGCAATATTTAAATTTGTGTGTTGTGAAAAACTAAAAATTGATAATTGAATAATTGATCCATAATGGTAATTTATTCCTTTTGCATAGAGTCATTCTTAGATATTAAATTTGCATCTCTTTTTGTGCATTTTGGTAAATTTTGAAGCTGAAAGCATTATCATAAAACATTTGTATCAATCACGAAAATTGTTCCCAGTAAATCAGATACTTGTAAGATGGATGCCATTTCTAAAATTATGAATCTCTATATTTTTTACTTTGCATTATGATCATCCTATTTTAATCTTGAAATCCTTTCATTTTTTTATACCTGAATTTATGTCTTTTATTTTTGCAATAGTAGTTCATATAATGCATATACATTTGAAGTTAAAAATATTGCGAGGAAAAGGAACCCCAAGATCTAACAAACCTCTCATTTCTTCTCTCGGCTACACTAGATTTGCAGGTGTATCAATGGAGCAACAAATTGCAAGGAAGGAGGTTTCATCTTCAAGAAAATGATGGATCCCTTTCCATCTTTACATTTCTAGGATTGAATTTATCTGCATTCTTACTTACATAGCCATATCCCACAAAGTGTGTGATGGAAAACATAATGGTGATTCCTTTACTTGCTTTTAATTTTGCACAACTAAATGATCATAAGAAAACTCAATTAAATAATAGAATTTTGTAAAATCATAACAGGTTAAAATAAACTATTTGTACCTTTATTTAATCAATGAAATTAAAAATAAATGAATGAATGGATGATCCTCCCCTATAACTACAACCTAGTTCCTCTTGATAATTTAAAATCTGCAAATGTATTGTTTGTTGTTCCAGAATGTTAATTTACAATATATGATGCATTTCTTGTCTCTTTCAAGTCCTTGTAGCAATATTTTATGGATGATGAATTATATTTGTGAAGAGGATAACAGGAATGGCCTCTTCTACCGGAAAAGGCATTCGGAATCTTATTTTTAACATGTTCATTTCTTGATTTCCCAATCAACCACTAAAAATGAGTAATCTAAAAACAATTGTGTGTCTTCTCAATGATGACAAAAACAATTGCACAAGAGTGTGATATAAGTGGGGTTGCAATTGGTGCTTTTTTAGTAAAGATAACAAACCAAAAGGTTATTTTATTTAAAACTCTATGATTCCAAATGGAAGTATTCTTCATATGACTTGGAGTTTTATTCATTGGTTTAAGATTTGAATAAATGGAGACACTACCTAATTCATAAGTATTTTTCATGTACACAGACAACCATGTACTTAAGTTCATTAGTAATCAACCTAAGATCAACAAAAGGGATATGAATTTGGTGTGGTACCTATAGAAATTTACCTTCATAGGCATTCATATGAAAGGAATGAATAGTAATGGAGCTGATACATTAAGTAGGAGAGTCTTATTGGTATATGAAATTTAGATTGATAGTGATGGGCTTGATTCACCCGAGAATATGTATGAGGAAGATGATGACTTCAAAGAGGCTTATAAATCTTGTAAGCAACCAACAATGAGAAACATTTTATTTGATATGATTACCTCATTTAAGATATGTTACTCTTTAATGGATTACAACTTTGTCTACATAAAATCTCTATGAGAGATAATCTCACTAAGGAAAAGCAATGTGGAAGCATGGTAGTCCAATTTGGGATTGAAAAATGTTAGAACATTTTTCTAGGTATTATTTTTTACCAAATATGAAAATAAATGTGAGAAGATTTATTGAGAGATGTACAAACTTGGAAAATGGCTAAAGGAAAAGTAAAAATTTAATTCTATATCAACATATTCCAATCCCAAATAGGCCTTGGGATTCCATCAACATGGACTTTGTGATGGGACTACCTAGAACACAAAGGGGTTTTTCTTCTCTCTATGTGGTTGTAGATAGGTTTTCACAAATGACATACTTAATTCCCTCTAAATGAAATACGTTATGCCACTCATATAGGAGATTTTTTCTAAGGAGGTTTCAAGACTTCATGGACTTCCAATGAGTATAGTATTTAATAGAGATAGTAAGTTCTTGGGACACTTTTGGAGGACATAATGGAGAATGGTAGGAACTAATATTAGTTTTCGCTAAGCTCATCATCCTCGGACCGATGGTAAAAATTAGGTTAATAGGTCTTTGGGGGAATCTTTTAAGGAGTTAATCCAAGAATTATACCAAGCAATGGGACATTGTAGTACCTCGAGACTATTGTTCTTACACTAAATCATAAAATAAGATTATAGGAACGAGTCCTTTTCATGTACTATATGGTACGCATCCTAGTGGTGTTTTTGAGTTGAGATAAATTAGTGAAATGGGGAAGATAAGTGAAGGAGGTGAAGATTTTATAGTAACCATGTAAGAGATTCAACATCAAGTGAAGAAACACCTAACATCTAGTGTTGAAAAGTAAAAGAAGAAATCAAACTTGAGGAGAAGATATATAGGTCAAATATCAAGTTGGTGATGTAGTCATGGCTCAACTCAGAAATAAAAGATTACCAAAGGGTTAGTAAAATAAGCTAAATATGAAGAAAAATTTCCTTTGTAGGTTACGTATAATGTTTGATAGAAATGACTATAAGATAAAATTTCCAAGTGGAATAGGAATATCACCAATTTTCAATGTTGTAAATTTATTCCCCTACAAATAAGGTCGAAAAGTGACAACAAAGTAGAGGAAGCAAATACAACAGGTCAAAAATGGGTGAATCATTTTCCTAAGGTCAAAACATCAGAGATAAAGTTCCTTTTGGACAAAAAGAGCTCAAGAAAATACAAGAAAGAAATATTTCTACTACTGGTTAGGTGGAAGTATCAACCATATGAAGATTCTTTATAGATATCAAATAATTACATACAATAGCATGGAAAGACTCTATAAGAACTCATGAACATAATTTGATAAGAACTTTTCTTTTTCCATAAGGATTATGATGCAAGGGCATTGAGATCCTAAGAAATAATTTTTTTTTTCTTATCAAATTTATGATTATTAGTTGGTGTAGAGGGTCTAGAAATCATTATTGAGTATCGAGGAATAATTTTTGGGAATTATGTTTTGTCTATCTCTTCACCAATTAAAATATCATATTTTCCCATAGTATTGCATTTTTGAAGAATTTTTGAGATGTTTAGGATGTTGTATGTGGTTATAAGAAACAAATAAGGTATGTCAAGCTTGAAATATGTTTTGAAAGGTACTAAAATGATATAAAACTTGGCATGACCATAAGGTACTTCCTAAAAGTTGTTCTTGAGAAAACAATATCTACTGAAGGCTCATAATGTGACTCTAAAAATTCAGTTGGAGGTTTTGTAGGAAGTACATTAAGGTTTTTTTCCTTGAAAATAATTAGTTAGATTGAGTAAAGGATAAGAAATAAAGTTCCAAGAATTTTAAACTTATATTTTCTTGAAAAAATTTGTGTTTGTAGTTTAGTTTCTTGTTCATGAATAATCTGAGAGTAATAAAACTATTAACTACACACACGTAAGGATTCTTATAAATGGTAAAGGAATAGTTCTTACGTTTCCATCGAGTCTCATTGATTATTCAATATTTTCTTTTTTATTCTTGTTTGGAAACACTATATCAAACCTTTATGCTTATACATTTGGACTTGAAATCTCATCTCGAGTAAGAATTTGATTAAAGAAGAAGGAGTTTGTGACGTGGGAGGGTGAAACATGTTGCCAAAATCCTTATCCAACATTCAAATACATTTGAAACTAAAAAAACCTTAAACTTCAATTTTTCCCTTCTCGGGCTATGGAAAGATAGTTCAAACCCTCATCTTGGGTTTTGAGACAAGATTATGCATTGTGGGAGTTTTATATAGTCAAATTGGATGTAATTTGGAGTTTAACTTTGTTATCATTTCTACTAAGATTTTTTAGGGGTTCTACATCTACACATAATTTTGGTGCATAGATATTTATGAAAATTTACAAATAAGTGCTAATAGGCCTAATAGAATAAGGACTCAAGTTAAGAACAAAGCACTTTTGTTTGGAATTGTAAACAAAAATTCATGGATAGTCTTAAAGGGATAAAGGATGTCAGGAATGGAAATTTGTTTGTATTAAAAGTTCCTTATTTTTATATTACTCTTGTAAAACAATTTTGGAAGGGCTACAAGACTTACGAAGAAAAAGTAGCATTCGTGCTTGGACTTGCAAGTTAACGCTTATCGGGTAGAAATTTTACATCACATTTCCCAAGTTAGATTATTATTACCTAAATAATATTTTATATGTTCTCCAATTTATCATCTTGATCTCACCCGTGTTATTAACATGGAAAATGTGTTAAAAAAAATCTCAAGATTCAATTCTAGGAAATTTTAAAAATAAATTCAAATGAAACAACTAAATCTAGAAGTATACAATAGAATCATTTAGATGTGGGTTGTAATGAAGCTGATTTGACTAGCTTTAAGTCCTATTTTTGAAATATTTCAAATCATTGTTTTAATTTTCTATTATTATTTGCAACAATGATATCTCTAATGGCATATGCTAAGAATATATGAATAGTAGTTGTAATATAATGACATCATATAAATTTGGAATCATTAAGTCAATCGAAACATTCAAAAATCTAACTAAATGTAAATGAAATGATATATAAGCTCTAACTTATATAAATTCAATGTCGATATTGTAAATCCCACATTTTCGACGTTCCAAACCACATTAAATCTTAAATAATTACTTAAGAAATTGCGAAAGTTTTGTTTTTGTTTTTTTAAAGGGTTGCAAGGGTGTTAAACCCTAGAGTACATTTAATTAAATCCTACCAATAATTTTCTACATTACATTAAGTTTATATAGCCTATATTAATAATTAAATATTATTAACCTTTTTCTAAAGTTATTTCCAGTTATAATCTTCTAGCAATGCATCCATTAATTCCTTTGTTTAGTCTAATTTTATTTCCTTTAATCAATTAATATCCATACTCCACACTTATAAAATTTACCCCTCGTTAAATTAATCCTCTTAAGTAATTAGCTTTAACGTCCATCCACCATACCATTATTTAGTTACTACGATTTTACATCTATTTAATTATTTACTAAACCTTGATAAGGGTTACATTTTAACTTAAAACATTAAGGCCCTAAGTGGCCCCATTCAAAAATTACACATACATTTAATTAAAACATATATTCCCATAAAATACCCTCACCTAAAATTTGTAGGATGGATTCCCTACCCTTAGATTGATTCATTTTAGGCCTTTAGATCTTAGGTTTTCATCCTAACCCTAATCATCCTTATGAAATCCTTTTAACCTTTTTCTTGTCCTAGTTTCCTCATTTGTTCTCTTTTCTTTTCTTTGTTTTGCAGTTGGAGGAGAGGAAGCCATGAAAGTATGAGAGAAACCATGGAGGAATTTCCTCTAGGTTTTAGTATTGCATTGGAAGGAAAGATCTTTCCCCATTTGGCTCACTTATTTGTTTGCATAGATCTTGTAGAGTGTAGTTATTTTCATTCATTTTATTGGAAGGATTCATCCACAAATCTGGTTGAAGTTGTTTAATGGTTCTCATTTTCTTGAGTTACATTTGGGAAAACCCATTTCAAGGATCTAAGTGTATACACATTTATATACATATATACATGAGTGTATATATGTATATACATGTATATATGCTTGTAGATCAATACATATAAAATTTGTTCAAATTTAATTTCTTTAAAACCCATGATTTGGCAAAAATCACAATTTTTAATGAACTATTTCTACACACAGTGGTAGTGGCGGTCACCCGACCGAGCACTGATATTGTAATGCCCTGTTCGGCATCTACTTTTGTTGTTACGTCCTTGTCCTATTGCGTGTCATTGAATGCTGAATTGAGCTCCCTTCTTTATCGTTAGGTGACTTTTACCCAATTAAGAAGTTATTATTTTAGCACCCTTTCTTCTTCTTTCGTCTATCATGCCTTCGATCTATGGAATGCTTAATGTCGTTTGTTAAAAAGAGTTCTATTGGAATATTAAAATATTTACAAGTGACTTTTAGATGTAATTATTAAAAGATACCTAGCTGTGGAACCTTTTTGTGTTAGAAAATAAAATAAAATAAAATTTATCATCCTTGTGCCATGGTTAGCTGGCGGATGGGAGGCATATCTTGTCACTTCCTTAATGAATTTTAATTTTTGTTTGGCGTGAGACAGTGGGAGACTGTATTCTTTATTCTTTTTGGGTAGTGGTTGAAGTGCCTTTCCTCCTTGGTTGGTGGCGGACATCATTAAGTTGGTACAGTTGTGTGAGAGTTATTGAGTGCACTCTCCCTTTCTATTCAACAGATCTTGGGTTATCGTGCTCTGATCTGTTCTCCTCTTCACGTCGTTTATCATTGTTTTGCCTTGGCATTTCAGCAATGGCGCTGCTTGTGGAGAAGACTGTGGCGGGGAGGGAATACAAGGTGAAGGACTTGTCACAGGCTGACTTCGGTCGCATGGAACTGGATCTGGCAGAGGTGGAAATGCCGGGCTCATCGCTTGCAGGATCGAATATGGCCCCTCGCAGCCCTTCAAGGGTGCCCGCATCACCGACTCCCTCCATATGACCATACAGACCACTGTGCTTATCAAAACCCTTACTGCCCTCGGAGCTGCAGTCATATGGTGCTCTTGCAACATTTTCTCTACTCAGGATCATGCAGCTGCGGCTATTACCCGTGACAGTGCTGCTTGTCTTTGCATGGAAAGGAGAAACCCTTCAGGAGTACTGGTGGTGCACTGAAAGGGCTCTGGATTGGGGTCCCGGTGGTGGCCGGATCTGATTGTTGATGATGGTGGAGATGCCACACTGCTCATTCATGAGGGGGTCAAGGCCGAAGAAGAGTTTGCCAAGTCTGGGAAGCTTCGAACCCGACTTCATCTACCAAGCCCGAGTTTCAGATTGTTTTAGGTTTGATTTGAGACACCCTTAAGGAGGACCCCCTCAAATATCACAAGATGAAGGATAGATTGGTTGGTGTATCTGAGGAAACCACTACCGGTGTTCACAGGCTGTACCAGATGCAAGCTAATGGATCGCTGCTCTTCCCTGCTATTAATGTCAATGATTCTGTTACCAAGAGCAAGTTTGATAACTTGTACGGATGCAGGCACTCTCTGCCAGATGGTCTGATGAGAGCCACTAATGTGATGATTGGTGGCAAGGTTACTGTTGTCTGTGGATATGGAGATGTTGGCAAGGGATGTGCTGCAGCCATGAAAGCTATTGGCGCTAGAGTCATTGTAACAGAGATTGATCCAATTTGCACTCTACAAGCCCTGATGGAAGGTATCCCTGTTTTGACCCTAGTGGATGTGTTAGAGACTGCTGATATTTTTGTGACCACCACGGGTAACAAGGATTATGTCATTTTAGATCCCAGGTATTTTAGGCCAGCAGAGGTTGATAATCTTCGAGGGGATTCTCCTTCAAGATTTTTTTCTAAATCGACTACGTGATGCAGGGGAATCCTTCCAGCAGACTTGATGAAATTTATTTACAAAGATTCTCTATTGAGATCTTACTTGTTTTACGATGTAACTCATGGAAGAGAACCTCATAGAGGCCGATCTGTTTCATATCAAAATATTCATGAAGCACAATTTTCTTGCAATTATTTGAACTTGCTGGAGATACGTGGTTGCTGCCACGTTAATTGTTCATTTTGCCACCTTGGTGGGCCGATGATTTTGTCTACCCACGTGTATGGTTGCAGTTGAGTTACCAAGGGAGTGGCTATCGAAATACCATGTAGGCCCGCATGTGTAGAGTTGAATGTCTGACTTGGTTGGGTGGGACATTTGTACTGAACTCATGGGTAACCGGAATGGTTATTGTTTCTTTTGCATGGTATTTGGGACACCGTGTGGGTGAGAAGCATGCGTTTGGTGGAGAAATAATTTTGGGACTGCTGGGAGAAGGGGTCTGCTCGTGCGTGGCCATGAGATATAGCATTTAAAATAGGCATGATAAGCCCTAACCCTCTCTCTTAATGATTTATTTCTTTTAGCATTTAGATAAATCAATATCTGCAATTTTGTTCGAATGCTGTAGATGTGGGTTTCTTTTGGAATGTGGATGTGTTTTTGTTTTACTAAATAGATAGCGTTTGGACTCTGGATATCATATAACATGTATTTACACATATTGACTCCTTCTTGAAAGAGATGCTCAAAAAGAGACGAGTTTTCCAAATGACTTTTAATCATAATTGCATGAACTGATCTCTCCCCCTTTACAATTTATCTTATTTACTGTTTGAGTAGAAGAAATCTCTACATCGATTCTTGCCTACTGATCTTATAATGTTGGTTTATCTTTTGCCTTGATTATTCCTTTGAATGATGGTTTCTGTAGAAAATAGTATGGAGCGTGAATGAGGTTTATAATTTTTCTTGTATTGTTTATATTATGTAGAACATGGGTTGAAAAAGGTAATTTCCGATATGACTTTGTATTTGGATTTTACTTGTGGTTTTATATAATATAAACTCCCACTAGGATTGGGGCTTCCATTTGGGAAGAGTCATACTAGTTTAATTGGTCTTCTAGATAGCTCCATCTGAGTCATTCGATTATCACTTACCTTGGGGATTATTGAAAACCCCTCACCAGGACCTCTACTATTACTATTACTATGAGCTTATTATTAGATTGGAACCCTCCTGAAGCATGCGTTAATGGGTTTTCTATGACCTTTACGAATATGCTATGCACGCAAGTCATTATCCTCTGTGGATAATTATTTGGCTTAATTTTTGAGGCACTACTTGGACCTTTGGATCGGTTAAAGTAATATTGGATACATCGACATTCTTCAAGTTTGATTGATTTGTGATACCCTCATGCATACGAATTCAGGCAACGCTTGAAATATAAAATTATAAATTTATCTTATACTTTGACCTTGAAGCTTGTCGAAAGACTTTTGGTAAGAAAACAGATGAATAGGGAAGTTAAGATAACTACCCTAAAATGGAGTCATGCATAGCCTTAAGTAAAGGTGACAGCTACCATAATGGGACTGTGCATACCATGTATGCCAGTAAGGATATAAGTCCACCTGAAATTATTTAACTTCATTTTTATATAACAATAATTAATACCCATAAATTGGTGTATGCAAGTGGAGGTTGAATTATATAACAGGATTTATTATGTTATCAGGTAACCAGTAAGGATAAATATGTTATTTCAATACTTGGTTAACGAGTGGAATATTTTCTGGTATTTACGATGATTATTATGTTAGCTAAAATTTGATACTTGCATCTCAACTGGGAGTTGAGATAATGTTGGTACTTGTATTTATAGTGGCTTGGACTGCGCTTACTTATCTTAGTTAGTCAAATGTATCTTTGACATATTAGCAAAACATGACAATTTTGTTGATCGTAGCTCATTCCAATGAGTTGGACCCTTGTACTAAAAGAAATATATAGAGACATGGAATAAGCAACCAAAAGGATACCTAAATATTATACGAACTTGTGGATTGGTGGAATCTTTGTTAACATAAGTATATCCTTAAAATTGTGAAATAAATATCCAAATTATACTTCATATCACTGAGTTTCTATGAAGGTTTGATACTTGGGTAATATCAATGAATAATATAAAATTGGTACTTGTATTTATTATATAAGCTTAATGTCGTTGGTGCTTTTATTTAATTGAAAGATAATATTGTTGGGTACTTAAATATGCGAAGTAGGTCGAGGGTATTAGGTGAGCGTCATTATTATTACTGTAATTTGAGTATGATTGATTGCATGGTTAAGATTGTATATCTAGTCACTTGGAATTGTGTCTTAGGTAAGCAGATCTTAAGGAAGTGAACATTAATGAGTAGGAAATGTATTATCATGAGATGTGCAGTTAAGTTTTAAATGTATGTTAGAAATTTATTTGATAAGGAGTATTGCAAACTTTCATTTATTTAAATACTAGATGGCATAAATTATTAGGGAGGTTTATATCTTATCATGCTCGGTTCTAGCAAAGCCCGACTCTAGTAAATATTTGTGCAATGGATTATGTGAGTAGATTAAAGGAAAAGAGTGTAAAAGTTTCATCACTCAAATTATGAAGTTCTTTGTAGAAAGTTCAATGCGTTGTAAATTTTGTAACTTTGCTTGCAAGGAGTTTAGAGGATCTCTTGCCTTGGTATGTTCAGAAAACTACGTAGTGAAGTGTTCTTTCCCTTTTGTTGTTAGACTAGTAACTTATCTTGGGTGAGGAATGATATTCAATCCTTACATTGGCATAAGTATTGTAAAACCTTGTTTTTGAGAATAAAGTGTTAAGTCAAAACTCTCTGACACCTTGTAATGATGTGATATAAGTAAAATTAAATGGAATGGTTAACCCTTATAGAAGTTAACCAAAATATGTGTATTCAGATAAATTAATATAGAGATGACTTACTTGAGAACAAGAGATTCCTGAAGTACTCAAAGGTGAAACTATCCTTGTAAAGTAAATTTTTATAAATTGATATCCCTAGCTAAACTAGTGAACACTACTCTTTTTGGTGAACGCCTAAAACAAGCCAAAGGAAAACAATAGTTAGTTTCTAATAAGATTTAACAAGTAAGAGAAGAAAATTTTGAAACCACACAATTTATCTCTCAGCCTATTTGAAAGTAAATAGTTTCCTTTTGATAAACTCTTTCAGTTAAGCCTAAGTAAAAGCGTTAATAATTACGTATAAAACCCCAAGCTCCAATTAAACCTTGGTAATAACTAATGACGTCTTAAAGAGGAATTTAACTCGACCTAATCTCCTTATCTCTTTCCCAGGATACTTTGTAAGTTCCTCTTGATTTTGTTGAACATGAATTCTTGTTGTAGCAAGGTAATGAACAAGTTCTAGTAGCGTAAGTATGGACAGATAGCCTTGTGGAATTTAATTATTCCCTTTATTAAATTAATGGAACTAAACAATTCTATTGTCGTAAAGTGAAGATTTTAAGTGAACTTCTCTACAGTGTATAAGAAATTAACTCAGTTGGTAAGATGAATTTGTGCGAATCATATATTGAATCCTTCTGAAAACTTAAGTCATGAGCTAAAGGGTGTCTTATCAAAATAAATAACCTCCAATCATTTCTTACTGTGGCTTGCCCTAGCTGTAAGTGTGTCATGTGGTTGGACTTCCATGTTGTCTTGTCAAAAGAGGAGTAAATTGTCCTTGATAGGTGTGATCGTTTCCGTGCTGCCCTTACGGCCATCCTTGTATTAAATTGTTCACAGTGTTAGTTGCATCCTTGGTGACGACATGTTGCGTCATGTTATGTGTCAAGCAAGTTAAAAAAATTATCCTGTCTTTTACTGTGTTGTTTGTGTGTGTGATTTGTGGGTCGCTATAGGTATGCTCAAGCCACCGACACCAAAGCACCACTACTAACACCGATTCTAAAAATCTAGTAAACTTTATAAAACTACATATACAAATGAATATATCCTTAAATATATTCATTTGTATACATTCCCATGTCATTTTATAGTTTATCACGGTCATTAAATCCTCTAACTTACATAAAAAGTAATAATTTCTAAGTTTAAAGTTTAAAGTGAGATTTATGTAGAATTTCCAATGACTAGTGCCGATTAGAGGATTTCGACGTCGATAGTATAGTAGCTGACATTAGTTCATGACGATTTAGTATATTTTAGATAACAAGAGTACAATATGGGTATTTTCAAATCTATTCATTTTGATGAATCTTTAAACAAATGAGTAGAGTTCCATAGTTATTGTATATGGTTTTTTTAAAGTATAAAATTGTAAAACTTAAGATGGAAATGAATTTTCTAAAATTGTATTACCATAGAGTGATCGATGTCTATACGAGTTTACCAAACACGTTAAGCCTACCGGTATTAGTCACTGTGTGAACAATTTTTTTCTAAAAATGGGTATATATAAGAATATATATACCAAGTGATATATATATCTTTATATATATATATATCTTTATATATATCAATATTTCATATTAATAAAGTTTTAAAAATAAATTACAACTATGAAAATCAACCAAATCTCATATCTTCATTAAAACACTAAATTTGTAGCATTTTTCCTTACAATAAAATGTAGAAGTTTGGGTATAACATCAACTTCAATTCATTCTTTTCACATATACTATTTGGAGAACAAAATAAGATACAACACACTTAAATAAACTCATTTTTCCATTTCAAGCTTGCAACAATACAATCCAAAGAACTCAACAACACTTTCTTTATAACAACATCATTCCTTTCCAAATAATACATATTACAACTTTGAATAAAATCTAGAATTTGGAGAGTTTCATTTCCAACCAAAAATACAACTTAAGCTTATTCCTTTCAACTACAACATTGTAACTTGATAACTAGAATTCACAAGGATTTCATTTAAAATACAGGAATTAAAAGCCTTCCATTGTAAGTGGAAACAACATGGGTAAAATTATACAAATGTAGAATTCGTTTTTGTCTTACGTAAAATACTCTAAGTCTAAATCTTTGGCTTGAGATCCACCATTTTATTCTCTTTAATCAAAAATACAAATAAGGGGGAAGAGGAAATGATCTTCATCTAACTAATAATCCAATGAGGAGAAGAATATATCCTCCTCATTAGCTCCTATGATGTAACCATAGAGAAATAATAAATGGATACAACCAATGGAAACTTTCACAAATTATTCCAAAATACAACACACATACCAACAATATTTCAACACACACACAAGCACAACAATAACAATATCAAAGAATAGAAATTTTCTAGACATGGCTTGAAATATCTATGTTAAAGGTGCAATGAACTATGAGGAAATCACTTATTTCTCCCAATTGGATTAGGTGCCCACCTTGAAGCCTCCAAAACACAAAACAAACCCAAAAATGACTCTTATGCCTTCCTCAAATTATCTTATGTCTCCCTCAATCTCTTATGCCTCCCACAATCTCTTATGCCTCCCTCAAATAAAACATATAAGATAAGTAAGTTTTTTTCTTATTTGAAAGGTGGGTAGCCCAACCCAAATCCCTCCAGAAGTTTGAAACAATACTCTTATACCTCCCTCCAAATGATCCCCATAAACCTTCTCCTACACCATACTTAAGGCCATACTACCCAAGCAAAAAAATATGCACACACATATATAAAATAAATTTCATGGTTTAAGTTCTTGCCTTTCCATTGCAAGAAACTTGATCCAAAATCACAACTATAAGATCCTTCCAAGCTCAATCCAAAATCAAAGCAAGATCCAATACTCCCAAGCAAGAAACTCAAGCTAAAACTCCAAAATAACAAAAAAACTAAGTAACCCCAAAACCATCAAATTAACTTTCATATATAGAAAAAGAGGAGAGGAGGGTGAGGTGGCTCCATGTAGGATGCCACATGACTTCTCCTCAACTCCACATCACCAATTCAAACATAAAACCCAAGGTTAATAAATTGGTGGTTGATGAAATGACAAGCCTATTACACACATAAACTCTTACCCACACCTCTAAAGGACACAATTAAAAATCATGTAAGAAAGTGCAATAAATATAACCTGTTACCTTAGAAATAAATTAATGGGGTTTAGTTTTTACCCCTTAACCCATAGGTATAGTTGGTAGATGAATTTAAGATGTGTGGGACAAGCTTAACTTGTCCCACAAGCCTCCAAAATGGCCCTTAATCCCAAATTAGAATTTGACATGCAAGGTTGAGTACACAACACTTAAACAAATAAAAATCCTTTCAAATCCAAAATAAAATCAAGGAAAATCTACCAAAATTAAATACCCCTTGGTCACATCCCAAATTAACTTAATAAACATGATTAATCAACTTAAATAAGAGTACATTACTCAACAATAATGAAGTGAATTACATTACAAAATAAATCACATACTCCACAAATAATAAAAAGGAAAGGGGAAAAACACACATAGCCCATGGTCACAATTTGAGGTCATCCCCATGGGTACCTCCTACCAATATAACAACACAAAACAATAAAAGTGAACATAAATATTCCACGGTGACCTTCGTTGTATCCATCCAATATTACACTATGTTTTGTCTCCTATCCCCCTTTTTTGTTGTGATATAATCACCTACAAAAATCAACAATACCTCCTTCAACATTGTGGCTGTATCAAATACACGCACATCCATCAATAAACATTGTCATATCATGAATTTGTCATCAAAGCTAAGAAATGCTATCGTTTGTTTATCATTTCAAAAATATCTCAATTATACCATTTCATCAATATCAGTGAGATCGTAAGATTAATTCAAACACCAAAACATAGCCAATGTGACAAATTCAAAATGTCACTATGTACATAAGATAATCAAAACATCCCCATCATCAATGTAGAATGTCTATCCATGCCGCTAAGAATACTTACAACTATAATATGAATCACAAGATATCAGTACTTATAATATCTCTACCATCTATCATCATGCTAAACCGGAATAAGATAGTAAAGTCCATGTCTATAGTCCATACTAATCAAGATCAAATATGATAAGTGTTGAAGAGTAGTGCACACTCCAAATATGGAATGATTAATTTATTTTTCATAGATTTTAATCGGAAATAAAAATAGAAAGGTAGCTTTAATATCAAAACATGAAGAATGTTCTATCTATTTTCCATAAGAGAACTTGTTTTCTTAATTAAAGATATGATGTGATTTGTCTCGCATTTAAGTAGTTCATGTCTTACAAATTATATTCACGAAATATTTGGTGACTAATAATATATAATATAATAATAATATTCAAAGTTAAATTAGAGTGAAAATATGTAAAAATATATTACTTATCGTGTGTAAGGGTTCGAGGTAATGTATCTTGAAGATATCAAAGAATGTAAAGAGTTGTCGATCAAATTTGCAAATGCCAATGGTTCTTGTTAATGTTTTTGGCTGTTGATTTATATGCATAGTTTGTAAAAAAATCAATGTAATGTTATTTTACTAAGTGTTTTAATGGAAAATTAAAGCAATGATATGTTGAGTGGACCTGAAACCGAAGGGAAGGGATTTCATAAAAATAGCAATTAGGGTCTTTGTATAGCTATATGAGAAAAAAAAATAGTTTTCCTCTATCCTTGAGGAACGTAGTTTTTGTATATGTGAATGATGTAGGTGAAGTAAATCTTGGAAATGTGAAGAAAAATTGAACATGCATTTGGAAATGGAGTTTATCACTCGATAAGTGTGTTGAAATGGAAACCCAACAACTGAAATTAATTACCTTGGATCAGGTAGCCATGAAACAAAAAAGGAATGTTCAATGAAGATAAATACATGGATTGAAGGTTTTATTAAAATGTGATAATTTAATATTTTCATGCCCCACAGTTATTCAACAAGTAAAATTTTTCTTCCTAAAGAATATCCTTTATCTGATCCAATATTTGGTCTCATTCTCTATTGCATCATGCACATGAATGCAATTTACATTAAAAGGGAGAAAATTTTAAAAATTAGGAAAACTGAGTAAATGTCGTTTTTTATTTTCAAGATCGAGTACTTGTAGGGTAATATTTCATATGTGAATGATCATCAATATTTGAGGAACATACATAATTGGCCTTATGAGCGATAGATGGATTCCATTAACTAATAAAAAAACATTTTTTCAAATAAAAAAATAGTGGGAATTACATACCTCCATGTCCCCCACCCTATTCCATGTATTATTAAAAATGTGGAATTGAATAGCTGCATGTATCACAACCATTCCTTAACTTATATTTTTCTTATGTAAATAATATTTGATATGTACTCCAGTTTATCATCTCGATCTCTTCGGTATTATTAACATGAAAAAAATGTCAAAAAAATCTCTAAATTCAATTTAGACAAATCTAAATAATCAATTCAAATGAAACAACTAAATGTATACCTAAACAAAATAATCAGTTGGATGTGGGTATTACTAAAGTTGATTTGACAAGCTTCAATATGTCCTATTTATTGACATAGTTTGATTCATTTTTTTCATTTCCTGCTTTTATTTGCAATGATGGTGTGAACTCGTATCCCATTACAAGAATTGATTCATTGAGAATTTTAATAAATAAATGATTAAAAGTAAATGCATTCATTTTTATTTATTCTAGTATCCTTCATGTGATATGAAAATATAACCATCAAAATACGGCCATAAAAATATGATCGCTAATACATACCAACATATGAACAAAGGTGATTAATATAGGCGTCATCTATATGGACCAAAAATGAATGGTGGAAATTTCAATATGTTATCATATCCCTCATAATTTCTACCTGTAAACACACCTTTTAGCATAAATATCATGATGAATACAAACCATGACAAGATATTTTATCATTTTGACTTATATATATATATATATATATATATATATCTTTTACATAAGAATGGTATAGACACACACTCTTATTCTATTGGTTGAAAAAATAAAACATAAAAATATAATCATTCCTTTATCTGAACAAGTGAATGAAAGGAACGATAACCATATCGTACCAAGATAAGAACACGAGATGCTAATCAAACACCACGATCACTAAGATGAAAGCAATTTTCCGAATAGCTTTGCATAAAACCTTTACAAACAAATGGGCAGCAATATCATATATTATTATGGAACTCAATGCAATACATTGAGAATGGGCCTTGCTTAAATAGGCAAGCAATAACAATCTAAGAACCAATCAAGGTCGTAGATCAAGCCATAAATCAAGGAAATAACTAGTCATCAAATAACTAGTGAATACCATAGATCTAGGAGAGAACTAGACATCAAGGATCTAGTCAATAGCATAGATCAAGGAAAGAACTATACCTAACAACTAGATAATATCTCCTAATATCTAAATAAGATAAAAGAAATATCCACACACATAAGTGGGTGAGGATAAATACAATAAAGGTAAATAAAGTACCTAGGTGAACATGAGCTAAGGTAAATACCTACTCTAACAAAGTGAATACAAAATAAAAGTATAAATGCAAGTGTTTGAATTTTAAATGAAGTGAGTTAATTAATTTATTGGAATTTTAATCAAAATATAAGAAAGATCCATGGTATTGAGAGATATATATTGTAATTATTGTCATTGAATGTTACTTTTAGTTGATGAATTTACAATTATTTAATGTTTACTGCAACTATAAATATACTATAGTGGGAGTTTATCATGGAATGTTGGGAAACAATTTGCAAGAGACGGGTGAGGTTGTAAACACGATGAAGTTATACAAGATCAAAAAATGGATATTATTCGAGACCCATCATGGATCCTTGGAGAACACATGAATTGAAATAATTATGGTAATTGGTAATGGTTAGCTTTGGAAAATAGAAGGCAATCAAGGTGCAACAAACGAGAGATTTAATGACAACGTTCTTAAATTCTATCCCACCATGAAAATTTAATATATTTATGTCGGATATGAGGTGATGCATCATAGAAATGCGAAAAACAATATAGCTTACTTGTAGCCATGAGGCATGTATTTTTTTAGATTTGTATTATGTAGGTGAAGTAAACCTTGGAAGTGTGAAGCAAATTGGAACATGATTTTGGCAATTGAGTTTCTTGCTCAAGAGGTGTGATAAATGGAACCCCAAGACTTGAAATTAATTCCTTGAGATTAGCTTGAAAGGAAACATAAAAATAATGTTCAATGAAGACAAAGACATGAATTAATACTATGAAATAAAATGTGATAATTTAATAGCTGCATGCTTGATGGATATTCCATAAGTTAGATTGTTTCCCAAAAATATCTCCTAAGTGCTCTAATTTTTGTCTCATTCTCTCTTACATCATGCACATGAATGCAATTCACATTTAAAGGGACCAAAAATTAAAAATTAGGAAAACCCAAGAAATGTTTTTATCAATTTCACGCTTGAGTACTAGTATGAAACCTATTCATATGTGAACAATAATCAATAATTGAGGCACACAAGTAGTTGGGCATATGAGCAAAAGGTGGATTCCTTATACCGATCAAAAAAGGCTTTTAAAATTAAAACATGGGATCTAGATACCTCCATCTCCCAGCCCTATTCAATGTTTCTTACTTAAAACGTGGGAATTAAGAAACTACATTTCTCACACCATTCCTAGACTTAGATTTTTATTACGTAAGTAATATATTATATGCTATCTAGTTTATCATCTGGATCTCACCCATATTATTAACATGATTTTTTTCAAAACAAATATCTAAATTTAATTCCAATAAATATAAAAATACATTCCAAAGAAATAAGTAAATCGAGATGTAAACAATCGAATCAGTTGGATGTGAATCTTACTAAAGATGATTTGATTATATTCATGTCTTACTTCTCGATAGATTTCTTCTCATTGTTTTTATTTTTTTCTATTATTTGCAACAATGGCGTGGAATTTGACTCTTGTTTTAAGTAATGGATTCATTGATAATATCAATAAATAAATAATTAAAAATAAATGCAACCATTTTGATTTATTTTTATTTCCTTCATGTGATATGAAAATACAGCTATCAAAATATGGTCGTTGATATAGACCAACATATAAATGGAGGTGATTATTGTTGGGTTCATCGATATGGACCAATAAATGAATGTTGTTGATTACAATATGTTGTCAATGCCCTCAAATTTCTACCTATAACCATGCCTCTCGGCATTCATATAATTATGAATACAAAACTTGATATGGTATTATTGTGTTTTGACTTATCTATATGTATCTTTTCCATGGTAATGGTATAGACATGCCCTCTAATTCTATTGGTTGAAAAAATAAAAGATAAAAAATATAGTCATTTCTTTAGTCTAACATGTGAATGTCAAATACAAGTATTTCAGAATTTTGAAGGAAGTGAATCAGGAAACTTGTTGGAATTGTAATTAAAATACAAGAAAGATCCATGACATTGAGATGAATTTATTACTATTATTATTTTTTATTAGATAAGCTAAAAATAGATTTTGAAGGGTTTACGAACCCTATAAACTAGATTTTTATTGTTATTATTATTATTGAATGACAGTCGTAGTTGATTACTTTGTAATTATTTATTGTTGAATGTAACTATAAATGTATTGCAGTGGAATTTTGTCACGAAATACTAGGAAATAAAAATCAGAAGATGGAAAGGTTTTAAACATGATTAAGAAGTGGTAAAAGATGATAAAAGTGACATTTTTAGGCCCACCATTGAGCCCTAATAGCCCTGAAAAAACATTGAATTAATTATTGGAGTCGGTATCAGCGAGCTTGTGAAAATAGTAGGAAATCAAGATGTAGCGAATGTGAGGGTCAATGAAAACATTCGTAACTTCTTTCTTGCATTAAACATTAAATACGTTTCAATGGGAAATGAGATGTTGCACCATGGAAACAAGGAAGATGTGCAAAATTATGTTCTCGCCATGTGGAACAGTCAAACATGGGTGAGGAAATCCTATATGCACAACAATGTAAATACCTCCACCACCCACATGACTTCATGTTTAGGAATTCTTACCCGCCTTCTTAGGGAGACTTTCATGAAGATCCCAAGAACATGCTTCGTCCTCTGTTCACCTTTCTATTTGATAATGGGTCTCCCTTCCTAGCCAATGTGTATCCATATTTTAGTTATGTGGATAACAAGGATGATATATCCCTCAATTATGCATCGCTTAAGCTTTTTGTGTTATGTAAATAAAGTCAAAAAAATATGGTTGTTGATATAGGCCAACATACATGAATAGTGACAATTAATTTCAAGGTTGTCAATATGGACCAACATATGAATGGTGGAAATTAAAATATGTTTTTTTATTTATAGAGGAATCATTACATATTACAATTTTATCACAAACTTTACCAACCTCAAAGAACATTAGCCTGGGTGACAATGGGACAATAATGTGCACAATTTTCATACTACCTCTACTCAGCTGATGCCTAGGTTTCATAACACCTCCATAAATTTGGTGGAAAATTCATACCAAATTTGTACAACCGGCTCACACTCATGCACACTTGTCAGAATACTCCTGCAATACCCTCATACAATTATACCGGGGACATTGGTCAGATTACTCTGAAACACTCGGGGACATTGGTCATTATACACACTCGGGGACATTGGTCAGATTACTCTGAAACACTCAGGGACATTGGTCAGACTATTCCTTATGGAACAGACTTGCCAATGGGGGTTGAACCTTCTACCTCCTCTCAAAATGCCCAAATTTACAAATCAGCAAGGATCCCATTGGTGGCAATTACAATATATTGTCATAGCCCCGTTATGTTTCTACTTGTAAGGACATCATTCAGTGTAAATATAAATTTCACAAAAACTATGTCTAAGATATTGAAGTTTGAAAATACTAAATTTTAATTGGATCGTATGAAAATGATTAATTGAAAATTGATGCCATAACACGTGTAGGATAATAAACATGATAATAAACATATGGTGTACAATTTGTTTTCGTGTATTATATGCAATGTATTCGGAGGAATTTAAGTCAGCTGTAAGAAAAAATAGGGGTTGTTGAACTTAATTTAAATAAAGTATGAAAAAACATCAGCTATATATGCATTTGGAGAAACGTGTGAAATGGATACTTTGAAAAAACATGAGAAATGGATATTGTGAAAGAATCAAAATTTGGCAAAATCTGCAATTATTTCACATTGGTTCTGCTACAACGAGTATATAATATTACAATATTATGTTTATCGATGAATTCTAGAGAGGAAATAAGTAGAAATGGATTCACACGGTTCAGTATCTATCAATGGTTCTCCTTGTTTGAGAGTATACGTGGATGGATTTATATATCGCTTTCCAGTCATGGATAAGGTTATGCAATGAGCTCGAAATATGTAATAGTGGATGACACAATATGGTTTTACGTGCACCTCTTCCTGTCATTGAATTACAAAAGAGCACCAAAAATACTTCCATAGGGCGGAGTCAAGGTTCTTGAGTGTCTTAGGCAGTACTTGGAGAGTATGCCCTTCTACCACTTATTACTCTCACCTGCCATTTTTGTACACTACTCTTTATATACACTACCCTCTATATACTCATTAATATTATAATAAATATAATTACATGAGTGAAATAAATAATTACTATTACATAAGAAGATGAATTAAATGCATTTACATAGAAGAAATAATTGTATCCTTAAGTTTTTTTTGGATAAAGTAAAAAGGATTTTGTTTTTAAGGGTATAAAAATCCCTATACAAATAACGAAAACAAGGCCAAAGGGCGGCCAAAATGATGAAACAATGATTTCAAAGGGATCAAGAACCATGAAAAGAAAAAGATAAACATCAAGGCACAACAAGGATCATAGTGAAGCATGGTCGAAGACCAAAAATATCCAACAAATACTCTACCCACTCGTGAAGGCTAGGAAGACCCAAAAAGGACAAAGAACAAACCTAGAAAAAAGGTTAAAATACTTGAGTGTCCTCGAAGAGTTATATAAACCACTAATGAACACCACTAAATAGAAAAGAGGACCGGATTACCCAAGGGGTCCTCATCCATGAGATCTTAAGTGCATCAAAAGAGGGGCAAAGTGAGAGTTATACCTTTTTTTCTATTCACAATTCCCAACTCTCTCTTATTAGGATTAATATTTTCATCTCGATGAATTAGGATCACTACCTCCAAGCTTCCATTTTTTTCAAGAATTTGAATCCTGTAAATTTCCATTTTTAAAGATTACAGAGGCCGAAATCAAAGGTATCCCCTTCACCATAGTAGACACATCTGATCCTTCAACCCCCATAACATGCGGTTTAATATGCATGACTGGCCGGTAAATCTCACATTCTTCCATTTAAGAGTCCTCTAGAGAATAGTCATAATCAACACCAATAACAAACATATAAGGTTGCACATCCTTCCACAAAGAAACTTCCCCGGTCACCTTGTGTTTCACACTCTTACAGTCTGAAGCCAATTGACCCAAGTTTAATCATTTTCATAATTTGAAGGGTAACCCTTTATAATCCAATGACTAGTTCCATATCCTATCTAAAATCTTAAGCTCAATTGAGGCCAATAGATCCACCGATATATCCGAGATCTACCAAAATGTGGGCATAAGTAGTATGATTGTAAAGTTTAGTTTTGGTATTAGGTTCTCTTCCCCTAGAATTTCAAGGGGAGGTGAGGGAATCTAACCTGGACTAGCTTGACATGAATGGTTTTTTTGATTGGGTTAAAATAAGGAAACCATGGTTTTATGAGAAACAAATGATTTTGATGTTCCCAAAGCATAGAAAAGACCCTATCTCTATCTTTGATCAAATTAAAAATGATAGTTAAAAAACCTATAGACAAGGAAAAATATCCACTCTACCTTCTATGATTGGTTTCCATTGATAAGAAATCTAGGGGTGTAACATTGGGAGCCTCGAAATAAACCATTAAATATGTAGAGAAAATCCTTTCTGCTAAATTTATACTCAACTTCAATGACATCCCCAAAGGTGACATAAGGAGAGATAGCCATTCCCTTGAAGGGTTTTCTAGGCTTCCTCAGTACCTCCCAAAAAGAGGGGTTATTCATACTAGAGGGGAAAACATGTCCGTAACCACCATTCGAGTTGAGCATTCGGTTTAGGGGTAGAGACAACTACAACATTGTGCTGAGTTACCACCATCCAATCCGAAAAGGGCCACTCACAGTCTCTAAGAAGGGATTCCTTTGACAACACCAAGGGCGGGACAACGCCCACTGCATCGCCATTTCCAATGACACCAACCTAGCCACTACCACACACAACTCATCGTCTTCGGATAGAGAAACGAGGTGCGGAATAGTAAAGGAGGATCCATGGATCATGAGAACAATGAAAATGGGGGTAGGGGAGCCACCAAAACCTCCCAAGATGAGCACAAAAATCCAAAACCACCGCCATTCCATGCCCAAGCACAATCACCATGCACAAAGAACACCATCCTCGCAAAAGGATCTTCCCATCTCCACCTTGAGGATCGCATTTAGGGTTAGGGTTTCCATTGATTGAAATCGGAGAGAGTATTAACATAAGGTATTACATTGTATATAAATAATTCATTTTATCTTTAAATTTACTATTGAAAATTATTTATTTTTCAAGGAAAATAACAAACTTAAAATTTAATTACCTTTTGTATTGGGTAGAGGAAATGACTATTAGTTTCATACATGAATGAAGAAACTCTTAGATATCATTAAATGGCCTCAAGAAACTGATGTAAATTGTGATAAAGAATATTATATATAATTATTCAAATTTGAGAAATTTTATTTTAACATTCAAAACCTATTCGTTACCTTAGAGATTTTAATTTCATAATATTTTTAACAAATTGTTGACCAATATTTTTTTAGATTAAGAAATATTAACATCATACTTCCTTTCTTTTGTAGATCTTGATGGAATATACTAAAATGTAATTAGATTATATTTATATATTTTGTAATAGCTTATATAATTAATTTATAATTTTAATGCCTAAAAAATATTATATTACTAAAAACTCTATGAACCATTTGGTGTTTGATATTCTAAGAAAAGGAATGGGAAATGATTCAAATAATATAATATCATAATTATATGTTACGAGGTAATAATAGTGCCCACCGCATATTTCTCAAAAAGATCATAAGTACCAATATATCATAAAATTGTATCATTAGACTGGTTCAATTAAAGGCAAAGCATAATCACTATAGAAAAAAGACAATATTTTAGTTTCTAATGACCATTAATTCTTGAAACTGGTAATAATATGATGATATTGTACATGAAACCAAAATTTAGAAAAACAATCCACGAGATCAGCATAAATAATCTTAGTGTTATTCTTTTTTTCCTCATACTTCCTTATTGGATGTATGTAAATAAAACTAGTTTGCATTTACATCCTTATAATCAGTATTTTAAAAAGTTCCTAATTGTTATTTTAATTGTCATACTACTATAACATTTTTAGGTACATATAAAGAATCATTAAATATTTAATCATTAATAGAAGATATGGATAATTCTGTGTGTTAGTCTTCCTTTCTTTTCATTCGAATGATGAATAATGTTAAAACTGTTTCCAAATTTTCTAACTCAGTTGGTATACAAATTGATTCTCCTTTGCGATCCGAGTAACATCACATGATTTAACAAGAAACCTAGAGGTAGATAAACCATCATTAATTTGAATTTGATTAGATTCATCGGTAGGGAAGGTTTCTTGAGTAATCTCAAACCTTGTCAATGGTTGTACACTTGCAACCAACTTGACATGATCAAATTTAAACATAAGAGATTAACAAGTTTCTTAGATGGTCTCTCGGAAGATGGGATTTCTAAGATTTTCTCACACATATTAACACCCTTTTCTTTTGCATCACTAAATCACAATTTTTATAACACTCAATTTACATCCAAGATTTTCCCCCAAGAAAAGAATATTCGAGGAAGTTTTGTTTGTTATATGTTTTATCATGATTTCTAGAAAATGATCTTTAACTGATTGCAACAAAAAAGTTGCCAGGTTGTTCAAAAAGGTGAATCATTGCAAATATCTTCATCATTTTATTAACTAGGAGTATATTTTCATCGTTCATACATCTGACCTCCATCATTTAATCCTTTTCCCCTTCTTTCCTCTGCAACTTTGTTTTGCATCTAGCTTCTCTGGTAATTCACTTTTTGCAGGGTGCCCGAGCAATTCTAACTTCAAATTATCAATATTTACATACCTTGGACTCAAAAATTAAGCTCTAGTTATATTTAATTGCATTTTTTAGACAAAAATGACAAATAATTTCATCAAAAATGATGAAAAAAATGCATATTCATATCTCGAAGAGTCTTGGAGCAAAAATGGCGGAAAAATCACATGTAATGAAAAACAACTATTGATTTTTCCTTTCTCAACTTTATATTAAAGTCGTCCACGTGGAAAAATATGATTCGAAGAGGGCCGAGGGTTACTTTCTACATTTTATGACTTTTGGAAAAAATGTGCAATTTTAACATTTTGCCCCACCCTTCCACCTTTGAAAATTAGGATTGACACGTGGCTTAACCTGGGCCACAATGGAGTCATGGCTCAATTACATGTACTTTTACCCTTTTCTATAAAAAGGAAAAATTTCCAAATTTCCTTGATGCTCTGCGCTCTCTCCTTTTAGCTTTTGATGTGGGTCCTAATGGAACCACGCTTCATTTTATACTTTTACTTCATTTTACCAAAAAGACACTTTTTTCAACTTTACTCGATGACCCACACCTCCACCATTGACTTTTCAACGTAGGCTTAAACTGCTCTCTATCGGAACCATGCTTTACTTTTATACTTTATCACTTTTTCATATAAAGGAAAAATTTCTAAATTTCTCTGGCACTCCACCCTTCTGCATTTGAATTTTCAACATAACTCAACCAAGGCATTAATTGATCCTTAGCAGAGTCACGACCCATTTCAAAATTTTAACTCCTTTTCACAAAAGGAAAAAAACTTCAAATTTCTCCGCCGACCCGCCTTCTCGCTTGTAACATGAAAATCTACCACATTTCCTCCTTTGGGGTCAAAGTAAGACTTTTTCCCCTTCGGGCGAGAAAAGAGAAATTTGCTCCACCTTTATAAATTTGACCGGCCAATGAGAACTCAACGGGTCAGCTGCGAGGCCAAATTGATTTTTTTGCAAACGTGGAAAAAAAGTTACAAGTTATAAAATAGACCTGATGTGCCTTATCTAATCAAAAGAGACCATGTAGTTGAAGATGCTGAGATATAATTTGACGGAGAAAACACGCCCATCAAACCGTAAAATGCGGGGATATCACCATTTGCACCCAGAATTTAATTTTTCTTTGAGCACAAAGAATTTTGATATGATACAAGGCCCAAATGTGATCCATAATAATGGAGAAGGATATTCAACAATATACAAATGAAGAAAACCATTCACGCATACATTCGAAAATAGAAGATATAATAGAGCACAAATTGAATAATTTTGAGGGCAAACTAAGGCATGATCAAATCGAGCACCAACATCGGCTCCGACTCGGGGATGGGCACTACCTGCGAGTGCCGTAAGAATAATAGAGTAGATCATGTGCCAAAAAATCCATTGGGCGATGAAATCAAAGAACAAGCTTGCGAGCCAAAATATAATAACCAACTCCCCAAGACGAACCGAGAAACCAACAAAAACTAGTCACTAGGGACCTAGAAACATCAAAAAGATAAACAAAAAAGCAACATGAAACAAAAATATTGTACAATGTATGTACAATGATGTGTGCCACCCCGATTCGAGAAAAACAATCAAGGAAAATTTTCAAGTGCCTTCGATTCTCGGATATGACCATGCTAAGCGGTTACGATACGTCTTTAACAACTGGTCATTTGATTGTCTCTTTTCTCCATCCAAGTTATTATCGACCACATTTTTTCAGGCTTATCCTGTGTTTCCTATGTAAAGGTTTTGAACATCTCTCAAGGCTACATCAAAAATAAAAGTACGAGCAAAATCAATCTACTCGGGATATCTACATTGATCAATTTTATACTCCTTGAAAACAACATAGCTAACTGAGTTATCAACATCAATGTCTATTTGCAATACTTCATAAGAAGCATTTTTGGGGTCCTCAATGAGATATAACATCTTATTTTCACTAGGTAACTTCACAAGGCTTCCCTCAATTGGTATGGTTGCATAAGACATTTCCATTTGCACACTTCCACCCACACTAGCTGCCCACTTCCTGGATAACAACAATCCTAATTTAGCAGGACAATCCACAATTACCACATTCAAGTTAAGTACTTGTCTAGATACGCTGCCAATTGCACAAATAAACCCTTGACACATCCAACAACTAACACCTCTCTTGAATCCATGGTGGTACATTTCCCATAAGCTCTTTATTACTTTGAGATTCAAATCATTCATGACCTCAAAAGTCATTACATTACATGAGGCTCCTAAATCGGACATGCAACTATGTAACAATCAATCCTTAATAATCAAAGTAGTAAAACATGGATCCACATTCACATGAGACTCAACTAGAGAAGTTCCCAAATAAACCTCGGGTGGTTCACCCAATTCCTGCAATGGTTGTGGTTTTTATAATTTTGCAATGGCGGGAGGAACCTCTACATTGTTTACCTTCTTACCCTTGGTGACCTTTTCTTCCTTAAGCCCCAAATATTCAAATGCCATCTTCTTATGCTCAAGGATTTCTAAGCAACTCAACAACAGGGAATAATAATATTGATTTGACTCAAGATTTGGGCTATGTCATAGAGAACATATTCGATTAAGGCGGTATAGGGACGAAGGTTTACACATTTATATGATGGCACAATATTTTTAACACTCTCAACATGGGGAGGAACACGAGTTTTATTTGGAGTGGAAAAGCATTTTCTAGATGCATATTTCTTAGGGGTTTCCTTAGGGATGCTTTGGTAACAATTGGAATTTTTCATTTGGCTTGAGGCCCCGCCCCTTGACAACTTTGCTCCTAGTATTATATTCTTTTTCATGGCCAACTACTGCATTCATTAACAATTGTTTGTCCTCTTATGAAGGAATTCCTCCATCATACTTCTTAATCATTAATGCCCTTAAGTACTCAAAATAATTATTAGGAAACTCAAAATCTTGTACCATATCAATCTCAAAAGCATTAATGGGAGGAAGAGGCAATACCCGGTGAATGTAATCCCAGAATTTTTCAACAATTTTGGCACTCATCACTCAGTTGAGGTTTCTCCCTACTATGAACTTGTAGAGCAATCCATCATGCATGCATCATCATCTGTCTCATCATCATCAACTTCCTCAACTTCTTTATCTTCATCACATGGGCATGTGGCAAGAAAAATTTGTCACACCACTCAATTTAATTTAATTCCTCCACAACAACAACTCTAAAAGTCAAAGGATCGGGCACCAATCTATTTTCCCAAGCTTGGGGCTCGCTATTTCTTGATCCCACAGGCCCCTTACCCCTATCATCTGATCTATGATCACCCCTAGGATGATTTGTAAATATTTCTTGACCTTGTGCTTTATGATGACATTGGGAACTTTGTCCAATTCCTTTCTCTGCTCTGGCTAACTTGTAAGACATTTCTTTAATAGCTCTGATCAGAGTTTTTACAACCTCTTCAAGATTGACAAACTTGTTTGATTGAGGCTTCTCTATATTGATCAGCTTGATACCTTCCCTCTTAGGAGGTTTACCAATTTCTTTAATATCATTTTCAATCTCCAAAGCCATGGTAAAGGCCTACCTTAAAGTTCCTAGGTTTTTTTCCTTTAAATAGTATGCTGCCTTTTTTCCAAATGCATCTGAATACTTTATCATACAAGGTTGATAACATATCCTAAATTTGATATGAAATATTCTCAATGTTTTGTTGAATCTTGTATTGAAATCATGAAAAGATTCATTAGGATTCTTCTTAATATTTTCAAATTCTGATAAAAGAAACCTAGGGTCTATTTTATCTCCATACTGCAATCTAAAAGCATTCTTCATTTATGTCCATGAATCAATGGAGTTGTCTGGAAAAGATTTATACTAGTCCCGTGCATCCTCCTCTAGAGTATGAATAAACAATTTTATGTACACATCCTCAAATTTGATCTCAAAGTCTTCCATCATATTGACAAAAAGCTTTAAGTGCTGATCACCAATAATAGCATTATTTCCTTGAAATTTAAGTAGTCTATTTCTAACATATTGGGGCACTGCATTTAGATATCCAACCATACCTCTAAAATTTATAGGACCAAAGGTACTAACAACAAATGGAGGTCTAGGTGCGGGTTGGGGCATATTGTTTTGAGGAGGTGATCTTACATGAGATACAAAATGATGAGGGACAAGGGGTCTTTGGAACACGGGGTAAAATTTTTAAAATGGATGTTCTCTACAGACTTTTTTTAATGGAAAACCCTATCAACTTTGGAAAAAATAGGGACAGACTGAGAAGCCCACTTATCATACAAAAATAAAGGCCCCTATTAAGTTGGAGGATTAAATTCTATATAAATACTACGATTCAGAATCACTTGAAGAAGAATGGTAATCCTTAACCAAAGGTCGATCAATTTTCACAATGGATTACTCTTTTCTTGATTTTTGATCTCCAACAACTTTCCAAATCCTTCTTCCTTCATAATTTTTCTTTCCCAATTCTGAAACAACCTTCTGAAGGGTCTCTAGAATGAAGAAATATCTTCTTCCTTCCAGCTTTGAAAATATTAGTGATAAATTTCAATTGACAGAGGTTAAGACACTAGAATTTATCAAAAATTAATTCAACATGGAGTCACCACTAAGGATTTTCACCTTAGTTGTGAAAATGTACTAAAATTGATCTATCAAATGTCTGTCAACACTAAATTTATGCAAAGCTTCATAGATATGACCTTCCTTTACCCATATTTAACATTGATGATGTAAATTTAGTGCAATAACCATTGGAAACTGAAAATATCACACAATGGACTTGTAACTTGCACAAATATTATAGATCTCAACAAAGGATGACATTTAAACAACGTATTTACACTTAGATCATGTAAGACACATTACCTAGGTTGTTATGTGTACACATTTGTTCAAATATTCCTCAACAACAAGTGCCATTCGGTGTTGGTATCCAAATTGATTCTCCTTTGCAATCTAAGTAGCATCATAGATATAACAAGAAGCTTAGAGGCTGATAAATCATCATGTATGTCATTTTGTAGCCGGGGCGATTCAAATGGATCTTTATCACTCAGATGTTGGAGAAATGGATAACACCTTCAAAATGATTTGATCTATCCTCACTACTTTAGGTTGTACCTTTCAACCAGGGTGAGAGGACCCATTTTGTAACTTTTTTGGTGAAGAAAAAATGAAGATATCCTTGTTTGCATAAATTTGAAAGGAAACCTTGAGAAAATATGTTCAATGCACCACAATTTAACTCTCATGAGTTGTCACTTCTAAAGAATGGTGATATTTTCTAAACAAGGCTAAGGTTACTAAATACATTATGGAATCCTGATTGCTTCTACATATTTTGGAAGTAGAATTTATTCATTTGTGGACATACAGGGAAAACATGGGTAGTTCAGGTAGGATTCATTGTTTTTGAATAATTTTTGGTGGGAGATTAAAAAGGATAACCTTAATTTTTCAAGATCTTTGAGAAACCTCACAAACATTGGAAAACTAAATGACATAATGCTTGAGTAGCTTAAATATTCCTTCAACCAAAAGGTCTACAAAAATGAAGGCCCATATTTACACGGTTTCACACAATCTACAAGATTTTAACATGAAGGCTTGAGTTAAAAGGCTCAATTAAACACTATGAATCTATGGTTCATCACGTCTAAGATACACTCAAAGACTTACAAACAACCTTTGTCAACGAATGAGAGTAAAGTGATTTTAAATTGTTTATTTCATTACTAGATAAAGGCTCTTCTCATAATGAAATTGCAAATGCCACTAAACCATTGAAGGGATTATATCATGTGTGACTCAAAGAGATTATAATATAATATTCCAATAGGAACAAGAAATACTATTTTCGACATTATGAAAATAAAGCGGACACAAATTTGCCTAATATTAACACAGATTAATTGGATCTCAATTAGATTCAACAAAGGGTAAGGTTTCTTGAACAATCTCAGATCTTTTTAATGGTTGTACACTTGTAACCACCTTGACACGATCAAATCTAAAACATAATATATTAACAGGCTTCTTAGATGGTCTTTTAGGAAGATAGGATTTCTTAGATTTTCTCACACAAATTAACCCCCGACCTTTTGCATCACTAAATCATGCTTTTATAGCACTCAATTTACATCCAAGATTTTCCCCTAAGAAAAGAATATTCGAGGAACCTTTGTTTGTTACATGTTTGATCATGATTTCTCAAAAATGATGTTTAATAGATTTACAACAAAAAGTTGCCAGTTGTTCAAAAAGGTGAATCAATGCAAATATCTTAAACACTATTTTAAGCGGGATCACATTTTCATCCTTCGGGCATGCAACCTCCATCATTTAATACTTTTCCCATTCTTTCCTCTGCAAGTTTGTTCGGCATCTAACTTCTCTTATAATTCACGTTTTGCAAGTTCTGAGAAATTCCAAATTCAAATTATCAACCTTTACATCCCTTGGACTAACAAATTAAGCTCTAAATCTATTCAATTACACTTTGGAGACAAAAAGACAAGAAATTTCATCAAAAACAATGAAAAACAATGCATATTCATATCTCCAGAGTCTTAGAGAAAAATGGCGGAAAAATCACATGCAATGCACAACAACCGCTGATTCCACCCTTTCTCCACTTTAGATTAGAGTCATCCATGTGGAAAAATATGATTCAAAGAGGGCTGGGGGTTCCTTCTACATTTTATAAATTTGAAAAAAATGTGCAATTTTCACATTTTCCCTACCTTTCTACCTTTAAGCTTGACACGTGGCTTAACCTAGGCCATAACAGAGTCGCGAATCAATTACGTAATTTTACCTTTTTTATAAAAAGGAAAAATTTCCAAATTTCCCCACCGCACTCTCCCACTTTTATCTTTTGACGTCGTCCCCAAAGGAACCGCACTTAATCTTATACTTTTACTTCATTTTACCAAAAGCTAATTGTTCCAACTTTGCTCGACGGCACACACCTCCACCGTTGAATTTTCAACATAGACTTTAACTCTATTTGTTTTTCATAAAAGGAAAAATTTCCAAATTTCTCCCGGCACTCCGCCCTTCCACATTTGACTTTTCAACATAACTCAACAAAGGCATTAATTGATCCTTAGTGGAGTCATGACACATTTCAAAAAAATTAACTCCTTTTCACGAAAAGGCCAAAAACTTCAAACTACTTCTCCGACCCACCTTCTCGCTTGTAACATGAAAAATTGCCACGTGTCTTCCTTCGAGGTCAAAGTAAGACTTTTTTCCCTTCGGGGAAGAAAATAAAAATTTGCTTCACCTTTATAAATTTGTCTGGCCAATCAAATCTCAACGGGGCCTGGGCCAAATTGATCTTTTTAAAAAAATTGGAAAAAGTTACAATTTATAAAATAGACCTAAAGTGCCTCATCTAATCAAAAGAGACCACATAGCTAAAGATTCGAGATATAATTTGATGGGGAAAACACATCCGTCAAACCGTAAAATGCAGGGAAATCACCATTTGTGTCCAGAATTGAATTTTTCTTTAAGAAAAAAGAATTTGGAAATGATAAAAGTCCCAAATGTCATCCACAACCATGGAGAAGGATCCTCAATGGCATACAAATGAAGAAAACCTTTCATGCATCCATTCAGGGAAATAGAAGATACGAAAGAGCCCACAGATTGAATAATTTTGAGGGAAAAGTAGGGCGGGATCAAATTAAGCACCAACACTAACCATCCAAAGTGTAAGACATGTGATAAATAAAGATAGAAATAAATAAAGATTGATTATGTGCGTTGTGATTTCTTACGGATCTTTATGATTTAATTGAGCCTACTTAGTTTTGTTTGTCTTAGTCTATCAAATATCTATGTAAATAATTATTACTTTTATACTCACATCTAGGTCTGACTACTTTGGCCAGCCTAGGAGGAGCTCATTTTGGCTCCCTCTATCCATCATGCGCCCTAGGTAACTACATAGGTTTCTAAGCCATTAAACGCCCTGCACTTCCTCCACATCTATGACATACATTGTCACATGTAAACTAAAAATGAATTCTTGAACTGATATAAATCTACGTGTTGTTCTATCAAACACATCCTAAGTTATATTGTATTGTTTGAAATTCATCGTACATGCTTTTACATTACCATATAACTTTAATACTAAAATACATAAGTAGATGGGAAGCTTCTCTGGCAGATTTAATAGTTCCATGCATTGCATGGGATAAGAGGATTTCGTGCATATTAGTGAATGCCAACAACAATTAAAAGCCTACTTAGAATGGCTATTAAGATTTAGTTTCATGATACGAATTATGATGCCACCAAAAGATAAGAAAAGTTGTTGAGAATGTAGTGCCCACTCCTCTTCAACACCTATTTTTCTATGATCATGATTATTAGTTGCTTAGTGACATGGACATTATTATGATATTTTAGATAGCCCATTGTTAGATACTATGGAAATTGTAATTATCATTTGTTTTAGCTTTTGTTATGGATTTTATCGGTATATGGAGGACATTGATAGATATTTCAGTACATGATGATGATTTAGTGTTGTTTTGTTATATGCTGACATCTTGGACTCTTGATAGTGATAATTATGTTAGATGATTGGACTAACCATGTGAGAACATTGATGTTATGATTTATTAATAATGTGATGATGATTTGTGATCAATAGTATGTTTTCGAATACATGAAAGTAGTTTTAATTTGAATTAAGTATGTGAATTGCATGGTTATCATAAAATATCAATTGTGATAGATGGTTATACTTAGGCATAGGGTGATAGTAAATGTTAATGAATATGGTAGAATTGTGATGATTAGTAATTGTAAATAATTTATTTAGAATAGAATTTCTTAACCATGATAATGATACGGTTATGTTGTATGATGATGTTATTTGATAAATGATATATGTGTTTCGATGTTTTGATGTATTGATATGGCCTTGAGGTGGAAGGTGGTATTGTTTTGTTTATTTTCAAGAAACAAAATTGCAATAAATAAATAAGGGACTAGGAGACTAACAATGGAAGAATACCATATGTTTACAACAAGGTCACCTTAGCAAATGTCACATGTGTGTGTATTTTCATTTTCTTGTTATGTTTGGTGGAGGTACATCCAAGGCAAGGAGAAACCTCATAAGTTAGCACGAGTGTTAATGTTATAATTTTCATATTTTATTTGTCTTAGTTGAGTATGTAGTTTTATTTAATTGTAATGTTTTCCCATGTTCTTGTGCTTATTAGTGTGCTCTTGATTTATTAATTAACTATGTAGATTATGCTAATTGGGTGATGTTACTTGTTATCTCACGAAAATGCACCCTAGTTGAGAGATGAAAACAGGGGTTCTAAGATTGCTTTGAATCTCTCACTTTCGTAGATACAATGAAAACACCTCAGGTTTGTGGGTATACCTATTGTTGAGGTGAGTCTTTGGTATCAAGGCTAGTTCCTTTTTGATGTATCCTAAACTTTTTTTTTTGGGTTTTGAGGGTAAAAAAATGACTCTAACTTAAATTGAAAGGGTGATACACCAAAGGTATTGAGGGCTTTGACTAAGTATATGCACATTAAAATTGAGAATGAATTTTTGATGCACGAACTAAATGTTTGTAGTAGAATACTAAGGTAAAACACTTTATGTATTGAGGGAATAAATCACAACAACACAATAAGATAAACATACACACTAATAATATGTAGAAATTACCAGATTTGTAGCAAGGTAAGATGATTAATCAGGGAATTGGCATTCACAAGAATTAATAAAGAGATAAAAACCACTACAAATAATTGGAAGGAAAAAATCAGTTCTCATTCAAGGGAAAATTGACAAAAATTTCTTTATCACTCTTATGTCCAAAAATTCCCCTATGGTGTTTTGCTAATGCACACAATATATAGAAAAATTCTTCACCCAATCCATCCTAAAAATAGGATAACATTTTTACTTCCTAATGGATGTTAATTTTACCCCTTTATCATGAATAAATGTAGGAATAAAAATAGCCATGATAATTACTGAGGCATTAATAGCCTTAGTTACAAAAATAAACTCAAGTCAAATTGCAATTGATGATCTATTTTTAATGAAACTAGATGAATACTTTTTCTAAAATTAAATACTTTCTTGTTGTGCAAGTCTTCTCCAATGTGCATGCAATCTTTGTCTTCTTCTGCTTGATGTGACACTTGCAACTTGATCCACTTGCAATGATAATTTTAGGCACCTTTGCAATTCTACCCCTTGGATGCACATGAAAAAATTAATCTTCTTGTGTGAGAAAAAATAATTCCTTTGTCTTTAATACTTTGCAAAATATTCACCCAATATGTGGGGGCCACTTGCATGCATGTGTACATAATAATACCCTTAAATTTTGTGAAAAATAAGGTAATTAGCATGTCAAAAGCGTCTTTTTGATTCCTGATGTTGACATTTGTGTACATGCTTAACTTTTGGCTTTTGTCTATTTTGTCTTCTAGTGGGTGACATGTAAAATATACTCTTATGCAAGAAAAATATAATTCCTTTAATTTCATTCTTAGCAGAATTATCCAACCATGTGGAGACCACAAAATCTCCCTTTTTGCTTCTTTTGACTTTGGTGTTTGACATACATTATGGTATTTGACAATGTTATGGCTCCATTGGATATTATTTGCTTTACACTATAGTCATGAGCATCCTTTGTGTTATTATGCATGCAATATTCTTCAGGATTTTGGGATTAATCAATGTTTACCTTTTAATCAATCAAGTTTTCACCTTTTAGATTAATCGTGATTCTTTGAATAATACAAGGTCACTTTGATGACATGTGGCATAGACTATAGTATTAAGCATAATCATTAGTGAAAAATATGTCCCCTCATCACATTTCTTTGACCCTTTGTGATTTTGGTAACCATACCTAACCATGGTTGGAATTAGGGTTTTCGAGACATTGCCACATGAATATTTTTGGATGTTTGTTAAGTAAAGTAACACTTCACAAGTTGAGGAAGAAAAAAAAATGAAACCCTAATCATTTTTTCATTTGAAGTTGAGATCCATTTGAGCTAGGTGGACTCTGTTTAATTTTCTTAGCCGCCGATGATTAATTTAGAAACTTTGGTTTCTTTGATTTCTCAACTGTGGGTGGCCATTACTCTTATTATTTATAAGCTTTTTTCTTGAAGATATATGGGTGCCAAATTTAAAGTTCTTTGATATTTTGATTTGGATTTTCTTCTTCAATTCATTTTTGAAAAGTGAACTCTGATTTATTATAATTTTACTAGCCTCCGTATATGAATCTAAGTTATGCATGGACATTTTTTTGTACATTTTTCTAGGAGCTCGTTCTTCTGAGAACCATTTTGGGTCTTTGTTAGTAGCCATGGCAATTTACATCAAGAATTTTTTTCCTCGTGCCCTTTTTCCCTTCTGGGTTAAACTCTGACATTCAGGATTTTGGATTCGTTCCCTCTTTCCCTTTTGGGTTCATTTCTGCCATTCGATATTTTGGGTACTGTGTGAGATGCTCAGCATTGAAAATGATCTGGAGGACATTTTTACTCACCGCAAAACTTTCAGAAAGGTAATTTTGTGGTTTTCCTTTTATATACTTACCACTATAATTAATATTGACTTTATATTGAAACATTGAGGATTGTTTTTATTTATATAGCTCCATTTTTTCATTAATTTCCCGAATCTTGGGTAACTCTAGAATCCTCGTGGAGCCCTATACCTATTTGAGCTAGATCTGATAGCTCACTATTGAGGAAGGTGAGTGTATTCTCCAGCTTTAGTCTGCTATACTTGGATTTTGAGCTCCAATTTTAGTTTTAATTCAAACACATAAGGGTTTTCCCCCCTTTTGTAGTTGTTGTCTTGGCATGACTTTGGAAGCCATAACATATGAGAATTATTAAAATAAGATATTTTCTCTACATCGTGACTCCAGATATTGGTGTTTTGTATTGTGGGTACTCGTATTTTCCTCTGCAAGTCTGAGCTCATTTCGAGTTGAATTCAGATCTATCGTCCTTATTTTCTTGTGTTTTCTTTGTTTCTCCTTTCTTGAATTGATGTTGAAGATTTGGTTTTGCTTAATTCTCCTCAAAATGTGCTTATTCAAGATGGGATTTGGTTTTTCCTGTATTGGGTGTATATTTATCTTATTTTCCTTTCATGTCCTGGTGCATGAGCCATTGATTAGCTTCAGGAGCTCTGAATTTCCTATTTTTAGCTTGAAGTGATGTGGTTTCTTAAAATGTCATGATTTTTGTCATTGTATTACTTTTGGGTCTATATTTAATCGATCTTGTGTGTATGTTAAGAATTGATTGGTTTATGCATATCTCCCTTTGTAATTTTGTGCTCAATTCACTCAGATGTGGTTGTAACTATTTTTCAAAATATGAGGTTCTATATTTCAAGCACTAGTTGTTATGCTTGTACTTACTTTTACAGCTGCTCAAAACTAGAGCTTGTGATGCATTTTCTATTTTCACTGTTATGTTTTAGTTGGATTTTTTAAGTTGAATATATAGGCAAGTTGTTGCAAAGCCCACACAACTTTCTTTCTTCTAGGTCTCTCTACAAAATGGCTTTGTTCTACCCCATATCTGTGACTGCTTCTAATGGATTGCAATATTGTGTTGTTTGATCTATAAGGGATTTTTGAGCTTAGTTTTTATTTCTCCTTGTATTTACCAAAAAATTATGGGTGATGTTATTTTGTATTTCAAGCTTCTAACTATAACCTATATATTTTTGTACTATGGCTCAAGGTAATACACCTTTGTTTTGGTCTAAATGAGTATTCAAAATATTTGCATTATGTTTCACTTATTGCTCCTAAAACTGTGTTTATGAATGCTTATATTCCATAGAATATGAATTCTCATTTAAATATCAAAGACAATTTTGTCCATAACTTCCATCTCCTATGAAATGGTTTAGCTTCACTCATGAATAACATATTTCCCCAATAGGTACAACTCCCTTTATAATAGTGCTTTGAAATGTTTTATATTCGGTTGCATTTAAACACCTTCCTATAGAATTTTTATGGTTATTTATATTTCTAAGATATAACTTGACTCTGCATGAAGGAAGTTGGAAAATTAAAATCATTTTAATGAAACTCTACTAGGAAGATCAGGTAATTTTTAGATCAAAAATATATTTCTTTATCACTCATTTCTTGCAAATACTCCTCCTTCGTAGAACATTTAACGAAGCTTGTAATTTTGTATATCTCATTGTTCCAATTCATCAAAAGGTAGCATCTTGTATTGATAAATATATCTCTGCGTTGTTTCCTCCATTCTTTTAATAATACTGGAGTTTGAATGCTTGATGAATTGTAATTTCAGGGCTATACTTCGTCATGATATATATTTCCTTTTTTGTATGACTTACTATAATAATGAAGGTCGTTTAGATTTTCATTTTACTTATGAGGATTTGAGGAATATTTACCTTGTTCGTCTGCTTCTACTCATGTTCTTTAGAATCATAATGGCCATTCCGAGTCTTTGAATAAGAATACATTTATTTTTCCTTAACATGGATAACATAAAACATTTGTTGACTCTTATTACTATGCAAAACTAAAACTTTGCTTCCTAGTATTATTGCTTTACTTTGTTCTATGACTTGAAAACTAAAACCTATATTTTGTTGTGAAATTTTTCATTTTTGTTGACACTTAAGATGTCACATATCTTCCTACCTTCCATGATAGTGATTATTCACATATGTTGATGAATCTATTCAATTGTTGAGCCTCTTCCAAAATTGTACTCTGTACTTTGAGTTCTCTATACTTACTGAACCATCTTAAAGAAAATTGTCACAAAAATAAGACCTACATCATCTCTTGTCTTCCTTAATAACATTTCTTTCTATTTATTTTTTATATGTCATGTTTTCTATTATACCCATGGATCTCTAAAATTTTTATACTTTCTTTTTTAGAATTTCATGTATCTTATCTATAATTTCTTTAAAGATTCGATTACTTGAACTGTACACACATGGATATAGATAAAACTAAGAGCTTTAACATTATGTATTGTAATTCTATAGGTACTTGTTGATGAGAACTAGATATAAGGATGAAAAGTTGAAGATGAAGCAATCGAAGGAACACCGAGAGAACCAACCGAATCGAGCAATTATGGGTTTCTTCTCTCTCCATTTGCTTATAGTTTTAAGTATATGCATCTTTATTTCAAGTACATATAAGTTACATTTAACAGCTTGTGTTGGAAACATTGAATTTCTTAATGAATAAATGACATTAATTTATGTAATTGAGTTGTAAACTTCTTTCTGCATTCAAATTTATAATATGTATTAATTGTATAACGAAATGAACAGCTCAATCACATAATTTAAATGTATTTGAACATGTGTAAATATTCAATTTTGATGTACCTGTAACTTAATAATTAACTCTCTTTCATGTAAATTGTAACTCTATTTACTGCTCCTGAATTTAGCATTTCACCTAAACTTTGATTCATTTCTTCATCAAGGCAATGCATTAGTCCTTCGGGGCTTTTGTGTTTCCTTGTTGAAGACAAACATGGAATGAAATTCTATGTGAGGTGTTGCATTTTGTAACATCACACATAGCCTAATATTACATATAGTTAATCAATTTTGAAACTAAAAGTACAATAAAATGCTAATGCATCCCCTAGTTAGGTCCATTTCATCAATGTCTTCCATCGTAAAAAAATTTTCAAGTTGCCTATTTTTTGCACAAGTGAAAAAATGTCAATAGTGACAACGGGGTCAATGAATGTGTTAGATATTCCTCACTTCCTTCATGATTTTGGATGGATTTTATTTTGTTTTGTATACCCATCCCCTTCATCAAAAATCAGATTTGGGCTTTGAGCATATTTTATGAGATTTGTGGGACAAGTTTTACTTGTCCCATACCCATTAAACTCTCCCACCAACCCAACCTATGATATGAGGGGTAAAATTTAGCCCCTATTATGTGTTTTTGAAGGAAAATAGGCAATTAATTCTACCCCTTTTCCTAACCCTCTTAATTATGTCCTTAAAACTATAAAATGGTGCATAGTTTGTGAAAATGAAAGTTTCATACCTTCACCTTACTCATTTATGGAGTCTTGGATTATGTGTTTGACTTATGAGGTGGATTGGGGAGAAATGATGTGGCATCCTACATGGAGCCAACTCACCATCCTCTCCACCATTTTCTATTTGTTAGAGTTTTTAGTTGTTTTTGGGGTTACTTGCTTGGGGAATTTTTTTGGGAGTTTGCATAGGAGTTGTTTAGCATTGTGAAAAGAAGTGATAACTTTTTTTCTTGAAGGATTGAAGGATTTTGCAATGGAAAAGTAGGCTCTAATGCTATGTATTTTAGAATTCTTGTTTATGTTTTGTGTTGTGAATGTATGAATGCATGTGATTTTTCTATGGATTTGGGTAGAGTTGGCCATAAGGATGGTGTAGGGAGAGAGAAATGGAGCCATTTTTGGAGGTAAAAGGGAGTGTGTGAGGATTTTTTGGAGGGAGTGTGGGAAGGGTAATCCACCTATGTGGAGTTAAAAGGAAACTATATCATTTGTATCTTTTAAAATGGAGAGATAAGGAGTTTTGTGTGTATGTGATTTGTGTTAGTGCACTTGGAGGCATTGGGTGGACCCCTATCCCACTTGGGAGGCATAAGGAGATGGATACCATATTCTTTTCTCCTTTGGCTCAACTTGAATCCTATGCGTATTACATAATCAAGGGTTTATTTTTTGTCTTATTATTTGTGGTTGTGGATTTTCTTGTTTTGTGTGAGTGTCATATGTTGAAGCCATTTGATGAGGGTTTCAATGGCTATGAGCACCCTTTGAGTCTTCTAGTTTTGGGGCTTGGTGGAAAATGAGAAGGTTGGTGTCACCTTCTCATTGGATTAATGTTGGTAGGTGGGTGTTTCCTAGCTCCCTTTCTATGTTGTTTTGGTGGAGATGGAGGATAAAGAGAAGTTATAAAATAAATCTATGGGATGGAGTTGTAGTTGTGTATTTGAAACAAAAATAAAATATATGTTGTAAAATGCAGTAAGTTGTCTCCACTTTTTGTGGAGGTTTTTTCGCACTTACCTTTTAAATTTTGACTTTCTTACAAAAGAGTTATTCAAATATAAAATTAACTATTAATTTGTAAAATGTAAATGGTTGAAATAAGATCATGTGGAAGTGCCATCTTATTCAAAATTTATTTGTTTTAAAATCTATAATTTAATTTGAAATTGTGCTTCCTTGGATTTAGAAATAGATTAAAGTATATAAATGTGTTTCCTTTTTGTAATGTTCTTGTCATGCCTCAATGGTGAAATCATTGATTTATAGTCTATATTTACATTCTAATTTTATAGCAAGTTTCAAAATTAAACAACCATTATATACTTATTATTATGATGAAATATCTCCTTTTTAGTTGAAATCTAAGAAACAAGTTATTTTCATGCTTGTGTATTTTATCTATATAACAATTGGTCCAAAAACTACATATGTGTGTGGGGGCACACGCAAGCACGGCACACGCACATGTGCACATGCTTATTTATACAAATGTGTTGATTAAATAATTTTAAAACAATAGTAAATTAGGAATATATATATATATATATATATATATATAAATCCTTATATATTTATATTTATAAACAAGTTTGTAAATATATAAATATAAATATATATATATATATATATATATATATATATATATATATATATACATAGAAAACTTGGTTCATACTTTGTTTTAATGAAAATATATAAATAATAATAACATTATTATCATGTGGGAAGACTTCCCCATACTATTAGAACTTAATTAAAAATAAAGAAATTATTTATAGGATTTTCCACACCCCCAAGCCTGACCTTGTTTGACTACACCCACCGTACCATACAGTGATTTTCACACCCCACAACCTTGTTTCTATGGAAAATAAATACAACCAAATACAACCCCGCATATAATATATATATATATGGAAAATAAATACAAAAAAATGTATATATATGTGTGTGTGTGTGTGTGTGTGTAAACCAATTTATATACAAAAATATACATTTTAGAAATATTAATAACACTCGAGATATATAAATATATATGTATATGTGCTATATGCTATATATATATCTCTGTGTGTGTGTGTGTGTGTGTGTGTGTGTGTGTGTGTGTGTGTGTGTGTTTATTACCCAAATTGGATTTACCTGGTAGTGAAACAAAATAACAATGAGGGTAAAAAAACCCACAACCAAAAAAACCTAATAGATCTTTCCAAATTAATAAAAAAAGCTATATATTGCAAACCCTCTAAAAGGCAATACAAAAAAAAAAATCAAAGGATTTCATGGGAAGAAATTCTCCCTTTGTTTGTTGATCTTGATAAAAATAACCCCTTAGCTTCTATATACTCTAATGGCATCCATCTTCTCCTAACTAAATGAGAGAAATTAGGAAAACAAATGAATAAAAGGGAAAACATAAGGATGTTTAGGGATTTTTAGGAAAACCTAGAATCTAAGGGCTCTTATTGATCTAATCCAAGGGTGGAGATTAGACCCTACACTTTTTAAGTTGTAGGTATTTTGATGGGAATAGATGTTTATTATGTGTATGGGTATTTAATTAAAAGGATACCTAGAACACTTCATACATGGGTAGTGGTAGGTCTAGGTTAGGTTGTGACATATTTTATTTATGGGTAAATAAACAAATAATGTGCATGGGTGTTTTAATTAATTTATGTAAGGGAATTTAAAGGATTAAAATTAAATGTGTAGGTAAATAATTTAAATGTGTAGCATGGGTGTTATGTACTTATGGATATAAAACTAAAGTCAACTTTGGAAATGATTTGTTTTGATAAATGAAACAAGAATTTAAATGGACAAACTAAACGAGAATTGTTCAGAAATAACTAAAGAAAATTAATGGGAGTTAAGAGGAGGATTTAACTCCATAATAATTTTGGGGAATTAAATAATAGTATTTAATTATTAATTTGGTTCTGACTCCTTTAAGGTAGTATAGAATTAATAAATGAAAAGTTAAATATGTGTGCCAATACTTTAATAAACGTAATACATGTATGTTACACAAAAAAAATTCCGTAATTTTTTTAAGTGATTAATGAAATTTTGACATGGTTTAGTGCGTTAGGTTTCGGGCATTATAATTTTGACATGGTTTGGTGCGTTAGGTTTCGGGCATTATAAGGTTCAAATACTTAAACCTCTGAGCCTAAAATATTTAAAAGATAAGAAAATTTGTTCCTATTATTTTACCCACCTATGTGTGTGTCATGTCGATCCTGGCTATCGGGAAATGCTAATTTGGTTTCATGCTCCTATGAAATTCCTGAGTAATAAGAATTTGGTTCCTTGCAAAGATGTTGGTTAATGGGTTCCTAGCTCATGGTTATGGTCGTGTGATGGTGTGACCTTGTAGATACCCTCCCTTATCTGGATTTTTATTTTATTTGGTCCAACTCTTAGGAATTAGTGCTAGAGGTAATGTTTAGGGGCCATATGGAGGATATTCAAGATTTATTAGCCATTTAAAGCTCCCTTTTCTTAAGTGGTTAGGAGAGTTGGGTATATTTTTTTAAATTGAAAAATTTGGTGATCGTTTTCACTTTGAGGACTTAATCCCCATATGGGAGAGTAGATATCATGACATGATGTCACATTAGATCTCGTTTTGTATGTATATTCGAGATGTGATTCTGATGTATAGTACCCCTACCGGTGGCCCATGAAGGGAGACAAAGTGGTAGTGATGTAGATATTTTATGTGTTCTATATTTGTAAACTTAAAAGCTTTTATCAAGGACTAGAATTTTATTTTAATAATTTTTTGAGAAGCTCTAAGGCTCTTCTTATTATTTTGTCTTATTGTGAGATTTTTGAGGATTGAAATGTGGCTACTTAGCCATTTATTTTTATCTCCAATATTTCTTTTATTTTATCTCTGTTTGGTGACAGAGCATTTTTTCCTCGAAGGACACTTGGCTAAATTTCATCAAGAATGTTACATTGTTTTCTTCTTGTTTACTAATAAGCTAGTTCTATTTTGTTTGTATTGTGTTGTCTCATCATATCAGGGTACACCGTAGGTTTCATGACTATTTTACAATGTGATTCAAGTCCTACCTTCACAGGGCTCTACATGTCTAGATCCTTAGAGTGACCCTCTTCATGCTCATATTTTCCTAGGTAGAGGGCTCTCTGTGTCCCGTACTATAGTTTGTAGTTTTGACAGTGATTATGTTTATTCTTGCACCTGGTATGAGTTTTCTCATTGTCAGGATACATGTGATACTCACTATGAACTTATGGATTGTTTATGGGACAGACTAACTCTTTAATAACTATGGGTTTCTAGCGGACAATGTATTGTTGGGATATGAGGGTCTACTGATGGGAATACTAGAGATTCTAAATTTGTTCCTTTGGTTTATTTTGAAAAAATTCATTTTTTTGAACTGTAAGTACCTTTGGTAAATTTTAAAATACTTAATTTCCTACAACATGGTGCTTATTTTAGTATTGATGACCCATAGATAGATATATCTTTTCTTTTCTCTCAGTTGTTTGAGGTATACCACACTATAATATTTTGGTATTGAGTGTGTGATTAGGCATATATAGATGCTTTTGGCATCCCTTTTGAATTTTCACTTGAGGACATATGATTTATTAGATCCTAGGGGTCTAACCTTAGTTGTGTTTATGTCATGCTTCTTCATCTAAGGCTATAAATCTTGTCTTAGAGGCTATGTTTGGGTAAATCAATTAACTTCCTCTTGATATTTTGATGTCCTCTTGGTGAAGAAGAGTGGTGTCTATGGGGTTATACCCCCTTTTTTTGTCATCTTTGTTGCTTCATTGAGGATACCCTTGTGGAGGTATAAGTGTTTTGAAAATCTCTTCTAGTGAACCTATTTTTGGTTTAAACAGTAAATATTGTTTTTTTCCCTCATACTTGACCTAAAATCCTTTAAATCATAAAAGAAAATTTATGACTTCTTAATGTACACCTTCATCGTATCTCTTATTGAGACTTGTGGATAATCACATGGATTACATCGATGATGCATGTAACTCTTACGAAAACTCTTATAAACTTGGTGTGTTCCATTTTGGTTAGTGACCTCTTGGTTTCTTTGAACTTATTACGGCAATAAGGTTGGCTCCTTCTAATCATTAAATTAAATTAGTGTTGTGATAAACTTGAGAATATTAGAACTCCAATTGGGAGGTATGTATTATCTAAGATTAATAAGTAAATTGGGACATCAAGAAGATTGTTCTTTAGTTTAACCTTATAGTTTAATATAAGAAATAAAAACTATGTGAAAAAAACAAAGAATCCTCTCATACACTCCTAGAAGTAAAATGCATAATTTTTCACCCATATAGAATGGCGAGATATCGTTCTAGCATTGGTAATGAGCCTTAATGACAAAAGAGATGGGATATCATAATATAAGGAATGAATTTATTAGAAAACTTATAATAAATATGCTTACCAAACGTAACTATAATTTGTGGTTTATAAATTATAATATGGAACGGATAATTGAATGGTATTAATAACAAGTAGAGTGTACAAATAAATAACCTTGATTGTATAAATTGTTATTGCATAGCCTAATTTTTATACATGACACAATCTGAATGGTTGAGATAGTTAAAATGTTTCCATGAGCTACTATATGAGTATCTAATCTCAATTGCACCCTAATATTTTGGGTTGTGAAATGGTTGAGTACTTCCCATACCTCCCTTTGTTATATCAAACAACAAACATATGTATAATGTTTATAACAAAATTTACATGCTAGGTCATTTTTTTGGACCTTTCACTAGTTAGTAGGCTTTTTTAGAAGTATTCATAAGGATATTATCACCTTATTAGAATGGATTGATTGTTATATTCATATTAGTTCACCCTAAGTCCATCTTTCCAATGGGGAAACTTTATTAACTTTTAATGGTTTCCATCTATGATGAATAGTGGAGTACCTTATTGATAATGATGTGTTCTAGAGGTGGTTTACTCCCTTGAACATAAATGTGTGTAATCCTCCTTAATGGAGCATTTCAGGCCTTCATACCCTTGTTATTTTAGATCAACATGTGTATGATTTTTGACCTTTAGGAATGATTTTATATCTCCAGTTCAAGAGAGGCACCTATCTTGTGTTTGGAGTAGGCCATTAGCGACCTAGGCTTATTAGCAAGCTTAGGAAGAATATGTTAAGGATATGAAGGAATTTTGGAATGTTCCTTTAATTTGGGAACATGATTTTTTTCCCTTTTCCTTTGGGAAGGATAAGCAAGTGGGTTTCTTTCGTAAGTTTCTACAAGAATGTTTGGTGTGTTGCTCTAGTAAATTACTAGTTGGACCTCTCTTGTTGCCTATTTTCTCCTAGGTCTCTTGAGTGTTCCTATGTGTTATAATATTAATATTTTGTTTTTTAATATTCTTTTGAGCTAGGGCGGGTTTAAAATTAATAAATTTCATTTTTTTATATAGAGAGAATGGTATCTCTTGTGTCGATATGATAGTATGGGAAAATATTTCCTATCACCAAAAAATGGAAATGTTATCTAATTGATTGGGTATTCTAAATCAAGATTAGTGGTTATGTTACGATATTTGGGTAAGAAATAAAGCTATGGAAAAATTGTGGCCAAGATCATGTTTAGTGTTACCATGAAAATTTAAGGGAGTTCTTCGAATTATATAAAGTACTTCCAATGAATAGTCTACTTTCTTGTAAACGATTTTGTTAAAATTAGATGTTTTCCTTGTTGTTAAACCTCGTTTTCGATTTCCTTCAATTTGTTATCCCTATAAGAAGGTGTGGTTTCTCGTGTAATTTAAATTCATGATTGGTAGTTATTTTTTAAATAACGAACTTTGAACCGTAATTTAACCTAAGTGGAGTTCCTATCCTTCCTTTTTACCATATGCAACACCCATGAGTGGTTATGTGGACACCTTATGTACATAATTTTCCTATTCTTCATTGACCTTAGTTGTCATTCATTGGGATTCCATAAAAAATTTATTTTTAAATGTTCAGTGTTGTAACTTGGTTAACCTTGTAGAGATTATTCTGTATGTTTGAATGCTAACAATCTTATTGGGATGAGGATGAGTATTTATGCCTAATAGTAACTTTTCTCTTTGTAACAGTGTTGGACTAAACTTGGGTTCTAAGTGAAATATTTTTATTCGAAGTAAAGAAACCTCATGGAAGGTGTGACTTCTATTTGTATGCATTGATTTCCCTACCTCTTTCTGTGACTTCCAGGAGGAAGTCAAGTCTAAGGGGAGGGGGATGTAGTGCCCACTCCTCTTCGACACCTATTTTACTATGATCATGATTATTAGTTGCTTAGTGACATGGACATTATTATGATATTTTTGATAGCCTATTGTTAGGAACCATGGACAATATGATTATCATTGTGTTTTAGATTTTACTATGGACTATATGGGTATATGGAAGACATTGATAGATATTGTAGTACATGATGATGATTTCATGTTTTTTTGTTATATTTCGATCTCTTGGACTCTTGATAGTGATGATTATGTTAGACAATTAGACTAACCATGTGAGAACATTGATTTTATGATTTATTAATTAGTTGATGATCACAGGATCGGTAGTATGGTGTCGAATACATCTAAGTAGGTTTAAATTGCTTTAATTATGTGAATTACATAGTTATCATAAAATATGAATTGTGATAGATGGTTATACTTAGGCATAGGGTGATAGTAAATGTTAATGGATATGGTAGAATTGTGATGATTAGTAATTGTAAATAATTGATTTAGAATAGAATTTCTTAACCATGATAATGATACAATTATGTTCTATGATGATGGTATTTGATAAATGATATGTGTTTTGATTTCGTGGAATATTGATATGGCTTTGAGGCTGAAGGTGGTATTGTCTTGGTTTTTGTAGGAAAAAAATCACAATAAAAAAGAAGGGACTAGGAAACTAACAATGGAATAATACCAAATGTTTACAACAAGATCACCTTGGTAGTCGTGTGTGTGTGTGTGCATTTTCGGTTTACTTTTTATGTTTTTTGAAGGTATCATAGAGAGGAGAAACCTCATAAGTGACCATGATTTGTGAATGTGGTAACTTTCTTTCGATTTATTTGTCTTAGTTAAGCATGTAGTTTTTTTGAATTGTAATGTTTTCCCATTTTCTTGTGCTTATTAGTGTACTCTTGATTCAGTTAATTAACTATGTGGATTATGCTAATTGGGTGATGTGATAATGGGGGAAATGAATGTGTTAGATAGTCCTTACTTCCTTCATGATTTTGGATGGATTTTATTTTATTTTTTGTACCCATCCCCTTCACCAAAACTCAGATTTGGGCTTTGATCCCATTTTTGTAGGTTTTAGGGATAAGTTTTACTTGTCCCATACAGCTTGAACTCTCCCACTAACCCAGCCTATGATATGAAGGCTAAAATTAAGCCCCTATTATGTGTTTTTGGGAATTAATACCACCCATTTTCCTAACCCTCTTAATTATGTACTTGAAATTATAGAATGGTGGATTGTGTGTGAAAATGAAAGTTTCATACCTTCACCTTACTCATTTATGGAGTCTTTTACTATGTGTTTAACTTGTGAGGTGGATTAGGGAGAAATGTTGTGGCATCCTACGTGGATCCACCTCACCATCCTCTCCACCATTTTCTATTTGTTATTAAATTTACTTGACACTTTTAATTAAATTCCTAACACCTTTTGATAATTACATACCTCCTTAAAATAGTTATATTTCCATCTAACACTAAACATTCACAACTTTAAATGAAATCACTTTAATTGATCAAATACCCATTTAATCATACTTACACATGCACAACTAATAATTAAATCCCCTTAATTAAATATCCTGAATTAATAAAATATTCCATACCTATGAATCTCTCTTAAGGGCTCCATGAATAAAATTTATGTATCCAAAATTATAAACTTCATTAACATGATTTACCCACTTTACTAGGGAGGAGGATTGAATCGCATCCGTAGGATTTATTCAATCCCCTCCATTAATTTTGAGGTATTCTCCTCTAACCCTAATTTTCATTAAGAAGTCATATATATTTAATTTTATACCCTAAGTGCCATCATTTGCATAAGTAAAGCTACAGGAGGCAAAAATAGAAGAAAGGGATTGAGATGAGAAACTATGTTGAAGGGGATATCACATAGTCTACAATGAGAGGATTTTGCTTCCCCATTTTCATTTTTTTCAAATTTATCTTGGTTCAGTAGTGTTTCAATAATCCATTCTTGTATATTTAAGTTTCTTCTACGAGATTTCTCTTTTTTAGGGTGTTTATCCTTGTATAAATTATTTTGTTGCATAGATGATACCAGTGCTCATTGGGGTATTTTATCTATTTGAAAATATCGGTAATGGGTCGATCTTAAGAATACACATGTTATTTTTGTTAAATTACACTAAAATTATATGTAGAGGTATATAAATGGATATATACATAAATATGTGTATATATCCATATATATCCATACATATACTTGTTGGTGGATCTCATTAATTTGTTTATTACATTTTTCAAAGATTAAGATTCAAAAATGACATTTCAAGGTCGAATTCTGACCTATATTTGAAAATACAAACTTTACAGGGTGATCAAATTCAATTTGCTAACCGTTGCTAGTTATGACAAGTCTCATCGACTCCGATTACATTAGTCGACCTCAATCAATGAGGATATAAAATTTTTAATAAAAGGGTTTAGATACACATAAGCATATATATATATATATATATATATATGATATGTATATACACATGCGTTGACATACATGTCTAATACTGAGACTAAAACATATGTTTACAACCAAATACATCTAATTTGGAGTTTTAACCAAGTATGTAGGGAACTTCATTTTATAGAAAGAAAAAACACAGTGTTATCTCCCTATTTGTACTTTCATTCGGACTTAAATATTGGTTTCATAGTACAATATACATTACAGACATTTACACATTTGTTTTCTCTTTGAGAAGAATGTAGTGAATAAAGGAAACATTTTCATCAAAATTATAAGGAGATAAAGTAGGAATAAAATCCCTTCCAAACAATACAGTGTTTTATTATTTACAAATAGAACTTTTAAACCTTTACAGATCTCTGCCTAATTCATAACATTCCTTAAAGGTAGATTTCTAAAATGACTTTCCAACTAATTTTCAGACTAAAAGTATGCACAAATTTCTAAATAAACTCTAAGAAACACAGTCCTCTCCAACTTGACATTATATAAACAAAAATTATCCAAATTTAAGATAATACAATCCCTTTAAAATTGGCTTTAAATAAGGACAAATTTACAATAATTTAAGCATTACATTCCTTATAATTTTTCCTTCAAATACAACAGTCTCAAAATGGTTTAGAAACACATATGTAATTTAAATCGAAGTGATACAAGCCCTCCACCAAAAATGATGGAGAAAATATGACAAATATCTTCCAAAGGAATCCTATAACTCCACCAAAACTGCAACTTCTCCATCACATATTTTGCACACCAACAAAGGAGAGAGAGCTAGGCAACACTCTCCTCCCAACCAAATATCAATGAAGGGGTGAATTCATTCCCCTTCATTGACCCCGAGCTCCAACCAAGTAACAATGAAGATATTTCACAACCATGAAAATAACAAGGGCTTCCACATAAAGACATACACACACAATAATTTCTTGCAACATAAAAAAACAACAACAAGAAACCTATAATTTTCTTTCCATAATTCACAAAGGATCATTCTTACAACCAAAAGGAGAGAAGAAAAATGGGAAACCACTAGTTACCTCCGAATTTGGTTAATTTTCCACCTTGAAACCTCCAAAACTCCATCATACACAATCTCTTATGCCTCCCTTAAACTCTTATGACTCCCTCAAGTAGATTTTAAAAAATAATTAAGAATTTTCCCCTTATCCCTCCACAAGGTGGAACACTCTTCCCACAAATCCCTCAAATATTCACATAACTCTTATACCTCCCTCATGGATCCCATTTTCTTCCTCCCTACACCTTCTTAAGGAAAACTACCCAACCCAATCCATATACATACATACATTCAACAATTTTACATTCCATAAAAATTAAAATCAAGAAATCAAAAGATCAAGATCCTACATTTCCATTTGTGGCACCTTCACTTTCCAAGAAAAACAAGACTTCAAAATCCTTCACCAAAACAAGAAATTCCCAAGCAAGCACTCTCAAAATCCAAAATCCAAGTAAAAACAAGTAAAACCAAGTAACCCCAACATCATCCAAAAGATGAAATTAAATATAAAAGGAGGGAGAGGTGATGTGGCTCCATGTAGGATGCCAACTCATCTCCCTCAAATCCACATCAAAAAGCTCACACAAAGACCAAAGCATAATTAAGAGGTAGGTTGAGGATATGACATTGCCAATCTTACACACAAGCTCAAATTACACATTTCAAAACTAATTTAGTAGACCAAGAGAAAGAGAGCAATGATTCCATCTATTCAACAAAAATGTCATTATTAGGGCTAAATATGACAGATTAGTCATAGGTATGGTTGGGGAATGGAATAAAAGAGTGTGGGACTAGTAAAAATTGTCCCAAAAGCCTTCAAAATTGGATTACTTAATACCCACAAAATTTCACACACGAAACCCAAAACCAAACAAAAATTATACTAGAAAATTATGGAATAATTTTTTTTGTTAAAAGATGAATGCAACGTTTAGCTAAACCCTTAGTTAATAACCGATCGTCACAAAATTAAATAAATAATAATATTAAATAAAAGAATTGATTAAGTCTATGGTTGGGTTTAAAATATTTCATTCAATTAATCCTAAATTAATTTAATACCTAGGTTTCTAAGGTCATGCAAAGATTTAATAATTAAAGACCAAGTCAAAATAATCCCTTTCAAAAACACAAAGCTAATTGTTTAATTATCCAATATAAAATTATTTTAAACTAATAAGGAAGAGTTTAATTGAATTAAAACAAAATAAAAAGATATAACTTAAAGAACTTTAAAACTACACAAGTGGCCCCATTCAAAAGGGAGACCCATGTGATCAAATGATCACCTTGCCTACCACACCTAACTTCAGTATGAGACATTTTGCACCATTGGATGAATCAAATCTACGCCATTGGATGAAGGAATTAAAAACAAACCTATAAATACTTAAGGAGTTTATTCTTTTCTTTTGCTCATTCCTCTCATATTGGTTTTATAGGTTAGGGAAAATGAAAGAAGAGGAAGCCATGGATGTGGAGGTCAAACTTGGGATTGATACAAACATTCCCAAAACTTATTTATTTTATTTGTTATTATTTTCTATTCTTCCCTATCCAAGGGATTGTAAATTTTCTATTTTCTTATGAGCATAGTTGAAGTGTTAACATTTATTTTCTATTGTGAATGTTATAATTTTAAATACACACACACACACACATGCATGCATGCATACTTGGGTGTATATATATATATATATATATATATATATATATATATATATATATATATATAATATACAATATATATACATAATATATATATATAATCCGAAATAGAAATATAAACATGTATATATATATATGAATATTATTTAATATGTATGAATTTTCGTGGATGTACATTTATTAGTTACAAAGACTACTAAGGTTTCATTTACATGTGTCATGCATAGAGGAAAATATTTGTGGGGTTTCAATTCCCACCCGCCATACACATGAATAAAACCAACGAGAGGGAGAAGAAGCCGACCCCACCCCCTATCCCATTAAACAATGGGGTGAGGGGTCGGGTTGAGACCCCTACCCACCCCATTTTCTTTCCTTTACAACAAATGTGTCTAAGCCGCTTCAAAAAAAAAAAAAACTAAACCCCCATATATGTTTTCTTTCCTTTTTATATATTAATTTTTAATTAATTAAAGAATTTTTATAACAACTTGTTTATTGTGAGCAATAATAATAATAATTATTATTATTATTATTAATTAATTAATGAAAATCATAACAATAATAATAATTATTATTGTTAATAACTATTTATTAATAAAATAATAAAAATAATATTAGTATATTTACCATGTTGATATATTTATAATATTAAGAAAACTTTGACTTATATAAAATTTCCCCCTTTTTTTGTGTTTGAGGCAAATATTAGACTCATATACAAATAGAGAAGAATTATAAAATATCTTTATAAAGCTAACTTAACTAAAGTTACCTTTTAGTATAAATGTGGACATATAAATATATTTTTGTTTTGTTAAATTTACCTAATGTTAAGTTATGCCAATTGTGAGTTTTATTACACAATTTATGACACAAAGTTATAGTAAAAAAATGCTTTCATTAATTCTTATAGCTTTAACTACTATTTCCTTCAACTAGTTTAGTAATACATTTATAGTTACAATGCTTCAACTTTATTTCTTTTAGGGGAACAAAATAAGCATTCCATTTCACAAGTAAGAGAAACCAAAAAATACTTATTTCCTTCAAAATGAAGTCTATCAAAATTTACAATATTTTTGGGAATGAAAGTATGCATATTTTAAAAACAACAATGAACTACTTAACTTAAAAGGAATGTATATTCATTACCTCTATATTCAACCCTTCCATTCACAAGGACAATATAAATCTTGATAATTTCTTTCATAAAACTACACATATGAGGTTTTAATTTTTTAAATCCACACTCTCAAAATAATTTAGAAGATAAAAGGATTTCCAAGAATACAACAAATTTCTCACAACTTTACAACTTATAAAATTACAAACCTCCAATCAAGTGGGAGTAAAGGAACATGAACAATTTTCACAAGGATATACACAAGAAAACCTTCAAGTCTTCAATATGAATGCCTCTTCACAATGGTAGTTCCAAAACTTGCCTTCTTCCAACTTCACAATGCGATCATAAAACAAGGAAGGGGGAGTAGGAAACGCTCTCCGCCAAACCTTAAATCCATTAAGGGAGAAGTCATCCCCTTAATGGCCCCCAAGCCCCAACCAAGGAACCATGAGGAGCATTGAGCAACAATGACAACTTGGACAAGGTGGCTTCACAACAAACACATACAAGGCATTCAACTCAACCATGACAACATAATCCACAAGATTACAATTTCACAACAACACAAAGGTTTGAGGATAAAACCAAATAGAGCAAGGGTTATGGGAGACCACCTCCTTATGCCTCCCAAGTGAAGTGGGAGTCTTACCCTAAGCCTCTAAGTGCAAAAAAATCACACAAAATCCTTATCTCTCCCTTGCAAGCATGCAACAAATCCATGAATTCTTTTTCTCTCCCCATAGGTAAGACTCCCATTCACACTCCCACCAAAATCATGCCTCACATAAAATCCATTTTCCCTCCCCAATGGTCACATAAACACTTCTCACACACCCAAATAAGGTGAATTATCAAACCAACCCACAAAAACACCATCACAAGATTAAAAAAACAATTTTAACACACAACATTGCTTACAACAAATAAAATAACATATTAATAAAAGTTGGAGATCCTACCTCTCCATCAAGATCCAAGAAAACCTTCACAAGACTCTTCAAATCCAACCCAAGAAAATTCTAAGAACTCCAAAATCTCCAAAATCCCAAAGTTCACAAGAATCAAAATGAGCAAGTTACCCCATTCCAACAAAACTTACCAATAAATAGAAATTGAATGTGAGGATGATGAGGTGGCAATTCATATAGAATTTCACTTCATCATCTCTCATCCCCACACTCAAGTCAACACACCAAGACCAAGAAACATCAATACACAAGTAAGGACTATGACAACCCACATGGCTCAAAACTTGCACACCATGCTTTCAAAGGACATAATAAATTGGGGTAGAAATAAAGTGTAATGATTTTCCTTCTCTTACACTAAAAATGGACAAAGAAGTCAAAATTAATCTTCCCAACCCATAGGTAGGGTTGTTGGGTCAAATTAAGAGGCATGAGACAAGTCTTGCTTGTCCCACAAGTCTCTAAAAGTGCCCCCCAAGTCAAAATCCGAATTTTGAACTTGGGGTGGAGTAAAACACTCCCAAATCAACATAAATTTTACTTACACAAGGACTACACAATCTCATCATAGCTATTTGTCACATCTCTAATTTTCTTAAAGAAAACAAGAACGGTTAAGTCTAATAAACACACATTTACACATGATAATAAAGTGAATTTTTTTCCAAATTTTAAATAATGAAATAAATAAATATGCAAAAAAAGAAAGGGACAAATTCACCCCATGGCCAAATGTGAAATCACCCCCATTAGGAGACTTCCCAAACAAGACATGTCACACACAAAAGTCACATTACACTTGAAATTTGGCCTCATTGCTCAATGCCTGACATCCTTCCATGGTTGGTCCCCTATCCCCTTTAATGTATGCGATAAAATTCCTGCACACAAAAAATTACATGTTTTGCCTTTTGGTCGTATTAACAACATCAAGAATTCATGTATATATAGCTCAATATTCATCATTCAACATTAGAAATTCTATTATCCATCAATATAAAAAATATAACCCTAACATCCATGTGATTACAATTATATTCCATCATCCCAAAACATAACATATCAGGTATAAAATCCACATCATGAAAATCAACATATATCCAACTATCTAACATCACTATCTAGTGCATCATAATAAAATATAAACATCATAGTGTCAATAATCCACATATCAGTATAATCTATCATCTACTAATCAATGTATCATAATCAAATGTCTAAACATCAGTCCAATAGTATCAATATCAAGATAGAACAATGTCGAAGAGGAGTGGGCACTACATCCCCTCCCTTAGACTCAACTTCCTCCTAGAAGTCACTGGAATAGATGAGGAAACTGAGCTCACAAAATAGTGGCATCCTCCCAAGTGGCTTGCAGTCTCATACCTATCCCACTAGACCCACACCTAGTCAATCTCACAGGCCTCGAAGGCCCAGGGTCTTGCACTCTATGATGCACATGGGATCCACTGAAACCTACCCCTACTCCTGCACACATGCAATGTGGTCTAATCCAAAACATGAGAGGGATCTGAATATATCTCCTAAGTATAGATACATGAAATACATCGTGCACATGAGACAAGCTGGGTGGAAATGCTAGATGATAGGCCAAGGGACCGATACACTCCAAGATCTCGAAGGGACCCAAAAATCTAGGAGCTAACTTAGAGCCTTTTCATAAGATATAGGACTCTTATGAGGCCTAACACGAAGAAACACCTTTTTCCCACCTCAAAACTATGATCTTTCCTCCTCATATCTGCATACTTCTTCTACTATCCTAATCCTATTGAACCCTTTGTCGAATCAAGATAACCTACTATACCATATCCTGTACCAAAGCCAACCCAAGAGAAACCCTATCCTCTAATCTATCCCAACTCAAGGGTGTCTTGCACTCTCTACCATATAATGCTTAAAAAGGAGCCATGCCAATCAAACTCTGAAAACTATTTTTGTAGGAAAATTCTACCAAATACAAGTACTCCTCCCACCTAAATTGTTGGTCCATGACATACATCCACAACATATCCTCCAAATCTGATTCACTCACTCTATCTACCCATCTGTCTCTTGATTATAAGCTATGTTGAAGTTGATAATCGTACCAAGAATCCGCTACATGGTAGTCCAGAAGTGAGAAGTGTACAAGGATCGTGGTCCAAAATGATCTTTCATGGAATGTTGTGTAATCTGACAATCTCATCAAGGTATATCCACGCTATTTCACTAACTATATAGGTGGAATTCACCAGAGAAAAATGAGCCACTTTCATTAATTTATCCACCGTGACCATGATGGCGTCATGGTGATATCTCGACGTCGGTATCCCTATGATGAAATCCATGGAAATGGTGTCCCATTTCCACTCGGTATGGCATGTGGGTAGAAAAGGCTAGTTGGATGCTGATGCTCAACCTTCACCCTCTGAAACTCTAAATAGAGTGACACAAACTTGAGCTACATCTCCTAAAGACCTCTCTAATGGTAAAGTTGTCTCAAGGTAGCATGCATATTCTTCACCCCTAGATGGAATAAATAACGTGCATGATGAGCCTCCGCCAAGATATCCTGTCTCAAGCCTCCATCTCTAGGAACATATATTAGACATTTGTGTCTCGAGAAGACGATCTACCTCTAATGAAAATCCATGAACTTCCCCTCGAGGGGTTTCTCAAACTCAATCTCGATATGGCTACAAGGTAGAAGCTATCGTGAGGAAGCTACTTCAAAATCATGCTCCACAAATTTATACTCACTGAGGTAGCCATAGTCACATGTCTCCTTCAACTCAATGCATCTGAAACCACATTCTCCTTTCCTTTCACATGCTTTATCTCCAAGTTGTACTCATAAATAAACTCCATCCAATGCCACTGACAAGTGTTGAGATTGGGTTTCCTAAAGAGGTGACGAAGACTCAAGTGATCAGTGCTAAGTATAAATATCCAGCTAAGGAGAAAGTGTCTCCATCAAATCAAGTCATGAATAAATGTTGTAATATCGAGGTCATGAGTTAGATAATTGAGCTCATAATCCTTGAGTTTACGAGTCTCAAAATATACAACATGGACATCATGCATCAACACACCTCCTAATCCTGCCAAAAAGCATCTGTGTAAAGGAAGAATTCACCACCGAGGTCCGACACTACAAGAATAGGTGCTATTCATAATGCATTCCTTCAGTGTCCTGAAGGCCTACTCACATCTATTAGACTAGATGAACTTATTCCCTTTCGTTGAAGGGAAGTGATGGGATGCGCAACCCAAGAGAAGTCGCTAACAAATCTCTTGTAGTATCTTTCCAACCCCATGAAACTATGCACCTCGGTCACACTAGTAGGTGTTGGCCAATCCATAATGACTCTAATCTTAGAAGGATTGATTATGATACCTTCCCCAGAAATGATGTGACCCAAATACTGCACCTCTGATTGAAAGAATGCACACTTCTCTAGGTTCTTGTAAAGTTGCTGCTCATGAAGACACTGCAGAACCTGATGAAGGTGCTCCTCGTGCTCCTCATGCATACATGAGAAGATCAATATTTCATCAAGGAACATGAGTACAAAATGATATAAAAATTTCCTGAACACCCCATTCATCAAAATCATGAACACTACAGGGGTGTTCGTAAGACCGAATGGAACCAATGTGAACTCATAGTGGCCATATCTCGTGTGGAAAGTTGACATGTGGATATTTGCCTCTATGATCCTCGCCAAAGGTATCCTTGACTTAAGATCTATCTTAGAAAATAAATTTTCCCCCTTCATCTGATCAAAAAATCATCGATGTGAGGAAGGGGGTAATGATTCTTGATCGTTAGATTGTTCAACTGACGATAGTCCACACAAAACTACAAGGATCCATCCTTCTTCTTCACAAATATCACCATGCACTAGTACACTGGATTAGGCCTTTCTCAAGAATGCCCTCAAGTTGTAACTTGAGCTCACATAGCTCAAGTGTGGTCATCTTGTAAGGAGTGTGAGATAGGTTCCTCTCTTGGAACCAAATCAATGTGAAAATCTATCTCATGTGGGGAAGCATCCCTGAGATCTCACTAGGAAAGACATCCGATAGCTCTGTAAAATGGGTGATCATCGAGTGAAGTTCCACTAACCTCATTCTCTGACCTATCACTAACTGTAATAAAATACAACTGACAACCCCATCATACGCACACCGCTTCAACTTGCATAGAGGAAATAGTGCGACTAGTTATGGGAATCCTGAATCACTCCTATTATTGACTCCACACCCAAATCATCTACACAAGATATAATATTACTATAGAAATCAAATTTGGCTCTATGTGTAGACAACCAATCCATGCCTAAGATAACACCATACGAACCCAAAGGAAGGATACGAAGATCCAAGTAGTGGTAAAGGGTCCTAGGTCCACTATGCACTCCTTGAATAAGGATTCAACTGAGATCTTGGCTCTAGAAGCCATCTTCACGTCCCAACTAAGGCCTTGTTAATTGCCACAAACCTGCATTGCTCTACTAAATATGGTGAAATGAAATAATCTGATGAGTTCGATTCAAATAAAATAGGGATAGAAATACCACCAATGCTACCTATGGTCTCTATCACTATGCCCTAGTGCTCTTCTTGGTGGTTCTCGACCGCTGCATATATCTTGTGGATCCTAGCCATGTCCCTAACATACGCTCGTAAAGCAAGGGCCTTACCCTAATTAGCAGGGTTCTAAGGGGACATCTCTCGTAATGATTTTTAGGTACAAGTATCCATAACAAGTGTCTGGTCATCTCCATTATGTAGATAGTCCTCCCGAGAATGGCCCAAAGAGTAGGTGTTAAAGGTCTTAATGATCATGTCATAGAGACATTTATGAGTGATGGAGTAGACATGATCCGATGACTATTCTCAAGGTGGAGCCTATGTCCTATTGATCCCCCTATCTTGATTTCCCATGTTACCCTCTCTCAGAGCATTGTGACACTATGGAGGTCGAAAGGGTGGTTGAGTTTATTGCTACTACTGCTGAGGAGGTGGTAGAGGCCAGAAGGAAGATTGTGCTCATGTTTGTTCACCACGAGGAGGAGGAGATGATCCCCTCAATCAACTATCTAGCAGCTGATGTATGAGACTCCTCACTCTATCATGTGCCTGCTGAGTCTTCCATCTAGTTTCCTCTACAATATAGGCCTTCTCTATGGCTTCTAATAATGTCTGTGGGCAATGAATGCACACTACCCCACCCAAGTCCAAGTTCAGGCCCCTGATGAACCTGTGAACTCAAACCTGCTCATCCTACATGTAATCTACATACTAAAGTAGATCCAAGAACCATCCCTCATACTCTGCTACCATCATGGAGGCCTAAAACATATTGTAGAACTCATCTATCCATTGTTGAATGAACCTCTTGGAAATATATCTTCTCTGAAATGCTCCTCAAAGAGCTCCCAAGTGACTGTCTTAAAATCTACATGGAGCTTCTTCTCCTCATTCCTCCACCATACTCTATTCCATCTCTCATAAGGTGGATGGCAACACGAGCTTTCATGTTGCTAGAACAAGGGAATATATTGAAGCATCCGATAAAGCTAACAAACCACGCCTCGGCCGAAATCCTCCACGTCTCCAGAAAATGAGGTAGGTGAAACTTGAGTATCTCTCTAATGTGCTCTCTGCAGATGAATGTTTCACTTTAGGCCTCTTTGTATGATTGATTCTAGGCCTAGGGCTCCTAGACCTATCTCTGTGCATCGCATCTCGATCTCTACTCTCCCGAGGGGGTGACTCATGTCTAACTAACTCCGTGTGGGAAATATATTCCATGTCCTCTTTACTATTATGTGAAGGTGCACAAGGCTCCACTAATGGCTCCTTGTCCTACCTACTAGGTTACCCTCCTATCAATCCTCTATGTATAACAACATTAACCTCTTGTAGCGTCTCCATATATCGAGGCATGATAGTAGCTTCTACTACACTGGATCTGGGGGTGGTAGATCTAGGTCCACGTGTAGAACCCCTTGTCTAGTTTGTGCCTCCTATATAGACCAAGGAGAGAGTTAGTTTATAATCATGTTAAGCTTTTGTTTTAAGTTTTCCTAATTTTCTATAATTCAAAAAATCATGCATAGTTGTGTGTACTAGGTTTCAAGTTGCGCTAGGTTTATTTTTTTTGTTTCATGTTTTTAGTTGTGCCTGGGTGCAAATGTTGCACCCACGGCTCGATACCAAGTGTAACACCCACAAAATGTCTGCAAATGACACCCAAAACCAAACAAAAGTTAAACTAGAAAATTATGGAATAATTTATTTTTATTTTTAAAAGACAAATGTAACGTTTAGCTAAACCCTTAGTTAATAACCAATCAACACAAAATTAAATAACTAGTAATATTAAATAAAAGAATTGATTAATTCTATGGTTGGGTTTAATTTAATACCTTGGTTTCTAAGGTCATGTAAAGATTTAATAATTAGAGACCAAGTCAAAATAATCCCTTCAAAAACACAAAGCTAATTGTTTAATTCTCTAATATAAAAGTAGTCTAAACCAATAAGGAAGAGTTTAATTGAATTAAAAAAATAAAACCTATAACTTAAATAACTTTCAAACTACACAAGTGGCCTCATTCAAAAGGGAGACCCATGTGATCAAATGATCACCTCACCTACCCCTACCTAACTTTTTTAGGAGACATTTTGGGCCATTGGATGAATCCAATCTAGGCCATTGGATGAAGGAATTCAAAACAAACCTAAAAATCCTTAAGGAAGGATTTTATTCTTTTTTTTTGCTCATTTCTCTCATTTTGGTTTTGTAGGTTAAGGGAAAAAGGAAGAGGAGGAAGCCATGGATGAGGAGGTCAAACTTGGGATGGATATACACATTCCCTAAACTTACTTATTTTATTTGTTATTATTTTCTATTCTTCCCTATCCAAGGGATTGTAAATTTTCCATTTTGTTATAAGCATAGTTAAATAGAATACCCATTTGGGTATTTTCCATTTACCCATTAAATCTATATTTTTGAAGTGTTTACATTTCCTTTCTATTGTGAATACTCTCATTTTAAACACACACACACATACATACTTGGGTTTACATATATATATGTATAAATACATTTATATATATAATATTTTTAAAATATATATAACCCAAAATAAAAATATTATATTAATAATATTATTTAATATATATGAATGGCCATGGATGCACTTTTTCATTTGAATGAGAATTTGGTAAGGTTTCATTTACATGTGCCACACATAGAGGAAAATGTTGGTTTAAATAAATAAATATTGGTGGGGGTTTTTTCCCCACCCCATACAATAACAAAAAAACTTGGGGGAGGGGTCACCATTCACACCACCCATCCCATTAAACAATGGGGTGGGGGGATGCGGTCACGACCCCTCCCCACCCCACTTTCTTTGCTTTGACAACAAATGTGGCTAAGTCGCTTCAAAAAAACTAAATCCCCCATATATGTTTTCTTTCCTTTTTTATATATTAAGTTTTAATTAATAAAAGAATTTTTATAACGACTTGTTTATTGTGAGCAATAATAATAATTATTATTAATGATAATAATCGTAACCATTAATACTAATAATAATAATAATAATAATAATAATAATAATAGTATATTAACCATGTTGATATATTTATAATATGAAGAAAACTTTGACTTATTTAAATTCCCCTAATTTTTTTGTGTTTGAGGCTAATATTAGACTCATATACAAATAGAGAAGAATTACAAAAATATACTTATAAAGCTACCTTAACTAAAGTTACCTTTTAGTATAAATGTGGACATATAAATATATTTTTGGTTTTTCTAAATTTACCTAATGTTAAGTTAAGCCAATTGCAAGTTTTATTACACAACTTATGACACAAAGTTATAATAAAAGAAAAATGCTTTCATTAATTCTTATAGATCTAACTATTATTTCCTTCAACTAGTTTAGGAATACATTTATAGTTACAATTATTCAACTTACTTTATTTGAGGGGAACAAAATAATTATTTCATTTCACAAGTAAGAATAACCAACAAAATACTTATTTCTTTCAAAATGAAGTCTATCAACTTTACAATATTTTTGGGAATGAAAGTATGCATATTCAAAAAAAATAATTAACTACTTAACTTAAAAGGAATGTATATCCATTACATCTATATTCAAATCTTCCATTCTCGAGGACAATATAAATCTTGATAATTTCTTTCACAAAACTACACATATGAGATTTTAATTTTCTAAATCCACACTCTTAAAAGAGTTTACAAGATAAAAGGATTTCCAAAGAATACAACAACTTTCTCACAAATTTACAACTTACAAAATTACAAACCTCCACTCAAGTGGGAGTAAAGGGAACATGAACAATTTTCAACAAAGCTATCAACAAGCAAAACTTGAGTCTTCAATATGCACGCCTCTTCACAATGGTAGTTCCAAAACTTTCCTTCTTCCAACTTCACAATGGGATCACAAAACAAGGAAGGGGGATTAGGAAATGCTCTTTTCCTAACCTTAAATCCATTAAGGGGAGAATTCATCCCCTTAATCGTACCTGATCCCCAACCAAGGAACCACGAGTAAAGACCGAGAAACAATGACAACTTGGACAAGGTCACTTCAAAACAAGCACATATAAGGCATTTAATCAACCATGGCAACATAATCCACAAGATTACAATTACACAACAACACAAAGGTTTGAGGATCAAACCAAATAGAATAAGGGTTATGTGAGATGACCTACTTATGCCTCCCAAGTGAAGTGGGAGTCTTACCCTAAGCCTCCAATGGTACAAAATATCACAAAAATCCTTTTCTCTCCATTTCAAGCATGAAACAAATCCATGAATTACATTTCTCTGCCCATAGGTAAGACTCCAATTCACACCCCCACAAAAATTTTGCCTCACCTAAAATCCCTCTTCCTCGCTAATGGTCCCATAAACCCTTATTACACACGTAACTAAGGCTAATTACCCAACCAACCCACACAAACACTATCACAAGATTAAAAAAAAAAAACACTTTTAAAAAGCACATCATTGCTTACAACAAACAAAATAATATAATAATTAAAGGTGGATAGCGTACCTCTCCATCAAGATCCAAGAAACCCTTCACAAGCCTCTTCAAATCTAAGCCAAGAAATTTCCAAGAACTTCAAAAGCTGCAAAATGCAAAAGTGCACATGAAGAAAAATGAGCAAGTAACCCCCATTCCAACAAAAATCACCAATAAATAGAAAATGGAATGTGAGAATGATAAGGTGGCTTTGTTATCTCTTGAAATTGCACCTGTAGAGAGATGGCTATAGGTATTCTAAGCTTGCAAAAATTATCTCACTCTTTCATTCATATAATGGAAACATCTCAAGTCTGTGTGTATACCTATTTTGAGGTGAGTCTTTGGTATCAAGGACAGTTCCTTATTGATATATCCTAAACTTTCTTTATGGGGTTTGAGGGTAAAAGAAAACTCTAAAAAGGATTAGAAAAACTAGGGTGATACACCAAACTTGTATAAGGTCTTTGACTGAGTACATGCATAATTGATATGGAAATGCATTCTTGATGCACAATACAATAGTTTTCTACAGAATATCAAAGGAACACACTTGATGTTTTGAGGGAAGGTATCACAAAAGTATTGATAAGTTAACATACACATTAATATCATGTAGAAATTACTGAATTTGAAATAGGGTAAGATGATTAATCAAGGAATTCAACATTCACAAGATTAATGGAACATACAAAAGACTACAAATAATTGGAAAGGCAGAAAATACTTCTCATTCAGAGGGAAAAACTTGGCAAAATCTGCTTCAGCACTCTTGTATCTAAAATTCCTCCCCTTACTTTGCCAAGGCACACAAATATATATATCAAAATTAATTCACCCACCCTTCCTAAAAATAGGCTAAAATTGTACTTGCCCATGCATCCTATTTTTAATCCTTTATCTATTAATAAATAAAGGAATAAAAATAAGGAAGTTAATAAAAAGAGGCATTAATAGCCTTTGGTTACATCTCAGTCAAACTGCAGTTGACTATTCTATTTTTAAGAAAAGTATGGGTGAAATAATTTGCTAATAATAAATCTTGCTTGATGAGCAAGTCTCCTTCCTAGTGCATGCAAATTTGTCTTCTTGTTTGTTTTTTCCTTTTGTGAAGGTATGCAAAAATACTCCTATGTAAGAAAATAAATACTTTTGATCTCCAATACTTAGCAAAAATTATTCACCTCACTGTGGGGACCACTAGGAGCACATGTGCAATCATAATCAACTCTTATTTGTGAAAAATAAGGTAATCAAGTCTTCAAAAGGTTGCTTGCATTCTGATGTTGACCCTTGCTCCATCTCCTTGTGATCATATGAAAAATTACATTCCAAGTCATGTTCAAACCATCACATCAGTGGGGACCACCTATGGTTGTGAGCACTTGTCTTCATTGGGTTTGGCCACTCTTGTGGACTTAGCACATCACCATGGTTTTAGATACACATGGGGTCACTTTGTAAAGAGTTACCATACCATATTCAGCCACCTTTGATTTATTTGTGACATAGACTATAGTAGGTCACCATGATTATGGGCTTCACTTGGTTTGATTGGAAATTTGACCATCTTTGCATAACATATGGTCATACTATAGTGCTCACCACTTTTTGGTTATCATTGCATTGTATAGTTTGTTAGCCCCTTTGATTTATTGGGACATAGACTATGGTTTAGACTTTTGAAAGTCAATATGTAATGATTTTTTAATGGATTTGGGTTGGCCCCCTCGTTACGATGACTCACCCCTTTATCATTTTGTCGGTGGCATAGTTTAATCATGTTGAGTTAGGTCCTTTTGATGGAGACTGCTGACCTCTATCCGTGATGGACTCACACTGTTGATTTCTAACCATGTGTTAGGGTTTGTAAGTTGGAAATTAAATGGGGTAGGTGATCTCTAACCTTATTGGTTTTCTTCTAAATTTTGTCACAAATTCTGAGCATTGATCTATGTAATGTGTCTTAAGTTCGTCATTGATACTTGACCCTAAGTTAGGGTGTTCTGATCTATCATTGAATGTGGCACTTGTAACCATGGTGGTTTGCTTTGAATTTATTGAACATTTCTCATCCCTTTGATCTAGTACTTGTTGATTTTGGAGCCTTTGATCACTAACTCCGGGTGAGTTAGGTTAAGCCACTGTTAAGGTGGGTGAGTTAAATCAACTCGAACCCCATTCAATTTTTCACTTTACATCTGGCTTGCGGGCGAAGCCCTTGAAAAATTATTGCTCGACGCCATTTTCTATCTCTATCAAGCTCATTTCCCTCTGCAGATTGGTATTATGAACATTTCATGAATCTACATTTTCACAATTATTCTCTATCGAGCTTGAAATTGTGTTATTCTTTGGTCTCAAGTGAGTTTTATTTTGAAGCAGCCACCATTTCTTGTTCTTTCAAGCTCTGTTAATTCATCTTTGTGAATTCCTATGCATGTATCATTTGTCTTTTGCTCTGTTAGAGCTTTCTAAGCAAGATTCAGTAGATTTTCACTAGTTATCATCATTTTTGAGCTAAATTTTGTCTACAAAAATGATTCTTTGTCTTTTGCGAGCTCTGCGAGTCCTTTTGGATACCATTTTACGAGTACTCGAGTTCTATATATTTATTGGTTTCTTTGTCATTACATGGTTGTGAGGGTTTTAATCAAGATTTCTTCTAATACTTGACCACCGTGGAGCCCTATATTCCAAAATGGCCGCTATTTTCCTTCATTCTTATGCTTATTCTTTTGATGCCTCTGGATTCACATTCTCAATTTGGCTCTATTTTGTGGAAGCTCATTTTCGCATCTATGACCGCCTTTCCTGTTATGGTTCGTAGCACCATTTGTATAATGTAAGGGGTCGGTATTTCTTCTTCATTATTATATTTTCCACTTTGAAAGAATTTTATCTTTTTTATTGATCGATGCCTTCATCTCAAATTTTATCCAGTTTTTTCTTTCCTTTACATGCCATATTTTGACCTAGGCTTGTTTAATCTGTGATTATATTTGGCCACTATATTCTTCATTCTGGGTCGATGTACTCATAACGTTAGTAAGTCATTCTTCCTAAATATTCTATGCATGGACATCATTTTTAAGCTTTGTATTTGATTCTAGGTGATTTTTAATGCTCTTAACCTGATGCGTTTTGAGGGTTGTTTGTATGGTCTCTACAAAATGTATTTCCTAGTCATTTTTTTGAGTTTTTGGTGCTCTGAGAAGATGATTTCATGCACTGAATCTTGTGTTTGAGATTTCTAAGATCTACTTATTTTCAATGCTAAATTAACTTCTAGTGCTCTAAGATGGATAAAATGTGGATCTCTAGTTTTCTATTTTACAATTCCTCTGGTCTCAATTTCTGTTGAGATACAAATTCCTCTTTTTCCAAAATAATTTCACCATTCTTTTCCCATCCTTCAAAACTGGAACAGTGGTTTAACTTTGATGGTTGCCTCGACTCGTTGCATTGCTTTTAAACAATATTACAACTTGGATTTTGACCGATACACTGATCATATCCGACATGATCTTAATCTATTTAGAGAGATTTATGTTAGCCTTTTCCAAGTTACCGAATTTTTCTAAAAGATTTTTTTATTTACTTCATTTTCACTCCTCTGCTTGGTGTTCTCATCCATCTCTTCTAGAGTATTTTGAAGCCATGCATAGTGTATTGGACTATTGTGGCTATCCCTCCACCAAGAATAAGTAGAAATTTATGTAAGGTGCTTCATCCTTAACCAATCAAGGGCTTGTTCAAGATGAATTTAATTGGATCTTCAATCCTAAACTTCTGTATTCAGATTTACATTTTATTTGTAACATTCTTCAGAAATATGAATCAGTTTCTATTTCATTGTTTCTAAAAAACTTCTCTCCTGGATAGATGTAGACCTGTGCATGAATCACACTTTCGATACTCACATAGATTTGTCTTTGTGAGTTACAAACACTTGTTTATGTTCCTGGTGAAGATCCTTTGTAATTGTAGTTACACTTGTACTCTGTAGAAGTGATGTAACATCTTGTTTTATTTCTGTAATTTTCATACATCCTTTAGCAGTTATTGGAAGTGGTTATCTTGATCTTGATTTAGTTGTACTATGAAATGCTCATTTATGTACCTTATATTTTTATAGCTGATATCAATCTCCCCTTTCTGAGAGCTCTTCTCTATGTTCAGATAACTTGTTTGTTTATAATCAATTTCTAAGTTAATTTCGAGCATTATTTGAGCATTACTAAATCTATCTTGATGAAATTTGGAAAATACTACCTGAAATGTGAATTTAGTCCATTCTTTCTTAGTTGTATTCAATTAAGCTACAATACTTCTTTTCTTTGAGATGGTAACTGTATCCTTCATCTATTGAATCATGGCTTGTTGCTGGAAGTTGAAATCTGATAACTGTTATTTTGATCATGCCATGATTTTCTGCTTTCAGTATTACTATTTGATTTACATTCAGCTTTTAAAGCATGTATTAATTTAAAAACAACATGATGGAAATATGTAAATGTCCATTTTACATGGCTTCGCCTTTTAAAAATTTTCTCAAATTTCATTCTCATCCTATTTCAGCTGTAATCTTATCTTTCCAGTTAACTTCAGCCTTTTATATTATTATTATTTTGCTTCACCTTTGAGTTGTATTCTGAAACATGCAATTTATCTTTGAGTGGAAGTAAGCATGCAAGTCTCTTCTTTGATATGCACTGTAACTTCTTCTATTTCTAGAATAGATACTAAACTTTGAGTTGCATTCTTCCTTCATACCAATATGTACTTGTGATTTATTCCAGATTTGATGTACCATAAGATAGAAGTCATTAAAATCTTTAATCTTTAACTAACAAGGAGGACTATAAGACGATATTTTATTTTTTTCTTTATTACAACATGTACTGCATGCTTAAGAAAAAAACTAGAAAATATTTAGGCCTTTTGGGCTTTGTTATGTTCCATAGTTTTTTCTTCTCTCTCTTTTGAGTAGATAATATTGTGTGTTATTACTGAAAAGTACTTTTTATCAATTTTTTTGACCTGTCATCACCAATCTGGCACTATGATGATTCTCCACCGGTAACTCCTTGAGCTATGATTATTTACTAATGCACAACTTTTAGTTTGGTGGATGTAATCTGGAAACATAACACAAGAATACCATAAACTATGATATGAAGGAATGATGACAAATTAGAAATACAAGTGTAAATTATAATATCAACATGAAATTGTTACAATCGCACACATGAGGTACTTCAAGTGTAACTAACTTCACTTGCCTTCCAATAATAACTATGGGAAAAACTTCACAATTACACCTCTTATTGGCTTCTTTAACACACCTTCTAAATGATGGCTTACTTTACACACATACTCATACAATATTTCTCACTACTTCCTTCTATGCTAAATGAGGGGGGTGGCCTCTCTATTTATAGAACTTTCAGGTTTATCCACCTTATCTCTAAGATAGGATAAGAAATCTACTCTAACGAATCATATTCCATACCTTAACTCTTATCTTTACATGTAAGATTATCTTTTAAGATAAGATAAACCTTATCATTTCACATGGGTTCCACATTTTTAGAATTTTTACATATATAATACACAAAATATTTATGACCTCACTCCTTGTCCTTATTACCAATATAATATTTCTAATTCCTAATCATGTAGACCCTACTTCTCTACTTACCCTAACTTTGACATTTTAACATTACCGAACCACTTACGACAAATATTTACTTTTTACCACAACATTCTTATTGTACTTTGACTATTACCATAGTATACATTATTGGTGGTAGCGTAACGACAACACCATTATCTTCTATCGAACGCTACTACTAATTATACTTAACAACATCCTATTCCTAATACATACATTAATGAAATAGAAATTATGGAGGAAAATTTTAGTGTTGACATCTTCCCCCTTCCTAGCTTCTACTCCATCCTTGGAGTAGACTATTCTGGTGCTTGGAAAATATTTAACTTGTCATGGTTGACCCATTTTGTAATGGGAGTGCCATCCAATTCTTCAATTGATATGTACCATTTTCATGCACAACTGCTATTTTGTAGGGCCCCATCCATTTGAGAAGAAATTTTCTCTACCTTCTTTTTTTTATCTGGAATCATATGCTAGAACCAAGTCATTCACATGAAATGGAGACCAACAGATCTTTTGATCAAAGTATTCCTTTTGCTTCATTTTCATTTTATAGCTTGTCTCCTTTGCTATCTCTCTCATTTCCTCTAGCAAATGAAGATGTACCAACCTTTCCTTTACTAAATCACTTTCATCCATCCTTTCATTTTTCATATCTCTCATAGTGGGAATATCAAACTCAATAGGAAGAACTGGATCAATGTCATAAGCCAACTAAAATGGGGAGTATCTTGTTTCCCTATATGCCCACAATGTTGTATGAATCCTTTTATGCTACTTATGTACTGTAAAGGCTGCATCTTTTGCTAGAATTTGACACAACACAAAATTTGTTCATTCCACTTGTCCATTTGTGCTTGGCTTGTATGTTTTTGCCTTCTGTGTTTAATAGAAAGCTTGTTGACTTGGGCTTCTACCACCTCATTAATGAAGTGGCTTCCTTGATATGTTACAATTTCTAATGGACAACCAAATCTGGTGACAATGCATTCATATATGAACCTTTCCACTTCATCCATGGAAGTTGTTTTCAATGGCATAGCTTCAACCCACTTGGTTAAATAATCTGTGGTAACTACAATATACTTATTTTGGCGTGGGGTAGTTGGAAGTGGATCTACAATATCTATTCCCCACTTTTCAAAGGGAGCAAGTGGAAGAATGGGGCATAATGGAGCTGGTGAAGTCTTACAGTTGCCATGTGTTTGAAAAATATCACATGTCTTACAATAATTATAACAATCTCTAAAAAGAGTGGGCTAGTGATAACCTGCATCCAAGATCCTTATTGTTATAAGTTTTCTAGAGAAGTGTCCTCCACATGTACCATTGTGGAATTCTTCTACTAGCTCCTTCCCTTGATCATGTCCAACTACCCTCTCGTCTATCCATCGTGTCCTATTAAAAATAATACTCCATATAGAATAGAATATGGACAATCGGCTTGAGTAATCTTCCTCTTAGTCTTTGCATTGGAACAATCGAGAAAACTTGAATTCATTCGGATAATTCAAAATATCTATGTATTCACTAGGGATTATGTCAAGGGATAAAAATGCTTCATCTGGGAAATCATCATCATCAAAATATGAACCTAAACCATCATAGGCTTGAGAGAGTGCATCTGTATTGACATGCTTCTTTCTTGGCCTATCTATAATATCAAATTCAAATTCTTGTAGAAAAATTATCCATCTTGCTATCCTCCCTGATGGGTTAAGCTTATTTACAATATATTTTAGATCCTGATGATCGATACAACTATAAATTTATGCCTTAGCAATTAATTTCTAAACTTCTTTACAACAAAAATGATAGCTAGAGCCTCTTTTTCGATCGATACAGTATAATTTACCTCAACACTGCTCATTTGTCTTCTCCCAAAGTAAACTGGATGATCATTCCCATTTTCATCTTTTTGGCTTAGAGTACTTCCTAGTGTTGCATCTGAGGCATTAGTATACACAATGAATGGCTTGCTCTAATATGGATTCTTTAAAATAGGTGAAGACACCAGGGCTTCCTTCAGTTGCTCAAAAGCTTCATATGCCTTATTTTCTAGTTCATAAGTAACATCCTTCTTCAAGAACTGGGTTAGTGTTGTGTAATCTTTGAGAAATTCATGATGAGCCTTCTATAGTAACCCACATGGCCTAAAAATGATCTCAACTTACTTCTATTCATAGGAAATGGTAACTCTTTTATTTTTGAAACTTTATCAAGATCAATACCAATACCATCTTTGGATACAACATGCCCTAACAAAATACCTTTAGAATATCCAAAGACACACTTTGTAGGGTTTAGTGAGGCTTTTGCTTCATCTAACCTTTGAAATGTTGTGTTCATCTAAATGCACATTGGTCCATCTTGCTCCCATAGATGCAAAAATCATCTAGAAATACTCTAATGAAGTTCACAATGTAGGGTTCAAACACTCTATTCATCAAACATTGGAACATTACTCGAGCATTACACAACCCAAAAGGCATAACTCTATAAGAAAACGTTATCCAAGGAGTGGTGAATGTGGTCTTCAACTAATCTTTATGTCTCGCTATACAAACTTAGTTGTATCTATTATATCCATTAGCAAAACTATAGCGCTCTAGCTAGCTACTTCGTCCAAGATATGATCCGACAATGGAAGAGGGTAATGATCCATCTTTTTGCCTTGTTGAGCTTCCTATAATCAACACAAATGCGTAACTTCCCATTCTTTTTATTGAGATCATAACAGAGAAACCCATTCTGAATTCTCCACAAAAATATGAATCCTTCATTAAGTAACTTATCTATTTCTTCTTTTACGCCTTGGAAAAATTAGGATTCATTCTATATGGCATTTTTTATGGGCTTATCACCATCTACCAGCTCAATAGAATGTTTTACCCAACTTACTTGATGAAGTTCCTTGTAATAAAAAATTAATAGGTGTATGTACCTTTGAAAGAGCTAGAGGTAGGATTCCTTCTCACTCTCCATCACAATATCACCAATCTTTATTTGTTGGAGATGATCATCAATTTCTTCTTCAGATAATTTTATGGGTTCATGAGTCACTGTGACTGGAAGGATATCCATGGCTGAAACATTAACCTCACTTTCTTCATGTTTTGTGTCCACTTCACTGGTACTAGAGTAATTAGAGGATGTCTAATCATCAGTTTCATCACTTGAATCCACATATTCTCGCCTTATGATGCTTTGATGGATCACATTTATTTTTACCCTCTCTCTGCCACATCCAAGTGTCATGAAGCCTTCATTCCACTAGTTTCTCGCATGAAATATCCTTAGCCATGGCCTTCCCAACAAAATTGGGTACGTAACGGTACCATTTTTCATCACCTGAAATTCTACCACACATACAACACCCATAATAGATATTGCCACATTTGAAACAACACCTTCGGGTTTAGTTTTTCCCTTATTTAATGACCTTAACATAAGTGTTGAGGGGCAATCAAATTTTAATCCAAAATATTTACTGAGAATCAGTCATTACATTAATCCAACACCTCCATCTACTAAGACATCATGAATTGAAATACCATTACATAATACCTCATCTTGTGGAGTGTAGGGATCTACCTCTGCTTCCAAAATAGGGACCTCAACCTCCTTCCTTCGTCAAGCATTGAGTCCACTTCACAGCTCCCACCTCTTCTCAGAAGACATAGCCAAAAGTTGACCATATGTAATATTTGTAGGCCTTTTAGATAGATCTTATAAGATGGAGTATGGTCCTTGCCCTTGTGAAATTAGAAAATCTTGCACACCCAACTTTCTTCTCCTATGTTTCTTACTAGTTTCTCCTTTCATCTTCTTAGGATCATTTCCATCTTGGTTATCTTTTTATTTCTTTCTTTTTGTTACAAACACATCTGCTTCATTATTTATGCTCCTATCTACTACATTGAAAGAATTCACAGTTGCTTTTCCTTTATCATTATCGCTTGTACAAAATGTAGATGCTCTATCTAGAAAATTATACTTATAATGACCCTTTTTATGACATCCATAACATACAACTTCATAAATATTTATTTTTCGACCTCTATCTCCTCCCCGAGAACTAAATTCATTTCCTTAAAGAAGATTAATAGTTAGCTAGCCCGTATTTCTATGTAGATCTTCATACTCGGTAGATGTACTAGGAGAAATATTTGTGCTCATCGAGAGTGGTTGTGGATTTTGGACCAAAGGTGTTGGTGTAGGCTCTACTTTAGCAAAAATTTCTTTGGGCTCTTCTTCCATGCTTTCTTCTTCCTTCTTACAATCTCCTTTTCTTGTTCGAGGGTCGTTGGGTAGTCATACTTCACTCGTTGTCTGATCTCTGGCTTCATCCCAAGAATGAAGTGCTTACAGAGGAGATTATCCATGCCATTCATCAACCCATTTGCTAATCCTTCCTTCTGATCCGTGCATTGAGCTTCCTCCTTAGCCCTAGAACACGAGCATGATAATCCCTTATCTTCTCCTTCTCTCCTTGGGATAGCTTTGTGATATCGATCATGAGATTTGCATATTTTTGTTGTTCACCAAATTCTTCAAGAAATCTTTCAGTTAATAAATCCCATGAGTTTTTCACATTATCACCTAGTGTTTTAAACCACCTAAGAGATGAACCATCTTAAAAGGTAGGAACAAATTCAGTCCATTGTTCCCTTCTTATAATGTCATTACAAATACAAGATCATTTAAACTCTTGAATGAAAGAGGAAGCATCTTCATTAGATTTGGCTGAAAAAATAGGAATCTTCCCCATTTTCAAAAGTAACCACAGTGAAATACCAACCCACAAGTACAATCAACAAGACTTATGTGCACAAATAATTGGAATCACTATAATAGAAAGTGACTTTACACCTTTCTGCAGTCAAATAGGAATGACCACGGTAAACTATGGTAAAACTTGACTTACTGCAGTAAAAACTTACTTTACTGTGGTAAACACTATTCATGGTAAAAAGTGAAGTTACTATGGTAAATACTATTCATGGTAAAAAGTGACTTTACCATGGTAACTTCTATGCACAGTAAAAACAAGGTTACCCTCCAAATGATTTCTGAATAAGTGGGAATATCTCTAAAGAAAATCCACCAACGAGGAATGGTCTTGGAAACGGAACCAAAATGTCATCACCAATCCGGAACTATGATGATTCTCCACCGAGAACTCCTCATGCAATGATTATTTACTAATGCACAAATTTTAGTTTGGTGGATGTAATCTGAAACACAACAACAAACATAACATAAGAATACCATAAACTATGATATGAAGGAATGATGACAAATCTTAAATATAAGTGTAAATTATATTATCAACATGAAATTGTTACAATCTCACCCATGAGGAACTTCTAGTGTTACTAACTTCACTTGCCTTCCAACAATAATTATGGGAGAAACTTCACAATTACACCTCTTAATGGCTTCCTTAACGCACCTTCTAAATGATGCATTCCTTTACATACTTACTCATACAATATTTCTCACTACTTCCTTCTATGCCAAATGATGGGGTGGCCTCTCTATTTATAGAACTCATTAGGATTATCCACCTTATCTCTAAGATAGGATAAGAAATATACTCTGACGAATCATATTTCATACATTAACTCTTAGCTTTACATGTAAACTTATCTTTTAAGATAAGATAAACCTTATCATTTCACATGGGTTCCACATTTTTAGACTTTAACAAATAAAATACACAAAATATTTATGACCTCACTCCTTGTCCTTATTACCAATATAATATTTCTAATTCCTAATCGTGTAGACCAGTACTTCTCTACTTACCATAACTTTGACATTTTAACATTACCAAACCAATTATGACAAATATTTACCTTTTACCATAACATCCTATTGTACTTTTCTTGTTACCATACTATACATTATTGGCAGCGTCGTGCAAATGACAACACCATTATCTTCTATCGACGCTACTACTAATTATACTTAAGAACATCCTATTCCTAATACATACATTAATGAAATAGAAATTATGGAGGAAAGTTTTAGTGTCGATGAGACCCTTATGTAATATATATCTCATGTTGTTAAGAGATTCATCTACATGGATTTATATAGTATAGGAGTATGGATTAACCTTGAGATCAATAACTAATAGTTTTATGCTTTTATTTTTAGGTACAGTTCCTTCTTCTAAGCGGCGAAGATGATGGTGGAACAAAGTTGGAGCTGGAGATGCATCAACCGTAGTAGAAACCCCCAAGGTAATGATGGGTTCATTCATACTCTTCTACTTTATTTTTCATGCATGTGTACCTCTTACTTCAATAGTTGTATTTCACTTTTCTATTACATCCCATGGCTTATGTGGGAACAGTTGAAATTCCTTATGAATAAAACATTGAATTCTAAAAATTGAGTTGTGTATTTCTTTCTACATTTCAACTTTCTATATGGATTGTATGATGAATTAAACAAATCAATAATATAATTGAATGTCTTAATCGTGAAGGAAAGAACCTTAAAGAATACCTGTAACATTTACTAATGAAATATTACTATTGTAATTTGCAGTTATGATTGTTTTTCCAAAGCTTAATAATTCATATATCCTATAATTCAATGTCTTCATCAAGATAACACATTTTTCCTTCGGGGCTTTATGTTCTTTTACTGAAGATAGTCATGAAATTGTAGACTATGTGATCTGTTACATTTTGTAATAACACACATAGTTACATATTTCATGTAATCATTAAATAATTCAACAAAAAAATATGAAATGAAAGAAACTCCCCTAGTTTAGGTTCACTTCACCAATTCTATCCATCGTAACGAAGTTTCAAGTTGCCCATTTTTTCATAATTGTAAAATTTTTCAATAGGATCCATGTAGGATTCCACTTCATCATCCCCCATCCCCACACTCAATTCAACACACCAAGACCAAGAAACATCAATGCACAAGTAAGGACTATGACAACCCACATGGCTCAAAACTTGCACACCATGCTTTCAAGGGACATAATAAATTGGGGTAGAAATAAAGTGCAATGATTTTCCTTCTCTTACACTCAAAAATGGACAAAGAATTCAAAATTAAGCTTCCCAACCCATAGATAGGGTTGTTGGGTCAAATTAAGAGACATGAGACAAGTTTTACTTGTCCCATAAGTCTCCAAAAGTGGCCCCAAGTCAAAATCCAAATTTTAAACTTGGGGTGGAGTAAAACACTCCCAAATCAAAATAAATTTTACTTACACAAGGACTACAAGATCTCATCATAACTATTTGTCACATCTCTAATTTGGTTAAACAAAACAAGAAGGGTTAAGTATAATAAACACACATTTACACATGCTAATAAAAAAATAAAAAATAAAGCACATGCAAAATTTAAAGAAAGGGACACAATTCACCCCATGGCCACACATGTGAAGTATCCCCCATGGGAGACTTCCAAACAAGACATGCAAAACACACACAAAACAACATTCCACAAGTTGTCAAATTTGGCCTAGATGCTCAATGCTTGACATCCTTCCGTGGTTGGTCCCCTATCCCATTTGATGTATGTGATAAAATTCCTACACACAACAAAATACCTCTCTGGCCTTTTCGCCATATTAACAACATCGAGAAATCATGTATATATAACTCAATATTCATCATTCAACATTAGAAATTTTACTATCCATTGATATACCAATATCTAACCCAAACACTCATTAGATTAGAATTATATTCCATCATCCTAAAACATAAGATGTCGGATAAAATCCACATCATTAAAATCAACATACATCCAACCGTCTAACATCACTATCTAATGCATCATAATAAAACATCAACATCATATTGTTAATAATCCACATATCAAGATAATCTATCATCTACCGATCAACGTATCATAATCAAATGTCTAAACATCAGTCAATAGTATTAATATAAAGATAGAACAATGTTGATGAGGAGTGGGCACTACATCTTGAAAGCCCAAATCTAAATTTTTGGTTTATGATGGCACACATACCAATGTAAAATTAAAAAAATTAAAACAAAATAAGAAAGGAATAAATCATATTCTAAGGAATCTCTAACGCTCCCAAAAGCCACATTATCATACTAACTTAAACCCTTAAAATTAATCATAATTAATCCAAAGACACATAACATGCATAATAATAAAAAGGGAACATTAGCTCACAATTAACAATTTACATATCTAAATTAGGGGTACATTTTCCACATAGAAACATAAGGGTACATGGGGTACATAAGGACATAAATAAAATCACAACATCCACATTAACATAAATAACATAACCACATAAAAATAAAATAACATAACTACAAATAACCATGGTCACATGGTGAGGTACTCCCAAGGAGACCTCCGGATATATGACAACATGAAGATGAAGCAAAACAAAACACGATAGTTTCTAAGGTGACCTTGTTGTGAACTCACAACATTCCTTCATGGTTGGCTTTCCTAGTCTCTCTTTATTTGTGTGATCTTTATTTCCTACAATCACAAATAATACCACCTTCAGCCTCATGGCTGCATCAATACATCATAGAAATAAAACACATATAAAGCATCATCATATAATCATCATCATTCATCACAAGATGTGATTTTATTCTAATTCAAACATTTACAATTATTCATGATCACAATTCACATTTTACAAAAATCAAGAAATTCATATACTCGATAACCAAAAATCATTCAAAATGAATAAATCCACAATATCAATAAAAAACATGGCTAGATAATGCATCAAAACATATTCACAACTATTATGCATCCAATATGTCAGTATATAAGTAAGCAATGCTAAATCAACATGTGTTATAATGTCTAACAATATCTACTAGGCATAAAAATTATGCATGATAACATCAATCATCACCATAATAAAATGTATGTATAGTCTAAACACGTGCTATCAAAAATTATATATAAATAATCATGTCTTTAGGCCGCTACTAAGAAAGAGTACAACAGGAAAAAGTTTCAAGAGAAGTAGGTATTATAGGTTTGGTATGTATTTAACTAGTGTTGGACTTAGGGATGGTATAGGAAGAGATAAATGGAGCCATTTGTGGAGGTAAAATGGAGTGTGTGAGGATTTTGTGGAGGGATTTTGGGAAGGGTAATCCACCTATGTGAATTTAAATGGAAACTATATCATGTGCATATTTTAAAATGGAGAAATAAGAAGTTTCTTTTGTATGTGATTTTTTTTAGTGCACTTAGAGGCAATGGGTGGACCCCTAACCCACTTGCAAGGAATAAACATGTAAACAAAATCATGTAGTCCAAAGCATGTAACTGAAATCTACCTTTTTGAAGGTCCAACCCTTACTGAGAATGAACTAAAACTTGAAAGGATCTGTAAACCAGACCATGTGCACAAATGCACTTATTAAATTGAAAAAACATTGCAATGTGCAAGAAGCGCACTTTTTGAAGGGAAATCCTACTCTAAATAGACACTTTAGGATTTTTAATAACATTGTTTGAGAAACATACCATTAACAGAATGTGCGATCCTCTCCATTCATCCTTTAGAGATGAAAAGCATTATATTCTTTACAAGTTGAAATAATGTAAGGACCACTCCAGTTGTATTGAACTTCATGTGTCTTCCGGCTTCGCACTTCGATCAACATCCCACTTCAACACAATATCTCCTTTATTGAAGATTTTGAACTTAGCCCTCTTATCAAAAGTCTTCTTCATCTTCTTCGATTCTTTTCCATGTTCACATGGGCTTTATCTCTAAGCTATTTTAATTCCATTAATTTTACATAATGAACCTATAATAATTCATTCTCAAACAACTCCATTTGATGTAGCAAGTCTAGTGCGCTTAACTCAACTAAAATAGGCATTCTCGCTTCTCTTTCGTAAACAAGTTTGTATGGTGAATTACTAATTGATCTTTTAGGATTCACTCTATCATCCAAAAGTGTTGGATTCAACATTAGATGCCAAGCTCTCTAGTTATCTTTGACTATTCTTCTCGATGATCCTTAAAATATTTTTGTTAGTACTCTCAACTAACCCATTACCTTTTGGGTAATAATTGGATGATAAGCTTAAATAAATTTCATGGTTGACAACCCAATTTTTAACTTTTTCACTAAGAAAAGCTAAAGAACTATCTGAAATAATAGTTTCTAGAACACCAAATCTACAAACTACACCTTCATCAAAGGATAGTATCAAAGTTTCATTAGCATCTTTCAAGGCTATTACTTCATTCCAATGTAAAGTAATATGTAGCAGTCAAGATCCACTTGTGTCCTTATGAAAAAGGTGGGTTTAGCATTCTAATAAATTCAAGGCCCCACCGCATAAAAGGCTTTTTAACTGAAATAGGATGTAAGGGCAGCGAAGCTAAACATTCTTTTACAACAAAGAAAGCACATTTCTGACACTTTTTGATCCATTCGAAATAGTCCTTGAATATGTTGGGCCGATATTAAACATATTTCATAATTTTTAAAGCTTTGGTATGTGCTAAAAAATGACATCTTGTAGGTCATTCATGGAATTTTTTATAATAATTGTTTAATTCTATCATAATCAACACATCACGTAAAGATTTTGTTTATATATTTCTTAAATAACAAACCATTAATAAAGACATAAGGTATAACTTGTAACCTAAAATACGTTAGTTTATCCTTGTCCATACCTTCTATATAAATACCATGATGTAGATAGTTAACTAAATCAGTCATCCATCTTGATTCTTGAAATTCTTGAGCAAGTTCCGGTTGCTGATTTTTGGCTGCACCATGATGTCTGATTGCTGATATGTAATTTCAGCATGTTGTTTCAAATCTTCGATTCTGCAGCCTTCTTTTTTCATACCAGCAATTATATGTCCACAAAACCTTTACTTCAAACTGTCTTTACAAACCGGACATCAACATCATATTCCATGACATTAATTATCCAGCCTAACCTTTTCTCATTCAATTCTTTATTCAAAAACAAAGATTTCACACTTCGATGAGAAACAAGAGCATGATTTTTTTGTTTTAAATCATGTACTTCAAAAATTTAGTCCTCGACTACTAAATGTAATTGTCTTTCAAGAAATGCATACCTTGTTTCATAGTCATGCAAGCTTTGTCCAAAGAAAGCAATTGGTTGCTCAATATTTTCATCATTAACCTAAGTTAATATAGCTAAGATTGTTTCAACTCCTGCAAGTGCATACATTGTAAAATCTTTATCAAAATTTGGATTTGAAAGAGTAGGAGCTTGAGAGATGGATGTTTTAATTGCTTCAAACCCTTCTCTCCCTTCTCTGGTCTAAGAGAAAGTCTTCTCTTTCTTTAACATAGTTTTCAATGGTTTAACCAATGCTACAAAATATGGAACAAATATTCTAACGAAGTTGATTTTTCCAAGAAAACTTAGTAATGCCTTATTATGATGAGGTAATGATAGCTATGATATGGATTCAATTTTGAAAGGATCAATTGCTAAACCTTTCGTAGAATTAATATGACCAAGTAATTTACCTTGATGTACCTAAAAAGATAAAAAATTTGGGATTAAAAGATATTCCAAACTACTTGGATAACTGAAAATTCCACCTTAGATGTATTATATGCTCATTTGAATTTTTTTAAAATATAGTAACATCATGTAAATAAATAAGGATGCATTTATTTAACAAGCTACGAAAATCCATGTCCATTGAATATTGAGACATTACACTAGTATTTGAAAGGCCAAAAGGCATTCTTTTGTAAGCATAAGTACCCCACTTGGTGGTAAAAGTTTTTTGTACCTATCTTCTTATTGGACCAGAATTTGATTGTATCCACTATAACCATCTAGAAGAGACAGTCTATCTCAAACAAAACTGTTCTCAAAATTTAATCTATATTTGGAAGTGGGCAATGATCTTTTAATGAAGCTTTATTAAGATATCTAAAATCCACACATAATATGATTTCTTCATTATTTTTCCAAACCGGAACAAGATTGGCTACCCAACTTGAATGTTTAACTGAAAATATAATACCTGGTTCGATCAACTTAGATAATTCTTTCCTCATTAGAGGCTCTATTTTGGGATTTACATGCCTCTATTTTTGCCTAACTAGATTGGAATTTGGCTGTAATTCAATAGTATGTTGTGCCAAAATGGGATCAAACCCTTTCAAGTCTTGGTATTTCCAAGTGAAAATATCTTTAAATTCCTTGCAAAGATTAATAAAATAATGTTTTTTAGTTAGAGAACATACCTTTCCAAGAAACAATTATTTTCCTTCATCAACTAAGATCTCTTCATAATTATCAGCATATGTTGACATCTTAGTTTTGTCTTTCATTAACTATCATCGTCTTTGAAGATGTCTTCTAAAGTGAAAAAATCCTTGAGCTAGTTTATTCATCTTTAATTAAACAATCTGGTCACCATATAAATGTTGTAATTTATTTTGATTTACTGCAGAAAATTTAGCTTTTTGCTGTAAAAATCTAGAAATATTTTCATCATTTTCAAAAACCTGCTAATTTAAATAATTATCGATATCGAAGGCCTTATAGTCATCTTTATGTGAGGTTGAATCTTGTTGTTTTTAATCTGTTCCAAAGACCTTAAAAATGGCACCTTGGTTGTTGCAAAGTCTATTTGCATGCTTATTTTATGTTCTAGGAATGGACTGGATATTAATAGCGTCGAAATATTCCATTAAGTAAGAAACTTTATGTCTGTAAGAATTCATTAATGGATTCATACAAACATTGAAATTTATTACTTGATTAATAACCAACTCGTAGAATCACCAAATATATGTAGAATGCTAATACCTCTCTTTCGCCCAAAGTAAGCCTTGAATTAATGCTTTGTATTTAACCATATTACAAGTGCATGAAAATTGGAGACTTAAAGCTAAAATATAACTTTCATTTGTGGGGAGGTGAGAATCAAACCTGCTCCTTGTCCTTTCTTGTTTTTGGCTCCATACAAATGAAGCTTCCAAATCCCTTCTACTGCATTTTCTATTTTAGACAAGGGAATTGGTGTGTTTTCCTCATGAAAGAAATACGCACCAAACAGATGTTCTTAAACTTCCTTGAAAGAATCATGAGTGTGTTATTCATGCATATTTCCATCCATAAACAGGTTATAAACACCATCTAATGCTAAAACAATAGTTGTATTATCAAAATGAGAATGGTCTAAGGCTACATAATTCACTAATGCAATAGAAGCATGATTGTCAATGTGAAATCGGCCAATGGTTCTCAATTAATAGTAACTTGGGTTCCATAATGTGTATTGAAAAATAAGGACCAATTTAAAGAGAGATAACCTTGTATTTTTGATGTGAAATCTCGAGATTAGCAGAGATAGCAAAGTAAGGAGGTAAATCCACAACAAAGTACTATCTTGCAAAATGGAAACATTTGATCAAGCATGTAATGTCACCTCCTAATTTTTTATGACACCAACTATATTTTTGTAGTCCCATCCAACTGTAGAACAATCTTCTATGTAGGTTCATAATGTAAACCCAATTTTTATGCAATTTCTTTTGGCATAAGCTGTGTTACTTGTACCACTATCCACCGTATAATTATGAACAAGATGTTCTCTAATAATCAATGAAAAATAAAATGGTGTTGGTTTCTTGATTTCTTCAGCATTTAAAACTTTTAAACCATCCATTTAAATTTTTAATGTGTTTATGTTCCATTGTTCTAAGGACCATATTAGTTTTATGAACTTCCTTTTCTACTATTTTTGAAGAAATCTGCGGTGTAGCAAGTTCATGAGAAATTAAATCTTGTTGTCGTGGAATACTTAAAGCATCCCAGATTGAGATGTTAACATTATGCTTTTTCATTACATCAACAATGTTAAAAGAAGAAATAGTTTAAGAAACGGACTCAACAGGTTTTAGTATAGGATTTAGTGAAAACTAATTATGCTTCAGCTGCTTTTGATATCTAAGGTATAAATAACCTTCTTGGATTATGTTGTAGTTTTTCTTAATACTCTTTACCAGCTGAAACACTTGATGTTTTTGATGAAAAACATAACTATTAGCTGGTTTTGGGTCCGTAGTTGCCGTTTTTTAGTGACAGTGGGAAGAACTAGCCTATTTTACTTTTTTCCATATCCACAATTTTTTATTGAGCCCTAGTGGCAACTCCAATGACCTTCTTGTTGCCCACCCTCCATTTGAGCCATGAATAATGTCTCGGATTGAGTTTTGGAAGAAGACTTATGTCCAGAAAAGCATTTGGGTTACTTGTAGATGAATGAGGTTGATTACAAGGTTGACACCACTCTTCTATAGCCATATTAATCGGGACTAAAGTGTTAGATTGGGCAGAGCCTTTGGATAAAAATTCCTTTGTAGAGAAGGTTTCCTATAATTTTGATTCTGCTAGTAAGGATACCTATTTTGCTATTTTTTTTTAAGGGGCTTGATAAGGTCTACTAGGTAATGCAATTCTATTTTCAATTAAATTTAGCTTGTTCCCCATAGTCCGCAAGGATTTAAACATGTCATCGATGGGGCAGTAATAGTAGGTTCTATGATGGTGATAGGTTGTGTGATAGGTTCTAAATCTACCAAAAAGGGCATTGAAAGCCTTGGTGCTAATTTTCTGGCTTGAATAATATTGTTTTCAGCTTTTATAGCAATTTCATAAGAATCCAAAAGAGTTTCACTTCCCATAGACTGAGTCATAGTTGAAATATCACTGTTTAATGCTCTAAGATAATAAAGGAAAGCATGGTCAGCTTGAGGCTTAACACTTGCTAGGATTCTTTCCCAAGTTGTGGCAAAATGAATGTTGAAATTGGACATAAATTTAAAAGGATCTCTTCTAATTGTAGATAGTTGTTCTATGAGGGATAAATGATCTGAATTATCTTGAAATTGTTTCAGCAATTTACCACCTAAATCATCCCAAGTTCTTATGCTTCCGATCTATAGAATTCTATACCATTGCAAGGCTTGTCCTTTAAAGGATGTAACTAAAAGTCTCAAACCCACATCTTCATGAGTAATATTATGGACTACGCATATGGCTGCAAAATCTTTGATGTACTCTGTAGGTGTAACCTAATTTTCACCCGTAAATGAAGGAAAATTTTTCATAGCAACATTAGGGATGTCATGATAAAATTTAATTACTAATGGGACATCATTAGTAAAGGTGACAAAATTTATAGGTGGTTAAATATCCATTTGAAAAAATGGGATCTGAATAGAGAAATTGATACATGGTGAAGGAATATTAGGAGGAGGGTTATCAAAACCAGGCCTATTATAACGTAAAGTAGTACCAACTCTTCTCCTTGTAGAATTCAAAGGTAAAGAAATAAACTCAAAAGGAATTCTTCTTACCAATGATATTCTAGTCACTTTAGGCATGGAACATTCTACAATACTGGTCTAAAATCAGCTTTACGAAGTCACCAAATAGATCTTTAAATCTTTAGAATAAATTGTTGTAGTTTGTTTATCCAAAAGTAACTTTTGCTTGCTATAAATTTCTTGTAAATTGCTATAATTTGCTATAGATTTGATTTGTTGTCCCACTCGGGCATGGGAAAACCTTTTATCTCTCAAAAGCACATCCTGTAGAGAGATGGTTTCAAGTGTTCTAAGCTTGTAAAATGTATCTCTCTATTTCATAGATACAATGGAAACACCTCAAGTCTGTGGGTATACCTATTTTGAGGTGAGTCTCTGGTATCAAGGTCAGTTCCTTATTGATATATCCTAAACTAATTTTCTGGGGTTTGATGGTAAAATAAAATATAAAAAGGATTAAAAAAAATTGGGGTGATATAGCAAACTTGTATGAGGTCTTTGACTGATTTCATGCACAATTGATATGGGAATGAATTTTTTATGCACAAGCCAACAATTTTCTACAAAATATTAAAGGAAAACACTTGATGTATTGAGGGAAGGTATCACAAAAATATTGTTAAGTTAACATACACATTAATATCGGTGAGGACCACCTGTGATTGTGAGCACTTGTCTTGATTGGGTTTGGCCACTCTTGTGGACTTAGCACATCACCATGGTTTTAGATACACATGGGGTCACTTTGTAAAGAGTTACCATACCATATTCAGCCACCTTTGATTTATTTGTGACATAGACTATAGTAGGTCACCATGATTACAAGATTCACTTGGTTTGATTGGATATTTGACCATTTTTGCATAGCATATGGTCATACTATAGTGCTCAGCCACTTTTTGGTTATCATTGCATTATATAGTTTTTTGGCCTGTTTTGAATTATTGGGACATAGAATATGGTTTAGACTTTTGAAAGTCAATATGCAATGATTTTTAATGGATATGGGCTGGCCCCCTCATGACGATGACTCACCCCTTTATCATTGTGTTAGTGGCATCGTTTACTTAGGTTGAGTTAGGTCCTTTTGATGGAGACCGTCGACCTCTATCCTTGATGGACTCACACCATTGATTTCTAACCCTCGGTTAGGGTTTCTAACCTAGAAATTAAATGGGGTAGGTGACATCTAACCATAGTGGTTTGCTTTAAAAGTTGGTGATGAATTCCTAAGCATTGATCTGTGTATTGTGTTTTATGTCCGCTGTTGATCCTTGACCCTTGGTTAGGGTGTTCTGATCTAGCATTGAATGTGGAACTTGTAACCATGGTGGTTTGCTTTGAATTTGTTGAATGTTTATCAGCCCTTTAATCTGGGTGAGTTAGGTTAAGCCACGATTAAGATGGGTGAGTTAAATAAACTTGAACCCCATTCATTTTTTCACTTTGCATCTGGCTTGCGGGTGAAGCCCTGGTAAAATTTTTGCTCGACACCATTGTTGATCTCTCACGAGCTCATTTCTCTCTATAGATTGGTATTATGAAGCTTTCTTGCATCTACATTTCATGGTTGTTCTCTATCAAGATCGGAATTGTGTTATTCTTTTTCTTGAGTGAGTTTTATTTCAAAGTGGCCACCATTTCTTGTTTTTTAAAGTTCGTTAATTGGGCTTTGCGAATCCCTATGCATGTATCTTTTTTCTTTTACTCTGTTAGAGCTTTCTAAGCAAGATTCGGTCAATTTTCACCTGTTATCATTGTCTTTGAGCTCAATTTTTCTACAAAAATGGTTCTTTTCCTTCTGCGGATCCTTGTGAGTCCTTTGTGGACACCATTTTTGAGTGTTTGAGTTCTGTACGGTTCTTCCTTTCTTTGACATTGCATGGTGGTGAGGTTTTTGATCTAGATTTATTCTAAAACATGACTTTCGTGGATCCCTATATTCCACAATGGCTACTATTTTCCTTCATTTTGATGCTTATGCTTTTGATGCCTCTAGATTCACATTCTACAGTTGACTCTATTTTTGCGGAAGCTCATTTTTTGCATCGATGGTTGCCTTTCCTATTATGGTTTGTAACATCGTGTACATAAAGTAAGGGCTTGGTATTTTTGATTCATTATTAGATTTTCCACTTTGAAAGACTTTGATCTTTGTTTATTGATGGAGGTCTTCATAAAAAATTTATCCAGTTCGTGCTTTCCTTTACACGCCATATTCTGACCTGGGATTGTTGAATCTATGATTATATTTGGCCACTATATTATTCATTCTGGGTCGATGTACTCATAAGGTTAGTGGGTCATTCTTCCTGATTATTTTGTGCATGGATGTCATTTCTAAGCTTTGTATTTGATTCTAGGTGATTTTGAAGCTCTAAACCTGATGATTTTTTAGGGTTGTTTGTACGGTCTCTAGAAAATGTATTTCCTAGTCATTTCTTTGAGTTTTTGGAGCTTTGAGAAGATTATTTTCTGCATGACTTTTGTGTTTGAGATTTGTAAGCTCTATTTATTTTCAATGCTAAACTGACTTCTAGTGCTATGAGATGGATAAAATGTGAATCTCTTGTTTTCTATATAGCAATTCCTCAAGTCTCAATTTCTGTTGAGATATTGATTCCTCTTTTTCCAATATAAATTCACCATTCTTTTCCCATCCTTCAGAAATGGAACAATGGTTTCACTTTGATGGTTTCCTCGACTCGTTGTATTTCTTATAGACAATATTGAAACTTGGATTTTGATAGATACAGTCATATCTGACATGATCTTAATCTATTTAGAGAGATTTATGTTCTCCTTTTCCAAGCTACCAACCTTTTCTAAAAGATTATTTCTTTATTTACTTCATTTTCACTCCTTCACTTGGTGTTCTCATGGAGCTCTTATAGAGTATTATGAAGCCACCTAGATTATATTGGATTTTTGTGGGTGTCCCTCCACTAAGAATAAGTAGAACTTTGTGTAAGGCACTTCCTCCTTAACCAATCAAGGGCTTGTTCAAGATGAATTTACCTAGATCTTCAAACTGAACTTTTGTATTTAGCTTTGCATTTTATTTGTAATATTATTCAGAAATTTGAATCATTTTCTATTTCATTATTTCTAAAAACTTCTCTCCTGGATAGATATAGACATGTGCAAGAATGACACTTCTGACACTCCCGTAGATTTGTCTTTGTGAGTTGTAAACACTTGTTTATGTTCCTGGTGAAGATCTTTTGTAACTGTAGTTACACTTGTACTCTGTAGAAGTGATGTAGCATCTTGATTTATTTTTGTACTTGTCATACATCATTTAGTAGTTGTTGGAAGTGGTTATCTTGATATTGATTTAGTTGCACTATGAAATGCTCATTTATGTACCTTATATTTTTATATCTCGATATCAATCTGCTCCTTTCGAGAGCTCTTTTGTATGTCTAGATAGCTAGTTTGTTTATAATCCATTTCGAGTTGATGTCCTGAGCATTATTTGAGCATTACTTGAATCTATCTTGATGAAATTTGGAAAATACTACCTGGAAATGTGAATTTAGTCCATTCTTTTTCAGTTGTATTCAACTAAGCTACAATACTTCTTTTCTTTGAGCCGGTAACTGTATCCTTCATCTATTGAATCATGACTTGTTGCTGGAAGATGAAATTTGATAACTGTTATTTTGATCATGGCATGTTTTTATACTTTCAATATTACTATTTGATTTACAATCAGCTTTTAAAGCATGTATTAATTTTAAAAAAACATGATTGAAAGATGTAAATTTCCATTTTACATGGCGAAACCCTGTAAAATTTTCTCTCATTTCTTTCTATTCTGTTTCAGCTATAATCTTATCTTTCCAGTTAGCTTCAGCCTTTATATTCTGATTCTTCTCGCTTCACCTTTAAGTTGGATTATGAATCATGTACTTCATCTTCAAGTGGAAGTAGGCATGGAAGTCTCTCCACCGATCTCGCACTATAAATTATTCTATTTCTAGAATAGCTACTAAACTTTGAGTTACACTCTTCCTTCATACCAATATGTACTTGTGATTTATTCCAATATTGATGTACCATACGATGAAGTCAATAAACTCTCCAATATTTATCTAACCATGAGGACTATAGGACAAATTATTTTCTTCTTTATTGCAACCTATACCGACATGCTTAAGAAAACAATTAGAAACTATTTAGATTTTTGGCCTCTCATTATGTTCCATAGTTTTTGTCATCTCTCGAGAGTGCACCATATAGAGATGGTTGCAGGTGTTCTAATCTTGAAAAATGTATCTTTCTCTTTCGTAGATACAATGGAAACACCTTAGGTCTATGGGTATACCTATTTTGAGGTGATTCTTCGGTATCAAAGCCGCTCCTTATTTATGTATCCTAAACTAATTTTCTGGGGTTCAAGGTCAAAACGAAGACTCGTAAAAAGATGTAAACTAAGGTGATACACAAAATTTGTATGAGGTATTTGAATAAGTACATGAACATTTGATATTAAAGGATTTTTGATGCACAAGCCAACCATTTTCTACAGAATATTAAGGGCAAACACTTTAATGTATTGAGGAAAATATCACAAAAATATTGCTTAGCTAAACATGCACATTAATATCATGTATAAATTGCTAAAATTTGCAACAAGGTAAGATGATTAACCATGGAATTTAACATTCACAAGATTAATGGAACATACACAAGACTGCAAATAGTTGGAAAGGTAGAAAATACTTCATATACAGAGGGGAAAACCGATGACTGCTTCATCACTCCTCCCGTATCTAAAATTCCTCCTTTGTGCTTTGCACAGAGCACACAATATATAGCAAAATTATTTTCCACCCTTCCTAAAAATGGGCTAAAATTATACTCATCGATGCATCCTATTTTTATCCTTTATCTATTAAGAAATAAAGGAATAAAAATAGAACATGCAAATACAAAGAGGCATTAATAGCCATTGGTTACAACTCGATCCAACTATAGTTGACTGCTTTTTTTTTTAGAAAATCGTGAGTGATAATTTGCTAAAAGTAAATTTTACTTGATAAGTACTTCTTTATGCATGCAAATTCATATTTTGGTCTGTTCTTCTTTTGTGAAGGCATGCAACCTTATCCATTTGTAGTGATAATATTAGCAATTTCTAGCCATGGTTTATTCTCGTGAACTCAACACTCGAATTAAGGTGCAAAATTATTACAAATTTAATCATTTTTAGTATTTGCATTGTTGAGATAAATTCGAGCTAGTAAATCTCTGCTAAATTTTCCCTTAGCCACCATTATTGATTATTCAAGCTTGAATGAAGTTTACGTAAAGAACTTTGTCTTTTATTGTTTCAAAAAGAGTTATCCACGTAGGAAAAATTTCAACTAAAAATAGGCCTAGAAAACTTTCTTTTTCTATTTCGATAGAGATTATGCATTTTTAAACATTTGGCTTGCCCTTCCACTTTTAATTTAGGCCCCACGTGTGTCTTTATCTAGTACCAATGGGATAGCAGCTTGTTTTTATAACTTTTCCAAATAAATCTTATTGTTTCAAAGTCAAAAAGAACTCTAGCATCCCACCTTTAATTTTTATGGCGTGGGCGGAGTCGTGGGTGACTTTATCACTTTTATCCTTTTCAAGAAAAGTCTCAAATTTTCAAATTGTCCCGGTGATCTCGCTTTTAACTTTTGACTTAATCGTGTTTTTCTTTTGACTTGATCTCGGGTGATAGTGGAGCCATGGATCACTTTAAAACTTTCTTCCTTTTTCAAGAAGCTTTAAATTCTCAAATTTACTTAACGATCTTCTTTTGACTTAATTCAACATGATTGACTTTCTACGCTTCAGCGGTGTCCCGAGAAACTTTCAAACTTTACTCCCTTTTCAAAAAGCTTAAAACATTCGATGATCTCGCTTCTCCGCCTATATAATAAAAATAGTCGACTTGTCCACTTCGGGCCTACAGGTTACTTCAAAACTTTTATGCCCTTTTCCATAATGTTTTAGAACACAAAAAGGGCCCACCCTCCCACATCGGTCCATCGGACCAATTTGTATATTTTTTAAAATAAGGGAAAAGTGCCAAGTTTTACAAAATGGACCCACCGTTCTGCATCCAATTAGATTTCATCAGGTCATCGGACCAATCTAACACTTTTACAAAATAATGAAAAGGTGCTAAGTTTACCAAAAAGACCCACCATTTTAATGTGTCAAGCTAGGGTTTGCATCGATTTTGGTGATCAATTCTGAGCATTGATATTTATACTTTTGATTTGTGGTTGTTGATCCAAAATCACCTAATGAGTTAAGTTACTTTAGTTTGGTTTGATGAATAAAACACTCGAAACCCTAAGTATTTCATATTTTCATTCTCAAGCTCTATCCACACTAAAGGAACTCTATAAAACTTTTTTCCCTGGACGGTGGTCATTGGAGATGATCTTTTGAGATCGGGTTTGGAACTCTTGGTTATTTGATAGCCACCATTTTGATCACTTTGAGTTCTGAGTTGGCTTATACTACAAGATTTGGTTGATTTGACTAGTTGTGTTGCTTTGAGTTCATCTTTTCTTCAAAATATTTGTGTCCTATGAAGCTCTGTGAATATTCTATGGCCGCCATTGTTGAGGTTTGTGAACTTATTCATTCTCGTGAAAATGACAATCTCTTGCTTTTTGGCATATGTATCATCATTATTCTGAACAAGATGGTCATGGCTTCATGTTTTTGTAATCTCCTGATTGTATATTACTTATTTCGATCAATATTGAGCTCACCCTTTTACTTTGTCTTTGTTATTTCATCTTCAAAACACTGATACTCATTTTTCCTTTGCATTTTTAATGTGATTTTGGAACAACATTGATCTCTGAGTTGAAACTCATTCTAGGTTCTTCTTTTTCACTTTGAATTCGATGAGGATTTGATCTGCTTCAATTTTAACCAATGAGTTCTTGATCCTTACTCTAATTCCTCAATACCCATTGATGGTTTTCTCGATCAAAGCCATGATTTACATTTTCTTCCTTAGATTTGCAACTTTATTCGTTCCTTTGAGTTGTATTGTAACAAATCTATATCTAGAGTTTTAACTGTCATGTATGCATGAACTATTTTCCCAAAATTTATATTTGCACATGTATTTTTCAAATTGTGGCTTGAGATATTACAACCCGTTTGGGTATCCCTTCTTTGAAATGGGTATTAGGACTTCTTTACTCCTTTTTATTTTGTAATCTGTGCCTATACACTTGATAAAATAGTTAGAAAATATTTAGACTTTTGGCCTCTCTTATTTCCATGGTTTTCTTTTCTTCTTTCTCCTTCCTTCTGATTGAGTAAATCATGTATACGCTTGATCTTTAAGTAATCTATATCTCAAATTTTTAAGAGATTCATATGCACGAATTAGGACAAGAAAGGAATATGAACTAACCATGAGGTCTTAACTTGTAATCTTCCTCTTTTCCTCTTTTCGGGTATAGTATTTCCAGGTTGTGAAGATGGGGAGGGAATAAGGTAAATATTAAGATACATCAACCAAAGGAGAAGACCCAAGGAAATTATGGGTTCACTCATACACCTCTATTTTGTCTTTCATGTATGTGTACTTCCTATTTTAATAGTTGTACTTTACTTTTCAATTACATCCCACAACTTGTGTGGGAACATTTGAAATTCCTTATGAATAAAACATTGAATTCTGAAATTGAGTTTTGTATTTATTTCTGCATTTCAAATATCTATATGGATTCTATGATGAACTAAACAACTTGGTAATATAATTGAATGTCTTAATCATGAAGGAAAAACATTAAAGAATACCTGTAACATCTAGTAATGAACTATGATTTCTGTAATTTGCAATTATGTTTGTTTTTCCAAAACTTAGCATTTTATTTATTCTAGATTTAGATGTCTTCATCAAGGAAACACAGCTTTTCCTTCGGGGATTTGTGTTCTTTTATTGAAGATAGTCATGAAATTATAGACTATGTGATCCATAATGTTTTATAACAAACACATAGTTGTAAATTTCATGGAATCATTCATTAATTCAATAGTAACAATGTTGTCTCAAAGAAACTCCCTACCTTAGGTATACCTCACCAATTCTTTCCATCGTAACAAATTTTTGAGTTTCCCATTTTTGCATGATTGCAAAATTTTCAACATTTCTACGTGATCCTATGGGGAAATATGCCTGTTATCTTGTAAACTAGTGCCTTGCTCTTTTCCATTGGGCATGGAGTCTAAAGCATGTAACCAAAATCTTCCTTCCCGAAGGTCTAACCTTCCAAAACAAAATAAAATCGGGAAAGGATCCGTAAACCGGATCACGTGCATGAATACACTTATTGAATTAAAAAAACATCACATTGTACAAAGAACTACACTTATTGAAAGGAAATCCTACTCTAAACAAACATTGCAGATTTTCAATAACAATGTTTTAGAAACATACCATTCACAAGTAATAGAAAGTTCCTCTCCATTCACCTTTCTAAAGCTAAAAAGCATTGTCCTCTTTGCAAGCTAAAATCATGTAAGGACCACTCTAGATTGTATCAAATTTTATGTGTCTTCCTCGGCTTTGGATGATCAAAGCATCCCAATTTAACACAATATCTCCTTCATTAAAGATTCTAATTTGGATTTCTTATCAAAAGTATTCTTCATCTATTTTCGATTATTTTCCATGTTCATATGAGCTTGATCTCTTAGCTCTTGTAACTCCATTAACTCTGCATAACGAACCTATAATGGTTCATTTTCAAGCAACTCCATTTGATGTAGTAAATCTAATGTAGGTAACTCAAGTAAAATAGGCATTCTTGCTTCTCTTTCATAAACAAGATTGTATAGTGAATTACCAATGATCTTTTAGGTGTCACTCTATCACCCAAAGTTTTGAATTCCACATCGATGCCAAGCTCTCTAATTATCTTTTAGTGTTCTTCTCGTGATCCTTAAAATATTCTTGTTAGTACTTTAAGCTAACCCATTACCTTTTGGGTAGTAATTAGATGAATAGCTTAAGTAAATTCCATGGTTGACAACCCAATCTATTACCTTTGCACCAAGAAATGCTAAAACATTATCTCGATATGATAGTTTCGGAACACCAAATCGAAAACTATTCCTTCATAAAAGGATAGTATCAAAGTTTCATTTATATCTTTCAAGGCTATTGCTTCAAAGCAGCATTGTGTAAAGTAATCTGTAGTAGTAAAAATCCACTTATTTCCTTGTGTAGAAGGTGGTTTTATGATGCCAATAAAGTTAAGACCCCACTACATAAAAGGCTAATCAACTGAAATAGGTTGTAAAGGCAGCGAAGCTAAATGTTCTTTTCCAACAAAGAAATCACATTTCTTACACTTTGTGATCCATTCAAAATAGTCATTGAATATGCTAGGCTAATAGTAATCAACTTTAATAATTTTTAAGGTTGTGCTACGTGCTAAAAAATGACCTCCTGCAGGTCCTTCATGGAATTCTGATAATAATTTTTGAATTTTATCATAGTCAACACATCGTAGCAAGATTCCATTTATATCCCTTTTGAACAACACACCATCAATAAAGATATAGGGTACATCTTGTAATTTGAAATAACTTCATTTATTCTTGTCCATACCTTCCAGATAGGTGTCACGATGTAAATATTTAACTAAATTAGTCACCCATCTTGATTCTTAGACTTCTTGAGCAAGTTCAAGTTATTGATTTTCTTGTTGCACTTGATGTTTGATTGTTGATACGTAATTTCAGCATGTTGTTTTGAATCTTCAGGTTCTGCAGTCTATTTTTTTCTATATCAAAAATTATATGTTCACACAATAATTTTCCTCAAAGTTTCTTCACAACACAAATATTGACATCATATTCCATGACCTTCGTTATCCAAATTTCGCTCTTTTCTCATTCAATTCTTTATTTAACAAGAAAGCTTTCACACTTAGATGAGAAACAAGAACATGAATTTTATTGTTTAAAAGCATGTACTTAAAATTATTTAGTCCTCGACTACTAAAAGTGCTTTTATTTCAAGAAATGTGTACCTTATTTTGTAATCATGCAAGTTCTATCCAAAGAAAGAAACTGGATGCTCAACATTTTCATCATTAACTTGGGTTGATATGGTTGATATTATTTCGGTTCTGCAAGTGCATACATTGTAAAATATTTATCAACATTTGTATTTGCAAGAGTACGAGCTTGAGAGATGTGTTCCTTAATTGATTCAAACCCTTTTCTCCCTTCACTCGGTCCAAGAGAAAGTTTTCTCTTTCTTTAACATGGTTTTCAATGGTTTCACCAATGCTACAAAATCTAGAACAAATCTTCTAACAAAGTTGATTTTTCAAATAAAAAATTGTAATGCCTTCTTATGATGAGGTATTGATAGTTGAGATATGGATTCGATTCTGAAAGGATCAATTGCTAAACCTTTCCTAAAAACAATATGACCATGTAATTTTCCTTAATGTCTTGAAAAGTTAGAATTTTTAGGATTCAAAGATATTCCAAATCGCTTGCATAATCGAGAATTTTGCCTTAGATGTATTAGATTCTCATCTGAATTTTTTTAAAATACATTAACATCATCTAAATAAAAATGATGCATTTATTTAACAAGACGTGAAAATCTATGTCCATTGCATGTTGAAATGTTGCACCAACATTTGAAAGGCCAAAAGACATTCTTTTGTAAGCATAAGTACCCCACTTGGTTTTAAAATTTATTTTGTACCTATCTTATTCTCAAACTAAAATTTGATTCTATCCACTATAACCGTCTAGAGGAGATAGTCTATTTGAACCAAAAACTGTTCTTAAAATCTGATCCATATTTGGAAGTGGGTAATGATCTTTTAATGAAGATTTATTAAGATCTTTGAAATCAACACATGACCTAATTTTTCCATTCTTCTTCCTAACAAGAACAATATTTGCTACCCAACTTGAATGCTTAACTAGAAAGATAATACCTGTTTCGATCAACTTAGATAAATATTTTCTCATTAGAGGCTCTATTTTGAGATTTACAAGCCTTTATTTTTTCCTAACTGGTTTGGAAGTTGGTTGTAATTTAATAGTATGTTGTGCTAAATTGGGATCAAACCCTTTCAGGTCTTGGTATCTCCAAGCAAAAACATCTTTAAATTCTTTGCAAAGATTAATAAATGAATGCTTTTCAGCCAAGGAGCATACCTTTTCAAGAAAAAAATTTTTTCCCTTCATCAACTGAGATCTCTTCATAGTTATCAGCATGTGTTGACATATTTGTTTTTTTCTTTAACTCATCATCGTGTTGAATATTTTCTTCTAATGTGACTAGACCTCGAGGTAATTTATTTTTCGTTTATTGAACAATCTAGTAACCATATAAGTGTTGTAATTTATCTCGGTTTACTACAAAAATGTAGCTTCTTGCTATAAAAACCTACATTTGATGATCATTTTTAAAAACCTACTAATTTAAATCATTATCGGTATCGAATGCCCGACAATCAACTTTATATGAGGCTGAATATTACTAATTTCAATCTATTCAAGAACTTCAAAACTAGCACCAATTGTTGTAAGTCTATCTCGCATGCTTATTTTATGTTCTAGGATTGGACTTCATTAATGAATTCTTATAAACATTAAAATTTATTAATTGATTGATAACCAACTTAGAATCACCAAAAATATGTAGCATGTTGATACCTCTCTTTACGGGCCAAAGTAAGCCATGAATTAATACTTCATATTCAGCTATGTTACAAGTGCATGAAAATTAGAGACTCAAATCTAAGAAATACCTTTCGTTTGTTCGGAAGTGAGCATCAAACCTACTCATTTTCCTTTCTTGTTCTTAGCTCCATCAAATTGAAGCTTCCAAATCCCTTCTCGCTGCATTTTCTATTTTGGACAAGAAGGGAATTAGTGTGTTTTCTTCTTACAAATACTACACACCAAAAAATTGTTCTTCAACTTCCGAAAGGATCCCGAGAATGTTCTTCATGTGTCCTTTCATCCATAAACAAGTTAGAAACACCATCCAATGCTTAAATATGAGTTGTATTATCAAAATTAGACTGGTCTAACGCTGCATAATTAGCTAATGCATTAGAAGCGTGAGGCTCAATGTGAAATCTAGCCAAAAATTCTAAATTGATAGTAACCTTGGTCTCATAACGTGTAGTAAAAAATAAGAAAGACAAATCTAAAGAGAGATAACCTCCTATTTTTACTGTTAAATCTCTTGATAAACATATAGCAAAGTAAGGAGGTAAATCTACAACAGTAATATCTTGTAGAATGGAAACATTTGGGCAAACATGAAATGTTACCTCTATATTTCTAATGACACCAACTATATTAGTTGTAGTTCCATCCAACTGTAGGACACTCTTTTCTATAGGTTCATACTGCAAGCCCAAATTTTCTGCAATTTCTTTTGGCATAACTGTGCTACTTGCACCAATGTCCACCATATAGTTATGAACAAGATGTTCTCCAATAATCAGTGATAGATAAAATGGTGGTGGTTTCTTGATGTCATGAGCATTTAAGACTTTCTGAACCATCCATTTAACTTCTTTGATGCGGTCTTGTTCCATTTTTCTAAGGACAATGTCTATTTTTAGACTTTCTTTTCTATTGTTTAACAATAAATTTGCAGCTTAGCTAGTTCATGAGAGTAAATATTGATGTCCTTAAATCCTTAGAGCATCCCACATTGAGATGTTAAAATTATGCTTTTTCATTACATCAACAATGTTAAACGAAGATATAATTTTAGAAATAGTCTCTAAAGTTTTAGCATGGGCTTTAGCAAAAACCGATTCTGCTTGATTGCTTTTGATATCTATCATATAAATAACCTCCTAGGATTAGGATGTTGTTTTTCTGCTATTTACTAACTGAAACACTTGCTATATTTTTAGGAACAACAAGGCTATTATCTGGCTTTGTGGCTATAGATGTTGTCTTATCAGTGACATTGGGCATAACAGGCCTATTTCGTTGTTGATGACTTTCAACAGCTTTTCCTTGACCTATAGTAGTAATTACAATGAAATCATCCTCACTGAAACTGACTAAATTTTGTTCAAGTGTTTTCTGAACATGACTTTCTTTCTTCCCATCCTTAATTTGAGGCATGAACAATGTCTCAGATTGAGGTTGTGTAACAAGACCTATGTTCAGAAAATCATTTGGGCAAACTTTTGCAGCTTCAATGAGGTTTATTACAAGGTTTACACTATTCTTCAATAGCCATATTAAGTGGGACTAAAGAATTAGATAGAGTGGGAGGCTTTGGATCAAACTATCTTTGTGGATAAGGCTGCATATAGTTCTTATTTTACTGGCAAGGCTTCATATTTTGCTAGTTTTGCTGATAAGGGGATTGATAAGATCTGCTAGGTAATGAAACTTTATTGTCAATTGAAGTCAGCTTGTTCTCAAAAGTCTAAACATTTTTAACACATCATTTAATGGGGCTCCAATAACAAGTTCAACAATGGTGATAGGTTGTGGGATAGGTGTTAAATCTACCCAAAAAGGCATTAAAGGCCTTGGTGTTAATTATCCGGCTTGAATAAGGCTATTTTCAGCTTTTATAACAATGTCATGAGCATCTAGAAGAGTATTACCTCCCATAGACTGAATCATAGTTGAAATATCATTGTTTAACGCTCTTAGATAATAAAGGAAAGCATGGTCAACTGGAGGCTTGACACTTGCTTGGATTCTTTCCCAAGTTCTAGCAAAACAAATGTTAAAACTAGACATAAATTTATGAGAAGCTCTTTTAATAATAGAAAATTGTTCTATGAGGGACAAATGATCTGAATTATCTTCGAATTGTTTTAGCAAATTTTCACCTAAATCATCCCAAGTTCTTATGCTTCCAATCTCTAGATTTTTATACCATTGCAAGCATTTTAATTTAAAGGATGTAGCTGAAAGTCTCAAAGCCACATCTTCATGGGTAATATTATGGATTGCACATATGGATGCAATATCTTTGTTGTGTTCTATTGGTGTAACCTGATTTTCACCAAATGAATAATGGAAAGATTTTCATGGCGTATTACGGATATCATGATAAACCGGAATTACGAATGCGCTGCCATTATTAAAGGTCACAAAATTCCTAGGTGCTTGGATAGCTATTGGAAAAAACTAGGATATGAATAAAAATTGATCTACGTAGTGAAGGAATATTAGGAGGAGGGTTATCAAAACCATGTCTATTATAAGGTAAAGTATTACCAACTCTTCTCCTTCTTGCAGAATTCAAAGTTAAAGAAACAAACTCAGGAGGAATTCCTCTTACTGATGATCTTGTAGTCACTTTAGGCATGGAACATGATGTAATACTGGTTTGAAATCAGCTTTACATAGTCACCAAATAGATATTTAAATATTTAGAATAAATTTTTGCAGCTTTTTGTCCCAAAAGTAACTTTTATCTGGTGTAAATCTGTCATAGATCTACTGTGAATATCTATAACTTGCATGTAGATCTAATTTGTGTCCCACTGGGTGTGCCAAAAAATGTTATCTCTCGAAATTGTACCCTATAGAGAGATGGTTGCAGTATTCTAATCTTGGAAAATGGATCTCTCTCTTTCGTAGATACAATGAAACACCTCTTGTCATGTGCATACCTATTTTAAATTGAGTCTCTCGGTATCAAGGCTGATTCCTTATTAATGTATCCTAAACTGATTTTTGGGGTTCAAGGGCAAAAAGAAGACTGTAAAAATATTTAAACTGAGGTGATAAAACAAATTTGTATGAGGTATTTGATTAAGTACATTCACAACTGATATGGAAAGGATTTTCGATGCACAAGACAACATTTTTTTGCAAAATATTAAGGAAAACACTTTGACGTATTGAGGGAAAATATCACAAAATACGACTTACCTAAACATGACCATTAATATCATGCAAAAATTATTAAAATTTACAATCTAGGCTAAGATCATTAACCGGGAATTTAATATCACAAGATTAATGGAACATACACAAGACTACAAATAGTTGGAAAGGTAGAAAATACTTCACATTCAGAGGGGAAAACTGGGAAAACTGCTTGCCTCCTTTATCTAAAATTTCCTCATTTGTGTTTTTCCAAGGCACACAATATATAGAAAAATTATTTCCCACCCTTCCTAAAAATAGGCTAAAATTATACTCACCCATGCATCCTATTTTATCCTTCATCTATTAATAAATAAAGGAATAAAAATAGAGCATGCAAATATAAAGAGGCATTAACAACCATTGGTTACAACTCGACAATGTAGATCAACTATTCTATTTTTAAGAAAAGCATGAGTGATAATTTGCTAAAAATAAGTTTTGCTTGATGAGCAAGTCTTCTTCTTTGTGCATGCAAATTTGTATTCTGGTCTATTCTTTTGTGAAGGCATGTAACCTTATCCATTTGTAGTGATAATATTAGCACTTTCTAACCATGGTTGAATCTGGTGAACTCAGGACTTGAATTAAGGTGTAAAAGTATTGCAAACTTAATCATTTTTGGTATTTACATTGTTGAGCTCCATTCGAGCTAGCAAAGCTCTACTAAATTTTCCCAGCTGACCATTATTGACTTTTTAAGCTTGATCAAGGTTTTTTTAAAAGAACTTTGTCTTTCATTGTTTCAAAAATATTTTCCACGTAGGACATGATTTGAACTAAAAATGGGTCCGGAAAACTTTTTTTTTCCATTTCTGATAGAGATTGTGTAATTTTAAACATTCAGCCCACCCGTCCACTTTTAATTTGGGCCCCACATGTGTCTTTATCTGGTGCTAGCGGGATAGCAGGTTTCTTTTATAACTTTGCAAAATAAATCTTAAAGTTTCAAAGTCAAAAAGAACTATGATGGCCCACCTTTAAATTTTGATGGCATTGGCGGAGACATGGGTGACTTTATCACTTTTCTCCTTTTCAAAAAGGGGTCAAATTTTGAAGTTGTCCCGGTGATCCGCTTTTAACTTTTGACTTAATCACATTTTTCTTTTGACTTGATCTGGGTGATAGCGGAGCCACAAATCACTTTAAAACTTTATTCCTTTTTCAAGAAGCTTCAAATTCTCAGATTGACCCAACGATCCACTTTTGACTTAATTCAATATGAATGAATTTTGATGCATCGGTGGAGTCACGGGTAACTTTTAAACTTTACCCCCTTTCAAAAAACTTAAAAGTTTCAAAGGAAAAAAACATTCTGATGATCCGCTTCTCCACCTCTATAATAAAAATAGGCCACTTGTCCTCTTTGGTCCTTTGGGTTACTTCACAAATTTTACGCCCTTCGCCATAATGTTTTAAAATGTAAAAAGGGTTCGCCCCTCCATATCGGGCCACCGGACCAATTTGAATATTTTGCAAACTAACAGAAAGTGCCAAGTTTCTCAAAATGGACCCACCGTGCCATGTCCAATTAGATTTCATCGGGTCATCGGACCAATTTGATAATTTTACAAAATAATGAAAAGGTGCTAAGTTTTCCAAAAAGACCTACCATTTTCATGTGTCAAGATGGGGTTTGCATCAATTTTGGTGATCAATTCTAAGCATTGATCTTTGTACTTTTGATTCATGGTTGTTGATCTCCAACTCACCCAATGAGTTAAGTTACTTTAGTTTGGTTTGATGAATAAAACACTCAAAACCCTAAGTCTTTCATATTTTCATTCTCGAGCTCTATCCGAGCTAAAGGAACTCTGCAAAAAAAAATTCCTTGGACGGTAGCCATTCGAGATGATCTTTTGAGCTTGGTTTTGGAACTCTCTATTATTTAACAGCCACCATTTTGATAACTTCGAGTTATGGGTTGTCTTATACTGCAAGATTTGGTTAATTTGACCAGTTGTGTTGTTTTGAGTTCAAATTTTCTTCAAAAGATATGTGTCCTGTGAAGCTCTGTGAAGATTCTATGGCCACCATTATTGAGGTTTTTGAGCTCATTCCTTCTATGAAAATGACCATCTGTTTCTTTCTAGCATCTATCATCATTATTTTTAATAAGATGGTCACGGCTTCATGTTTTTGTAATCACCGATTGTAGATTTCTCATTTCGATCAATATTGAGCTCTCCCTTTTACTTTGTCTATGTGATTTCATCTTCCAAACACTGATACTCATTTTTCCTTTTCATTTTTAATGTGATTTCTTGAATAAAATTGATCTCGAAGTTGAAACTCATTTTGGGTTCTTCTTTTAGGCTCTGAATTTGATGAGGGTTTTCTCTGCTTCAATTTTAACTAGTGAGTTCTTGATCCTTACTCTAATTCCTCAATACCCATTGATGGTTTTCTTGATCAAAGCTAGGATCTACATTTTCTAACTTAGATCTTCAACTTTATTCATTCTTTGAGTTGTATTGCAACAAATTTGTATCTGGACTTTTAATTGTCCTATATGCATGAACTATTTCCCCAAAATTTGTATCTACACATGTATTTTTAAAATTGTGGCTTGAGATATTACAACCCAGATTTGGGTATCCCTCCTTTGACATGGGTATTCGGACTTCTTTACTCCTTTTGATTCTACAATCTGTACCTATACACTTGAGAAAATAGTTAGGAAATATTTAGGCTTTTTGGCCTCTCTTATGTCCATGGTTTTCATTTCTTCTTTCTCCTTCTTTCGATTGAGTAAATCATGTATGTAGTTTGATCTTCAAGTAATCTATATCTCTATTTTTAATTCATATGCATGAATTAGGAAAGTAAAGGAATATGGATTAACCCTGAGCTCTTAACTGATAATCTTCCTCTTTTCTTCTTTTTCAGGTACAATATTTCTAGTGGTGAAGATGAAGAGGGAATAAGTTGAAGATGAAGATACATCAACCAAAGGAGAAGACCCAAGGCAATGATGGGTTCACTCATACACCTTTATTTTCTCTTTCATGCATGTGTACCTCTTATTTCAGTAGTTGTACTTTACTTTTCAGTTACATCCCACGGCTTGTGTGGGAACATTTGAAATTCCTTATGAATAAAACATTGAATTCTAAAATTGAGTTGTGTATTTCTTTCTGCATTTCAGCTTTCTGTATGGATTGTATGATGAACTAAACAACTCAATAATATAATTGAATGTCTTAATCATGAAGGAAAGAACATTAAATAATACCTGTAACATCCAAGAATGAACTTTGATTTATGCAATCTATAATTATGTTTGTTGTTCGAAAACTTAGCATTTCATTTATTCTACAATTGGATGGATTCATCAAGGAAACATAGTTTTCCTTCGAGGGTTTGTTTTCTTTTGCTGAAGATAGTCATGAAATTACAGACTATGTGATCCATTACATTTTGTAACAACACACATAGCTATAGATTTAATATAATTAGTCATTAATTCAAAAGTAATAATGTTTTCTAAAATAAACTCCCTATCTTAGGTATACTTAACCAATGCTATCAACCGTAATGAAATTTTTAGTTGCCCATTTTTGCATGAGTGCAAAAATTGTCACTGATTTTCTTTTCTTCTCTCTCTCCTTATTTATGAGTAGATAATCATGTGTGCTGTTACAGAAAAGTATTTTTATTAGTTGTGCCTTTGATCCTCATGTAATTTATATCTCCTATTGTTAAGAGATTCATCTGCATGAATTTGGATAGTATAGGAATATGGATTAACCCTGAGCTCAATAACTGATAGTTTTCTCCTTTCTATTTTTAGGTACAGTGCCTTCTACCAAGCAACGAAGATGATGATGGAACAAAGCTGGAGCTGGAGATGCATCAACCAAAGCAGAAACCCCCAAGGCAATGATGGGTTCATTCATACTCTTCTACTTTCTTTTTCATGCATATGTACCTCTTACTTTAGTAGTTGTATTTTAATTTTCAGTTACATCCCACGACTTGTGTGGGAACATTTGAAATTCCTTATGAATAAAACATTGAATTCTGAAAATTTAGTTGTGTATTTCTTTCTGCATTTAAACTTTATATATCGATTGTATGATGAATTAAACAACTCAATAATATAATTTAATGTCTTAATAATGAAGGAAAGAACTTTAAAGAATAACCGTAACATTTAGTAATGAACTCCGATTGCTGCAATCCGATCATGAGTTATGATTGTTGTTCCAAAGCTTAACAATTCATATATTCTGCAATTCAATGTCTTCATCAAGATAACACATCTATCCTTCAGGGATTTTTGTTCTTTTATTAAAGATAGTCATGAAAATGTAGACTATGTGATCTCTACGTATTGTAATAGCACACATAGTTGCAGATTTCATGTAAACTCCCATAGCTTAGGTTCACTTCACCAATGCCATCCATCGTAAAAAAGTTTTGAGTTTCCCATTTTTACACAAGTGTAAAAATTGTCAATAGGCTCCAAGTAGGATTCAACTTCATCATCCCCCATCCTCCCACTCAAGTCAACACACCAAGACCAAGAAATATCAAGGCATAAGTAAGGACTATGATAACCCACATGGCTCAAAAATTTCACACCATGCTTTCAAGGGACATAATAAATTGGAATAGAAATAAAGTGCAATGATTTTCCTTCATTACACTCAAAAATGGATAAATAAGTCAAAATTAATCTTCCCAACCCATAGGTAGGGTTGTTGGGTCAAATTAATAGGCATGGGACAAGTCTTTCTTGTCCCACAAGTCTCCAAAAGTGCCCCCAAGTCAAAATCTGAATTTTGAACTTGGGGTGGAATAAAACACTCCCAAATCAACATAAATTTTACTTACACAAGGACTACAATATCTCATCATAACTATTTGTCACATCTCTAATTTGGTTAAACAAAACAAGAAGGGTTAAGTCTAATAAACACACATTTACACATGCTAATAAAGTGACAAATTTTCCAAATTTTAAATACACAAATCATAAATAAAGCACATGCAAAATTTAAAGAAAGGGACACAATTCACCCCATGGCCACACATGTGAAGTCATCCCCATGGGAGACTTCCAAACAAGACATGCAAAACACACACAAAACAATATTACACAAGTTGTCAAATTTGGCCTCGTTGCTCAATGTCGACATCCTTTCGTGGTTGGTCCCCTATCCCATTTGAAGTATGTGATAAAATTCCTACACACGACACAATACCTCTCTAGCCTTTTCGCCATATTAACAACCTTGAGAAATCATGTATATATAACTCAATATTCATCATTTGACATTAGAAATTCTATTATCCATTAATATACCAAAATCTAACCCTAACATCCATGAGATTACAATTATATTCCATCATCCTAAAACATAACATGTCAGTATAAAATCCACACCATGAAAACCAACATACATCCAACTATCTAACATCTCTATCTAGTGCATGATAATAAATCATAAACATCATAGTGTCAATAAGCCACATATCAAGTATAATATATCCTCAACTAATCAATGTATCATAATCAAATGTCTAAACATCAGTCCAATAGTATTAATATAAATATAGAACAATGTTGAAGATGAGTGGGCACTACAAGATCAAATCCCAAATCTTAATTTTTGGTTTAGGATGGGACACATACCAATGCAAAATATAAAAATTCAAACAAAAGAAGAAAGGAATAAAGCATATTCCAAGGAATCTCTAACCCTCCCAAAAGCCACATCATCATACTAACCATAACCCTTACAATTAATCATAATTAATCCAAAGACACATAACATGCATAATAATCGAAAGTGAACATTAGCTTACACCTAAAAACTGACATATGTAAATTAGGGATGCATTTTCTAGATAGAAACTATAGACACCTAAAATATGCTTACACTTAGCATTTCCTCCAATTCAGCCAATTGAGGACACTTCGTTAATAAACCCTTCTTCGCTCCATTCTCAGATGCCCATTCATGAAACCTTCTAAGTCATATTCCTCCTATAATAAACTTATTTTGCTAATATCTCTCTTATTAGCTAAACATTCCTCCTTTCGACCATTCAAAACTTCCCTAGTTATCTCTTAACCACTTTTGTAGGATTTTTAGGCAATCTATTAGTCATAAATGATTAACCAAACCCCTCCCAACTCTCAATGAGTCTCTAATCACTGCTAATCAAGTGTAACTAGCCTAAACCCTAGTTAACTAGCCTAAACCAAGGTTAACTAACCTAATCCTTCTTAGACTTTAGTCCCACATGCACCCAAATTCCAAACTCTCCCAAGTGGAAAACTATAAATACAAGGCTAAGCCTACCCATTCAAAGGACACAACTTTACATAACACAAAGCCAAAACAAGCCTAAGAAAGCTTAAGATCTCATTTGCATTAGCTAAGCTAATAAGGCATTTGATCTAAGGTCATCCACCATTAAAATAGCTTCATCTTACACGCATGATAGATTAGTAATGGAATAGATAAACTTGGCCATGTAGCCATTTAGTGAGATTCATTCACCCTCATGGAGTAAACAAAAAAATTGATTGCTTAGATCCTTATTAGGCTCATTTTATCAAGCTTTCAAGAATAGAGGATAGTTATATTTGCTAGATTTCTTGTTTGCTTCAAGTCTAATGTATGCAAAGTAGGTTTCCTTGCTCATTTCTTATCTGATGGTCCATTGAGGGGCTTTGCACAAAGCTTTGGGGTCTTGACCCATATCCATAGCTTTCACAAAACATTTATTGAACATAGAAACATAATGGTACATGGGGTACATAAGAAAATAAATAAAATAAAAACATCTTTAACATAAATAACTTAGCCACATACAAATAAAATAACATAACTAAAAATAAACATGGTCACATGGTGAGGTACTCCCCGGGGAGACCTCCTGAAAGATGACAACATGAAGATGAAGCAACACAAAACACAATAGTTTCCAAGGTGACTTTTCTATGAAATCGTGACATTGCTATGAAATCATGACATTCCTTCATGGTTGACTATCCTAGTCCCTCTTTATTTGTGTGATCTTTGTTTCCTGCAATCACAACTAATACAACCTTCCGCCTCATGGCCGCATCAATACATCAAATAAATAAAACACATATAAAGTATAACCATATAATCATCATCATATGTCACAAGATGTAATTTTATTCTAATTCAAACATTTACAATTATTCATGACCACAATTCACATTTTCCAAAAATCAATAAATACATATAATGATCACCAAAATCATCTCAAAATCAATAAATCCATAATATCAATGTAAACATGGTTAGATGATGCATCAAAACATATTCGCAACTGCTATGCATCCAAGATGTCAGTATATAAGTAAGCAATGTTAAATCAACATGTGCTACAATGTCTAACAATATCTACTAGGCATCAAAACAATCCATGATAAGAGTCAATCATCATAATAATAAAATGTATGTATAGTCTAAACATGTGCTATCAAAAATAATATATCAATAACCATGTCTCTAGGCCACTAGTAAGCAAGAGTACAACAGGAACAAGTGTCGAAGAGAAGTGGGCATTACATGTTTTGTATGTATTTGGGTAGAGTTGGGTTTAGGGATGGTATAGGAAGAGATAAATGGAGCCATTTGTGGAGGTAAAAGGGAGTGTGTGAGGATTTTTGGAGGGATTGTGGGAAGGGTAATCCACCTATGTGGATTTAAACAGAAATTATATCATGTGTATATTTTAAAATGGATAAATAAGAAGCTTTTTTGTGTATGTGATTTATTTTAGTGCACTTAGAGGCAATGGGTGGACCCCTAACCTACATGGGAGGCATACGGAGATGGCTTCCATATTATTTTCTCCTTTGGCTGAACTTAGAGCCTATCTATATTAGATGATCATGGGTTTAATTTTTGTCTTAATATTTTTGGTTTTGGAATTTTTTTGTTGTGTGTTAGTGTTGTATGTTCAGGCCATTTTGTGATGGTTTTCATGGTTGTGAGCACCCTTTGTTTCTTCCATTATTGGGACTCGAGGGCCAATGAGAAGGTTGGTGTCACCTTCTCATTGTATTAAGGTTAGGAGATGAGTGTTTCTTAGCTCCGTTTCTTTGTTGTGTTGGAGATGGAGAAGAAAATTAAGTTCTGATTAAAGCTACGGGATGGAGTTGTAGTAGTGCATTTGAAACTAAAATAAAATATTCATTGTAAAATTCATCATGTTGTCTCCACTTTTGTCTGGAGGGCTTTTTTTACTTTTATTTTAAATTTATAGTTCCTTCTAAAAGAGTTATTCAAATCTGAAATGAGTTATTAAGTGCTAAAATTTAAATGGTTGAAATAACATTGCAAAAGGAAATGAGTTATTATATGAGTGATTGCTTAAGTTTTTGCATGGTTTACTTCTTCAATTTTCGAGTGTTACGGATAAAGATTTGAATTGGTTGCAAGAAAATCTACGGTGAGAAATTTTGTTGTGCCAACTCACTCATATGACATTCAATTCACAAATTCCATGTGTTTGTTTTATTATTTACAAGTGTACATCAAATAAAATCAAAGGTTCTCTATTCAAAATGTTTTTTATTCTAGGTCATTTAGATTATATGTTATAATGTTATAGTTGTTTGTGCTTTTTTATTATTTTTATTGGTTAATATTCCAATTGTGAATCTATCCCAACTTTGGAAATAGTTTTTAATTTCAAAATTTTCTATACAATTATTGTTTTGTCAAAAAAAAATTTGGGTTATTTTAAAAATCATTGTCAAAAATTAATATAGTTTTTGTCATTTTATAATTAGCTTTGTCAAAGGTCAATTAAAGTCCACTCTTTTATATCAAAAAGTAAACTTGAATTAATTTTTCTTTTCATCTATTCTAAATTGAGTTAATAAGAGTCATTCGAGTAGAGTTTAGTCGTCATTGTGCCATAGTCAGCCAAACATATAAAAGCATCAAAAAAAAATTGTCTTACTATACACATTTCTTATATAACTTAACGTTTATAAAATATTGTGTTTCACATTAATGGTTCAATAAAAATAAGAACAATGTGAAAACAAGTGTGATTCAAGATCGTATTTGTTGAGTAAGAAATACATGAAAAAAGGATTGAGAAAAAATAGTTTGGAGGTAAAATAATGACCTCTCGTTAGCAAATTAACGATGACTTCACACATCCATATTAGTGGAAATTCTACAACACTAGAATGGCTAATTCCAAGGATGTTTCTAATTAGAAGTCAGAAACTTCTACGCTATATGTGATTGAGTGAAAACGACCAACTCAAAAGGATACAAAAATGATGAGGGCTTGGTCCTTTTTTTTTTTCATGTTTTTATTCTTGTGAGATATTTAAAGTAATAACAAAAAGTGTTTTTGTTCATGAACATAGTTCTGATGGAATCCTATGATGTAAAATTGTAGTAGAAAATAGAAAACCCTTATGTAATGTTAATCAAGGATCTTGAAATGGCTAGTGGTGATCCATAAAACCATATGAGATGAATAATTGATGGCTTCATATTCATATATAGTTTTTACTAAGCCTACATAAAACCACATAATGATGATGAGAGATAACCTTTTCTTAGATTAGGATAATGAACCACATGAATTAGAGATACCCGAAGAGTCGGGTATACTACGATTGAGAGTGTAATTGTTTTTATACAATGTTCATATGAAAGGGTGCATGTTACAAATATCCTCATATTAATTCTTGCATGCGCAGATATTTATTGTATTATAGTGTGAATGAAATATTTTCATGTGAGTTGTTTATGTTGTTTAAACTAATCACATCATTGGAATTTTCTAGTAGAAATATTAGTGGGGTGACTAGTTAAAGCTACCTCATTGATAGTAGGAACAATCTTACCTATTTATATGTACAGATATTTGGTTTTATTTTAAGGAAGAAATTTGATTGTGTAGAAATTATGCAACTCTAAAAAAACTATCATTAAAATAATATTTAGTATGACAAAATTTTGTATTAGGTCATCAAAAACAAAAATATTAGAATAGGTCCATGAAACAAGGTCAATAAGATTCAAAAATATCAAAACAAATGTAATAAACTAGAAAGAGCCACATATTTTCTTTAAAATGTATTTTTCTCAAAATTTTATACCATGTTTATGGCAAGTATCGAAGAATGCATACCTTATTTGAGGACCCTACTCATCCACTTTGAGCTCAAGAAATATATAAATTTTCTAAAAGTAACTACGGATCTCTGGGAAAACAATCTCATTTCCGAAACCATATTATCTTACAAAGACCTTACGAGACATAAAAAACAAGGGGATACTTTCAAATCATTGTTTTGTACCTACATTAAAATTAGTCTCTTTGGTTGAAATGGGTCATTATAAACATCTTATGTATAATGTAATTCAACAGAAATCTTACGTAGTCAAATCATCTAAATTTAATCACTTCCAATTAAATAATCAATATAAGAAATAAATCCTTTTTCTTTGAAATACTTGAATTATTTTCTAAAAATTCATGGTACCGTACATAAAGAATACAAATCCCTAAATATTTTTTTCAATAATTATATTATGGTTTTGGCATGATCAAAATTATAATAAATTTTTGACATGACAAAAAAATTAAAAACACAAAGAATAAAAAAGAAAATTTAAATTGAATTATGTTTGACTTAATGGTGAAAGGTGTTTGGATCTTGAAGAGAACACCGGGTTCAATTCTTGCTTAAAGTGAAGTCGGAGATATCTTTGTAATGATGTGGCAAAGATAACGTGTGGAGACCATAACTTTTATTTGACCATTGGATCGTCTTGAAAATTTATAGGGTTGTAGATATACATTAGTATTGTGATGAAATTAACATTTCTTGAAATGTTGTGGCCATTTCGGCACATTTCTATGCCCATATTCTTTCATCCGGTGTCCTTAAATTATCTTTGACCATTTTCTTCACTTTTGACTAGGTCTTAGAAGTTTAATAACTTTTGTTATTCTTGTTTGAATTAGTCAAAATTTTGCGTGAGCCTTAACCTATGAAGGAATATTTGGAACAAAAATTTTTGGTCCCATTAGATTCATTTTGATAGTAGGTATTTTTGGCATTTTAGGGTTTTTGTCATTTTTCGGGTTTTTAGAGTAGACATGAAATAAGAGGATTGTAATGATGTAAATGTTTAATGTGGATTCTAGAATGATAGGAAATATATTTTGAAACTGTTTTGTTTTATTTTCAAATCTATTTATGTGTGTTTTATCGGTATTTCAATCTCTTAGAGATGGATCCACATCAATTGGTATTAAATTAGGATTTTTGTCTTGCATGAATAGTTAAGGTAGCATATTGCATTTTTGTATGTAAATTTTTCCTATAATTTATTTAAGAATTACTAGATGCGGGATGGGAGGTTATGCCTAGATGAGTATTCATATCCAAGAGCTATAGAGATAAGTTGTTGATTTCGAGAGAAGTTACCCGCCTTAGAAGAACACATGCTACCGAGGATGCAGACTCCGATAGTGATGTTGAAGAAGTACCTCCATTAATGAATGAAGGAGGATATGAAGAATAAAATTAAAGATATGAATACACCTTGAATGAGAGACCATTTGAGAAGAGATTGATCCATCCTTTAGAGGGAAAAAATGATGGCATCAACATTAATGTTCCGTGATTATGGTGGAGAGTTACGACCATAGGATTTGATTTACTAATTGAATCGCATGGAAAAATTATGTGAGTGGAAAATCCTTTTAGAGGAGAAGAAGGTTAATTTTTTATGCACTAAACTATTCAGACATGCATTGATCTAGTGGGATAACCTACAAAATGAAAGATAAAGGAATGGAAAGGGCTAGATCCAAAATGGAATAGAATGGTAAAAAACCTAAAAGAAAAGTTTCTTCTTGTAGATTATATTCAAAAACTCTTTCCAAGGTTACAAAACCTAAGATAGAAGGATATCAACATTTAGGATTATACCAATGAATTTTACAAGTTGTCAATCGGGGTGGAACATGGATATTTTGAAGAACATGTAGGCTATAAGGTATAGAAATGGGTTGAGTTATACCATAAACGATGAGTTGAGTATGCTCTGGATTCATAGCTTGGATGATGTTTACCAACTTGCATTAAAAGTAGAAGAAAATAACAAGAGGATTAATTTTATAAGATGTGTGAAGAGAGGACCATCATCATCTCCGATGAGAGGTAGAGGTAGATTTGAATTTACAAAACATGAATCTTGTGGTGCTAAAGCGCATGAAGATTATAGTCAAAGTTTTGGTAACTACCAAAGAGGTAAGGGGTTTCGAGGGCAAGATGTTATAATGGAGGACGGGGCTAGAATAGCCTCCAAGGAAAATATACATGTTACAAATGTGGTGAAGAGTGTCATAGAGCTTTTGAGTAAATATGGTCATAGACATGGTGAAGAGGGACAAATATATTTTGAACAAGATGCACCTCTCAAGGAAAGGTATGTAAAATTATTATAAATGGTGGTAGTTGTGAACATATGGTTTCAATTGTGATGGTTGATAAACTCAATCTGAAATGTGAGAAGCACCCATATCCCTATCGTATATCATGGTACAAGAAAGGGAATGACGTAACCATAGATAAAATATTCCTTATAAATTTTTTGATTGTGAATACTTACGAGGATTAGGTGTGGTGTGATGTTATCCTAATTGATGTATGTCATATATTACTAAGGAGGCATTCATAATATGATAAAAAGGTTACACATGATGGAGGGAAAACTATATACGATTTTTGGAAAGATGGTGAAAAGGTGGTCTTGTTACCCTTCAAAGAAGAAGAGAAGAGTGAGGGCTTATTGGCTACAAAATATTTTGTTACAGAAATGGAAGAAGTTGGCTAGTGTTATGCAATGTTGTCAAAGAAGGTGGAAATAGAGGACTTTAATATACCCGTTGTTGTGGAAAATGTACAAAAAGAATACAAATATGTCATACCATATGAGCTACAAGATTAGTTACATCTAAAGTGGGATATACATCACCATATTGATTTGATCCCAAGATCGAAACTTCCAAACTAGGCAACCCATTAGTTGAGTCTGACACAAAGTGAAGAGTTGAACAGATAAGTGACAGATCTAATACAAAAAGGGTTGGTGAGAGAAAGCATGAGCTCATGTGTAACTCCAACACTATTGACTCAAAAAAAATATCAAGACTGGAGAGTGTGTGTAGAAACTGGTCCTTAAATAAGATCACAATTGAGTATCGCTTCCCAATTCCAAGATTGGATGATATGATGGAAGTGCTAGAGGAAACCTGATATTTTAGCAAGATTGACTGTGGAGTGGGTACTACCGGATACCAATATGTGAAGGGGATGAATTTGAAACATCTTTTAAAAGAAAATATGGATTGTACGATTGGATGGTGATGTAATTTGGGCTATCTAATGCACCTACTACATTAATGAGGCTAATGAACTGAGTACTCCTAGAATACAATGGTAAGTTTGTTCTTGTATATTTTGATGATATTCTTATATTCAATAAGACAGTTGAAGAACACTTGTTACATATCAAATTGGTGTTAGACTTGTTACGTAAAGAGAGTCTATATGCAAACTTAAAGAAGTGTAGATTTATTCACAAGATTCTTGTGTTTTTAGGGTTTTTCATATCGAGGATTGATGAGGAAAAAGTAATGGCAGTTCTAGAATGGCATATTCCAAGGATTGTAATAGAGGTTCGTAGTTTTCATGGATTGGTAACTTTCTATAGGAAGTTCGTTAGAAAATTCAGTAACATTATTGCACCCATAAAAGAGTGTACAAAGGAGAGGGAGTTTGTATGGACAAAGGAAACAACAAAAAAAATTGAATTGTTAAGAAGAAAGTGTCAAAAGCACCTATTTTGGTATTTCTAGATTTCAACATGATCTTCAAGGTTAATTGTGATGCCCGAGATGTTGGGATTGGAGCTATACTAAGTCAAGATGGATGACATGTGGCATTATTCAGTGAAAATATCAATGAATTCGGATGAAATATTCTACTTATGATGTTGAATTTTAAGGCATTAAGGAACTGGAGACATTACTTGGTAGCTAAGGAATTTATACTCTTCACCGACCATAAATCCTTAAGGTATGTAAACACACGGAAGAAACTAAATAGTAAGCATGCAAAATGGGTTTAATTTTTACAACAATATAGTTTTGTCTTAAATCATAAGTCGGGTAAGTAGAATCAAGTTATTGATGGCTTAAGTAGGTGTGTAGCAGCTTTGACAATAATGGAAAATGAAGTAGTGGGGTTTGAGGCGGTTAGGGAATTATATGAAGGTGATCCATATTTTGGTGATGTTGTAAGACAACTTAAGGAAAATACAGGTAGGTAGTGGTTCTTCTAATCTTTTGATGCAGGATGGTTAAATATTCAAGGGGAAATAATTGTGCATCCCTGCTAGTTTAATATTAGGGCGATTGGTTGGACACTTTGGCATAAATAAGACAATTTCTCTTGTTGTGGAAAATTATTACCGTGCAAAGGTAAAGAGGGACATAAGTAGTATTGTAGAAAGATGTAGAGCATGCCAACTAGCTAAGGGTCATGCACAAAATCTTTGGGTTGTATATGCCATTACCTATCCCTATAGGGTCATGAGTTGATATGAGTATGGATTTCGAGTTAGGACTTCCCAACACACAAATGAGGGAGTGATTCTATCTTTTTTGTGGTTGATATATTATCTAAGATGGTACATTTCATTGCTTGTAAAAAAAATAATGACACTTCCAGATTTGCAGATTTGTTTTTTAGGAAGTGGTTCGATTGAATCGAGTTTCAAGAATGATAACTTCAAATCGCGACACAAAGTTTATGAGTCACTTTTGGAAGAATCCATGGAGGAAAATGGGGACACATCTATAGTTCAGTATTGCATATCACCATTAGACCGATGGGCAGATAGAAGTAGTGAATAAAAGCTTGGGAAATCTCTTACATTACATAGTTGGAGAAAATCCAAAACAATGGGACTTAGGTTTACCGCAAGCTAAGTTTGCCTATAATATCTTAGTAAACAGGTTCAAAAGGGAGGTCTCCATTCTAGATTTTATATGGTAGGAATCCCAAGGGGGTCATATATCTGATTGTACCATAGGGTGAAGATAAAACTAGTGATGATGCAAAACACATTTTATAGTTGAATGGTGAAGTGAGAGAAAATCTTAAAGTGAGTAATGCAAAATATGAGGTAGGTGTAAATGTCATCAGAGAGTAAGTGTATTAGAAGAAGGATATATGGTGATGGTTCATGCTATAAATGAGAGGTTTCCAAAATGAACATATAAAAACTAAAGTATAAGAATATTGGGTTGTGTAGGATTATGAAGAACATGAGTGATAATGCCTACAAGATGGAACTACCTGAAATTTTTTTATCTCACCAATATTTAATGTTTATGAGTTATATAAGTTTCCCGGTCATGATTAAATTTTTGTGGAGGAGGAAGAAAAAAATATGAGCATGAGATGTCGAAAAAGAAAAAGGAAAGGGTAATGTGTGTCTTAGACCAAAAGACAATCACTACTAGACATGAGAGTTAGATCAAATATTTCTAGAGTGGGAAGGTTTGCAGAAGAAGAAAATAATTAGATTCTTGAGTGGGAATTGAAGAATATTGAAAACGCAAAATTAGATGAATTCCGTCAATTGAATTCGCAGGAGCTGAATTCTTTTTAACTAGGGGAGAATGACGTGGCAGCATAACTTGTGGAGATAATAACTTTTGATCCGACTATTGTATCATCTTGAAGTTTTACACGGTGGTAGATATAGATTAGTATTATGCTAGGGTCAACGTTTCTTGCAGGTTGTGGCCATCTTAGCACATGTTCCGGCTGGGATTCCTTTGTCTAGTTGCCTAAAATTGGCTTCAACGTTTTTTCCACTTTTGACTAGGTTTTAGAAGTTTAATAAATTTTGTTGTGCTTGTTATAATTAGTTGAAATTTCACGCGAGCCTTAACTTATGAAGGAATATTTGGCACGTAAATTTTGGGTACCATCCGAGTTATTTCACTAGTAGGTAATTTTTGGCATTTTAGAGTTTTTAGAGTCGACCTAAAACAAAAAGAAAATTGTAATGATGCCAAATTTTAGTGTGGATTCTGAACGATAAGAAAGCTATTTTGAATCTTGTATGTTTTATTTGCAAATTTTTTTATGTGTGTTTTGGAGGCATTTCAACCTATTCCATTTGGATCCACATCACATAATAATGGATGAGGCCGAGAACGTGCCTCGTGTGAATTTGGAAAAATGAAAACCCCTCATTCCTTGGCCGCTTAGTGAAGAAGATTTCCCACCTCAACTGTGAGATATGGCGGTCTATGACCTGCCAAATTTCAAACTAAAAAAAAGAAAGAAAGGAAAAAATTAAAAAGTAGAATAAAAATACAAAAGAAAACAAAATCAAAGAGAAAACATACAAACATGAGTAAAGAAGTCAAGACATCCATTAAGGAGAGAAACACATGATTAATAGTAATACTCGAAATTAGTAATTGATAAGTCCAAATATATTAAAAAAACAACTATTCCCTAGAAAACTTAGATGTCAATCTAAATGATTAAATTGTATTGTATTAAAGAACACTTTGCCGATAATAGAGTAGATACGTTTTGGAGAGAAAGCAAACCGTTTCTCATATATTCTCATTCCAATTTCCCTAACATAGAAGAAAAAAAGTGCAACTCTAATTTTCCTTCGACCATTCAAACATATTGGCCGGCAACATTCACTATATTGGCCGACACACAATATAACGCCAAATATTTATATTGTTGTACGTACCCCTATGCTAGGTCATTTTTAGCGGTAAGAAATCTACTTGAACTTATATTTCACCTCAGTTCTGATTAGAATTTTATGCTAAGTTACTAATATTTAGTTAAATATTGAACCTTGAGACTTATTCTCTCGAGTTATCTTTTTCCTGTAAGGAAGTATAAACATAACTATCATTTGGAGATATTTTTGGATATTGTGATTTATATGTACGGATAATGGAAATTGTCTCATGGTTATATTTGTGTTCTTTTTCAATGACAATGTTAATTATTAATAATGTGAAAATAAATTTAATTATAATTCATATTAATATTTTTTTATTTTGATTACTATTTTTTATTAAATAAATAGATTCTAAATAATCTAATTAATTGACTATTTATATCTAGGTATGAAATTTTCAATATGAATTAAATTATTAAAAGAGTTCTAGAATAATTATTTAATTGTTTCGTTATCACCGAATCACAGCACCCCTGTGTTTATACAAGTGCATATACTTGAACTCACGGTGTGATTGGATAACATGGGTACTATCTCCAAGTTGTGGGACTTGCTACTTGAGATAGACCTCCGTGAGAAAGTTGTTCTTACTCCTAAACAACCTGCCACAATCTACTCTAATGCAGGGGAAACTAACTATTCTAATCTAAATTTCCAAGGGACCAGGGAGAGAGAATGCATAAAATGAAAGCCTACACTAAAGCGGTGATACACCAGAAAAGGAGGGTGTGAGAGTAGTCTTTAAATGTCCAAATACAGAGGAAAAGTGCACACTAGAAGAGGTGATGACAGAGAAAAAATGCATTCACAACGATATTCCAAGCATACACAATGATAATGGATCCTGCAACAACATAATAATAGACACAATATTCTTGTAGAAATATTAAAGGGGCAAGAAGAATGTAAGAAAACACAAAGGGGGGAAGATATATCCACAAACGATATTTTATTACTTCATGATATGCACAGCTTCAATCTATTACAGGATAAGGGCCCTGGATCACCATGCAAGGAGTCCACTACAAGTGCTGCAGCACATTAGCTTCAAAAATCAATTTTGACAGAGCTTTTCTATCTGAAAACTCCCCCCTTTACCATGTGCCCAACACTCCAATTTATAGAAAAATGAGAAGAGAGAGAGAAGGGAAAATGGAAAATCCCGAAATCTGTCCTTCAACCACTTGAAAGAGGCATTAAATGGAGTAAAATGATTGTACATTACTTGAAAAAGGCTCCCCATACTATCCCAGTGTTGTGCAGAGAATGAATGATGACCATGCCTCTTAATTGCACTCCCAACCACCAAATAAAACACTGTTATGAACCCAGCCACATTTTCTAAAAAATTTCGACCAATTTCTCATAAAATCTAGAATTTCTTGATTTTTATGCATCGGGATTGGAGCCATGATTCCAAAAGTACAAATTTTGTGTGATTTCGTTGAGAAATGCAAAATTTATGGCCTTCTCGAGCGGCGGGCACTTTTTTGGGTTTTGCGGCGTTTTTGTCATTTGATGGGAATGAGCATTAACTGACTGGAGCTGAATATATTTATCTTAATTAAATATATCTACCCTCATTAAAAATAAGAAATCCAGTTTTATGTGGTGTAGAGGATGTCGTGCTCGTTCCAGAAAGTCCAATTTTGTGAAAATCGGAGCTCGGAGTCAAAAGTTATGGTTGTTTGAAGTTCACAGGTCAAACGTTGACTTTTCTTCTTTGCCTTCGGCCCCTTCGGCTTTTCGCGTCCCACGCATACTTTTGTCCCAGATGTCCCAAACTATCTCGGACCAAAGTCTCCTATTTCACCAAATCGGCCGGCCGGTTCGTGTCCTTCACATACTTTTGTCCCAACTGTCCCGGGCGAAAAACTCTTGCTTCCGCCGATTCGGGCTTCCTTGTCCCTCTTTTGCTGCCTTTTCTCCTTTTCGGCCGGTTCACATCTCGTATGCGTACCTTTGTCCCAGCTGTCCCAAACTTGACGCTTTTTTCACTTTCGGCCGGTTCGGATTTTTGCGTCCCGTCGTCCCCGCGTCCCAATTCTATGCGGACCGCCCTGGGGCTATTCGGCGATTTGCGCCCCAACATTCCAATCCGTCCCGGACTAGGACTTAGCCGATTTTCTTCATTTTTTTGGCCCCGAGCTTGGTTCTTTGCAATTTTTTCACCTTTTCTAACTCGTTGGGTTTTCTTCTTGGATGGGAGACTTAGAAAGAAGCCGAGGGGACCCCAGAAACATGTTTTTTTGCCTTGAATCAATATAATTGCTTGGGACTAAAGAATTTGATGCATGTTATCAAAATTACCTTGAGGGTGAATTTTGGATAACAGATTTCTTATTGACATTTTAAATAATACTATTTTGTTTCTATCAAAAATATTTATACAATTATTTCTATAATCCTTTTAAATAATTTATTATTGTAAACAATTAACAAAATAATATACCAAATCTCCTTTAACAATTAATGACCACAATATTTATTAGCTAGATTTAGAGTTGATTGAAATTCTACTAAATTTTAAAAGTTTTTTTGTCTTATAGTTATTACTAATGTTTATGAAAATGTAATTCAAAATCAAGTTTTAGGGAATATGTTTAATAGAAATGGAAACAAATATTAGGAAACTAGATATTTCAATTAATCGATTTAGAGTTGATTGACATTCTTACTAATTTTAGAAGTTTTTTGTCTTAGAGTTATTACTAATGTTTATGAAAATGTAATTCAAAATCAAGTTTTATGGAATATTTTTAATAGAAATGGAAACAAATATTAGGAAACTAGATATTTCAATTAATTACAAATAAGTTGTATTTATGTTGTTTTTATAATTGTAAATAAACAACAAAAATATAAAATTATATTGTAGACACTTAGTTTTTGTACAAAATTGGATTTTAAATAAATGTGCTAATGTATTTATATCACAAGATTAACCATTGGCTAAATTTGATCTCTTGTTGCACTTGTTTCCTTGCATTATCACCTTTGATCAATATTTGTACACATACTTTTGATATTTTTGTTGACATTCTATAGTGCCCACTTCCCTTCGACACCTTCTTGATTATTGTTTTTCGATACTATCGATTTGCATTATGGATATATTATATCTTCCTTCATTTAGCATGTTAGTAGATATTAGAGATACCGAACCATTTTTTTATTTGTTTCGTATATGATGCATATGGACCATTACAAATATTTCATGTTGATATTGATATACTATTGACAAAGTTATTTATATGTATTTCGACATATGATGTATTTATTCATTTTGAGTATACCTTTGATAATTGGATTATTGTTGTGATCATTTTGGCATGGATGAAATGTGGAATAGAAATATGCTAGAAATTGTAAGTGATATTTTATTTGCATAGATGATATTGATTTGTATATAGTTGATTTTAGAGTTTTATCACATATTTTGGCATGAATGTTTTAATGCGGCCACGAGGCCGAAGGAGGTATTCTTTCTTTGCGGGTATATTGTATTCACAAAAACATCAGGGATTAGAGACCAACCACATTGGAATTTGAGAAGAATTCAGCTAGGGTCACCATGGCAATATGTAATTGTGTGTGTGTTAGAATTATTTGGTTAGGGGAAAATTGTGACCTAGGCGTCATGTGTTGTTTTGTTTTAATTTCCTTTATTAATAGTGGTGTATGTGTTTTCTTTTAATAATGAAATTTACTTGCTTTATTATTTAGATTTTTGGATATGTGTCTACCCCTTTATTATTCACGGGTTGTAGTATCTTAATTAAGCTAATTTAAATTTTTCCTAAACTAATCAAAGATGTGACCACAAAAAAAAGGGAGTTCATTTATTAGACTTGATTTACTCTTAGATTTTGTGTTGAGTGATGTGTGTTTGTAATGTAGCCAAATTAAGAAAAACTAGATATAATGAAAATAATATGAACTCCAAAAGAAAATATATCTCCTTATTTGTTCCCAAATAATGAATTATAATGTTTCCTAAATAGGAAAACAACTCCTAACTCGAGTTGCCAAGTAAACTCTAGCTAACTCGACTAATTCTACTCTAGGTGGCGAAATTACTATTCTTAGTAAGTTCACATGCTTATTCCTATGGGCACGAAATTGTCACACATATTCTACATCCCTAAATAAGAGGAATTGCCAAATTTCTAACTAATAATGCAATTAATAGACTAAAATTAACTAATTCTCAAAAATGGGAAAAAAGCGAACGATAACTTAAATCCTAATTTTGGCCTCAAGATGGAAGATTTAGGGCTGAAAACATGTCAAAAACTTTCCCCAACTCATAGGGCAGGTTTCCGTTGCATTTTTATCATCGAAACATGTGGTTTCAAAAAAAAATGGACTCAAACAGACACCCGGAGCTCAAGTTATGACCTTGTCAAGTTCCTGCTAATTCTAGCGCATCATTCTCCCTGCTTGAAAAAAACGCAGCTCCTACAAGTTGTTTTCTTTAAACTACTTCCATTTATCTGCATTCAAATTCTGAATCTCCCACTCTGTGACCCAAGTATTGTCCTCTTCTTCCAGTCCTTTCCAATGTACCAAATATTTGTTGTATTTCCCATGTCGCGTGTCGATTATTTTCTTATCTAGAATCTGATCCACTTCTTCTTTCATTTTCACCGAACCTGCTACCTCCAATCTACTATTTCATCAATAACATCACCTTCTACACCATCCCCATGAGCAGAATACAAATCTAAAACATTAAAAATTGGAGAAATATCAAAATTCCCAGCAATTCTACCTCATAAGCATTATCGTTTATTTTTTCACGATTTTGTAGGGACCAATCTTCTTATACTTCATCTTGTTATAGGTTCCTCTTGAAACCTTTCCTTCAAGATATATATACCATAACCAACTCACCAACTATAAATACCTTTCTCCATCTTTGCACATCTGATATTTCCTTATACTTATCATTACTATTCTACATCTTCTTCTCGCACTTCTTCCTGCAATTGTTTATATATTCGGAAAATGCTTGAGCATCATCAACGACTCTGCCATCAATCGGTAGTTGTATCAAATCTAACACCCCATTTAGATTACTCCCATACATAATTGAAAATGGAGACTTTCCTTAGATTTGTTTATTGAACTATTATATGCAAACTTGTCTTGTGGTAATGCTAAGTCCCATTGTTTCGGCTTTTTCCCAACAATGCACCTTAACAGGTTTCCCAAACTTCTATTTACCACATCTGTTTACCCATCAGTCTACGGATGATAGGCACTACTAAACTGTAGTTGAGTTCCAAATTTCTTCCATAAGGTCCGCCTTGAAGTGACTTAAGAACCTTGTGTCCCTATATGAAGTAATGGTTTTGGAATACCATAAAAATGAACAACTTCTCGAAAAACAAATTTGCTACACTGTTGCATCACTTGTTTTCTGCAGCAATAAAATGAACCATCTTAGAAAACATATCAACAACCACAAAAATTGAGTCATTATCTCGTTGTGTTTTTGGTAATCCCAAAACAAAGTCCATATTCGATCTATCCACGACCCTTTAGGAACAGAACAGATATACAACCACTGTATTCTATGCATGGCCTTTTAAGACTTGGAAATTTGACATCTCTCCACATATCTTACCACATATCGTTTTAGCCTTAGTCAATAGTATTTGTCTTCTACTAAGGTTGTCATCTTATCTTTTCCAAAATGCCCACCAACCCTCCGCTATGCAACTCTTTTAGTATATTCTCTCTCATAGACCCAAATGGAATACATAGTTGGCATCCCTTGAATAGGTAGCCATCCTATAAAATATACTCATCCAGGACATCTCCTGCATTGTTTGACAATGGACTAATTAGTCTTTCAACAATATCCTTGAAATCAAAATCAAAAGAATACAAACCCTTTATTGCTTCAAAACCCACCACCTCATTTTCCATAGTGGTAAAGAAAGTCACACACCTACTCAATGCATCTGCAACTTGATTCTATTTTTCGGATTTATGTTTTAGAGACAAAGTATATCCCTGCAAAAATGATACCCACTTTGCATGCGTACTATTCAACTTATTTTGGGTATTCACATACTTCAGGGCTATGTGGTCTGTAAATAACACAAACTCCTTAGGCACTAAGTAGTGCCTCCAATGCCTTAATGCTTGTACAATTGCATAAAATTCCACATCATAAGTAGAGTAGTTATTTCTTACCTCATTCAGTTTCTCACTAAAGAAAGCTACTGGCTTTCCTCCTTAACTTAGAATAGCTCCAATACCCACATGTGAGGTGTCACAATCAACCTCGAATACTTTATCAAAATCTGGTAGTGCCAAAATGGGTGCCTCTGTCACCTTCTTCTTCAAGAATTGAAAACTATCCTCATTACCTTTGTCCACAAAAACTCGCCTTCATTTTGTGCAATCTATTATAGGTGCTACTGATACTATTGAAGTTTTTAATAAATTTCTTGTAAAATGTTGCTAGACCATGAAAGCTCCTTACCTCTATTATACTCCATGGATTATGCCATTCAATAATTTCCTTTATCTTTTCTGAGTCCATCTGTACCCCATCTTCTGAAATAATAAAGCCCAAGAATACCAAATTCTCTTGCATACGAATGTGCACTTCTTCATATTTGCATAGAGTTTCTCTTTCCTTGACACTTCAAATACCAACCTTAGATGCCTCAAATGTTCTTCTTTAGTTTCACTAAAGATCAAGATATCATCAAAATAAACCACAACAAACTTACCATTATACTCCCATAGCACGGAGTTCATCAATCTCATAAAAGTACTAGGTGCATTGGATAACCCGAATGGCATCACCAACCACTCATATAATCCATTTCCTGTCTTGAATGCTATTTTCCACTCATCTCCTTCTCTGATCCAAATCTAATGATAACCACTTTGAAGATCAATCTTGGTGAAATACTTAGATCCAGCAAACACATCCATCATATCATCAAGGTGAGGTATTGGGAACCGATACTTGATTGTAATTTTATTGATCGCTCTGCTATCCATGCACATTCTCCATGTTCCATCCTTCATTGGTGTTAATAAAGTTAGTTTTGCACATAGACTCATGCTCTCCCTTACAAACCCCTTTCGCACGAGCTCTGCCACTTGCCGATTCAACTCTCCATGCAATGTTGGGCTCATCCTATAAGCCGCTTGATTTGGGAGTGAAGACCACGAATCAAATCAATGTGGTGTTGAATATCTCTTTTGGGTGGTAATCCATCTAGTAGCTCATTAGGAATAAAATCTGAAATTTATTCTATTAATTCGATGTTTCTATTGGTATTTGAGCACATACAAGTTCATCCTTATTTGCAACTAGTGCATAGCAAAAACCAGTTGCCTTTTCCTCCTTCACAAATTCCTTTGGAGAAAGCATATTTTAAGTCTTCCCCTCTTCTTTAAGAGGTAGAAAAACTATTTTTGTGCCATCCTTCTAGAAAGTATAAGTATTCTTTCCCCATCATGAATAACTTTTCTATCAAATTTCCATGGTCTTCCTAGCAGCACATGACATGCATCCATAGGAATAACATCACACCAAATCTCATCCTTATAACTGTTCCCAATAGAAAATCTTATTAAACATATCTTATCAACAGTAACTTCATTACCCTTCTTAAACCATGCAATACGATAAGGGTTAGGATTCTTCTCACAATGCAGACCCAATTTATCGACCATCTCATTTGAAACCATGTTCTCACAACTACCACCATCAATAACAACATTACATACCTTTCCTCCTGAAGTGCATCTTGTTCTGTTTGTGTGCAATATTGTTTACTCTTGGAGCATCTCCTTGCCTTTTTTTCATGTGTATGAGTATGTGGGAATTCAAAATCCCGATGCCCTTCTTCACCACATCTGTAAAAATTTGATGATTTCATTTCTCCTCATCCTTTAAGGCTAATTGATAGGCATCCTCCATGATTTTAATCCTATGCATAGTTATCTCATCTTGAATAGAAAACTTTAATCCATTTACATACCTTGTAGCCATTTGTTCCTCAGTTTCTTCATGCTCTACACAAATGGACAACTTGTAGAACTCATCTGTGTATTCTTGCACTATTTGTAAGTTCTTTCTGAGATTCTGAAACCTCCTATAAAGGGTTTGTGCATAATCCACAGGGAGAAATTTATCTTTCAACTTCTTCTCCATCTTACTCCACGTCCTAATTCTTTCTTTCCCCTTTCTTGACCATGCTTTCTGTAGGTGACCCCACCATAACATAGCATGACCTTTCAATTTCGTGCATGAAAATTTTACCTTCTTTTCTTCTCGACATACCCTTCCACTCAAAAAAATTTCCAATGCTAGTCAATCATCTATCGCTCCTCTGGTTTTAGACTACCACCATACTCTGAAACATCAACTCTTATCCCATCATTCTTTCCTTCTAATGCTTGAAGCATCCTTTCTTCAAAAGCTAATGGTGGTGCTTGTGTTTACTCCTCTTCAAAAACTTCTTCTTCATCTGTTGCAAAATATTCTTGAGTGTAGCAAACTCTACCCTTTATAGGAAACTCGAATTTAGCCTTAGAGGCAAAATTTGGAAGCTTGTGGGACAAGTCAAACTCATCCCACACCTCTTAAATGCCCATGCCAACACTACCTATGGGTTGGGGGGTCAAATTTAGGATCTTTTAGGTGTTTTGGGGGAATAAAAAGGTGAAATGTTAATTGCAGTTTCTTTCAAATATTTAATTTTGTCCTTTGGAAGAGTGGGCTTAGATGGAGTGTGTAAGGTTCTTGTCATTACTCCAACCACTTATTAATTGTGCATTGGAATATGAGGTTGACCAAGTGATGTGGAGTGGAGAGGAAATGAGGTGGCATCGTACTTGGAGCCACATCATCCCTCCCCCTCCTTTCTCTATTTATTGAATAATTTTATCTTTTTTGGGGGTTAGATGATAATTTTAGTCTCTTAAATTTTTGGAGAGTGGAAGGATTTCTAAGAGTTTTTGTGGATTGTTGGAGCCTTGTGGATGCTTACTCATTATTTGGAAAATTTTAGAACTTCATACTTGGAACAAGCTCTACCATGGAGAGCTAGGAGCTTCACCTTAGTTTAAATTATGTTCTTTTTAATTTATGTGTTTATATGTTGTGTTGACCATTGTTGTCTCTTTGGAATCCTTGTTGGGTGTTGGTAGATTTCCTAAGTTGGGAGTGGGAGGAGACTTTGGGGAGTTTTCTTGTAGGGAGGCATAAGAGATCACTTCTTGTGGAGGGAGTTTTGGTTGGGTGCCCCACCTAGTATGAGGAATGCTTGCATTTCTTCTTGTTCTTATTATGAGGGAGAAATAAGAGATTAAGGGAGGCATAAGAGTGTATGGAGGTATAAGGGGTACTTGAGGCAGGCATAATATTTTTTAGGGAAATTGTGATTTTCATTGGAGGAATTTTAGATGGGCACTAATTCCCATTGGGAGGCCTAAGTGGCCTCCCCATAGGTCTTACTGTTTTTGGCTTTCTTAACAAACCTTATGATCTTGTTGCTTTGTTGTTTTATTTTTGTTGAGTTGTTGTTGTGGTTTTATGTAACTTCAAAGAATGTGAAATTATATGTTAATTATTGTGGAAGCTAGTAGTTTCCATGAGTTGAAATCTTCTCCCATTGTAATGTGGTTGGGGCTCGAGGCCAATGGAGAGGATGGCTTCTCCTCTCAATTGGATGTCTTGGTTGGGTGGAGAGCATTATCTTTTCCTTCCTCTTGTTGTGATTAGATTGAAAGAATGAGAAATTTGTATGTTGCTTTTCCGGAGCTGAGAAAATGAAATTTTTACAGTCCTGTGAAATGAAATCTTATTTTATCTCTTTCCTACTTTGAAGTGGATGATATGTATATTATTTGTAATGGAAAATATACCTTGCATTGACAATGAAATTTGTAAATTGAAAAAGAAAGAGTTATACTCTATTTTCTATTTTTGTTTGAAAGAATGTGAAACAAGGATATGTAATTTGTAATGTTTTATTTTAAATTCAATAAATGATATATTACCTTTCTCAAATTACATTGTGGTATTGAATCTTATCTTTGAAATATAGTTGGAATCTCTGATTGAAAGAAAGAAATGCGTATGAAGGAAATGTAATACTCTGTTTGGTGAAGTGCATGATTTGAAAAGAATAAAAGTTGCATTCTTGTTTTAATGTTTGATTGAAGGAAAGAAAACTATTTAAGACCAACATGGAATGAATTCAATGTTTTTAAATTGTGGAAAAAGAAATAGATTAATCTCTGTTTTTTGAAATGTATAAACTTCATTTTTATTTCACTATAAACTCTGAACATTTTTATTAAAAATGAATAGAATGACCTATGACCTTTAAAAATGAAATAAAATGATGGAATTGAGGTTACATGATCAAAATGACCCTAAACAAACTAAAACACTTAAGAAATTTTTAAGAAACCTTTCAAATCAAACAAAGGCCAACTTGCAGTCATTTTTCTATCAAAGGTTGGAAATTTTGAAATGACCTTCAATCAAATAGTTTAACCTTTTCTATCCATACTAGATTCATCTAAGAGAAACCCTCCATGTCTGTTGGCATGTTGAGGAAGGAAGGAGGTCGAATTGAATAAAATTTTATAACTCGAATGTTACCGCTTTCAATTTATAAGCCTCCAGATATTTTTCTCAAAATTGACCCTTAAAAATTTATCCAAACTAAATTCTTAAGGTTCTTGTGCAAATAGGACATCGAGTACTTTCTGAAAAAGTCCTTGTTTTACAAAATCTGAGCTCCCTCACTAAAGTTATGGCTTTACTCGAAATTAAAAAAAAGACATAACTTCATGCGCACACCCTTGTGTGCTCATGCGAACATTGCACATCCAACACCTCTTGTGCACGACCTTGTGCACCCATGCATGCCCAAGACCTCTTATGCATTCCCTTGTGCTCCTAGGTCCATCTTGCGTGCCTAGGAGAGAATAATTCTCTCCCACACCCGTCTTGTACGCCTGGGATAGAATGAGTCTCTTCCACGCCCACCTTTCTCACCCCGGAGAAAAAGATTTTCTCCGCGCTTCTCTTCCATGTCCAGGTAGAAAATTTTCCTTCCATGCCTGGGAAATTTCTTCTGCGCACCCCTATGAAGATATAACCTATATACGGTAAGGATGAGTTTCTCACTCTTCATGTTTTGTAGGATGACTCAATATCTATTGTAATGGAATCTAGAATTTTTGTTGGGAACGTAAACAAAAAAAAAAATTATTCCTTATCTTTTCCTAACTAAACCTAGGTTGTTCTTGGTCTTGAGCTAGGAGAATTTAGGCGGCGTTACACTTGGTATAAGAGTTTTGGGTTCAAAACTTGGACCCTTGGGCACACCTAGAAAACATGAAACATGAACATTTAACCTAGCACAAATTAGTTTCTTTTAATATAGAAAACCATAATGTCTAATATTTGTATAAATTAGAAAACTTAAAAACATAAACAAGTCCTATAACAATGAACTAACGCTCGAGTTGATGCATGTGCAGGAGGCGCGGATCGGGAGGGGTATTTTCATATAGACCTAGATATACCAATGCCGAGCAAGCTATAGCGGCCATTCTACCTCATATTTTATATACGCTTCGGAAGTCAATGTTGTTATATCCAGAGACCCCATCGGAGGAAAATTTGCTAGATATGGCATGGATTCATCGGTAGAGGCCCGTATACCCCTCGACACGAAGGGTATAGGGTAGATAACTTCCGTGTGTTATCATCTAGGGCAGAGTCACCATAGAGAGGACATGGGGATAGGATCTCAGGACATAGGGACAAGTCTCAGAGCTCTAGATAGAGGGAGGAGCATGCAAAAAGACCTAGAGGTCATCGGATATCAACCACGCACCACATCGGGAGATCCTGAAGCTACTATGACAATCTCATTATTCAAGTGATACAAGTGGTTTTCAGGCAGAGGCCTGGTTGGTGAGCTTGAGCGGATGCTTTAAGCTCTACCCTTGCACTAGCAACACAAAAGCTTGTGTTGTGATGCATCTTTTGAGGGATGGAGTAGGATTTTGGTGGAGGAATGAGGAGCAGAAGCTCCATTATGACTCAGAGATAATCACCTAGGAGCTATTTCAGGAACATTTAAGGAGCGGTATTTACCTAGGAAGTTTATACAATAGCCGAGTATGAGAGTCGATTTCAAGACCGACTTCAGATGTCAACTATATGTAGGATGACCAGGTATGGATTCACAGGTTCATACAAGTCCTAAACTTAGATTTTGGTGGTGCGGTGTGCATTCACTACCTAGAGACATTAGTAGAGGTCGTGGAAAAGGCCTCTATTGCGGAGAGAGACATAGGGGAAGATGTAGCGGGCTAGAAACGAGTTTTTAGCCACATCTAATAGATGCAAGATGGCAGATCGAGGAGGCGGTTCCTCCTCCATGTGGTGGAAAGATTTCGGGACAGCTTTCTTTTATACCACAACAAAGCAGTAATGTAGAGACTTACCCACCTTACAGACCTTCTCGGAGATTTGATGCACGAGAGGGCGAGTATGGGGCCTCCTCATAGGGGTCCCATTGGAACACAGTGGTACACCAAGAGCTTAGTCAATAGGAGCTTGTTAGCAAAGACCTCGGCGATCAACAACCGATCATCAGGATCAACAACTCAAACATCTAGAGTACCGGCTGGAGCTGCATCCCACTGGAGGGGAATAGGAAGTTGTTATGGTTGTGGTGATGCTGGACATCATTAGAGAGATTACCCACATAACCCTAACAACAAGGGTAAGATGTAGATCTCGGAGCTTCTTGTTAGAGATATGGCACAGAGCCATCGGATCTACGCAGCGGTCAAGAACCCCAGTGAGAACCAGTACCGTGATTGAGATGACAAGTAGTATTGGAGGTATTTCCACCTCTATATTATTTGATTAAGCTATTCTAATTCTTTTATTGCACCATCCTTAGTAGAGAATTGTAGGTGGTGGATATTAGGCAAGGTCATATTTTAGATGTTGAGATGCTTTTTGGAGCCAAAATTTCGTAGACTCCTTAGTTAAGGACTGTGTAGTGGATTTGGGACCCTTCACCACTACCTCATATCTTTGAATCCTTCCATTAGGATCTTATGGTTTTATTTTGGGCATGGACTATTTGTTTTCTCGCAGAGCTAGTGTGGACTATTACCATAAGACTATATCTTATATAGATGATATTGGAGTGGATTCGGTGATAGCATGAGTTAGGAGATCCATTTCCATCCACACCATATCCACTATGCATCTTAAGTGGTGTGCGTAATGGGGTTATCACTTGTATGTTGTTACGGTTAGTGATAGATCGAAGGATGAGTCTAGTTGACCATCCCATTTTGAGAGAGTTTTTGATGTGTTTCCAAGGGAGCTACCGAGGTTACCTCCCCCATGTGAGATAGATTTCCACATAGATCTGGTTCCGAGTGCAGAGCCTATCTCACGAGCACCTTATCGGATGACTACTCCTAAGCTATGTGAGCTCAAGTTACAGCTTGAGGGCCTTCTGGAGAAGGGCCTAATCTATCCTAGTGTATCCCCTTGGGGTGCACCGGTGATCTTCGTGAAGAAGAAGGATGGATCTCTATGGTTGTGTATTGATTACCGTCAATTTGAATAAAGTAACGATCAAGAATTGTTACCCCATTCCGCGCATTGACGATTTATTTGATCAGATGAAGGAAGCCATAGTTTTCTCTAAGATAGATCTTAAGTCAGGCTATCATAAGCTTAGGATTACGAAGGTGGATATTCATAAGACCACTTTTCGTATGAGATATGGACACTACGAGTTCAAAGTGATGCCTTTTAGTTTGTGAATGCCCCGTGGTATTTATGAGTTTAATGAATGGGGTATTCGGGACCTTCCTAGATCTCTTTGTGCTCATCTTCCTTGATGACATTTTGATTTACACATGCATGCGTGAGGAGCATGAAGGGCACCTTCGCTATGTTCTTCGGTGTCTTCATGAGTAGGATCTCTACGGGAACTTGGAGAAGTGTGCATTATTTCAGACAGAGGTACAATATCTGGGCCACATCTTTTTGGGGAAGGTATAACAATTGATCCTTCCAAGATTTAAGCCATCATGGATTGGCTAGTACTGCTATTGTGACCGAGGTGCATTGTTTCATGGAGTGCAGCGGGATATTATAGGAGATTTGTTCAAGAATTTTCTCGGATTCCACACCCCATCACTTCCCTTCATTGGAAAGGGAAGAAGTTTGTATGGTCAAATAGATATGAGCAAGCCTTGATTACATTGAAGAAATTCCTCACAAAAACACCTATTCTTGCGTGTCGGATCCTTAGGGTGAGTTCTACATTTGCACGAGATGCTTCTTTTGCTAGACTTCATGGTGTGTTGATGCGGGATGGCAAAGTAGTTGCATTTGAGTCTCGTAAACTCATAGATTATGAGAGCTCAATTATCGACTCATGATCTTGAGATTGTAGTAGTTATACACGCCTTAGTGTGGTGGATACATTTCATTCTTGGATAGAGATTCACACACAAGATTGATCATTTGAGCCTTCGACACCTCTTCACACAAACCCAATCTCAATGCTCATCGGTGGTATTGGATGGAGTTGATTTATGAGTATGACATGGAGATAGAACATGTGAAGGGGAAGGAGAATGTGGTTTCGATGCCTTGAGTAGACGAGAGACATGTGGCAATGGCCACTTCGGTGGGAACAAATTTGCGGAGTAGGATTTTGCACTAGCTTCCTCAGGACAGTTTGTACCTTGCAGCGAGAGAAAAGATTGAGTCTCAGGGACCCCTTCAGGGGATATTTGATGGATTTTCATTAAAGACAGATGGCCTTCCTAGATACAAAGGTTAGATATATGTTCTAGAGATGGAGGCTTGAGACAGAAATTTTGATTGAGGCTCATTGTGCACCTTATTAATCCCATCCCGGGGTGAAGAAGATACACGCCACCTTGAGACAGCTTGTATTTTTAAGAGGAATTCGAGAGAGACATAGGTTTGTTTGTGTCATGCTTCTTAGAGTGCCAAAGGGTGAAGGCCGAGCATCGGCATCCAGTGGCCTTCTGTTTCCTCACGCCATACTACAACGGAAGTGGGACACCATTTCCATGGACTTCATCATTGGGTTCTTTATACGTACCCAAAATTGTAAGGTTGTCTTTGCGAGCGGTGTAATAAGTGCCCCAATGATGATACAGGTCTCTTCGCAAGGTGTTCGGGATCCAGAAAAGCTTTACAGATATGCGTTAACATCCCGCATGCCCCGCTTAGCCCCCGCGTGCTTTGTTTTCCCTATTTTTCCCTCTTTTCTTGGCTTTTTGGTCTTCAAGGATTTAAAACCGCCGCCACGAAGGCGGCGGTCTCGTGACCGCCGCCCTGAACAGGGCGGCGGTCCTGTAACCGCCGCCCTGAGCAGGGCGGCGGTCCTGTGCGCGTTTTCCAGAATGCTCTTTTGACGCGACCCGCGTGAAATATCACGACTCACCAGCTTTTCTTGCCGACTTGAGCATGCATTAATGTTTTTGGTCCCCTGGAATAGTGTTTTTCTTTTGTTTAATGTTTAGGAGTTCAGTTTGGATTTGATTTTTGGATGTTTGGATTCCTATAAATGCATGGTTTGTGCACATGCAAATGGCCTCTGAATTTTGCTCCAAAGTTTGCTTTTGAATTTCTTGTTACAGCAGTTTTAGTTTTCCTTTGCTTAGGATTCTTAGTTTTCTCATTGAGTGCTTTGGTTAGTATTGTGTTGCAGCTGGTAAGCCACATATCCAACTTGTGCAAGTGCAAACATTATTCGGGCCACCATTTTCACTCCAACTTTCATGTTTTCAGTGTTGTGTCCCTTTAGTTTGCTTAGGATTGGTAGTATAGTTTGTTGCAGGTTTGTTTTAGCTTTGTGTTGCTGTTGGTAAGCCACAGATCCAACTTGTGCAAACAGTATTATTGTTTTGGAGTAGAATAGTCTAGGCAGCCATTAAAGTTGCAGGTTTTGCTCTTCATACAGACTAGTTTCAGGTTCTAGACGCTTTTGTTGCATGATTCGTAGTAGACCCCGCTAGGAATTGCATAGGCCAAGCTCTGTACTCTTGCGCTATCCCTCTCCTATCCGCATTCTATTCTGTCTGCATTCTGAAGGCTGTCCATTGATCCAAATATCTATTCCTGTTGATGCAAGCATTCCACGCTTTTCTGGATTCACGTGAGCACAAAGAACGAAGAGATCATACTGAGGGGACAAGAACACACACACCGTCGGATTCGCCACTGTTCGCGAAATCCGTGTTCCATCTTTCAAAGTTTTAGTTAGAACTTATCAAATAAAGTAGTTAATCATTTTATTTCAGTTATTTCCATTCTCGATATTGCCAGGGAGGTTGTGGGGATTGATAGTTTCTGAGAAACTATGATTCATTCCTCACTTCTGAGGTAGGATCGAGAATCTTGCAGATAGATTAGTTATTTCGTTGTTTAGAATAGATATACGAAATCACACAGACAAATAGCTACACTCGGCTATTTTGTTTGTTTTACGTTGTTAGTTTAGTTGTCAATTCTAAATATTTTTAAATAGCTACTTTCTTATAAATTGCCGGAAAATACAAAAAGAAATTATATATGCTAGAAGTGCACTTAGATTTTACTTTATTATAGTTTGTTTCATTACTGCTTTTGCATGACAATTACGGGACCTAGGGAGCCCAGGGAATACATTTTCGAGCCAATTGTGCCCCAGCCCAATACCGTAGTGGCAATAACTGATATTGACCAAAACCTTAGGATACAAGTCTTCCAAACAACAACAGACTTCTAACAGATCAGGACACAGTTGAGAGGGTTAAACATCGAAGACGACCAAGCATATCTATTTTGGTCAAATCAGCCAAACTACAGATTACCCTAGAAAATACCCACATGACTGTAGAAGGGCTCGAAAGAGAACAAACATTCGGGTGTGATCCTTTAGTTCCACAGCCAGACGCTGGAGACACCCTAGTAGATATAGATACCAGCTTAAGAATCCAAGTTGCGATAACACCTGTAAGGTATTCTGAGAAGATCGCACAACTGTTGGTTCTAAACATAGAAGCTGAAAAAGCTTACGATTACTTTGATACTAGGAATCGAACTTGATCTCCCGTATGACCATAACGGACCGCAACAACCAAGAGTCTATGGTTGTGATCCACAAATCCCACACCTAACGAATCCATAAGAGAATTAGACATGACACTCGGCCTACGTAAATTAGTATTTCAGCCTACTCCGATTCCACCTCTCATCATTCAACAGCTTATCCCTACTAGACACAACAATAACGAAGCTAGAGAATTTTGGACTAGGCCGAGAATCGTCCATAGAGTTGACTATATTCCACCATATGACCCTATCAGAGAAATACACGAAACCATCCCGGTCATTTTCCACGCATCCCACAACCCATAGATCGAATCACGCCGAGCTCGATATTGATTGGAGCCTTCGAGCAGTCATCCTCGCCGATCGATCTATCACACCACCTGTTAGAAGGGCCTTCTTTGCCTTAGATTCACAAATACCATTAGTGCGTGTCGAAGACATTAGACTCCCTTAACTAGTTTGCTCGCATATTCTACCCCACCGATCGTCTCCGCACGACCCTCGGGAGGTCGGGTGCACGTGGAAGAGTTACTTGTTGATTCTCACGCTCACCGTTGCTTTTCCGACGTACAAAATTGGTGAACCCAACGTGAAACAAACAATTCTTTCACCTTCTCTTTGAGAAGTTTCATCTTCTCCAAATCACCTTCGCTCCTTCCCATTATTCTGTGGGTATTCATATACCCCCCGAATATGTCGGGATTCGATGCATACGGCAGACCCCTCTTGGGTCTTGAGGCATACTACGCCCAACAGAATAGGCAGTCATCACCCTCACTCTCAATGTGGGGCGACAACTATTCAACTAATCAGTTGTCAACACAAACACCAAGGACTAGATATAACTCGTCCTTCCAAACAGAGGGGTTGGAGCAACTTGCTCAAACACAAACAGAGCCTTCAGGCTCGAACAATATGACATTAACTGGAGAGTCTGCTTCATCTCCTCAGGTATTACTCAGACCACCTATTAGTAGACAATCAGATCCATACTCAGTTCTAGATGACGAGTACTCAATACGTTATCCTAGGAGTGAACAACGCTCTCAAGGCATGTACCCACCTGTAGGAACTTTGCAGATACAACCCGAGTTCTCTCCTCAAGAAAATTCCCCTATGCCATCACGTATGGAAAATACTCTCAGAGATGCTTGGCAGGATAGTGATCAGTTCATAGCAGGATATCACACACCTCCGCAAAGCCATGTTATACAACAAACGCCACCAAGGCACGATATCGTGGCTTCACCGAACGAAGTCATTTCAACTCTAATAGAAAAGGTTAGAGGATTAGAACTTGCCCAAGCAAGTCAAAATTCGAGAATCATACAAACAGGGAGTTCCAATCCTCCGCACCATCCTAGCCAAGTAGATCTCCTCACAGGAGTAGGCACGTTAGGTATGACTCCTCAATATTCGCAACAAGTGCCAACTAGACCCACTATCGCTAGCACTGTTCCTCCTGGTCCAAGATGCAGCAATCCATTCCTGGATAGTACACCTTCGTACTTAAACATGTACTCCAAATCACCACAAGGGGATATGTACTCATCCCCCGGCGTGTTTACTCAAATACAGGGATTGCCTTATGCCCCTGCTAACGCGTACATTACGCCATATCAACAACCCGTTCCGCCACCGCCTCCTCAACAGGCACCATCAATGGTTGAGACGTATGCGATAGGGACTTATTCAGAATATTTAAAGGAGCCCTTAGATTTCGCCATACGAAGCGTTATGCTTCCAAGGCCTCTTCCCGATTTGCCCAAATACAAAGGAGAAGGAGATCCGAATGCGCATATCAAAGCTTACGCTACAGCCATTCGTGAACTACTCCCATGGGATGGGGTTGTTGCTAAAATATTCCCCAAAACGCTGGAAGGCATTGCCCTCGATTGGTATTACAGAATACCCGAAGCTTCCATACATTCATTCAAACAACTCGTGTCTGAGTTCATCAAAGCCTTCGACATGAACAAACTATTAAGGACAGGAATCAGGGAGTTCTTGCACATCAAGCAAGAACATAACGAGTCTGTCGCCCATTTCATCCAAAGGTGGCGCACAGTCCTTTATTCCTCGGCAAGCGCTCCAAACATGGATCAGATGGAGCTATGCGATTTATTCCTTCATTCTCTTAGCAGAGAAGTGAAGGAAGAAGTCCAGAAGTTCCCACTAAGGACTTATGACGAGGTACTTGAGAGCGCTCTGCGAATTGATCAAGCAACGATAGATAGTGGCCGTAAGACGTATGGAGCAAACGGGAGGTTAATCACCTCTACTCAAAATACTACAACCACCACAAGCGTCAATCAAGGACCCAAAATCCTTAACAAAAATCGTGGGGTAACAACAGATGGGGTAACTGACCAGCCCAAGAGGGTAAATGTCGTTAATACCCCGTCACAAACAAACAACCAAAGAAACAACAATTTTACCCCGACGATCAATACGGTGGATTTTAATAATCCACAACAACAACAACGGCGAAATCCCATACAAGGACCAAGCCAAAACTCCTTTGGTTATCAAAACCAAAGTCAAAACCAAACAACAAAAAACTTTAGTCCTAATAGGCAACAGCTTGATCGAATTTTAGGCCACAATATACACCAAACCAACAAAACGGGAATTACAATCCCAATTCTTATTGTGGTTTCCATAAAATTCGGGGTCATGACACTAGAACGTGTCGTGATTACAACAAATTCATGCAACGCTTGCCAAATGAACAAAAACAATTTTTTATGGATATGTTCTTAGTAGATCCTACGTCACCAACGGCAAGTACCTTCGCAGGGGCAGTTTCCCCTCAGAATGCCCCTCTCAAGATCTTTAATGATCCACTCCCAAATCATGATAACGATAGGTTGAAACCAACTGGAACAAACAAAGGTGCAATAACAGGAAACAACGATCACGAGGCCTCAACCTCGCTAAATCCGTTAGTCGCGCCACAACTAGGAAGTCAACCACGACCTAAGGTAGTTGGATTAGTAGAGTTAGACTCCGAATTACCCGTTGAAGCAATTACGAGAACACGAGAGTATTTCTCTCAACCAAGTCCAAGCCACCTGCCGGAAACAGATAACATCCAGCAAACCGTAGCAAAACCTATGGGTGCTTACGATCTAATTAATGATCTAACAAAAACCTTCTCGCATATTTCATTCCTTGATTTACTAAAGAATTCCCCTGCTCACAGGGCTGCTCTTTTAGAGGCGTTAGGTTTGGGTCATTTAGTTAGTATCACTCCACCACCGAAGCGCAAGTAAATCATATAGACTTTGATGTTTATCCTCCGGGACAGGCGGATAGGGATGTTGAATTCATATTCGAAATAAGTAAAATGCCTACAGATGCTGAGATCGCACGCCGAGGCGATCCAACCTTACACTTGCAAGTGCAGGTTTATAATAATTATGTAAAACGGGCAATGGTTGATGATGGAGCTGCAGTTAACATAGTCCCTTTCTCTTTTCTCCAAAAATTGGGATATGGAGAAACAAACTGTTCTACTACACGAAATACCTTGAGAGGCTACGATAGCCTTAAAGCCACATCGATAGGAACTATAATACTACCGGTCACCTTAGGACCTAAAACAATCCTGACTGAGTTTTATATTATAGATCGGGAAACTAACTATAATATGATCCTCGGCCGACCATGGATACACCGCATGAAGGCAATCCCTTCCACGCTATTTCAAGAAGTAAGATTCCTGCATTTGGGAAAGGTATTTGTAGCCAAAGGTGATCCAAAGCCGTTTGACGTACACCTAGCTGATTTAAAGAAAAGACCAGGTATACACTCAGAATTCGAACTTCCAACAAACCAACTTAACAAACCCTCTGACCCAAAGCCAGAGGAAAACTTGATACCTACGACGGATCTTGAAACTACCAACATAGCCAAAACAATTCCAACCCCTAAAGGTAAAACTAAAGAAATAGTATCATTAGGGACTACTGCGAAGATCGTTGAGTTGATAGAACAAGATTCACCAATGTTCTTACCATTCGATTCAGTAGGTATCGGATTTTCCCTAGGTGTTGGTTCCTTGCCAGCAGAAGATCTCTGTATGGTAGAAGTAGAGTGTGCAAACACAGCAGATACACCTACATCCATACTCCCGGCTAAGTATTGGACTCTCCATTTCGATGGAGCTAAATGCCGTTATGGAGCGGGGGCAGGTATAATTCTTACCTCGCCCGAAGAGAAGGTCCTCCCATTCTCTTTTAAATTAAACTTTGAATGCACAAACAACAGCGCTGAATACGAAGCCCTCCTCCTTGGCCTTACCTTAGCCAAAAGAATTGGTATCGATAATATCAGAGTTTTAGGAGACTCGCAATTAGTGGCAAACCAAGTTTCAGAGGTATATGAAACTAAAGCCGAACACTTGCAACTTTACAAAAACGCTGTATTAGATTTAAGCAAGGCGTTCAACTTCATATCCATTGAAGCAATCCCGCGAGAAAAAAATCTTCTCGCCGATTCAATAAAGAACCTCAAAGATCACGTTTTACTCCAAACAATGAGCTAGAAGATACTCATTTCACGGTATCCATTCGTAACGAACCATTAATAAAAACAATGATGGATCCTCTTTCAAACGGAAGTAAATCTACCGTCCTAGACCATGTTGGAAATGATGCGGCTACTTTGGATTACTTAAATGCCTTTGCAGCACTACATCTCTCCTATCACACGCTAGATTTATCTCTGATCTCGCATTCATCTTCCTACTTCGGAAATCCTGTAATGAATCTTCCCTCACAAAAAGAGCCTAATATATACGTGGTGGAAAACGGGGATGATATAGATCTACCTCCGGCACCACCTGAGTTCGAAGAGGGTAATGCCTCTTTAATTGAAGAAACAATCGATGTCAATATCGGAACGGAAGATGAACCAAGAATTTTAAAGTTAGGTTCTTCGTTAACCCCAGAGGAAGTGGAAATACATACTCAGGTTCTCAAAGAACATCAAAAGGCATTTGCATTTAATTACAAAGAGATGACAGGAGTCGCACCCCACATTGCGGTACACAACCTCGTCACTAGATCGATGCAAAGCCAATTAAACAAAAATCAAGACCCATGAAGCCCAAAGTAGCCCTCATGGTAAAAGAGGAGGTAATAAAACTCCTTCAGGTAGGATTCATCAAGCCAGTTGACTACTCCCAATGGGTATCCAACATCGTTCCCGTTCTCAAGAAGAATGGAAAGATACGCATTTGCATAGATTTCCGAGACATCAACAAAGCGTGTCCTAAGGATGACTTCCCATTACCATCCATGGATGAAGACGCTTACAGAGAAACACGTCTTTCCCAACTAGAAAGCCTAGATGAAACTAGGTTAGATGCTGAACAACGACATAGAGTTATGCCGACCGAATGTGCCGGCAGTATAACAAGAAAGTCTATGAACGTGACATATACGAAGGTGACCTAGTTCTGAGGTTAGACAGCCGGATCGACAAGAAGACCGGCGAAGGAAGGAAATTCCGGCCCAAATGGTTGGGCCCATACCGAGTCATGAAAGACTACGGAATGGTGCTTATCTCTTATGCACGCTAAGGTGAGGAGTTTGGCGAAACAAACAATTCCCTCCACCTCAAACGTTTCTACGCATAAGCAGCAAGCGCTGCCTATATAACTATCTACATCGCATTTTCATACAAATTAGGATCATTTTGTCCACTTGTTCTTACACAAATTGTGATCAGGGAATCTATTCTCAAAGCAACTTATTTCAAACTCGTGATGTTTCTGGCATAAAGTTCTTTAATCATACTTCTCCGTCTTCGATATCATCAATCAACTCAGAATCTTTTATCAAACAAAATCAGACATGACGAAGTCCTAACGGTAACCATACCAAGATCTGCAAGTTTGTTCTCGCTTTGATTTCTTCTTAGGATAGGTGTCTTGCCTATGGTCTGTTCTAGAAGCTTCATGGTGTCACATCTATCCCATATGCACATCTCTTTGGAAATAAGAATATACTGACATTTTACTCAAATAGACAAGTCAAGAAGTGATTAAACAGAAAATTTTATTTTTACACATTTCCTTGCCCCACCAACCTTCGGTGATAAGCTTCAAGTCTCTTACTAGTGACGTAGGGTTGGGAAAGGATGGAAATGCCCTTACTCGCCATGCCTTGCCCACGGTGATAAACCCATGTTTCTTACAGTAGCATGGGGCAAAGTGTAGGGGGTCCTCTAAACAAAGTAAATGTTAAAAGGTCATAAACAATCAATTCAAACTTTGAGTCAATAACGAATGAATCGATGTTCAAAATTCCAAGAGAGTTAAAAATCCTAAAACCCGATTTTGTCTACTATGTGGCCATCTACGGGTCTAAGTCTGGATAAACCGCAAAGCAAGTTGCATCCAAAACTATGGAGTCATTCAGGTAGAATAAAGCTTGTAGTTTTCATTTGGTTCCACCAAAGCTTCGTCTCTGCTTTTCACCACTATCACTTCACCATATTCCATAACTTGCGCCCTTCTTGGCTCTTGGTGATGAGCCCTCGCATCTTACTAGTTGCGTGGAGTTAGGAGTGGGGCAAGTTAATCTATTCATCATACTGATTATTTTCATCACTTTGCCAAAACAAATCATGAGGTATCCAAATTGCTCACAGAAACTAAGATTTAAGATCACAATATATCTACAAAATCATGTATCAGCATCATGAAACACAAAAAGAAAGCAAACATTTGCATCATCTGTTTTCCATTGCATACATTCTAGAAAGCATATAATACATACATCATAGTATACACGAAGCAGTTGGAAATAAAGAAAGTAGAATACAAATGACAAGTTTTGATCCAAAACCGACGCATATATATAAATAATCAAAGTTTATATACAATGCCATCATGCACTAGGCATGGTCAAAACGCTCAAAGAGCCCGTAATACACAAAAGAATCTAAATACAAATACGTAAAGCCAAGTGGCCTCTCAACCCTCGCGCGATCCCACTGAAGGTGCGCGCCTCGCCTAGACTCCGGCTACGCCGGCGCTCGAATGGACGGAGGCTCGGGGTCCCTAGGGGCGCCGTAGTCTCGCCATGAGAGCGGCTCCTCATAAGAAGACACTCGGCTGTCCTATAGCCTCCCACTCTCAGACGGAGAGTTGACACCATCTTGCCACATGCCAAACGGGAGCGAAGACGCTCGGTGTGCCTGCCAGGCCGCCGCCGAGGGCTCTCCCGGCATCCACAGATAACTCCGCACGGGTCTTATCCATAGGATCATCGAGAATCGACGCAAACCCTACGGATTAGATCCCGCCACTCATCAACAGCCTCTCTCGCAAAGCAAAGAAAGAAAAACGAATTAGGAACTAGGCAAGAGGTTAAAGTGTACACAATACAAATATAAGGAGAGTTAACATTCAAAGACAAATCCTAAAACAAACAAGCATTGAAAGGAGGAGAGGATAATTTACTCGGATCACCAGGCCTCCAAGATGGGTCGCCAGGGCCAGCACCTGCTGCAGATGCCGCTGCCGACTGAGGAGCTGCTCCTGTAGTTGGGGCAACATGACGCCCCGCAACGGACTCATCATCTCCACCATGGCCTCGGGAGAGTGGCTCCTCAGAAGCCACGGTCTCTCTCTCTGCACTCTCTCCTCCCTCTCTGCCCGCAGAATGTCCTGAGTATCATGCCACTCAGGATCGCTCTCGTCCCGTCTCGCTCCTCTCGACCCTCCTCTGTGTGCTCCTCAGAATCGGAGTCAATATCTATGGGGTCGTCACTGCTATGAGCAGGACCTGCAGCAATCTGAAGTAATGGTGCCTGAGGCGCACCAGCTCTCCCTCTGGCCCGAACTATCCCCCTGGCTGTAATAGGAATGCCAGGGGTAACCACTGTCCAACCACGGCCTCTAGGCCCCCCTCTAGCCTCTCGAACTGATCTATAAACAGATGCTACTGGAGGAAGCATAGCCGCGTATGGGAGGCCAAACTGCTGAGGAACCTTGCTGAAGGGGTGTACCTCTACCCGTCCCACACGATCGATAAGCTGCCCTGTGATGGAGCAGGAGACCAATGTCGTGGTCTCCTCTCCCCATATACCGGCCATAAGCTGGTATGGTGTAGCCTCCATGTCTGCCGTGGTAAGGGTGGCTACTGGCTGGTGAGGTGCTCTGAGCACTGACATATCTGACCATCGGCTGCCTCACCGCCCGGATCTCGCCACCTCCACGCCTCGCCATACGGAATGAAGCGCTCATACACCCAACTCATGACTAGAGTGGGGTGGCTCAAGGATTGTCCCTGCAATCGGACCACCCTGTATAAGTCATGGTAGGTGGTCCCCAAAATGTCCACGCCCCAGGCGTATTTCCGGCCATGTCCCTCTATCTGTGCAATGATGGGGCCCCAACAGTATAATAAGGTGTCCCCTCCCTTGTCCCCGATGAGTCTCGAGGCAAGGATCCCCATAATAGCCTGTCGAAAGATAGGGATGGGCAAAGAAGGAATGGATCTGACTCGCACTCCCTTCTTCGGCCCCGTAGAAATGGCTGCATCCCCCATATAACCAGCCCACTGAGCTATCTGTGCCCGTGAGCCTGCTGTCTCTAGTGTGAGTCTCCTCCCAATGATCGGGACCCCCAGGATGCGGTAAACATCCTCCAAAGTGATGGTCCACTCACCACGGACCCCTGGCAGTCGGAAGGTGTTCCGATCTGCATCCCAATATGAAAATAGGTCACAAAGAATGTGACTGGATGGAGCAACGTGGGGCACACGCGATATACGCAATATGCCGGCCCTCTGCAATGTGTCCTCCTCATCTGCTGAGAGGGCATCCAATACCCCGGGCAGCCAGTCGCACTCTCTCTCCCGGCTCCATCTAATGTACTCCTCTTTTGCCTGCATACGCCCAAAAACACACAAAGAAGAGTAAGTTAGTATCTAAACAATATCAAGAGAAGCATAAAAACACGTACAAATGCTAAAAATACAAGTACAAGCTTTCAAAATAGGTTCTTTTGCATTCTGTTCAGAACCGCCGCCCTGAGCAGGGGGCGGTTTTGTAACCGCCGCCTTAAAGGCGGCGGTCTCGTGACCGCCGCCCTGTACAGGCGGCGGTGTAACCGTCCCCGGCGGCGTCCGGGGGTCACGGTCCGAAAACCCGCAAGGGTTTTGGGCTTAAAAGCCCAAAAAATGCAAAAAATGACTATTTTAATCAAAAATGGGGCCTACCCAGTAGGCGCCCCCCCTAGATGGACCCTTTAAACCAAACATTTTCAAAATAACCCCCCCATTGCAAAGAATTTAACATTTCAAATCAGAAGGGGGAAAAACACAAAATTGAAGAAAACCAACCTGTGATCTCGCGGGGTGGCGTTCCGCACGTGGAGGCATGATCTCTATCTCACTGCGGACGTTTTGACTCTACTCGCGTGAGAAACCGTCACCGTGGGTCCCAGAGCTCGAAATCAACCAAATCGACTCGCGCAAATGAATAGGAAAATGGGCCCACTTTCATATATATAACGCCCCGATTCGTTTTAAATATCTTTTTCACAGGTTCGGAGCGCCGACGGAGGTAAGTTTCTATCCTCGCACAAATGGTACGTCCTCTTTCTCTATTATTTTAACGTTTATTTTCCAAATTATTGTATCTATCTGCATTTGAGTTCTCTTTTCATTTCGCAGGTAGCGGGAATTTTGGACGGCGTCATTTCAACACACGGGCGTGTAAGGTATAACTTCTAACTTCCCATTTCGGGACGGCCATACTCGGACCCACCGTTTTATGCCTCTTCATGGCTAAAACGCTTCTCCGAGGGGGCAATATGTACGTACCCAAAATTGTAAGGTACTGTACTGCGGAACGGTGTAATAAGTGCCCCAATGATGATACAGGTCTCTTCGCAAGGTGTTCGGGATCCAGAAAAGCTTTACAGATATGCGTTAACATCCCGCATGCCCCGCTTAGCCCCCGTGCTTTGTTTTCCCTATTTTTCCTCTTTTCTTGGCTTTTTGGTCTTCAATGATGAAACCGCCGCCCGAAGGGCGGCGGTCTCGGACCGCCGCCCGAACAGGCGGCGGCCTCAGAACCACCGCCCGCCCGAGCAGGCGGCGGGTCCTGTGCGCGTTTTCCAGAACGCTCTTTTGACGCGACCCGCGTGAAATATCACGACTCACCAGCTTTTCTTGCCGACTTGAGCATGCATTAATGTTTTTGGTCCCCTGGAATAGTGTTTTTCTTTTGTTTAATGTTTAGGAGTTCAGTTTGGATTTGATTTTTGGATGTTTGGATTCCTATAAATGCATGGTTTGTGCACATGCAAATGGCCTCTGAATTTTGCTCCAAAGTTTGCTTTTGAATTTCTTGTTACAGCAATTTTTAGTTTTCCTTTGCTTAGGATTCTTAGTTTTCTCATTGAGTGCTTTGGTTAGTATTGTGTTGCAGCTGGTAAGCCACATATCCAACTTGTGCAAGTGCAAACATTATTCGGGCCACCATTTTCACTCCAACTTTCATGTTTTCAGTGCTGTGTCCCTTTAGTTTGCTTAGGATTGGTAGTATAGTTTGTTGCAGGTTTGTTTTAGCTTTGTGTTGCTATTGGTAAGCCACAGATCCAACTTGTGCAAACAGTATTATTGTTTTGGAGTAGAATAGTCTAGGCAGCCATTAAAGTTGCAGGTTTTGCTCTTCATACAGACTAGTTTCAGGTTCTGGACGCTTTTGTTGCATGATTCGCAGTAGACCCCGCTAGGAATTGCATAGGCCAAGCTCTGTACTCTTGCGCTATCCCTCTCCTATCCGCATTCTATTCTGTCTGCATTCTGAAGGCTGTCCATTGATCCAAATATCTATTCCTGTTGATGCAAGCATTCCACGCTTTTCTGGATTCACGTGAGCACAAAGAACGAAGAGATCATACTGAGGGGACAAGAACACACACACCGTCGGATTCGCCACTGTTCTGCGAAATCCAGGTTCCATCTTTCAAAGTTTTAGTTAGAACTTATCAAATAAAGTAGTTAATCATTTTATTTCAGTTATTTCCATTCTCGATATTGCCAGGGAGGTTGTGGGGATTGATAGTTTCTGAGAAACTATGATTCATTCCTCACTTCTGAGGTAGGATCGAGAATCTTGCAGATAGATTAGTTATTTCGTTGTTTAGAATAGATATACGAAATCGCACAGACAAATAGCTACACTCGGCTATTTTGTTTGTTTTACGTTGTTAGTTTAGTTGTCAATTCTAAATATTTTTAAATAGCTGCTTTCTTATAAATTGCCAGAAAATACAAAAAGAAATTATATATGCTAGAAGTGCACTTAGATTTTACTTTATTATAGTTTGTTTCATTACTGCTTTTGCATGACAATTACGGGACCTAGGGAGCCCAGGGAATACATTTTCGAGCCAATTGTGCCTCAGCCCAATACCGTAGTGGCAATAACTGACATTGACCAAAACCTTAGGATACAAGTCTTCCAAACAACAACAGACTTCCAACAGATCAGGACACAGTTGAGAGGGTTAAACATCGAAGACGACCAAGCATATCTGTTTTGGTCAAATCAGCCAAACTACAGATTACCCTAGAAAATACCCACATGACTGTAGAAGGGCTCGAAAGAGAACAAACATTCGGGTGTGATCCTTTAGTTCCACAGCCAGACGCTGGAGACACCCTAGTAGATATAGATACCAGCTTAAGAATCCAAGTTGCGATAACACCTGTAAGGTATTCTGAGAAGATCGCACAACTGTTGGTTCTAAACATAGAAGCTGAAAAAGCTTACGACTACTGGATACTAGGAATCAGAACTTGATCTCCCGTATGACCATAACGGGACCGCAACAACCAAGAGTCTATGGTTGTGATCCACAGATCCCACAGCCTAACGAATCCATAAGAGAATTAGACATAGACACTGGCCTACGTAAATTAGTATTTCAGTCTACTCCGATTCCACCTATCATCATTCAACAGTTATCCCTACTAGACACAACAGCCAACGAAGCTAGAGAATTTTGGACTAGGCCAGAGAATCGTCCATAGAGTTGACTATATTCACCATATGACCCTATCAGGAGAAATACACGAAACCATCCCGGGTCATTTTCCACGCATCCCACAACCCATAGATCGAATCACGCCAGAGCTCGATATTGATTGGAGCCTTCGAGCAGTCATCCTCGCTGATCGATCTATCACACCAGTCCAAGTTAGAAGGGCCTTCTTTGCCTTAGATTCGCAAATACCATTAGTGCGTGTCGAAGACATTAGACTCCCTAACTAGTTTGTCTACATATTCTACCCCCACCGGCTGTCTCGGCACGACCTCGGGAGGTCGGGTACGTGGAAGAGTCACTTGTAGATTCTCATGCTCGCCTGTTGCTTTTCCGACGTACGCTATTACCTCGTCGAGATACCACCACGATGCCATCATGGTCACGATGGATAAATTGATGAAATTAGCCCATTTTTCTTCCGTGAAGACCACCTATATAGCCATTGTAGTGGCACGGGTGTATCTAGATGAGATTGTCGATTGTAAAAGATTCTACTGAGAAGATCATTTATGACTGCTATCCTTTGTACACTTCCCATTTCTAAAGCACCATGCAAAGATGCTCTTGGGACGAGGATCAATTTCAGCACAACATATCACCTGAGACGGATGGACGAGAATGAGTGGGTGGATAAAATCTTGGAGGACATTCTTAGGATTTACGTTATAGACCACCGGTCGAGATGGGAGGAGTACCTTTACTTGGTGGAGTTTTCCTACAATAATAGTTTTAGAGTTTGATAGGTATGGTGCCTTTTTAGGAATTATATAATAGAGTGTAGGAAACATCTTAGTTGGGATAGGTTATACGACAGGGTTTCTCTTGGGCCAACATTATTACAGGATATGGAGCAGCACATTACCTTGATCAAATAAAGATTGTAGGAGGCGCGGGACATGAAGAAGAAGTATGTGGACCGGCATAGGACAGATCGTAGTTTTGAGGTGGGTACGAAGGTTTTTCTTCGTATCAGACTACATAACAGCCCTATCTAGTATGGAAAAGGTTCTAAGCTTACTCCTAGGTTTGTGGGTCCTTTTGAGATCTTGGAGCACATCGGTCCCTTGGCCTATCGTCTAGCATTTCCAACTAGCTTGTCTCGTGTCCATGATGTGTTTCATGTTTATGTGCTTAGGAGATATATTTATGATCATTCTTAAGTGCTAGATTAAACTTCATTGTAGGTGCGGGATTAAGGGAAGGTGATGGTGGAGCTCATGTACACATTATAGAGTGCGGGACCTTGGGACTTTGCGGTAGAGAGATTCACTAGGTTTGGGTCCAGTGGGACAGTTATGATGAGGCTGTAGCTATTTGGGATGATGCTACATTACAAGTGTAGTTTCCAAACCTGTTCCAGTGACTTCCGGGAGGAAGTTGAGTCTAAGGAGGGGCATGAAGTGCCCACTTCCTTCAATACCTTCTTGATTATTGTTTTTCGATACTATCGACTACATTATGGATATATTATATTTTCCTTGATTTAGCATCTTAGTAGATGTTAGAGATCTTGAACTATTTTTGATTTGTTTTGAATATGATGCATATGGATCATTGGAGATATTTGATGTTGATATTGATATACTATGGACATATTTATTTATATGTATTTCGATATGTGACGTATTTAGTCATTTTGATTAGACCTTTGATAATTGGATTAATGTTTTGATCATTTTGGCATACATGAAATTATTAGTAATATTTTATTTGCATAGATGATATTGATTCGTATATAGTTGATTTTAGAGTTTTATCACATATTTTGGCATGAATTTTTTAATGCGGCCATGAGGCCGAAGGAGGTATTCTTTGTTTGCAGGTATATTATATTCACAACAACATTGGGGGATTGGAGACCAACCACATTAGAATTCGAGAAGAATTCAGCTAGGGTCACCATGGCAATATGTAATTTTGTGTGTGTTAGAATTATTTGGTTAGGAGAAAATTGTGACCTAGGGGTCATGTGTTGTTTTGTTTTAATTTCCTTTTTAAATAGTGTTAGTATGTGTTTTCTTTTAGTAATGAAATTTACTTGCTTTATTATTTAGATTTTTGGATATGTGTCTACCCCTTTATTATTCATGGGTTATAGTATCTTAATTAAGCTAATTTAATTTTTTCCTAAACTAATCAAAGATGTGACTACAAAAAAAAGGAAGTTCATTTATTAGACTTGATTTACTCTTGGATTTTGTGTTGACTAATGTGTGTTTGTGTTTTGAGTGTAGAAAACTTTACCCTTCATGGGAAACTCGAATTTAGCCTTAGAGACCAAATTTGGAAGCTTGTGGGATAAATCAAACTTGTCCCACACCTCTTAAATGCCCATGCCAACACTACCTATGGGTTGGGGGTCAAATTTAGGATCTTTTAGGTGTTTTGGGGGATAAAAAGTTGAAATGTTAAATGCACTTTCTTTCACATATTTAATTTTGTCCTTTAGGGAGTGGGCTTAGATGGAGTGCGTAAGGTTCTTGTCATTCCTCCAACCACTTATTAATTTTGCTTTTGAATATGAGGTTGACCAAGTGATGTGGAGTGGAGAGGAAATGATGTGGCATCCTACTTTGAGCCACATCATCCCTCCCCCTCCTTTCTCTATTTATTGAATCATTTTTACTTATTTGGGGTTAGATGATAATTTTAGTCTCTTGAACTTTTGGAGAGTGGAAGGATTTTTGAGAGATTTTGTGGATTGTTGGAGCCTTTTGGATGCTTACTTGATCTTTGGAAAAGTTTGGAACTTCATACTTGGAACAAGCTCTACGATGGAGAGGTAGGAGCTTCACCTTAGTTTAAATTATGTTCTTTTAATTTATGTGTTTATATGTTGTGTTGAGTGTTGTTGTCTCTTTGGAATGCTTGTTGGGTGTGGGTAGATTGCCTAAGTTGGGAGTGGGAGGAGACTATGGGGAGTTTTCTTATAGGGAGGCATAAGAGATCACTTCTTGTGGAGGGAGTTTGGGTTGGGTGCCCCACCTAGTATGAGGAATGCTTGCATTTCTTCTTGTTCTTATTATGAGGAAGACATAAGAGATTGAGGGAGGCATAAGAGTGTATGGAGGTATAAGGGGTACTTGAGGGAGGCATAAGAGTTTGTAGGGGAAATTTTCATTTGCATTGGAGGCATTTTAGGTGTGCACCCATTCCCATTGGGAGGCCTAAGTGGCCTCCCCATAGGTCTTAGTCTTTTCGCTTTCTTGACAAGCCTTATGATCTTGTTGCTTTGTTTTTTTCTTCTTTTTGATTTGTTTTTGTGGTTATATGTAAATGGAAAGAATGTAAAATTATATGTTAAGTATTGTGGAAGTGGTAGTTGCGATGACTTGAAATCTTCTCCGATTCTAATGTGGTTGGGGCTTGGGGGCCAATGGAGAGGATGGCTTCTCCTCTCCATTGGATGTCTTGGTTGGGTGGAGAGCGTTGCCTTTCCCCTGCTCTTGTTGTGATCAGATTGAAAGAATGAGAAATCTACATGTTGTTGTTTTGGAGCTGAGAAAATGACAGTTTGATAGTCCCTATGAAATGAAATATTATTTTAGCCCTTTCCCACTTTGAAGTGGATGATCTTTATATTATTTGTAATGGAAAATATACCTTGCATTGACAATGAAAGTTGTAAATTGAAAAAGAAAGAGTTATACTTTGTTTTCTATTTTTTTTTTTAAGAATGTGAAAGAAGGATACGTATTTTGTAAAGTTCTATTTTGAAATAAATAAATGATGTATTTCCTTTCTCAAATTAAATTTTGGTATTGAACCTTATCTTTAAAATATAGTTGGAATCTCTGATTGAAAGAAAGAAATGTGTATGAAGGAAATTTAATACTCTGTTTGATGAAGTGCATGATTTGAAAAGAATAAAAGTTGCATTCTTGTTTTAATGTTTGATTGAAGGAAATAAAACAATTTAATACCAACATGGAATGAATTCAATGTTTTTACAGTGTGGAAAAAGAAATAGATTAATATTTGTTTTTGGAAATGTATAAACTTCATTTTTTTTTCATCTGTAAACTCTGCACATTTTTATTAAAAATGAACAGAACGACCCTGCAACCTTGGAAAATGAAATAAAATGATTGAATTGAGGTTACATGATCAAAACAACCCTAAAAAACTAAAACACTTAAGAAATTTTTAAGAAACCTTTCAAATCAAACAAAGACCAAATTGTAGTCATTTTTACATCAAAGGATGCAAATTACAAATTGACCTTCAATCAAATAGTTTAAACTTTTCTATCCTTCCTAGATTCATCTAAGAAACGCAACCCTCCATGTTTTTTGGCATGTTGAGAAAGGAAGGAGGTCAAATTGAATAAAATTTTATAAGTTGAATATTACAAGTTTTCAATTTATAATCTTGAAGAGAATTTTCTCAAAATTAACACTTAAAACTTTTCCAAACTAAATTCTTAAGGTTCCTAAATGCAAAGAGGACGTCGATATCTTTCTAAAAAGTCCTTGTTTGCAAAAATCCAAGCTCCCTAGCTAAAGTTATGGCTTTCTGAACTTAGAAGAAAAAGACAGAACTTCATGCGTGCCCTTTCACACCCAACGCCTCTTGTTTGTGCTCTTGTGCACCCATGTGTGCCCATGTGTGCCCATGCATGCCCTTGCACCCATGCACGCCCAACATCTCTTGTGTGCCCCCAGGTCCATCTTGCGTACCTGAGAGAGAATGAGTCTCTCACGCACCCGTCTTGCACGCCTAGGATAGAATGAGTCTCTTCCGCTCAAGCCTTGCGTGCCCTAGAGAAAAAGAGATTCTCCCGTGCTTCTCTTCCATCTATGGAAGAAAAGTTTCCTTCTGCGCCTGGGGAAATTTCTTTCGTGCGCCCCGCAAGAAGATAACCTATCTGTGCTAAGGATGATTTTCTCACTCTTAGTGTTTTGTAGGATGATTCAATATCTGTTATAATAGAATTTAGAATTTTTGTTGGGAACTTAAACAAAAAAATTAAAATTATTCCTTATCTTTTCCTAACTAAACCTAGGTTGTTCTTGGTCTCAAGTGGGGAGAATTGAGGTGGCATGACACATTCCTTTGTGTTTCTTATTTTCTCACCCTTTTCAAGTCGCAATTATCCACTATAACTTGTTTCATCTATTTATATTATCTAATTTTTAATAAATTCTTTAAATTCTCTTTATCTTCTGATAAGTTTTACGCTTTTGTGAGAAATGGAAACAGTTTTCATGTTTTGTAAGGCCATACATATGTTTCTAACACAACTTGTCCTTAGGTAAATTTTTTGAAAACATAGACTTAGAAAGTGTTATTATAGTAACAATGCACTACAACTAAAATCATACATTGCAATTCAAATGTAAATAGATAAAAAAATGTAAAATTGAGATATACACATAAACAATCATTCTTAGAAAGTAAATAATTAAAAGAAAAGGTTTTTAGAATTATATCCGGTCGATGCAATTTTTTAGTAAATAATCAAAGACAAACATCTTAACATATTTCCAAGCATTGACAAGAAGAATAAATAAACGTCAACCACAAACATAGTAACCTATAGAGAACAACACATTTCCCTAAAAAAAATTTCCAAAATCCATAGCATGTTTGTGGCAAATGTAGTAGAGTATAAACCTTTCTTTAGGATTGTATTCTTTTAGTCTTGAACTAAGAAAAATGAGTAGTTTTTGTAAAGTTATGGGTCGATCTTTTAGAAAAAAACTCTTCAAACCATATTATGATAATGAAACCTTTAAAATAATAAAATTTGGGGATGCTTTGAGGTCCTTATTTATTCTCTACATTAGTATTAGGTCTTTTGGTGGAAATGATTCTTAAAATAGAAATACCATGTGTATAGTGTAATTTAACAAGATATTCTATGTAATGCATATTTCCAACCTTTATTGCTTTAAATTAACTAAGCTATGTAGGAAAATACTAAAAAAAATCAAAATATATGAACGCTTCTCTAAAACGTAAATGTAACTTAATAAAGAATAAAAGGCCTAGAATAAAAATTTCTGATAATTATATTACAGTTTTGCATGACCATAATTGTAATACAATTTTGACATAAGTAGAGAAAATATAAATAACAAGAAAAGAAAACAAGTATAAAAGATTAAAACGAGAATAAAAATATTGATAGATGGCCATTAACGAGAAATTTACACCACTACTAATTTAATCGAAACAAAAATAACGATATTAATTATTTGTTTCGAGTACATTAGTATTGATATAAATTGCCCATTTTTATTTTACTTTCGTAACATATTTATATACTCCCAACATTTTTATAAATAATTAAAAAAACACTCAACCTAATAATCAATAAACACTAACCTGAATATAAAACTATAGTTAATAAATAATCCCATAACAAAATGACCTGACAATCTACATGCTGAAATTGTATTGTATTGAAGAACAGTTTTGCCGGCATCGGAATAGATATATAGCCTTTTGGAGACAAATTTAATCGATTTTCATATATTGTTTTTGTTTAGACTTTGGAATCACATCTATCATCTCATGCTCTCCCACGAGTCACGTGACAAAGAAAAAGGAGGAGGTCAAAATTCTAGTTCTAATATATTGGCCTACAAGATGCAAAGCCAAATGTTTGAAGTATGTACCCGTGTTTGACCATACGTGAGTGTAACAAAGTTACTTCAACTTAGATATCACCTCCTTTTCCATGAACAAAATCAGATTTTAATCTAAGCTTCTAAAAACGAATTCAGTTTTAAAGATTACGAAGCCTTACTGCCTTTTCTTTTTGCTTAAGCATAAACATAACGATCTTTTGGTGATATTTGATTTTATATGTATGGATGTATTTATTTTAAAAATTCTTTTCAATTTTTTTATTATTAATATAACATTATATTTAATAATAATTTCATATATTAATTGGATTATAATTATTTTTATAAACAAATATATTAAAATGATATATTTGAAATAATTTAATTAATTAATTTTTTATTTTAGTGGATAAAATTTTCACAACAAATTAAATTATAATTTTTTAAAAAATTAATTCTTTATTTATATTTCAATTTTCATTATACAATTTCAATTGAAAAATCCTTGCAATTTTATTTCTAAACAATTAAATAGAACACACCAAATCTTCTTCAAACAAAACAAGCAAGGTATTTAAACTCTACATTTCATAATTATTTGATTGATTGGTTGTGAATTATGTAATTTTTATGTCTTGCAATTATTATTAATGTTAACAGAAATGTAATTCAAAATCACTTGATTTAGGGGACTTATTTAATTTGTAAGCTTTTGTGTCTTGTAATTTTCATCAATGTAGAAATGTAACAAATATTAATATTGATTTCAAATAAAAAATAGACTGATTTTTTTAAAATATATGTTTATTTTGTTTAATATTTATAAATTAAGAAAGATTACATTTCCGTTGATGTTTTATTCGGCCTATCTCACCCCATAACATTGTTCTTCATTGTTTCAAGATACCATGTGGACACGTGAGGAGATGCGAGAAGACAAGGAGCCAGACACAGGGATCGACAAGAAGTCAAGAAATGGACAACAAAATGCGAGGTAGGGAGAAAGCTCAAGGAACTCATGGGCCTCAAAGTTATTTAGAACTCAACCAAAGGAGGTCTTGCAAAAACTCAACCCTGAGTGGAAACAAGAGACTCCCTGGCTGAAAGTTCCAGATTCGGTGATCCAGAGAGCTCAGGGTAGATTCAATTTTGCACTGATGGGAGATTTTGTTGGAATAAGACCAAATATTGATCAAGTCAGGACCTAGACCAAGAAGAAGTGGAACATCTTGGGACAGGTAAACACCTTTGCTTTATCTGACAGAAGCTTTCTATTTGTTTTCTCTCTTGAAGAGGATCTTGTCCAAGTCATGCGGGAGGGCCTTGGTTTTATGGGAGAACCACTCTCTCCATTGCTAGATGGAAACCCAGTTCCAAAACACACATTCCAAATGCATGCCCTGTTTGGTTAAGGCTACTAGGACTGCCTCTTGAGTTCTGGGAGGTTGATGTGTTGGCTAGAATTTCTAAAGCTCTTTGGGGATGTGATTCTTTATAGATCTAACCACAATAGCTAAGAACAAATTTATTGCTGGAAGGATGTGCATCAATATTATCTTTACTTCCTCGAGTCTGGAGTTTATTAATCTGGATACTAGAGACGGGATTTGGAAACAAAAAAAAGTATAAAAAGAATCACCAGTTTACTGCAGCAGTTGTAGGAAAGTGGGGCATGGAGGCAATAGTTGTAATGGAGAATATAATGCACAACTGCAAAATGGTAAGGATTGGAGAACACCTTAGACCCATGGTATCGATCTAGTGGTTGACTTGAATCAAAAAATGCACACGAATTCATAGGGTAGTGGTTCTACTTACTCCTTTGAAGTTGTGAATGGAGGATCAAACCTACTAGCTCGGCTATGGTCAACGTGGATTCTGTGGAAGATTTCCCAATGGAGAAATAGTGTTAACAAGGCATGGAAACATCGTTTGAAAAATTGAAAATGGATGACGTTGTATTATGGAAGGCAATGCAACCCGTTAGAGTAATTAATGGTGGTGATAGCCCACCCAATTCAAACTCAAAACAAGGCATCAAATCCGTAGACAACTATAATCATTAAAAATATCAACTACGAATGATGGCACATCTGTGAATTTTACCATGTCTCCGTAGTTGTTGAGTCATCCCATTGCGACTCACCACAACAAAGAGATGTCTTCCCTCTATCACGGGAAGGTTGATTCAAATAAGAAAATAGATGTAAACTTTGAGGTGCTTATGGTGGAGTCATTGCTCAATGACCTTGAGTGGAAACATAAAAAAATGAATGAAGTAGCGACTCTAGTGGGTGCCACATTAATGTTGCTACCAAGGAGGTTTGTCCTCTCACGAAGAACGTTAAAGAAACCTCGGTCTTTACCAAGTCTCTTGGTAAGGTAGACATCTTTGCTACGTTTGCGGATGATGACGGTTGGACAAAGGTCAAAAAGAAAATGCCACACACTGTCCATCCCGCCACGACCCGGGGTCGTGGTAAGAAATTGTAGTTGTTTCTTGTTGACCTTGCAAAGTCTTTGCATGGTTACGGTCTTGTTGTTTTTGGGCTTCTTGTCAGAATATTTCCCTCTGCTTCTAGGATTCTCTGATAATTCCGGCTTCTAGGCATTTTCTCGTTTGATCTTCTTGTTTTTTCTAGCTTGTGAGCCTTTTTGTTTCTCGAGTATGGTTCCACCCAAAACCATTTACCAATAATAAAATAAATTAAATTAAAATAAGAAAAATTTATAAAAGAATTTGTAAACTCTTAATTGATTTCTTTTGTTGTTGTGTTTATATTGATCATGGATAAAATTGATCTCTTGACATGCATTTACCGTTGTGTCATTAACTTTCATCTTTTTTCTTGTATCACCGATTATTTGAGTACATTTTTCTTGTTTCTATTTTATGTCATTTACATTTCACAACTATAAATTATCTTTTCCATCTCGAGTATTAATTTTTTCCTAAAGTCATTTGGTTTTATTTACCTTTTCTTAATTGTTACATGGTATGGGGTGATGAATAGTTAGGTGGAGTTTTTTTATTTATATATTACACAAAAATCAAAACAAATTTAATAGAGCCCAATCGGCCTGCACTTTTTCGGTCACAGTTTATTTATAAAACTAAAATCTTTGTTTTTGCTAGGCCGCTGCATGGTTGGGCCATTATATTATTTAAATAAAAAAATTTACAATGGGTGGGGGCGGCGCCCCGCATCCATTTATTTAAAACTCGACCATATGTCTGCGCAGAGCCTGGTTCTTACAAGACCAATCACCATTTTAGTTTTTAATAAATTATATATTTATATGCATATGGGTCGCTGGATTTTTAAGCAAATGGATTTATTTTTATGAAACCCTGCTTTTAAATCGGAGTATAGGTCCTTTTGGTGGAAATGATTCATAAAATAGAAACACTATGTATAGACTATAGTGTAATTTAACAAGATATTCTATGTAATGCAAGTTTCCAATCTTTATTGTTTTTGAAATTAACTAATCAATGCAAGAAAATATAAATTTTTTTCAAAATACTTCAACATTTCTCGAAAACATTAATGTACTGTTAATAAAGAATAAAACGCATAGAATAAATTTATTTGATAATTATATTACAATTTTTGCATGACAATAATTGTATTACAATTTTGACATAAGATAAAAATAGAAATGAGAAGAAAAGAAAACAAGAATAAAATATTAAAATGACAATAAAATTATTGATTGATGACCATTGACGAGAAACAAACACCAATACTAACATATTCGAAATAGAAAATTAACGATATTAATTATTAGTTTAGATTACATTAATATTGTTATAAATTGCTCATTATGATTTTACTTTCATAACATATTTATATACTCCCAAGATTTTAATAAATAATTGTATTATTTTATTTTATATAATATAAACTTTATTTTAAAAAAGACAACCTAATAATCAATAAACACTAACCTGAATATAAAAATGTAGTGAATAACTAATCGCATAAGAAAATTACATGTCAATCTTTGTATAGTATTGAAGAACAGTTTTCCGGGATCGGAATGGATATATAACCTTTTTGGAGACAAAGTTAATGGATTGTCATATATTCCTTTTCTTTAGACTATGGAGTAATACCTCATGCACTGCCACGAGTCACACGACAAAGAAAAACAAAGAAGTCAAAATTCCATTTTTAATATATTGCCTTACAAGATTGAACCTATTGGCCGACAGAAAATGTAACCCAAAATGTTTTTAGTATGTACACGTGTTTGACCATCCGTGAGTGTAGGAAGCTTCTTCAATTTATATATCACCTCATTTCCATGAACAAAAGAATACTTTAATCTTAGCTTCTAAAAATGAGTTCCGTTTTGATGCTTACAAAGCTATACTCTCTCGCTTTGCCTTTTTTCACTTAAGCATAAATTTAAAATAATTTAATTTAATTGGACAAAGTTAAACATAACGATCTTTGGGTGATATTTGTGCGTACTTTGATTTTATATGTATGGATGTATTTATTTGACAATTGTTTTTTCAACTTTGTCTTATTAATAATATAACATTATATTTATTAACCATTTCATATATTAATTGGATTACAATTATTTTTATAAATATACTTTTATTAAAATGATATATTTAAAATAGTGTAACTAAATCATTTTTATTTGAGTGCATAAAATTTTGACAACTAATTAAATTATAGAATTTTTCTTTAAAAAAAAATTAATTATTTTTATTTATATTTCAATTTTCCTTATAAAATTTCAATTAAAAATATTTGTACAATTATTTTTAAATAAGTAAACTAGCATACCTATATTATATAAATATATGTAATATATCTTTGAGAGGTATATATTACATATATTTATATAATATATAGGTGCCTCACGAACTTCACCTCTCGGCATATTTTACATACATATAGAAACATAAATAAAAACATGATATGTAAAATATGCTTTGAGAGGTGAAGTTCACTGGCACCTATATATTTATATAATATGTGTATGCTAGTAGCTTTCGCCGTTGATTGCATTATGTAGAAAATAATACGAAAAATAAAGTACGGAAAATAAGGGTGAATTAAGTTCGTGCATGAATAAAATAACATTTATAATTTAATATTATAATTATTTATTATAAAAACATGGTCACCTATATGTAATTTTCTTATTTAATTATATTATTATATAGCTTAACACATATATGTAATTTTCTATTATTCATACCTAAATAGTAGGTTAAAACCTATTTATTAATCTTTAAAGTGGTGGCCCTATTATTTACTTAAACTTATTTATGTACTAATTAAACGGCCCTATTATTTACCAATTAACATATCCAAGATAAAGGTAGGAAAAAAGGAAAACATTTAGTTCTGCATTTAATCATCTTTTCAATTACTCGATTTCGTTAAAAATGTCACAAACAACTAAAATGAGGAAATGTTAACAATTGATCCTTTTAGACTCAAATATCTTACAAGGAACATCATAAATGCATTTTAAGAAGGAACCATATCTCTTAAGAGAATGAGTATGAGAAAAAAATCAAGCTCTATAAGACACAATGTTCTTATGGATTTTATTAGTAACCATATTATCAAGTTAAAAATACATTTGTTTTTCATACGAATCGAAATGTGTAATGTACATCACATGTAATGACAAATTCATAGAATGAAATGCGTGTTACAAAGGGTACATTATTTATATTCCAAGGACATAATTTTTTTCCCTCTTTCTTCCATTTCGAAAGTAGTTTTCCATTTTCATATGTGCATAGCGCTCATATGATAATGGCGGAGATATTCTTAGACTCTACAATGAATGTTAACCCCATTGTTTCTCTTTCTTCAATATCAACTATATCCTTGGAAAGATTCAAACCTTGCGATTTATGTATTATCGATGCCCATGCCAACCGTAAGGGTACTTTGTGTGTGAGTCCCCTCTTTATTGGTGTAATTGGGATTATATGTAGATTTCTATCTTCGAATAGTATTCCAAAGTAAATATCAAATTCAACCATTACATATGTTGGTGGATTTGGTGGACCACTACAGTGCATATACTATGCTTCAAATATATTCCAAAGTTCCATTTACAAGACTTGCTTCTATCCAAAGATTGGATTTTATCATAACCCTTGCATGATTAGAAATTAATAATTCTAAATCAAGTTCATCATTCAAACCTCCTACCAGTGTGTTGAGGTACTTGTTCTAGTTGTAATGCTACATGCGACATGTCTTTTCAATGAATACAATATTTTGTTGTGGTTATTCACGTTAATATTTTTCGCCATCAGGTGAATATTATTATAGATTCCTTCATTGCTATCTTTGTTTAATGATGAACTTGTTCTACTCATTAACAACATCCAATCATCTAGTGTCAGATTCACATCTCTGATATTGGCTAGAAGTTGTCGAAAATGTTTTTGGTCTTCATCTTCTCCTCCTTGCCTAAATACCTTATCCAATGTAAAAAATATTATGAATGCTTCCATAATAGCTTTGTGCGCGTCTATTACTATCATATGGTATTTTATCGGTAACAGGAGGAAGTTTCCCCAAATATCCTACAAAAATCATAGAAACACCACCAAAACTCATGTCCGCTCTTTTATGGAATGCTTGACGAAGTCGGGAGTCCACATTTTCTTGAAAAATTTGTCTCAAAGAAGCTCATTTCATCAATCAATACATATGTTATGTTGTAAATCTCTTGTTGGAATGTTACAAGTCTCGATCCCTCCAATTCTGCAAAATCTATAACAGGGATTCGAAGTTGTGAATGGATCATTGAGGTGCCAATATTAAAAGCTGCAACTCCTATTAGCGCAAGGAATAAAAGAGGAGAATGTTGAGGTAATGATGCATCGAAAATTTCTGATGAATTACACCAATCAAATAGGATTTTTCCGTTCCCACTATTCCTTGAACTATCATGAGCAATGGAATGTTATTTTGACGTTGATTATAATGTGTCAATATTATATGAAGTGCGTTTTTTGTTTAGCACCCAAGGTGTCGCAATTAAAATTTGGGGCTAATTCATTTTCTATAACAAACCCATTATCTTTCATGTTGCTTATGAATTTTATCACTTTACTTGTGTATTATTCACCTTGATATTCATCATTCCATGGTGCTTGTCTATCAATATTTCTCCTTCCCAACATATCTATTTCCGTTGCTTGGCAAATTTGACCACAATGAAGCCTACACATGATTTACCATTCATGTTCTATTGCATTATGTTGAACATGCTTGATTAGTTTCATCTTCGAGTTGTTGTTGTTATTTTCAAAATCTTCTAGTGTTGTCCTCCTTTCGACATGCCATGGATTAAAACATAGAGAATCCTAGTTTGAACTTATTGAATCAGAATCATGTCCAATATCTCTCTCTATATCTCGAAACGACTTATAAAGCAACAAATCTGACCAACAAAAATCAACCCATTTATGAGATTCCCATGAAGGGACAGAGGAAAACCTTGGGGACACTCTCACAATAGCTTCCAAACTCCTGACCTCCAACCTATTATCCCGTTTTCTCCTTGGATTATATGTCCAAGATCTAGCGGTATCAATAAGAGACACACTTTCAATGGAAAAAGGCATATTCTTGTACCATCAATGAATTTTTTTGCATGTTCTTCATGTTCATCTCCATCAAGTGTTTTTACTTTTTTGAACACCTTGTGCGCAACATTCAAATTGACATATACTCTACTGCTCTCTACCAAAGGGAGCTCATGCACTAATGTCTCTTTCAACAATTATTTCGATTAGAAGTCTCATGTATGTTTTCACTTCCATTTCATCTAGGTTTTCAATATTTGCTATCCACATCAACATTTGATGATAAGTTTCAGATATTTTCTCCACTTTCGCTGCATACTTTGCAATGTACTTGACTACGACATGCTTGGAAAGAACATATTGCCAATCTACGTTTGGTCTCCACAATTGTAATATGTAGCGATTATGTGTATTTACCCTATCATCATTTCTTGCAGGTTTGAAATTTTTATCTCCCATCTTTGAGTCTTGATATAACTTTGATCCATTGAGATTCAATGGCAACGGTGCATTATACCAACAAAATGTAATAATCAATTATTAGTTCTTCCACGTATGTGTTTTTAATTTCATTTTAATTATTCAAATTTTTATAAATCTTACCTACAAACAATTTTTCCACTTTTCTTAAGTAGGCACACACCCTCTCTAAACATTGTATGTCATTCTACACTGTTGACAATCTCTTCATAGTCACGTTCCATATTGAATTGTGTCAGTTGTCGTGTATTTTAAAGACACGGATGTTGCATAAAATTTTGGTAGACCTGTAACATAGAACATAAGAATACACAATATATTTTGAGAATGTAAAAATTCTATATAAATCATAGACTCAATTAGAATCGATAAATTGCTTGTATGTTTCATTGGTGTGGGTCATCCTGAGGATTCTATGCATGGACAATAAAATGGAAGTATTTTTCATATTTCCACGTTGAAAATCATCATTCCAATAAAGTTTGTCCATATTCGGCACCCCTTCTAACCATATGAATCCATACACATGCGGCGAACCTCTATGTTGTCATTCATATCTAGACCAACAATTGTTAACTTTCATTCCTTTTTGTAATACCGCCTTTCGGAAAAGTGTATCATTGTAGGTGCATATAATGTGGCACTATATGTGGATATTCAATGATGTTTTTCCTTCTCCAATTTTGAGCTTCTCATGGATTATCTGGCGGTGTTCCAAGCATTAATGCATGTAGATTAGGCTAATACATATCAGCTATGTTCAATGTGAAAAAAATTGTAGGTTATCCTATTTGATGCAACATGTCAACCAATTTACCACTACATTTTACCTAGTAAGACCTTGTACCCCTACAATATGTTCCGAACCACATGAAACGATTAGCCGATTGGAATGGGGAACATTTTTCATATGCTCACGTAACTCATTGATGGTGATTGGCATATCTTGGAGGTTTTTTCACAAAAACTGCAGACAAATTTTGTGCACGATGTCTCATGATCATGTTCATCATGTAATACCCGAACCAAGGATTTCAGCCAAATCGATGATCCCTATATCAAAATAAATGCTTTAAAAATTCACGAAGATGTAAATTCGTCTTAATCGTGGTTCTATCCAATCACATTTTCCATCCATAAATAGAGTAGGGGATGTCATATCAAGTAGTCCTATTATCACATACTCATTGATAAAAGATACTCCTATCCTCGACCAATCAATGAGTGCTCTAGGGTCCACGTGAGGGTTATTCACCCATGCATGGATTAATTCAATCCCCCTTGGGGCATTGGACAGTTTAGACGCCATAAATGTTGTATGAATAATTATATTTCTGCATCTATCTCCATGGTCATACCTCTGAAACACAATTTCGTTTTGCGTGAAAATCAAACTCCATATGAACTAAGTTCACTGCTCAAACACATTCTCGTGAGAATGAGGTGGAAGTTCATTCGAGCATTTTCATTGATCTCGAACATCTAAATAGAACTTATCATGTTATACTTTATATTTCAATGCATTGTAAACTCACTCTCTATTGACTGTAAAATCGTAATTTGTTCCACGCTGATCTCTCCTCCGAAAAATAATCATCAGCAAATATTTCAATCTATGGGCAAAAGATTAGGGATTTATTTTAATTCTTGAGGAAAAATTATCATGTGACCTTTATATTTATATTGACCTCTGTTACATGTGTCACCTGCAGGATTGGGTTGACACATGCTATTAAAATTCACTCAATTTGAGTTATGTTTGCAAGTTACGCATTTGTGGCTCGGATCCATATTGTTCGATGCCGAAAATTGATGATGCCCTTTCTCTTGTCGACATCTAGTACACACAGGTCCTTGAGGTATTCGAGAAACTTTTATTACAATGTAGCATTCTGTCAAATATAACACATGACCATTTAAGAAAGGTTATCAAGACCATGACTAAAAATCATTTGGACCGTATTGAAATCCCCCAAGAAGCATTCCATTTGGGTCATATATCATTTGTTCTCTCGCAATATGCGAGTCTTGCATTATTCTTCTTCTTCTAGGTTCGATTGTTAACTCCTCTTGTAAATCATTATTTTGCATTCTTCTTCTTCTCGTTGTTTGTATTGGTTGTAATGTTGTCTCCTCTTGCACACTATTATTCTCTAAATTATTTGTAACATCTACATTCATTATATCTTGGGCCAATTTTTTTAGTGTTTCGAGCACGTGATCCATCGATGTTGAATTTCCTGCCCTAGAATTAACTTCAACAATACCAACTATTCTATGATAATTCCTCTGAGATGCTTCTCGATGAAATTCTTTTCTATGTAGTCTTTCCTCCTCTTACTGAACTAACCCGACCAAATATGTCTTTGTAACCTTGCTCTTGATACATGTGATTCATCTTGAGATGGCCATTCACGAATTGTTGTCATGTTATTTGCATGTTGTCATCTTTCTGCATCTAATTCTTCTTCATTTTTAATTCAGCCCTTCATTCTGTGAACATTTGTCTATCTAAAAAATGGAATTATATTGAAATGAAATGAAGAGAATACGATCTTACTATCAAATTATTGAACATGTCACAATCTCCAATCCGGGTTTGTTTGTAAGGAACAAATTAAATTATTATAATGTCTTGCGAAAGTTATGTAATTGTTTTTAATAACTCATTTATTACTTAAAATTATCTACCTAATAATATGTTACCTATTTAAACTTATTTATTTATTTAAACATTTTATTTACTTATTTACCTAATATAGTTTTTACCCGTTTACTTTAATTTATGTAACTTTCAAGAATTAAATTAAATTAGTAAAGTGTTTTTTACAATTTAAATAATTTGAATAATTTATTATCTATTTCAATAATTCAAATAATATATTACCCATTTAAACTTCTTTACGAGAACTTAAAAAATTAAATTACTAAAGTGTTTTATACCTTTAAATTATTTACTACCCCACACCCAACAATTTAACAAATTAAATTACTAAAGTATGTAATTATTTAAAAGTGAGGGCCCTTATAAATATAATATTTTAGATTTTCTCCTATATAGTTTTCCTATTTAATTATTTTAACCCATTTCTTTTTCTATTTATAAATATAATATAATCTAATATTTATAATGTACTTGTATCTACTTATAATTTATTTTTATAGTCACCTTGTGAATTAGATTTGATCTATATAATATTATATAAAATACCTTTATTTTATAGTGCATCGACTTATAATATATAATATACATTTTAATATATATTATATTTTATTATTTTAATTATTAATTATTAGTATTAATTTTGTTTAATTAATATTATGAAATTAGAAAACATATATAATATAAATGATAATATATAATATAAATTTTAATATATATTATAAATTAAAATTATAATATATATAATATAATTTAAAAGCCGAGACCATATTCTTATGTAATTATTTAAAAGTGAGGGCCCTTATAAATATAATATTTTAGATTTTCCACTATATATGTAGTGCCCACTTCCCTTTGACACCTTTTGATACTAGTTATTACATTATGGACATTATTATGCTTTTGATTTAGTATGATGTTAGATGTTGGACCATGTATTATTGTTGATCTTGATTTAGTTATGATGCATGATGATTATTAGAGACACTTCATATGTGGACAATGATATACTATTTGACATGGATATATTATGAATGTTGTTCAGAGATGTGATTTTGGATACTATGAGTAAACCTAGAAAATAGACATTATGTGATGATGATATAGTTGTTGATATAAATTGTAAGTGATAATATTGATTTCCTTGATGTTGTTGTGATTCATATGTATAGATGATTTTGTGAATATATTTATATCATGTTGGATGTTTTGATATGGCCATGAGGCCGAAGGAAGTATTTATGTTTTGCGGGTTAAAATATCACAACAAACATAAGGGGATTGGAGACTACCACATTGGAATTCTTGATGAATTCAAGAAGGTCACCATGGCAACATGTTTTCTGTGTTTGTGTGTGTTGTTTTTGTTATGGATTCTCATGGGGGTTACCTTTGTATGTGACCAAGGGGCTTTGTATATTTTATTAATGTGGTTCCTTTTATTATTGTTTGCATCTCTTTATTTTGTGATGCATTTACCCCTTTCATTATTCTTTTAATTGTGGAGAATTAATGTGAGTAATCATATTGTTAAAATAAATAAATCAATCAAATTTGGATATAAGAAAGTGATTATAGAAGTTGTTGGCTCTTATATTAAATGTGGTAAGTGATGTGTAAGTATGTGTAAGGGTTGTGTAAGTCAGATTTTTAAGTATGAAACACTCCACTTCCTTGGAAATTCGAATTTGTCCTTGGAGGATGATTTTGTAGGCTTGTGGGACAAGTAAAACTTGTCCCATACCTCTTAATTTTATTTACCAACCATACCTACGATTGGAGGGTTGATTTTAGACATTTTTAATGCATTTTTATAAGTCAAGTTGTATGTTTTAATTGCACTCCCTTCATGTTTTAAATTTACAGTCCTTATGGGGTGTGGACTTGGTTGGAGTGTGTAAGTAATTTGTTCTATTTTCACCCACCTATTTATTATGCTTGGGGGAATGATTTTGACTTTTGTGTTGGAGTTGAGGATGTGTGATGTGGCATCCTACATGGATCCACTTCATCCTCTTATCTTTCCTCTTGTATAAAATTGGAACTCCTTGCTTTGTTTTGGGTTGTTGAACTTTTGGAATGCTTCCTTGGGGTGAATTTTCCTTGGTTTTTTGGAGCTCTTGTCAATTTTGGAGGAGATTGGAGAGCATTCCATACTTGGGAATTGTTGATTTTGGGATTGTATTTTGACATTGAAAGCTTGTTATATTGGAACAAAATCTGCCATGGAGAGGTAGGATCTTAGCTCTTCATATATGCTTTTATTTATGTATGTTTGTGTGAATGGTGAATGTTTTATGTGTTTGTTCGCTAGTTGGGTAAACTACCTAGGAATGGTGTAGGAGAAGGCTATGGGGAATCATTGAGGGGGGGCATAAGGGAATGCCAGTGGCATCAGATTTATTGTGGAGGGAGTTTGGGATTGGGATCCACCATGGAAAATAAATAGCTTGCATTTCTTACTTTGTGGGGGGCATAAGGAGGGATTGTGAGATGTTTTATATTGGTGGTTTATTACAGGTGGATACCCAATTCCCATTGGGAGGCATAAGCAGCTTCCCCATAGTTCCTTGCTCCTTTGGCTTGCTTGATGAATCCTTAGTCTTGTTTGTATGTTTTAAATGTAGTTGTAAACTACATTCTATTTTAAACTGTATTTTTTATTATGAAATTTGCATGTGTGTGTGTGGAAGCCTATTGTTGCCATGAGTTGAATCACACCTTCTATTGCATTTTGGTTGGGGATCAAGGGCCAATGAAGAAGGATGGCTTCTCCTCTTCATTGAATGTCTTGGTTGGGTGGAGTGCATTGCCTTTCCCTTGCCTTTTTTGTAATCCAAAAGGAGAAATTTAAGTTGTTGTTCTAGAGTAGAGGAGAAAGACAATTTGATAGTTGCATGTGAAATGAAATCTCATTGTAACCTTTCCCAATTTGAATTGGATGATCTGTATATTATTTGTAATGGAAATATACTTTTTATTGAGCTATGGGAGTTGTAAATTTGAAATGTGAAAGATATATATACTCTGTTCTGTTCATTTAAAAGACAAAAATTGAAATCTGTTATTTGCATTCAAGGAATTGAGAGATGTAAAGTTGTATTTGAAATCAATAAAGGATTGCAATACCTTTCTTCATTTGCATTGTTGCATTGAAATATGATCTTTAAATGTTATTGAAATCTCTGTTTGAAAGAAAGGAATACATATGAAGGAATTGTATTACTTTGTTCTTTTGAAAATATGACAAAATTGGAAACCAAAATTTACATTTTAGCCATTAAATGGTTTGTTGAATCAACTAAATGGATTTGACTAGGATTAGAATGAACTTCCATACTTGAATGATGAAAAATTTAGATAGACCCTTTTTAATCTGATCTTTGTTTTAAAATTTAAAACTGGCAAATACTTCTCTAAAATGCACAATTCGAGCCTACAAACAATAATCAACATTGAAACATTAAAATATAACATGATATGATATCAATGAACTCAATTGGGCCAAAACACTTAAGGAAAAATTCTTCAAAACATTGCAAAATTGGGCCCAAACCTTTCACAGTCTTTTTGCTGTCAGAAGTTGTAAAAATTCAAATTGGAAATCAATCAAGAAAATTTACGTTCCAATACATCCTAAAATTCCTCTTAGAACAATCCTCCATGTCTATTTGACATGTTGAGAGAGGAAGAAGATCAAATTGAATCAAATTCACAAGTTAAAATTTACCAGTTTGTTTTTAAATGCACGCAGCCGCTTTTCTTAAAATTGACACCTTAAAATTGATCAAAATCTAAAATTTATGATTCCAATGCAAAGAGGGCTTCGATATATTTCCATAAAGTTCTCGTTTTCCATAAACTGAGCTCTCTATCAAAAGTTATGGCCCTCTAAAGTTTTCCTTCCTTAGTGGAAAATTTTGGGAAAATTTTCTTAGCAGAGCTGCGGCCCAAATTTTTCCTTTAAAACACTTAGGAAAATTTTTGGAAAAAATTTCAAAAAAATTTCCACCATCCCTCAACCAATCAAATGCTTCCACGTGGCATCACTAGGCGACGACGGAGGAGCAGAGTTGTTTTTGACCTTGAAACTTTATAACTCTTTTTGGGAAACATTTCTTAAGTTTCCCCACCACCCACGATCAATGGAAGGCTGACATGTGGCAACCTTAGGTGTCGGTAGAGGCACGCAATGTTTTAATACTTTGAAATTTTCCCCCTTAAAATCTTAAAACCAAAAATCACTTCGGCGGCACGACTTTCCGCCCGAGCTTTTGTCAGCCAACACGTGTCCTCCTTAGACACGGCGCGTGGAGGAAAATTGCACTTTTTCCCGAAGAGGGAAAAAGTTCTAAAACTCTTCCCCACTCCGCCAACCCACGCAAGGGAAAATTTTCCTCCCAAGGTCTGTCGGCCCATAACTTGAGTTTTATGAGGAGTTAGGAGGACTTATTTATATCAATGGAAAGGTGAGGAAATTTCCTATCCAATGGGAGTAATTTAGGAAATTTTTAAATGTGTTAAGTGTGATAAAAATCAAGTTGAATCTTTAATCCTGTTAGAGAGTGGGTATGGTGAGGAATTACCCTCTGAACCTAGTTGAACCTTCTAACCCTAAATTTTGGACCTTGTGACTCTAATAATTGTTAATAAAAGAATAGTATATTCTAGTGGATCAATTGTTCGAACTTGTGGGTGATAGTTGTTACCTTTAACATGGTTATAGATTCTTTTAATAAAAAAAAAATATTTCATAATTTTCCTAACTAATCCAAGGTTGTTTCTTGGGTCTCAAGTGGGTTATTTTAGCGGGCGTTACAATATAGTTTTTAAATTAACAAATTAAATTCCTAAAGTGTTACCCTTGTTCTTATGTAATTTTATAAAAGTGGGGCCCTTATAAATATAATATTTTATATTTTCCACTATATAGTTTTTAAATTAAAAAACTAAATTTCTAAAGTGCTTTTTACATGTTTAAACAATTTATTTACTTTAATTTTTAAATATAGTTCACTTCCCCACACCCGATAATACTAAAGTGTTTTTTACCTTTAAATTATTTACTTCGCCACACCTGAGAATTTAACAAATTAAATTACTAAAGTGTTTTGTAACTTCCCCACACGAATTTTACAAATTAAATTAGTAAATTGTTTTTTATAAATATGAAGGACATAAATTTCAAATTTCACAGGCATGACATCATAATCCTCCACTCAATATATATAAATGAAGATGCCTCTCGGCATAATAAAACAACACGTAAAATTTATTTCAACCAAAAGAACTACAATGTTTAAACTCTACATTTCACAATTATTTGATTGATGTTGTTGTGAATTATTTAATTTCTTATGTCTTGTAGTTATTATTGATGTTAATAGGAAATGTAATTCAAAACCACTTGCATTAGGGGACTTCTTTTATTTGTAAGCTTTTGTGTGTTGTAACTTCCATCAATGTAGAAAATTAACAAATATTAGTATTAATTTTAATTAAAAAAATAGATAGAAATTTGTTTGAATTTTTTTGAAATATATTTATTTTGTTTTGTATTTACAAAATAAGAAAGATTTCTAAACAATACTTTGTAGACATTTAATTTTGTTATAAAACTAGTTAATTTCTTTTGTCTTTGTGGTTATATTGATCATGGCTAAAATTGATCTCTTGGTATGCTTGTAACTTTGTGTCATTAACTTTCATATTTTTTACTTGTAATTGGTGATTAATTGTGTACATTTTTTTGTGTTTCTATTTTCTCTCATTTACATTTCACTGTTATAAATTATCTTTTCCATCTCTAGTATCAATGTTTTCCTAAATTCCTTTTGTTTTACTTACCTTTTCTTAATTCTTGCATTGTATCAGGGTGATTAACATTTTTTCTTCTAAAACCATACAAGTGTTTCGAACATGGGGTGTCATTTGGTGATAGTGTCAAAAATATGAATGATAACAATATTTTGTTTAAAATTGATTTACCTTTATATACTCTTATTCTTTTGGCACCCTTTTTACACTAATCCGATATTTGTTGCAATTTACAAGTGCTTTTTTAATAAAGGTTTCTTCATATATATTTTTACTTATTCTATAGTTCGTGCATTGGTTCTTGTTAATCTTTATATATTTTTGTTTTTCCTTCAATAAGATATTTTTTCCTCAATTTTCTTCCTCTATGCTTTGTGCCTTCATTTTGAGTGTTACCACCAATTTTGTGTCTAATTACACACTAATAAGGTCCTAATTACAATTCAAAAGTTCATATTTATTCATAAATATATTAATGAATTTAAAAATAGAAAACTTTAAAAAAAAATTTAAAAAATAACTAGTTATAAGATTAGAATCGACAATTTTTAAAACATCAATCCAAAAACCGTGAATAGGGTTTTTTGAGGGATAATCCAAAACTATATTTCTCTTTAATTATATGTGTGTGTGTTGTCAAGGGCGGGGTGGGGGGATGTATTAATTTATTTATGATGGGTCTCTAACTTTAACTCAATATCTAACCCTCCTATTATTTTCGCTTTAACTCATTAATTTAAATGCGGAAGATACTATTGTTTTCGCTTTAACTCATTAGTTGAAATGCAGCAGGAGGTGTTTCTTTATTGGCATATTTTTCTGCAATGTCATTATTTATCTAAGGTCATATTGCATGTTCTCTGCCGACTATAGTGTATGTTGCTCAATTTTTTTGCCCTTTTGCTTTTCATTGGTCATTGTTTTCATTTTCATTGCCGGACTCATGTTTTAATTGTTGTTTATTTGTTCCCCTAACTCATGTTCGTCTTTGGAATCAACACTTAGTTGCATGAATGGTCTCTACTTGGCTGTTTTCATGGTTTTCCTCTTGTTTTGTCCTTGCTTTCTCGTTTTAAGTTCTATGGATTGTTGCATGGGTTTCATACTTGTTTTATTGTTTTAACTTTTATTCATGGTTACAACCTATAGGGGTTTGGGACATTGTAAGGTCTAAATATGTAAATGTAAACACTTATTTGCCCATAGAAAACAAGAGGGATCAATTTAGTGACTATGAGTCAAAGTTGGAGAAGCTTTCCAACTCTAACAGTGAAATTGTGATGGGAGTAGCTCTGCATAAACTGCCATGTAAAGCACATGAGAACCTAGAATCATGTTCTTTCAATCATCCAAAAGAAAGTAAATATAATCAATAGATGGTAATAGGACATCCAGGACCAGACTTTAACAATGTAGATCGAAGCAGCTCTCAAAACGTACACGCTTCTATAGATAATGAGAAATAAATATTACAGCTAATGTCGATTGAGATGGAAGAAAATGATTGTTTCAAACAGAGATACACTATATCTAGATTTGGAAACGAACTCAAATGAACCAACTTATCTTCTACAGGAATATATGAAGGGCCATTTATCATAGAAATAAAAATTGAGAATCTATTGAAACATAAAAACACACTTATAGATCGAGGAATATTTTGTAGAAGATTTGGAAAACAGTCTCAAACTTTTGGGAGATGAAAACGATAAGCTCAATAAAGTTGTTGAAAGAATGCAAGAAGATAGAAGAGCTATGAGAAAAGATAAAGCTCATCTAGTGCCAAAAGTTGACAATTTAGAGGCCTGTAATATGTAATAGGAACTTGAGAGCACAAGGTAGAAAAAATGTTGAAATTTCTCATCTAAATTGAGAACTTGATATTCTAAAGACTCAAATTTGTACAACTTGCTAGGTAAGAAATCAATATTCAATCAATTTTTTGTGTGAATATCCTGTTAACAAATTTAGTCTACTATATTTTCCTTTATTAGTACAACTCACCCTCCTCAGTCACAACAATATTTTAACTAGAAGAAATAAAACTCTTCAGTTATAAGAAATCCTAATGTAATTTGTATGAATGCTACTTGGATACATACTCTATTAGATTATGCCAAGGCATTGTTGAATCGTGGGTAGTTAACTATTAGTGCTTTCCCTGCAACTTCAGATGTAAAATCAACTAGGATGAGGAATGCCTCTTAATGCATAAGTTAAGTTGTTATTTTGAAAAAGAACAGAGCATTTGTAGGAATAATTCCCTCAAATTAGTAATTATGCAAATTCGGAAGATATACGATACGCTTTCAAGTTCTAAATACCTTTTTCCTATCCTCTAAACTATTATTATGATGACAAAATGAAAACAATTACAGTCAAATCTAAGAAAGAAAATTTTGTTAAGGTTCCCTAGAAGGAGGAGCCAATATAAGAATTAAAGCTACAAACACCTCAGAATAGGTTTGTCTCATAACTTAGATTCTGATGTCTACATGGAATCAGAAGGCTTACTCTAGTCTTAAAAATAGAGGAAAGTATGCCCAATTTTGGATTTAGAAGAAACAGAAATGGTTGTTTAGCTATTGAATAACCCTACATACTTTATATGCATATGAGAAGGAACCATTTCTTGTCTACGATGTAGCTTCCCTTACCTGGATGTGCACAAGTATTTCCATAATGTTTTTGGTGTGTATCCTGGCTTTACTATTACAGGTATTTTTACATTTTATTAAATGAAAAATCTGACCGAAAAGAAAATGACATGAATTATATGGTGACAAATAATAAAATATTTAGTTTCAATTCCTCATTAGTGCAAAATCACAAAGCAACCCCGAGTGGCCTTGTTTTTTGTGGGGCATCGGTGTGATTGCATAACATTGGACCATCTCTCAAGCTATGGGACTTGCGAACTTGAGATGGACCTCCAGAGAAGGCTGGTTCCTACTTCCTAAACTACCTGCCACAAGCTACTCTAGTGTAGGTAAAAACCTATCTATCCTAATCTAACCATTCCAAGGAGATAGGGAGAGAGAGAGAGTGAAAGAGAGCCTACACTAAGTGGTGATACACCAGAAAAGGAAGTGGCGAGATACTCTGCTGAGGGAGGATGAAACAGGGAAAAAGGAGATGAGGGAGGTTAGATAGAAGTGACATAGACCCAGATCCAAATTTTCCATTGAAACTCCATGAAGCATGAAATCTTACACCTATAAATGTGAATAACATGCACAAGAAACAAACACAAAATCGAGAGGCACAGAGAAACATCAAAACATGAAAAACGGTTGAAGAACACCACAAAAACATGATTTTATTGCTCTATGAGGTGCACGAGACCATTACATGGTTGCTCAGAAGCATAAAATCCACTTTCCAGGCATAGAAGAAGGATTGTAGCTCAAATGGAGTTAGGAAACAAATTTTACAGAGTTTCCCACACCCCAAATGTCCCCCTTCTCAAATTAGAAGTGTTTACAATATATAGACGATGAAAAATAGAGAGAAAGAAGAGAACCTCGATTATGCTCTTAAAGCTCAACCATCATCCATCAATCCCTTGCAAATATACCTATAGTTTTTCAAGTTTTCCTCTCTATGTCATGTTAAGCATGTTGAAGAAGGAAGAAAGGAAGATCAAATCAAATTTGATCTTACAAATAAGCAACTAGATCCTTCACTAATAGCATGAAATAATTTTTCCTATTTTTCACCACCTAACCTTTTCAAAATTAAAGTTTCAGGCTTCCATGGTGTATAAGAGGTCGAGACCTTTCAAAAAGTCTTCTCTTGCTCAAATCCAAGCTTCTAGTCAAAAGATATGGCCGTCTGAAGATTCTGCATCGAGACTGTGTAAAATGGTGAAAACGTAATCTTTGCAAGGTTGGTCTCAGGGGCCCAAAAATCCAAACTACACTTTTTACGAAAGGATGCAAAAATCACAAAACCTCCCGTAGCAACACATGCCCAAAATTCACTTTTTCCTAGAAGCTTGTACAAGCCCGCAACCTTCTCATTTTCCATTTATCATCCCCGGGCCCACCAGCCCGCATTTTCCCGTTTGGTGAAAAGTCCTCCCCGGGTTTATAGGCCCACTTTTGGCAAAAATTCCTTCCAAGGCCCACCTTCCCGCATGTAATTTAGTCCTAACACACCGCACCTTTCGGTGTAGGTTGAGGTGCTTCTTACTTTTATACTTTACGCCTTTTCAAAACAAAATCCAAAAAATTTAAACTTCCTACGGTGACCTGACTTCCAACTTTGACTTGAAACATGGCCACATGTAGACTTGGTGCGCATTTGTGGACTACTTTTGGATTTTTCTTTTGAATTTTTACCGAAGAGAAACATGGCTTCTTCTACGGCTTTTCTCTATTTCTTTGTGTTTTGGCTAAGTCCCTTGTTCTTGGCAGGGCCATATGTCTCACCCGAAACACATGGAGGCTCCACACTTGTTTGGGAATGTCCCTCTAGATACTACCTTTAAATGTATGTCGAGTCGACACGTGGCGCCTTTCACTAGTTCTTTTATACTTAGTCTATTTGGGCCTGCTTTGCCCAATTTTTGACTTTGACCATATGGAAAGCCCACGATCATTTGGGAACCCACTCTTGCTTCTTCCTTTGAAATTGCACCAAGATCAAATGTGGAGAATTCCACTAATTCTCTTATACTTAGTCAATTTAGGGCTGGTTGAACTTTCGGCTCTCGACCATGTCGCGGTTTGGTGCTAGTTAAGGGTCCTTCTTTGGGCTACACCTTTTTAAGTCATGCCGATGAGACATGTGGAGGCTTCCACTAGCTCTTCTCTATTTAGACTTTTAAACAACTGGTTCTACCGCTTGACTTCTTGTTCTTAGGCTTAGGACATGTGGAAGCTCCACACTTTTTTGGGGGACCACCTTTAGCTTTGACCCCTGAAGGTGTGGCGTTGAGACACGTGGAGGCTTATGCCGGTACTTTTGTACTTAGCCGATTTGAATGGCGACTTTATTTTTGGACACGTGGAGGGCTGGGGAAAGTTTAAGGCCTCCGCTCTGGATCCTTCCTTTGAAGTTTCACCGTTGAGACACGTGGGGGATTCTGTCAATATTTCTATACTTAACCAATTTGGGTCTACTCCTCTTTCTCTGTGTTTTGGTTGGGTCCCTTCTGCTTATTTAGGAGTGACTATGTTGGGTTCTTGTCACGTGGAAGCTATGCTCTTGTTTGGAGACATCGTTTCTCCTACACCTTTTGGAATTGTAATGAGCTGACACATGGGGGCTTCCACATGTCTGTTGTTTGGTTCAAGTAGACTCATATATGGCTAAGTCTTAAAACTTTGAGCCTTTCCCTATTTTCCTCCTATGAGCCTCTAGCCTCCTTTATTGTTATTTGATTCTTTGCCAACCCCGCTCCTCCATTGTAGAGTCCCGCCTGTAACCTAACTATTGGATTTGAAATGTGGGATCGTAATACTTAGTTGACCCTTCAATTATCTCCTATGTGCAGGGTCATGTTTGATCAATTTTATTTGGAGGAAAAATTGGGATAACAAGTCCTTAGTGACATTTTTTATGGACTTGCTATATGTTTCAAAGTTGTTAAATTTATAAGTTGCCGATAATTTTTGGATACGAGTATAGATATGAAGTATCTAATACAAAGATACGGTGTTGGATACAACCTAATATATATATATATATATATATATATATATATATATATATATATATATATATATATATATATACACTAAAAATACTTAAATTTCAACTTAATAAATAGGAATTAACCACATATTATGCATATGAAAAATGAAACAAGCTAAATAACCACAACAAACTAATCATAATTTCATTAAACTTGGGTGCAAGTCCGTATATGAAAAACATGTGTCCTCTCAGTGATCAAAATTAATTGAAAATTTAAGATTTTACATGTATATCTCGTAGACACCTATAATTATGCCTGAGCAATTTAAATACATAAATTGCGCTAATTATCTCCTTTCCTACAAATTAACGACATATTGTCAATAGCGCTCATCTTCTCTCCCATTGTCGTTAATTGTTACATTAAGCTAATTAATTAGATCACCTATCCAACACATACTCTAATTAACGACCTTTCATTAATTGACACCTTCTATCTAGTCTAATTAATTATTATTAATTAATTAGCCTCCCTTCTCATTAAATCAATAAATCTCTATTTAATTGGTTTAATCCCTTCCTAATGGTCTAAATCACACTAATATCCATCTAAAAGATTATAAAATCTTTCACATGTATTTAATTAATCATCTTGATTAATTAATACACCCCTTTAATCCACATGAGTCACTTGAGGACAAACTAAACCCTCCTAAAGCTAACTTAACCCCATATAAACCCCCTTATCCATAACTAACTCTACATCTACTTTATCCCACATTCATGAGGATGTGTTGAATCCTCCATCCTTTGGGCTATATAAAGAGCCCTCCTCCTTCCTTTATACCTACACCTAATTTCCTTGAGAAAGCAAAGGAAAGCACATAGTCTTGCACTAAAAGCCTTTTTCCATTCTCAAGCCCCTCCATCATGCATTTTCAAGAGTCAGGCCTCACACCCAAGCATCCATGAAGGATCAAACAAAAAATATTGTTGATTTCCATTGACTACATAGGTCCACTCAATTTAATTCATCAATTAGAAGAATACAGTTCTTGATTTGCATTATACTTGATTTCATTATTTCAAAGTTATGATGCTAATGTAGGCCTTGTTCATTTCTTCATCTTGATGGTACTTTCTTCTTGTTTCTAGCTAGGTTAGGGAACTATTTTAGGTGGTAGTTTCTTGCTTTCAATCTAACCTAGGAAAAGAATAAGTGTACACATTTGGCACGCCCGGTGGGACACTTAGTCCCATGGCATTTTAGTTTAAGTTTCATTGTTTTGGCTAACTTTTGATATGCACATGTAGTAATTAATGTCCATTTTCTTGGATTTTTTACTCATTTGATATGTGTAACTTCATGTTCATAGCCTTACTTTTAATGGGTTATTGCCATTTTAAAACTAACTTGTCAAAAAATTGAGATATTGTGAGTTTTCTTGTGTTTACTACCGTATTTTTGTTACGAGTGTCCGTGTAGGCATGATTTTAGGAGTGTAGGAATGATTTTCATGGGATAGGCATGGTTTTTAGGCACACACATCTCTCTAGTGGCATAGGCATCTTGTTCAAATCTATCACTCTATCTGCCGTCCCCGACACTGCGCACAAACACCGGCGCACGGAGTGCACTAACCTGCACACATGTCGTTTCATACTGTACCTTCACTGCATGCTAAAAACTATTAGATCAGCACACACACCCTAACTAGGGCACACATGTGGTTTTAGTGGCACAGGTATATTTTTCTGTAATATGGTTATTCTGTTTGTTTTTGTCTGTTTTTCTCAGAGTAGCACATATGTTGTTTTTGTGGCGCATACACCTCTCGGGTGGCGCAAGAATTTAATAGATCTAAAAATTCCACAGAGTGGCACAGGTAAAGTTTTAGGGGTGTAGGCACTATTTTTGTGGCACACATATCTTTCGGGTGGCGCAGGCACACTGTGTACTAAAAACAACCTTTGGTGGTGCATACACGCTAACCCGCACGCAGCAATCGAAAAAGGGGCACAAGAATCCTTTTGAATTTTCAAAATTAAATATTTGATGTGCTAACACCCTTACAGGTTTATCTATTCATATATTTGTGTTTGCGGGATTTTTTTACATGTTTGTATTTGATTAGGTACTAATTTTCTTTGTTTACTTATAGGATTAAGATCGCGTATGCTCTTCCCTTGTGTCCCTTGGGGTGATCTTGGGAATAAGAAATGATTCTTAAAGCCTTTTAATGCTTTAAGATTGTTAAACATATTTGATTTGGAATTGGTTAAATTGGCATAGTTGAATTGAAGTGTTTTTCCATTTGATATCTTTTTTATTTTAGAAGACAATCACGTATGCTCTTCTCTTGCATCCTTGGATGATCTGGAGAATCAGAAATGATGCCTTCTCTTTTGATGGAAAACTACTAAACATCGTCATACAAGACCAAAATGCTTGTCAAAGAATGAAGGAATCAAAACAAAAGTCAGAAAACTACTAATATAGTTATACAGGTTGCCAAATGGTGTTCGAGCAAACCACATCTAATTAAAAAGATAAAAAGAACAACATATTCAAAACACTGTATTACAGGTTTTAGAAAAGGGTACGTCCCTCTCTCGCTCAACTGGAACATAACCCCTTTGGCATAACGCCTTAACCTACAACAATGGGGGTGGTTCCAGGAACCCCAAAGTAGTCCGCGCAAGAGGGAACCTTGTGGATGAAATGGGAAGTTCTCTGCACTACCTATCTAACTAGTAAATCCTTTGTGAGATAGAGTTACAAGTTGTCCCTATGTGACCTTTTAAGTACACACTTAGACGCATTTATTACCCACTATACTTGAAGGGGGAAAATTTGAGATACTCCCAAACTAGTCATTGCAACTTTTGGGTAAATCGTCCCACTTGTGAATAATCTTTGTAGCACCTAGGATGAGAGAACCACCTAGGAGGATATACTTTGGCCAGGAGACCACTTTCACCATTCTAAAAAATAGTGTTGAGTTGTGAACCATATTTTCTTTAAGAAACGTGTGACGCATTACGTCCACCTAGTTTTTACTTGCCTTAGGGCGAGACGAAACTCTACCAAAGTGAGGCCAACATTTTTCATCATTTTTTGATTTGTTTCCTTCACATTCTTTTGACACTTTGTTGATCAAAAGAAGGGTGACTACCTTTGTGTTACCAATCGATTGTTTCTCTCACTTTTATGTCTGTTTACGCCCATCCATGTTTGTGGCTGGGTTAGTTAAACATCTAAAGTGTGTAGAGGCATTTTCACGTCATTGGTAGACATTATGATCTTGATACCCATGTCAAGATCGTCATTGTAGTTAGGCGTGGTTCATCACCGCGTACTTCCTTAGAAGAGTTAGATTGTTTGTATCGTATCACTACAATTTTGATATTTACGTCTTGTTTCTTGTAAACTCAACATAAATACCTATATTGTAAGGTTACCCTGCACACATTTTTATCTATTCTTACCTATACTTTCAGATTTTTAGTTTGGTTCTATTATTACCTTGATTTCAAAGAGTGATAGGTGTTACCATTTTTGCGTGTTATACCAATAACATCTTGATATCAATACTTCACTTTCTCGGAAAGTGGGTTAACATATCTTAGTGATATTGTTGTGTCATTCGCAAATTGTAATTGGCACTTTTTGAGATATAGGTCTTCATGGAGTTTGAGCTCGCTCATCGTATATCTTGGTTGGGAGGTCACATTGACTTCGTGTATTTACTTACGTTTTGTTCATCTCCTTGAACTTAGCATAAGTGAAAACATCGTGTTAATCATCTTGCGACGCAAACTACTTTTTTGAAACGTAGTCTACAAGATACTTCATTTAAACAGGTTTCAGTACCAAATGCTTGTATCACGGGTGATTTATCATTGTATCACATTGGTATTCTCACATTGTTGACTTATTCATACTCTTGAAAAACACATCTTGTGTTTCACTTAGGAGTGATCACTAAGCTTTAAACACATTTACAACTTACCCTAGGGAAACTATCACGAAAACATGGCTCCTAAAACATGTCTAGGGTTAAAGAAAAAAACATATGAAGAACAACAAGTGCAAACTTGGGAAACCATTAACAGTGCTAGGTCCAACCCCTTCATTGGACATGACTTAGGACCACTATTTTTTGCAGAGAAGAAAATAGAAGAGATGGTCGACCATAGTGGAAATGAATTAAAATCACCACACGCAGACTTTGATTTTGACCCCACTCTACTAGATGAATTTCTTCTTGAAACAAAGATAGAGTGTTGGCATCGGTCGTGGAACTAGGGGCCAAATTTCCCACTGAGAATGAACCAATACTACCTGCAAACGACACTATTGAGGAAGAATGTCCCCTTATCAACATGGAATATATTTTAATAGGCAGACATGCTTCCACTTCTTACGTAGGGAATGATAAAATGGCAGGGCATAGAATGCCCTTTATCAAAGTACCATGAAGACACAAGATAGAATTTGAGATAGGTGAAGAACCTCCACAATATGAGGAGGAAACTTTAGAAGAAGAAACAATAAACCAAGCCACAATCCAACAACAAATCAATAACCTAAACTGACAACTAGCTTTGCTTACTTCTCATGTCCAGAAAGATGCAAAAAAGAATGTTCAAAAGTTGAAGCTGAATGTTAAGATCAATGAACTCCATCAAGAAAACCAAGGAGAAGAGGACATAGGGTACCATTGTGTTTATATCCCTGCTTCTCCCACTAAAGAAAAATTACTTGCACAGAAGTGCAGTCCATGAAAGCGACTTGCGAGTTTACAAGACAACAATATAGGGAGCATCATGAAATATCAATACAAAGAATTATGCCCCTATCCTTTTGATAAACAATGACCCTTCAACCCTTTCCAAAGAAATTTTATATGCCAAAGTTTGAAAAATACAAAGGAAAGGGAGACCCACAGATCATGTTAAAGGTTTTAAATGGCATTTCAAGAGGCATCCTATAGTGACAACTACCTCATCATAGTTTTTCCTAAGAGTCTTGGAGGTCAAGCATTGGAGTGGTTTACACGCTTACCACGTGGATCAATTTTTACCTAGCCAGAATTGGCAGAAAGATTTATGTGTCACTTCTCATATAACATCGAGAGTGACATCACTATGGCAGTACTTGTGTGGTTCCAAGCAACTCCCAAATTAGACCTTCGCTAGCTTCCTCCAACAATAGAGATGGATAACTAGTCGGTTCCTTGTGCTTTCCCTCAAAAGCAATTTGGTTAGTATTTTCATTCCCAATCTCAACTCGGATATAGATTTCCACCTCCAAATGCATTGTGTTCATACTTTTGAGGAGGTTATCGAGAAAGGGATTCAGATAGAAAAGGCTCTCATTGCCAAAGGCACCCTCAAAAATCAATATAAATACAACGAAAGTTTCAAACCCATGGAAAATCTGAAAATATTTAAGAAAAACAAAAATGTGGTGGGATACGAAATCACCGATTGTAAACATGTTCAAACGGTCCAAATTGGTCAACATTTTAAACTGACCACGGGCCCAACTCAACCACCATCAAAGTGATGAACATTCACCTCTCTCAATGAACCATTGTCAGGTCATACTAAAAACAGTTGGATGCGGCCCACATGATGACCTATCCTACAATGCAACCATTTGATGACAAAAATCCTAAACCTTCTTGGTATAAGGAGCGTGAATATTGTGAAATGCATCGCGTTAAAGGACATAAGATAGATAAATGTCTGCAGCTTCACCATTATATTCAAGACCTCATTGACAATGGGGAGATAGAGGTGGATAACCCCAACAAAAGACAAACACCTAACAAGAAAATGGGGATTTATAAAGAACCATTCCCAAAGCATGAAAATTCAGAAAATTCAAAGTTGGATCAGGGAGAGTCATCCCAAACTTATAAGGTCGGAATTACTTGTATACCAAAAGAGATAACAATCATTATGATTCACTTATAAGATGTATTCGCTCTCCTACCGACCGTGTCAATACCATCCGGATCAAGGGAAAGGACTGTGCTGCGGTAACAAGGTGTGCCCACCTCATGATTCTGAAACCTCCTCCATCAACCCCACATACTAGTAAATATAACCTTTTAGAACAACTTGGCAAGACATCTCGCTAAGATTTCGATCTTAGATCTTTTGAACATATCCAACGTGCATAAGGACATTCTGTACCAAAATCTTCGGGGGTCGGGATTGCCTTTAGAAGTCGATCCTACACACCTTCAAGCTGCGTAGTGCAAACATCACGCTAAGTGAACATCTCACTTTCAACCATAGGGAAATCCCTACTGAGAACCCAACACATAATCTTCCCTTATACATTGAGGTAGTTGTCACCCACAGGAAAATCAAATGGGTGCTTATGGATAATGGATTTGGGTTGAACATCTGCATGCTTAAGTTGGTCAAACAATTGGGACACACAAAGGAAGATCTTGAGTCCCATATCATCACTATCAAAGCATACAAAAATGCGTAAAGGGAATATGCAGTACCATCACACCGCCTATGGAAGTAGGTCCCACTTGTCATCGACAAAGTTTCACGTTCTAGATTTGGAACTTCCATATAAAATACTTCTAGGTCGACCATGGATTCATGCCATGCAGAGGTGTCATCAACGTTTCAATAATGCATCAAGTTAAAGCATGAGGGACACACGATTACAATACCAGGGTTTCAGCCCTTTACTCATTGTATAGCTCTCAATAGTTTTGCATGAAAGGGTACATATGCATGCCCCTCCACAGATATAGATGTCCCTCTTCAATACGAGGCCATGGAATCCTGGTGGATTCGATTCTCTTAGTTCTTGCGCTCATGGGGTGTTTACTTCATCATCTCCATTTGATTCATGGGAGATGAAAGTTATGGAATATGGCTATGAGGAGTATAATGTACAATAAACGCTCTTGGTGTCACATCTCTCATTGTCACCCAAAACTAGAAGTTGACCCAACTACCACTTTAGGAGACCTAGCGAGGAACACATTATTGGGTCATTCCTACCTAGAGGATTTTTGGTTGAGGAGAAATTGCTTGATCCACCTACTACTTGGGTTCCTAAGGACACTCCACCATCTTGTTATCGAAATCTGGAATATGAAAAATTTAGTAAATGATGTACTCCATGGGATACAAAGGCCTAGGATGAGGGAGGAACGAATAAGGACAAAGAGAACTAGTTCCTCTTCCATATTTTAAAACAAAAGATACTACATTGGGATTCGTCCTTATGGAGTTCAACCCAATGAACAAGATGTGACTTGTTCTAAGTGTGAAGATAGTTCGACTATCTAGAGAAGTGATACTGATTCCCATTATAGCCAATATGAGGATCTGGCCTCCATGAACCTTTTCATGAATAATGTTGTCTTGACCATAACCCCCATTGAACCAACCCTTGACCTTGTATACCCTTCCCTTGTTGAATGGGATCAACAACGTCATGTGCCACTAGATTTATTTGAGAGTGATGAGGCTATTGCAGATTTCATGGGCATAAGGGATACAATCCCCATTGGAGATCACAAAAAAGGTTTCTTTATCAACTTAGACACCTACGCCTACTTTGGTGAGGAGGCTGAACTTCATGGTCAACAAAATTTGAAGAAAAGTAAGGGAAAAAGTTCTAAAGAAAAGCCTCGGCAAAAATCAAAGTCCAAGTCACACAGTGAAAACCTCTTTGAGCCACTGGTTAAGAAACAAATAAGAAAATTGAAGGACAAACAAAGTGACCACGCCAAGGATGAAAATCTCATGGAGACATCCTTGGATGAAGATCTCAACCTACCTTCTGATCCTACGCATATGGAGGATTTATCAAAATTGTTAGTCGAAGAAACCATTGATGTTAATATTGATACCAAAGAAGATCCCAAGATAGTAAAATTAGGAGCATCACTCTTATCTAGATAACAAAAAGACATTAACTATGTTGTCATGTGGTAGTTTATTGATTTGTTTGCATTGTCTTACAAAGACATGTCTATCTTAGATCCAACTCGGTCATGCATAGCTTGGTTGTGCATGTAGACGCCAAGCCCATCAAATAGAAGCTCCAAAAGATGCACCGAAGAGTGGCCCTGTTGGTTAAGGAAGAATTTGAAATATTACTTGTAGTGGGATTCATCAGACCAATTGATTATTCTGAATGGATATCGAACATTCTTCTTGTCTAGGAGAAACCTATCGGCATCCGAATCTACACGGATTTTAGAGATATCAATAAGGCTTTCCCTAAAGATGATTTTCCATTGCCCAACATTGATATGATTATTGACTCAACAACAGGGTACAAAATGCTATCACTCATGGATGGCTTTTTAGGTTATAATCAAATTAAGATCGCGAAGGAGGACCAACACAAAACAATTTTTACAACTCCTAGTGGCACCTTCTACTATTAGGTGATGCCATTTGGCCTTAAGAATGCGGGAGAGAAACTTATCAACGGTGGCATGATAGTGATTTTTTACTATATGATTCTTGATATTATGGAAGACTACATAGATGACATCGTGGAAAAGTCCATAACAAGAGAGGATCATCTAGTCATTTTGTGGAATATCTTTGAACACTTGCGTGAATACAAAGTCAAAGCTAAATCCAAAGAAGTGTGTCTTCGGGTGATATCTACGAAACTATTGGGCTTCATTATGTCAAGACGAGGTATTGAGGTAGACTTGCTAAAGTGTCTGCTATCACTAAGATGCCTCCACCTAATAATATCAAGAAACTATGTAGCTGCAGGGAAAATTCAAGCCATTGACCATTTCATCTCCCACCATGATAAATGTCACTCATTAACCCATTTTCTTAAAAAGGACGTCACTTTCATCCGGGGACCCGAGCAATAGCAAGCCTTTTCTTTGCTTAAACAAGACTGCTAATCCACCTATCTTCATGCCTCCCACTCTAGGAGAACCACATTTTCTCTATATTTCTACTACACAATTTGCTATTGGTGTGCTGCTCACCCAATACGACCTTAGCCACAAAGAGAAATCGGTGTACTATTTGAGTCACAACCTCATCACCTACAAGCTCAATTATCCCTAGATTGAAAAGCTTGCTTGGCCATTATTTTTACCTTTCGAAACTTTGCCATTATCTCGCTAAATACTAAGACCAAGCTCATATCCAAGGTCGACCCACTCAAGTTTTTGTTGTCCAAACCCACCCTCATAGGAAAATTGTCTAATTGGATCATTCTAATTATTGAGTTTGACATAGAATTTGTCCATCAAAAATTAGTTAAAGGACATATACTTGTAGACAAGCTAGCAAAAGCACTTTGTTGTAAAGCACGGAACCCTTGAGTCCGGATCTTCCAGACGCCTCCTTGCTCTACATTGAAGAATCTGTCGTGTGGCAGATACATTTTGATGGATCATTTATGTTTCATGGTTCAGGTGTAGGAGTGGTCCTTATTACTCCTTCGGGTGATCCTATACTACAAAGCTTTCGCCTCGCCTTCCCTTGCACGAACAACATTGCAGAATATGAGGCACTCATTGCAGGGATGAAACTAGCCATCAAGTGGAATGTTCATCATGTTAAGGTTGTAGGTGATTTGTAGTTAATCATTAAACAGGTTAATGATGAATATAAGGTTAAGGATGACAAGCTCATACCTTACAAAAAGTTAGTGGAAACTCTAAAGGAGTATTTTGTGTGCATTACCTTTCAGAAAATCCCAAGAGCACAAAATAGATCGGTGGATGCCATGAAAACGGTGGGATCTATGCTTCGTATTCCACCAGGGAACAATGATATGTCATTCTTTGTAGAAAATCTACACCAGCCCGCATATGACATGCCAAAATCTTGCCTGGCTTGTGAGGTTGTTGGTCCCCATTCCCTATGGTACGAACCCACTTTCACCTATCTTAAGGATAGTACATTCCCTCCCAATATCTCCCATTCTGAAAAGCAAATCCTCGATTCTTCGAGATAGCCCATTACACCCTTTTAGGAGGTATGCTTTATCATCGTGGCTATGATGGGAATCTATTACATTGTCTGGATGTGACGAGTCAATCTAGGAAATCAAAGAAGTGCACGAAGGGGTATGTGGAGCACATACAAACGGAATGGTCTTAGCTAAGAAACTGTTGAGAGTAGGTTACTATTGGCCTACCATGGAAACTGATTGTTGCAATTATGTTACAAAATGTGTGCTTTTCCAAAAGTATGGAAATTTCATCTATGCTCTGTCAGTAACCATTCCAACCTATCACTACCCCATGTCCATTCTCTAAGTGGGGAATTGATCTAATAGGAAAACTTACTCCTACCTCATCTGATGGTCATACACATATCATCACAGCCACAAAATATTTTACAAAATGGGTGGAGGTTGTCCCTTTAACCTATGTCACAAGAGCACAAATTTTTAAATTCATCATGAATCACATTATTTGCTGATATGGAATTCTTGCAGCCATTGTTACATATAATGGGATGTCATTTAAGAAAAAAACTATGAAAGGTATTTGCCAACAATTTCAAATTAGATTAAAATGGTCCACGCCATATTACCCTTAAGGTAATGGACAAGCTGAGGCAACAAACAAAACTTTACTAAGGATAATGGAGAAGATGGTCAATTGCAAAATAGGTCAAACTGCACTGCAAATCCATCCAAATTCTTTGGGCTTACCGAACATCCATTTGCACTCCTACGGGTGTGACACCATATTCCCTAATGTTCGGGACAGAATCTATCATCCCTTTAGAAATCAAACTTCCGTCCCTAAGGATTTCTCTTTGAGACTATCTCGGATAACGATGAAGATTATTGAGTGGAAAGATTGGTTGAGTTAAAGCTCTTGGATGTGAGGTGCATTCTCACTCTTAATCACCTCAAATTATATCAACAAAGAGTCTCTAGAAACTACAACAAGAGAATCATCCCTCATCAGTTTGAGGTTGGTGATTTAGTCATGAAGGAGAACCAGTTCAACACCAGAGTGGAGCGAGAGAAGAAAGGAAAGTTTGAACCACATTGGTTAGGACCCTATGTCATAGTTTCCAAGTATGGCACAGGGGCATACAAACTGGCTCACCCCAATGGTGATGAACTCCAAGAGCCCATGAATGCCATGCATCTTAAGAGGTTATATGCTTGAACATGGCACAAAAAAATCAAAGATACAAAAAAATCAAAAAATACATTAGAAAAAGAAAAGAGAAAACATGCCATCCACTAGTGAAAACCACACAATTTTAGCACTTTGGAGGAAGTCCTTTGGTGAAAACTGGTTTACGGTGCCTCAGGAGGATTCATTGTTCACAACAATTTTCTATTAGAGGGTAGTTGTCTTTGGCCGGACCCGTGATTCCTTCAAGATTCCTTGAGCACAAGATCTTGTCACTTCAGCCCTTGATCCGGCTTTGCCTTGTTCTATTCGTCTCAGTGAGGGGCGTGGTCTTTCACTATTTCTTATCTTACACTAGGGGAAACTCAATGACTTCACCTTCCTTTTCATAAATGTGTGGCTTCGCCCTTGTATATTCCCCATCTAATGTTTGGGGGCATCCACACTTTTTGGTTACTTGCACATAGCTTTGGAAAACCATCGAAAAACAAAAACAATAGAAAATTGTATCACAAAACACAAAAACAATAGAAAATTGTTTCACAAAACATAAAAACAATGGAAAATTGTTTTGATAAAACCTAAACAACAAAAAATTGATGCATAAAAAAATATCTTATAAAAACATTTCCTTGCATTATCTTGTTTCCTTGCTTTGCTTGTTGCTTGTATAGTGTTCTGCATGCCTGATTTTGAGTTGTTTGTTGCTTGGGCGTACTTTGTTAGGATTTATCTTTTCTTTCTTAGATTAGATTTATTCTTGCTTGTGCATATTGTGGTGTATTTTTGCATGCTAGTTAATTTTGGGAGATCATGATGTCATGTGTTAATTCATTATGTTCTTTCTTAAGACATTTGGTTGTGTTTGTTACTTGTTAATAAAGCATGGCGAATCATGGTGTATTGCATTAATTCCTAGTGTTCTTTGTTAACATTTGGTTGTGTTTCTTACATGTGCTCTATTTTGTTATCATTCACATCACATTACCATCATTATCATCACATCTAACATCATCTATACATCATATATAAACAAAAATGCTAAGTTTTACATCATGCATGTATGCTAAGCTAATCATCACATATCGTATCATCAATGGGGGCAAGAGGGGTTACGCATAATCAAAAATCTATCCCCCACACCAATATCATCATATCATCCCGTCCATATACATCAAAGTAACACATGAGAAATACATTTGATATCATCTATAGATCTATCATCTAACATTCTAAACAAGCACATGTATATACATCAAACATCAGGATAATGTACATGCAAAATGTGGAATTTGATAACATCATAACAACATCCATAAGTGTTGAATCAAGAAAATAACATGCATCGAATCCAATGTAGGCAACATGCCCGCTCAAGATACTAAATATGATTCATGTCCCGTCATCAATTAGTTCCCCATGAGTTTAAAGACAAAGAAAAAGCCATCTATATGCATGTATCAAAAACACAGACATACATCATCTCATAGCCATGTGTATCTAAGCTGAAACAAAGTAATCCTCATATATATATACATGTGTGTCAAATATACATCTATATCAAACATGGATACAAATCGGTACTCTACATCAAAAATGCCTTCAGCTGAGGCATACAAAGGTGATACATCAATAATGTCTATGTATATACATACAATGTCCAAAGATGTACCCAATACAATACATCAATGATACACAATGCCATAAAAAAGGGCATGTATCTAAAAGAATCAAGCCTTCATCATGAGGCATCATCAAAAATACATGTATAACATCACTGTACATAAAAAATCAGCCTTCATAAGAGGCATACATACAAAATAATATGTACAAAAAAATGTGGCTATCAACCATAGCTCTCACCCTCACCGGGGCTCTCGGATCTATTGTCCGGATGCCAAAACTTTGGTGGCTGGGATGGCGCTGGTCTTGCCGACTACTCTTATAGAGGCTGTCTAACGGATCTGGTCAAATGGCTGGATCTCCATGATCGAGAGCCTGATCCACTTGACCCTGATAGTTCTGGCAGTGCCACTCACTTTGCTCTAGCAGCCCTACTCTGTAATATGATTTCCTGTAAAAGGGTCCTCACCACCAATCCTAGTGGTAGCATGAATCGATCTGCATCACCGGAGGTGAGCGCCACCCGAAGGGCGATCTCTCTCGCATGTAACTCAGCCGAGGTTTGGCTTGGCCTATCTAGCAGTAGTGGCCTCTCGATCCCTCTCTGTGGTCATCACCTATAGCTTGGCGTGGGCCTGGTCCCTCTATGCTAATAATGCCTGTGAATGGGCATACATGTGATCTCTCTGTGCCACGACCATGCACACCTGTGACTGGGACTGATGTAGGAGGCTCAATATCTAAGCCCCTTATGTTGTTGTCTCTCAGATTTGGCTCTGCCATGCACCTCTATCATCTCCTGGCTATCCTGGGCCTAAGCCTGATCCCACCCTGATAGTAATGTCACAATGTGGGCTCGGGCCTCATTGCAGCTCTACTATAGCTGTCACGCACCAGCCTCAAGCCTCATCTCTCTCTGCTCTGGCCACGTCTCTCTCAGCTATGAGCTATTATACCTGTACATGTGTTGTGGCTATCTGTGCCACTAGTTGGGGGGCTCTATGTTCCTCAGGGGCTGGTCCTTGAGGTACTCTAGATGACTCTCCCTGCTCAAAACCACCCGCCTTTGGGTGGCTGCATAGCTTCTTATATTGGGCCCTACGGCCTCGATCCATCAGTGCCTATGGGGCACCTCGTCCCATCATCTAGGATGCCATCAAATGGATCCTCTGGGTTTGGCCCCAATGCCACTACTCTAGCCCTCCACTCTACCCTATGTGATACCTCTATGGACGGGTGAATGCCTGCTACCCAAGCTGCCTCTAGAAGAGTAAGACACCGGGGTAATACTGTAGCATACCACGCTGCATAATCAGCTGTAGTCCCTGGATCTCTAACCTTTTGTAATGGGTCCCATCCCTGGGGGACCCCCTATGAGAAACTAGCCCTAGCTTGGGCTGCTACACCCGAGGCCCCATGGTCTTCCTCTCTCGAGTCCCATGTATGCCCGATATCTCCGGTTGGGGACCCCCAGTACTCTGTCGAGCAGTAGCAGGCACCTATCAACATGATATAGTTCCATGATATAGTTGTGGCTGCCAATAAGGAAGTGCTCCACTAAGCACATGCCAGCTCTATGGCATCCTCTAGCCATAGAAGTGCCTGTATGGATGCCAAATGACATCTATCACTGCTAGCTCATTGAACTCCCGCCTATATTTGAATAGGCTGCCAATATGGCAATGAACATCTCTCATGCTACTATACAAGGCATGTATGATGGGTCCTTGGGATATCAAATGTGGAATGAGCCTACAGGGTACCCAATAGCAATATGATCCCACAACCATATCTGTAACAATGATGTTGGCCCCATAATTTTCTCGAACATGGTATGTGATCAAGTGCAAGTCCAAGTATAAATGCACTAGTATACACTGACCCCAACAATATCTCTCACCAAAGTGTAAATGCCATGCACCAATGGAAGTAGCCCTTTCAGGAACGAAGTCTCTGTCTTATCAGTGAGTAAGAATCCATTGATAAGAGCCATGATATAAAGAGGTCCCCGATGCAATGTCGGGTCGAGATGCACTCATGTAAAGCTATGGTCATCTCATCATGCGAGATGTCATCAACCCCAAATAGGGCACTACACGTTGCTCTAATCAACCCTGCATCTGAACTATACTTGATTAATGTACCCATCATGGGCATGCACAAAATCTGCCACACATCCTCTATGGTCACTATCATCTCCCCTCACAGTGGCGCTTTGAAACACTGGCTCGTTATGCCATCTCTCGGCTAGTGTAGTCGAAACCGTTATCTAGTACAATAGAAGGCATCCAAGCCACGAGGCCCAGCCCCACTACCTCCGAGAGTATTGCCATAGCTTGGCAAACATCACGCTGCCCCATACTACCTTCTAGCTCGGCAATCCGGGAGCGATGCTCCCGCATCGCACAATGGTAGTCATCTCTGCAAAACAACAAGCCACTCATTAGTTTCTATCATTTCCTCTAAAAATCTATCTCATCTTTTAGGGTTAACCCAAAAATCCTAAAAATTCTTCTCAATGTCACATTTTTGGACACTTTCCTATCTTTTTCTACTTATCTAGGGTGCATGCGCACCCTTTTGGGCGTGTGCACCATGTTTTTGGTGCCTCGCTTGTATGCATGTGTTTTCTAGCATGTGCACCCTCTTTCAGGCACGTACGTGCCCTTTTTGGCATGTGCGCTCCCGGTATGTGTGCTTATCTGTCCATGCCCACACCATGATTTTTGTGTGTGTGCCTCTTTCACGACATGTACACATGCATGTGATTGTATGTGTGATTTGTGGCCACACGTGTACGCACATCGACCTCGGCACTGCGCCCCCAAATGGCACATGCACGCCTCATCCCATGCTTGCGCCTACGCGTTTTCTACACCTAAAAACCTAATTTAAGGAATTAATGACAAAAATTTAAGAGTAAGGTTGTGATACACAAAAAGGGGCCATCGTCCACATGCCGATAGTACCCCAGCATCGCATCCGCGCACCTCAAATGGTCCCGTGCGATCACCATAGTTCTCCAGATCACAAGTGCCTCATAATAAAAGTTTTCAAACTGATGAATTAAAATAAATTAATCGCGATGTTTTTACCCCCCAAGTATATTAACCTATTTCTCGTTGTTCGAAAGGCCGAGAGACCACTTTCGATCATCGTTTTCTCCTCTATTTACTATGGAATAATTAGTTTTATTAAATTATTTTTTTTCTTATTTTTCATCAGTATTGGGGCATTTTACTTGTCCGATACCCCTTTCTTCTCCCTCGAACAATTTTATTGCTCCTGGTGATTTTTATTCTTCTTCACACTCCTGTAAATAATTTTTTTCAAATAATTATTTTTTTCTTAATTTTTCTATTCAACACGGACATTATTTGTCCTTTGTTCCTCCTTTCTTCCATCTAGGGAACTTTTTGTTTCCCTAGGCCGTTCGCTTTCTTCTTCTACTTTCTTCTATTGTTCCCCATGGTTTGGAAAGCAAAATAATAAAAACAAGATAAACATATCAAAAATCTAAAAACAAGGAAAATTTTTTCAAAAAAATCCTAAAAATTAAAAAACCCTACAAAATGGTAACTTGCTCTTTATCGCTGAAACTTGTGTCTTGCACATGGTATTTTCTCCATATCTTGTTGCTTTGTCTCAAATCTTCCACGATTAATACGACTCATGGATCACTGGATTCACAACCATTCAAAAAGCTAGTTGTTTGCTTCTGCTGCACTCCGGGGCACTTTTGTTTCTGGTGTTGTTTCATTGCTTACAAATGCTTTTCATGGACCTCGTGTCCATTGTCACTTCCCCTTGCATGTATCCTTGCTTGGGGCATCATTTATAACCCTTTTCGTCAATCAAAAACTTGTGGATCTCTTTAGCACTAATAACAAAGCATTTGTATAATCTGCGTAACTATTGTGGGGGTTCGATATGTGCATTCGTACTTATTTTCCCTGTTACATGAGCTTGTTTTCTTCTCGTATTACATCACATTATTGTATGTTGTGTGAAGTTGGTACTTTCAGCATTGGAAAAATGTTCATAGTATGGCTTTTCATGTCATTCTACCTTTGTTTTATGCTTATATTTTTCATAAGGACTGATGATGATGTAGTTCCTATGACAATATGATGACATCAAAATTGTTCTAATAAAGAGCTAGACGGAGGCTTAGCTCTTCTCTCCCCTCATCCATGTTTCTTCTACGTTACTTCCCTTTCACTCCTAATTTTCTCTCTCATCGGGGCATCCTACCTTTTCTTCATTCTTCTCTATCTCTCATCTTTTCGATTATCGATCAAATTCTTCCATCTTCCCATCGACACTCGAGGGGCATCTCTCCCTCCTACTAATTTTTCTTCTATCCCTTCAAAATTTTCTTCCGTCTACTATCTTTGGCATCACTTACACCACCCCAAAGAGGGGTGAATGTAGACACCTATAATTACGCCGAGCAATTTAAATACATAAATTGCGCTAATTATCTCCTTTCCCGCAAATTGACGACATATTTTCAATAGCGCTCATCTCCTCTCCCATTGTCGTTAATTGGTTACATTAAGCTAATTAATTATATCGGCTATCCAACACATACCCTAATTAACAACCTTTCGTTAATTGACACCTTCTATCTAGTCTAATTAATTATTATTAATTAATTAGCCTCCCTTCTCATTAAATCAATAAATCTCTATTTAATTGGTTTAATCCCTTTCTAATGGTCTAAATCACACTAATATCCATCTAAAAGCTTATAAAATCTTGCACATGTATTTAATTAATCATCTTGATTAATTAATACACCCCGTTTATCCACATGAGCCACTTGAGGACAAACTAAACCCTCCTAAAGGTAACTTAACCCCATCTAAACCCCCCTTATCCATAACTAACTCTACATCTACTTTATCCCACATTCATGAGGATGTGTTGAATCCTCCATCCTTTGGGCTATATAAAGAGCCCTCATCCTACCTTTTACCTACACGTAATTCCCTTGAGAAAGTAAAGGAAAGAACATAGTCTTGTACTAAAAGCCTCTTGCCATTCACAAGCCCCTCCATCATCCATCTTCAAGAGCTAGGCCTCACACCCAAGCATCCATGAAGGATCAAAGCAAACAATATTGGTGATTGCCATTGGACTACATAGGTCCACTTAATTTAATTAGGCAATTAGAAGAATAGAGTTCTTGATTTGCATTATACTTTATTTCATTAGTTCAAAGTTATGATGCTAATGTAGGCCTTGTTTATTTCTTCATCTTGATGGTACTTTCTTCTTGTTTCTAGCTAGGTTAGGGGACTATTTAGGTGGTAGTTTCTTGCTTTCAATCTAACCTAGGAAAAGAATAAGTGTACACAATATCTATCAAATAAATTATTTAAATGAGAGCAAAATCAGATTGCATGTTCTTTCTAGATACCTATTATTCATGCTTCTGATTAGAATAAGTTCATGTAATGTCATTTCTTTTCTTTGTAACTTTTTACCTTCATATCGTACACAAATTGTTAATGTAACAACAAATTAAACAAAATCAGATAAGACATATTCCTATTGCTTTCGTTGTTGGATTTGAAATTTTGTGTTTGACTGGTCATTGCAGCAGTGACCGCTATTGTCATATGAAGTGTCTACCACAACACAAAGTCATTTTTTTAACATACTAAAAAAATATCAAGCGCTACTCTTACTGTGTAAAATATGTTGTACATTAAATATTCTAAATTAGTACTTGTATAAATTTTTACTAAGACTACTCTCCATGTTACCATCTACTACAATTTATATCATACTTAAACTTTCATGCATAGAAAATAGTTTTGTCTAATTTATTTTTTTACCTTTGCATCTTCCTATCTTCAAAAGACACCGAATTGTTAATGCAACAAATTTAAATACAAAACAATGTTTTGAACCCCATTTCAACAGTAATGGGAGAACTCAAAGACTTTTACTCCCAACACAAAAAACCACAAATCCACATATTTCTTCTCTTCTACAACAAATTTGTATTTCATTCATTGTTATTGTAGTGGATATTGTTGTCGCATGGCCTAAGAAAATTAGTTTCAACAATGGCCATTTCTTTTCATAATTTCATGCTTTTCTTGTGCAAGGTCTGGTCGAATACCCTCGGCATATGAAGATTATTCAGTTTCTTATTTGTAATATGCAACAACGTCACTTTCCATGATCTAAGAAAATATTCCAAATGAGACTGCAAAGTCTTCATTCCCACTATTAGAATTTTAAATGAATAAGTCTCTAGTACATTTATTTAAGTTGGTTGAACTCATTCTTCTAGTCTTTTTATTACTTTTTCAAATGAAGAAAAGAAGCTATATCATTATGTTTATATTTCTTAGTTGTGAATGTTTCATGCACCTCCTACTTATAATTTATCATTTGTATTTTAATATTCCATGGCTTCGTGGTTTCATAAGGAGAAACACTTTGGATTTTTTTCAGCCTTTATGACAAAATATTAGTGAAGGCATGTAAAAATAGTTTAGAATAAGGATATAATTTTAATGTTTTCCATTTAAATTAGGTTAGGATGACTACTATGAATTACATTTTTGGCTTAGAGCTCTTAGAATATCAATGGGTAGTTGACATGAGAAAACATTTTATCACTAAGAACAAAAACTTTCTACAACAAAAATTTCAATTCAATCTTTAATACAATTCCCATTTTTTTGCTACATTTTTCTTGCTTTGGTTTCCCCTAGTTGTTTAATATTAAAAATAACATTATTCATAATTGATTCTTTCTGAAAAGCCTTCTGTCATGCTCTACGCTCTAAAGAGGTGTGTCTGTTGTAATATATTTAATCTAGCTCTAATACCACATGTAATGAGCCAAAATACAAGAAAATGATATATCATTTAGATTTTGGAATTTATGAAATTACTTCTAAAGGGAAATACCAGCCATCCGTGTATCTATTTGACTTCTCCAAAGCTAAAAAGTCATTTTCTTTATTTCATGAATATCAATCCAACATTAACAAACCGCATTCACGACGGGCACTATTGCTGCAACACAACCCTTGTTTTATTTATAGAAATTTTTATCAAGCATAAAATAATATCTATATTCAACATCTAATAGTCATAATTATTTGCATTAAAATATTTTTCATTGGAATTTTTTTGTATATAGTATACATTCCTTACTTGCGTATACTCTAGTGTTTAAGTGATTATCTCATGGAAAAATAAATAATAGAAGGATTACACATTCCTTTATACAAACCCGTTGGTTTTATGGTTTTCTTAATGATATTTGTGAGAAAAATGTTTGGATTAGGGAGATCACGATTTTGGTGATTCATGACATAACTACTTTGGTGATTCATGACATAATTCTACTTTGGTGATTCATGATATAAAAAAATTAAGGTTTTGAAGGATGAGGGTACAGAGATAGAATTTATACTCTCAATTTTACATTTGAGAGTAACCTGGGATTTTGAGGAGATTTCGTCATCTTAACCAATTCGGTCCATCTTCACAAATTTTACGTCTGAATTATTTTTTAGATCATACTTGAAATGTTTTATTCATATTGATAATTTGAGTTACGTTTATATCACCTATTAATGAACATGTGACCCTCCAACCTACAATTATTGTTTCCATATTCTTGGCTCCAAAATATTTTTTCCTATCCAAATTTTTGTAGATGTCTATAATTTATTTAATCATTCCGGTATTTTTAACAAAATATGATCTATATTTCACCTATAGATTAAAATTTGCATATATTTTTAACGTGCATATTGGAATTAGGTAGTGTGAGTTTACTCTAAATTTTATATAAAATATTTTTCTACATTTACATTTATCGAAAATAAAAATTGATTAAGGGTAAAAGAGGGTTAATGGGACACTTTGTCTCAATAAAACATGTTTCAATGGAGACAAAGATATATAAATAAATGATGTAGGGGTATAACTTGTCAAGACCATAAATTTTGATCTAACTGTTGGATCATCATGAAATTTTACAACGTGTTAGATATACATTAAAACTATTCTAGGGTCAGCCTTTCCTTTATGGTTGTGGTCATTTTGGCACATTTTTCGGGGCTGGATTCCTTCATCTAGTTGCCTAAAATTAGCTCGAACAATTTTTTTTTGCTTTTGACTAGGTCTTAGAAGTTTAAATTTTTTTTTTTGCTTATTAGAATAAGTCAAAATTTTGCATGAACCTTAATTTATGAAGGTATATTTGGCATGCATATTTTGGGGCCTATCCGAACTGTTTTGCTAGCAGGTAATTATTGACATTTTAGGGTTTTTTTTTCACATTTTAGGGTTTTTGCAAATTTAGGATTTTTACAGTAGATGTGAAATAAAATGAGGATGGTAATGATGTAAAATATTAGTGTGAATTCTAGAATGAGAAGAAAGGTATTTTAAAACTTATAGTTTTTATTTTCAAAGTTTTTATGTATGTTTTGGAGGAATTTCAACATCTTTCACTTGATTCATATCAATGAAGATCTAATGGGGCTGCCTCTACCAGCGGATCAAACGAACAATAAAAATACAGCTAAACTAACAACAAAACAAAAAAAGGGACAATATTATCCCTGAGACACATTCCCATGGGATCTTGAATGCATCTTAAGGGAAACATTTTTCCCTTTTCTTCTTGCTACTTACTTTAGTCCAAACCTATCCAGAAATTGGATTCACATTTTTGCAATCATGGATCAAAATGATAATTTCCATATTCTCTTTCTCCACAAGAGTGTGATGCTTCATTGAAACTAGAGGAAGAGAATGAGTATCCAATTTTTTAAATATTTGGTGAATAAAACTTTTTTAAAGGGGTAGAATAAGGAATGGATGTCGCATCCCTAGGCGAAAAAATTTCATTGTCTTAATCATCATTGGAATGACTATCCAAATGGAAATAAACCACCAAGTAATTAGGATATGAATTCTTCCACCAAGAAGATCTACTAACAACATGTTTCTTCTTTGCCTAACAATCCGAAGCTAAGTGACCAAGAGAAAATAAATTCTCGTATCTAGTGGGGAACCATTCACGAGTCTAAATTTTGATTCCAAATTTTTCCGCAATTGTGAGCTCAATAATAGGTGGGAAATCATAAAAGTATTCATATATACCAAAATGTGTGCATATGAGGTATTATCATATCAAGTAGTCTTTGGATCTATAGCTAATCATTTTTCCAAGGTATCCCCAATGGTATCCCCAAGAGAAATTAAATATGATTATTCCCATTTCAAGGTATTAGCACCATGTGTTGTATTGATGTTCGAATATTGTGAAGTTTTAATGAGAAATAGGTACATTGTGTATAAATTTAGTTTTTACTAATAATTTTAAATCAAACTTAAAGAAGAAGTAAGAGGCATATTTATAAATATATTAGATTATTTAAAACATATGATATCCTAGAAAAACATGGAATAACTAAAATGGGTGAAAATAAAATAAAAATAATAAAATGTATGATAATACTTTTCATGTTACATATCACAAGAAATTTTAAAAACCAATAATATGATATAGATCTATACATTAATGAAAAACATCATAAAATAAAACCTAACGAGAAAGATATAAATTTGTGACCATCATGACTAGAAACAGAATATTACATATTTGATTTTTCCATATCCATAAGAATATGAGAATGTATCCCTAATACATTTAGTAAAGTGATAGATGTATAAATTCGAACAATAATGGAATCCTCGCTTTAATATGTTTTATGAGTCTCTACGAATCCTTTTCCTTGATCTCACACATTAATATCAATAAAATAGAGTCTTAATAAGATCTTCTAATAAATAACTCTATTACTATCCATCTTACAATGCTTTCAATAATTTATAAATATTTAATCTCTACACTTTGTTGGTGCTTGATTTGATCGTGCCGTAGTTTTCACTCGAAATTATTTAATCTGTGGGTTTGTGTCGTATTTTCTATTTCCCGAATGGATGCATGAAATGTTTTCTTCATTTGTATGTTATTTGAAGATCTTTATCCATGGTCGTGCATCACATTTGGGCCTTGTATCATTTCCAAATTCTTTTTCCTTAAATAAAAATTCAATTCTGGGCACAAATGGTGATCTCCTTGCATTTTATGGTTTTATGGGCATGTTTTCCCCATCAAATTATATCTTCGCATCTTCAACGATGTGGTATTTTTAATTGGATAAGGTACATCGGGTCTGCTTTTATAACTTGTAATTTTTTTCTATGTTTGCAAAAAGATAATTTCTCCCCACGGCCCCATTGAGTTCTCGAGTGATCGGTCAAATTTATGAAGGAAGAGCAAATTTCTCCTTTTTTCCCCAAAGGTGTATATGTGTTAATTTTTAATTAGTTGCGGCTGATGGATCTTTTTGGTGAAATTTTCCACTTTTGTCACATTTGTAAAAAAATCAAATTGGCCACACGGCACCGTTAGTCTCTGATTAGCTATTCAACAAATATGAAGTAGGAGGGAAAGTCTTACCTTGACCTTGAAGAAGGACACGTCGTATTTTTTCATGTTACAAGCAGGAAGGCAGGTCAACGGAACATTTTGAAGTTTTTGCCTCTTCGTACGAGGGAGAAAAGTTATGAAATAATTCACAACTCCAATGGGGCCCACATTAAAAGATACAAGCAAAACTTTGGGTCGACAGAGGAAATTTGGAAATTTTTCCTTTTTGTTAAAAATGGTAAAATTGCAGAAATAAGCTACGACTCCATCAAAAGCCGAGATTAAGCCATGTGATGAGCCTATATTTCAAAGGCAGAGGGGTGGGGAAAAATGTTAAAATTGTGCATTTTCTCCGAAAGTCATAAAATGCAAAAGGAAACCCTAGGCCCGCTTTGAATTATATTTTTCCACATGGACAACTCTAATATAAAGTTGAGAAAGGGAAGAATTAATGGTTGTTGTGCATTGCATTTGATTTTGCCGCCATTTTTTCTCTAAGACTCTGGAGATGCGAATATGCATTTTTTCATCATTTTTTGATGAAATTCATTTTCATTTTTTTCTAAAGAGCAATTGAATGTATTTAGAGCTTATTTTTACTCCAAGGAATGTAAAGGTTGATATGTTGAATTCATAATTGCTTAGGCACTTGCAAAAATATAAATTACCAAAGAAGATGGATGCAGAGCAAAGTTACGAGGAGAGGAAAGAATGGGAAAAGGATGAAATGATGGAGGTTGCATGCATGAAGGATGAAAACATGTTCCCGATTAAAATAATGATGGGAATATTTGCAATGATTCACCTTTTTGAACAACGGCAACTTTTTGTTGCAGCAAACCCGTTAAATGTCATTTTCTTGAAATCATGATCAAACATGTAGCAAACAAAATTTCCTTGAATATTCTTTTCTTGTGGAGAAAGCTTGGTTGTAAATTGAGTGTTATAAAAAGCATGCTTTAGTCATGCAAATGGTCAGGGGTTGAATTCTTACAAGAAAATTTGAGACATCCCATCTTCTAAGAGACCATATGAGAAACTCGTTAATCTCTTGTGTTTTAGATTTTATCACGTCAAGTGTGTTGCAAGTGTATAACCGTTGAAATGCTCTAAGAATATTCAAGAAACTTTCCTCTGCCGATAAATCTAATACATCTTTGAATTAATTTGTGTTAAGCTTGGGAAAATGTGTGTCTCGCTTTATTAGAGAATCTTTACAAATAGTATTTCTTTTCCTATTGAAATCTTATGTTAAAATCCCTCCGAATCACATAGGATCTCATCCCTGTGATAGTTTAGTGGCATTTGCAATTTCATTATGAGAAGAGCCTTCATCCTATAGTGAGATAAAAAAAATTAAAATCACTTTAGTGTCATTTTTTTGATAAAGATTATCTGTAAGCCTTCGAGTGTATCCTAGGCATGAGGAACCAGGGGTCTTTAATTTTTAATTGAGTCTTTAGCTTGAACCTTCGTGTTAAATTCTTGGAGATAATATGAAACCGTGTAAATCGGGCCTCCATTGATCCACACTTTATTGTCAAAGGAATATTTTAACTATTCATAAGCATTCCATCATTTAATTTTCCAATTGTTGTGAAGGTTCTCAAAAATATAGAAAAATAAAGTTTATCCCGCTTAATCTCCCAACAAACATTATTGAAAAACAATGAATGCTAACCGAACTACCCCTATTTTCCCTGTATGTCCACAAATGAATAAATTCTACTACCAAAATATGCAAAAGCAATTAGGATTCCATAATGTCTTCAGTAACCTTAACCTTGTTTAGAAAATATCACCATTCTTTAGAAGTGACAACTCGTGAGAGTTAAATTGTGGTGCATTGATCATATTTTCTCAAGGTTTCCTTTCAAATTTGTGCAAAGAAGGATATATTCATTCTCCTTCACCAATAGAGGTTACAAAATGGGTCCTCTCACCCTGGTTGAAAGGCATAACCTAAAGTAGTGAGGATAGATCAAATCCTTTTGAAGGTGTTATCCATTTCTCCAACATCTGAGTGACAAAGAGCCAGCTAAATCACCTCCCGGATACAAAATGACATACATGATGATTTATCTATCTCTAGGATTCTTTTTAAATCTGTGATGATGCTCATCTTGCAAAGGAGAATAAATTTGGATACCAACAAGAGATTTGCGTCATTTCCAGGGTTTATTTGAACTCCGGACCTATTTTTGTGGCAACAACACCTAGGTTGGCGTCATTGCAGTGGGATTATTTGAACTCAAGGACCTATTTGTCTAGAAACAAAACCAAGATTGGTGTATTTTTTGGGGATGATTTATTTATTTTTTGCCAATTCATATCCATTTGGCCAAACAACACCAAATTGGTGCCATTTCCTGGGATGATTAATTGATTTGTTGCCAGTTCATATCCATTTGGCCCGTCAACAACACCAAATTGATGTCATTATAAGGGAATATTTTAACATAGGTATACGAGATAACAACCCCGTAATGTTTCTTACATGATCTAAGTGAAAATACGTTGTTTAAATGTCATCATTTGTTGAGATCTATAAGATTTATGCAAGTTACAAGTTTTGCATGAAATATTTCAAGTTTTTTTAGTTTCTACACTAAGTTTACATCATCAATGTAGAATACGGGTAAAGGAAGGTTAGATCTGTGAATATTTGCATGAATTCAGTGTTGATGACACTTGATAGATATATTTTAGTGCATTTACACAACTAAGGTGAAAATCCCTAGTGGCGACTCCATGTTGAATTAATTTTTGATAAATGCTAGTGTCTTAACCTCTGTCAATTGAAATTTGTCACTAATATTTGCAAAGATGGAAGGAAGAAGATCTTTCTTCATTAAAGACCCTACTAGAAGGTTGTTTCCAAAATTGGGAAAGAAAAATTAAGAAGGAAGACACATCTAGAAAGTTATTGGAGATCAGAAATAAAGAAAAGAGTTATCAATTATGGAAACTGATCATCTTGTCATTAAAGATTGCCATACTTCCTCAAGTGCTTCTGAATCTGGTAGTCTTTTTGTAGATCATAATTCTCCATCTAGAGAGGTTCCTTCATTTGTATTTGAAAATTTTGTGTCTCATTTTGTCCCTATGTTTTCCAAAGCTGATAGGATCTTCCAAGAAACAAAGTTTTTAGAGAAAATTCATTTCTAGAATTACATTCTTGTGTGCCCATGACTCTTCACTCCTCATCATTTTTTATATCTTGTAAATTCACCACCACAAAACAACATGGCCCACTCCCCACCCGAAATTTCAAGGAAATAATGCTATTACTAGTGATCAGCAATTAAATCTTTTTTTCAATATCATGAAAGAATTTGAGATAAAATTTGAGGATGTATATATAAAACTGTTTATTCATACTCTTGAGGAGCATGCACATGACTGGTATAAAATTTTTCCATACAAATCCATTGATTCATAGACATACATGAAGAATGCTTTGAGATTGCAGTATGGAGATAAAACAGCACCCTAGGTTTATTTTATCGAATTTGAAAATATTAAAAAGAATCCTAATGAATTTGTTCATGAATTCAATACTCGGTTCAATAAGACCCTGAATAGGCTACCTATAATTCTGAGGACAAGTGATGTTTCTTGATTGATAAAGTATTCTAATGTTTTTGACAAAAAGGCAACATATTATTTGAGGGAAAAAACCCAGGAACTTTGAGGCAATCCTTTACCATGGCTTTGCAGATTAAAAATACCATCAAAGCACTTGGTAAACCTCCCAAGAGAGAAGGTATCAAGCTGATCAATCCAAAGAAGCCTCGCCAAGTAAAGTTGTGGATCCGGAGGACGTTATAAAAACTTTGGTTGGAGTTGTTAAGGAAATATCCTATAAATTGGCCAAACCATAGAGGGGATTGGACAACGCTCCCAAGGTTAGTACAAGCCACAAGGTAAAGAAATATTTGAAAATCATCCCGCAGGTGATAATGGATCAGATGATAGGGGTAAACGACCCGTTGTATCAAGAAATGGATATCTCCAACCCCTAGAAAATAGATTGGTGCCGATCCTTTAGGCATTCGCTGGAGTTGATGTTGTTGAAGAAGCACATGAAATTAACTGGTGTGATAGTTGTTTCTTGCCACATTATCCATGTGATGTTGAAAAGGGTGTTGGGGAAGAAGGTGATGATGATGCATGCACGATGGATTTGTCTACAATTTTTAGCAGGGAGCAACCTCAACTGAGTTGATGAGTGCCAAAACTATTGAAAAATTCTGGGGTTACATTCATCGGGTATTACATCTTCCTCCCATTAATGATTTTGAGTTGCCTAATAATGATTTTGATTACTTAAGGGCATTAATGATTAAAACGTATGATGGAGGAATTCCTTCAGAGGAGGATAGGTAGTTATTAATGATTGCAGCATACCTAAGAAAAGGAATACAATACCAAGAGTAAGGTTGTCAAAGGGGCAAGGCATCAGTGCAAAACAAAAATTCTAGTGCTTACCAAGATCCCTAAGGAAACCCCAATAAAGATGCATTTGGAAAAGGATTTTCCACCCCAAATAAAACTTTTGTTCCTCCCCATGCTCGACTATGAAATATCCCATGCCATCAAATGAATTTGTAAAATTCCTCCTAACACTACCTTACCCAAACATTTTCCTTGTGACATAGCAAAAATATTGAGTCGATCAAGATTATCATTTATTTTTGAATTTCTTAGAATCACTAAGCATAAGAAGAGGGTGTATGAGTATTTGGGACTTAAGGAGGAAAATGTCACCCTTGGTAAGAATGTAAACAAAGTAGAGGTTCCTCTTACTATTGAAAAGTTAGAAAAACCACAAACATTGGAGGAATTGGGTGAACCACCTCGAGTTTTATTTGGGAACTTCTATGGGTCGGTTTAGGATGAAGGTGGATCAATTTTTAGTACTTTGATTATTAAGGATAAGTTGTTACATAACCGTATGTTTGATTCAGAGCCTCATATAATGTAATGCCTCTTGAGGTCATGAATGAGTTGAATCTCAAAGTAACAACAACTTATGGGAAATGTACTTGCCATGGATTCAAGAGAGGTGCTACTTGTAAGATTTGTCAAAGGCTTAGTAGTGTAATTGGCAAAGATATCCAGGAAAGTAATTAACTTTGAATGTAGTATTTTTGGATTGTCTTTCTTAGTGGGGAATGTTATTATCCGTAAAGTGGACAACTATTGTGGGTGGAAGTGTGCAAATGGACATGTCTTATGCCACCATACGATTTGAGGGAATCCTTGTGAAGATACCTAGTGAAAAGAAAATGTTATATCTCATTGAGGACCCCAACAATGCTTCTTATGAATTATTGCACATAGATACCGATGTTGATAACTTTGAGAGAGATGTTGTTTTCGTGATTATGAAATTGATCAATGAAGATATCTTGAGCAGATTGATTTTCCTAGGACTTTAAAGTTTGATGGAGCATCGAGAGATGTTGAAAAAAATTGACATAGGATCAAAGGATAAGCCTAAAAATGTGGTTAGATAAAGCAACTTGATGGAAAAGAGAAACAATCATATGACCGGTTGTTAAAGATGTATCAAAACTGCTTAGCATGTTCATATCTAGAATCAAAGGCACATGAAATTTTTCCTTGATTGTTTTCTCCGAATCAAGGTTTGGTTTCATTTTGCTTTCATGTTTTTCTGTTTTTGGTTCATTTTGGTCCCTAGTGACTAGTTGTTGTTGGTTTCTTTGTTCGTCTTGGGGATCTGGTTATTGTTGTTTTTCTTTACAAGCTTGTTCTTTGATTCCATTTCCCAATTGGTTTTTGGCACATGGTCTGCTCTATTGGTATTACAACATTCTCTCGGGAGTACCCATCCCCAGTCGGAGCCATATGTTGGTGCTTGATTTGATTGTGCCATAGTTTTTCCTTGAAATTCTTCAATCATGGGGCTCTGTCGTATTTTCTAGTTCCTCGAATGGATGCGTGAATTTTTTTCATTTGTATGATGCTTGAAGATCCTTCTCCATGGTCATACCTACCTTGTACCATTTCCAAATTATTTTTCCTTAAATAAAAGTTCAATTCTGGTGCAAATGGTGATTTCCTTGCATTCTACGCTTTAACGGGCATGTTTTCCCCATCAAATTATATCTCAACATCTTCACTACGTGGTCTCTTTTGATTGGATGAGGCACGTCGGTTTTGTTTTATAACTTGTATTTTTGCTATGTTTGGAAAAATATCAATTTCACCCGTTGGCCCTTTTGAGTTCTAATTAGCCAGTGCAATTTATAAAGGTAGAGCGAATTTATCGTTTTTTCCCCAAAGGTGTATACATGTTCATTTTTAATTTGTTGTGGCCCGATGGGTATTTTTGGTGAAATTTGCCACTTTTTTCACATTTGTAAAAATAACAAATTGGCCCCATGGCCTCGATAGTCTCTGATTGGCTATTCAGAAAATATGAAGCGGTAGGGAAAAAGTCTTACTTTGACCCCGAAGAAGGACACGTGGTATTTTTTCATGTTACAAGTGGGAAGGTGGGTTGGAAAACATTTTGAAGTTTTTTTCCTCTTTGTACAAGGGAGAAAAGTTATGAAATAATCCACAAATCCATTGGGGACCACATCAAAAGCTACAAGTGGGAAGGCAGTGTAGAGGAAAATTGGAAATTTTTCCTTTTTGTTAAAAAGGGTAAAATTACATAAATAAGTTGAGACTCCACAAAAGGCCCAAATTAAGCCACATGTCAAGCCCGTATTTCAAAGGTAAAAGGGGCGGTGAAAAATGTGAAAATTGCTCATTTTCTCCAAAATTCATAAAATGCAAAAGGCAACCCTATCCCGATTCGAATCATATTTTTACATGTGGATGTCTCTAATCTAAAGTTGAGAAAGGGAAGAATCAACGGTTGTTGTGTATTGTATCTGATTTTGCCACCATTTTTACTCAAAGACTCCTGGAGATGTGAATACGCATTATTTTTCATCATTTTTTAATGAAATTCCTTGTCATTTTTGTCTGCAAAGTGCAATTGAATGGATTTAGAGATTAATTTGTGAGTCCAAGGAATGTAAAGGTTGATATTTTGAAGTTGGAATTGCTCGAGCACTTGTAAAAATGTGAATTACCGAGAAGTTTGGATGCGCAGAAAAGTTGTAGAGGAAAGAATGGGAAAAGGATGAAATGATGGAGGTTGTATGCACAAAGGATGAAAACATGCTCCCAGTTAAAACAATGATGGAGATATTTGCAATGATTCACCTTTTTGAACAACTGGCAACTTTTTGTTGCAAACCTATTAAATGTCATTTTCTGAAATCATGATCAAATATGTAACAAAAAAAGGTTCCTCGAATATTTTTTTCTTGGGGAAAGCTTGGATTTAAATTGAGTGTTATAAAAAGCATGTTTTAGTCATGCAAATTGTAGGGGTTGAATTCTTACGAGAAAATTTGAGAAATCCCATCTTCTTGAGAGACCATCCGAGAAACCTATTAATCTCTTGTGTTTTATATTTGATAATGTCAAGATGTTTTCAAGTGTATATCCATTGACAAGCTCGAGATGCTCAAGAAATTTTCCCCTGCTGATAAATCTAATAGATCTTCGATTAATATGTGTTAATCTTGGGAAAATTTATATCTTGTTTATTTTAGAATGTCTACAAATAGTATTTCTTGTTCCTATTACAATATTATCTTAAAATCTCTCGAATCACACAGATCTCATCCCTATGATAGTTTAGTGGCTTTTGTAGTTTCATTATGAGAAGAGCCTTCCTCCCGTAGTGAAATAAAAAAATTTAAAATCACTTTACTATCATTTTTTGAAAAAGATTGTCCTGTAAGCCTTCGAGTGTATACTAGGTGTTTGGTACCAAGGGTCTTTAATGTTTTATTGAGTCTTTAGCTTGAGCCTTCATATTAAATTCTTGGATATTGTGTGAAATTGTAAAAATATGGTCCTCCATTGATGCAAACCTTCTGTCAAGGAATATTTTAGCTATTTTGAAGCATTATGTCATTTATTTTTCCAATTGTTGTGAAGGTTCTCAAGGATCTAGAAAAATCAAGTTTATCTTGTTTAATCTCCCACCAAAAATTATTAAAAAACAATGAATCCTACCTCGAACTACCCTGTTTTCCATATATATCCGCAAATGAATAAATTCTACCGCCAAAATATGTAGAAGTAATCAAGATTCCATAATGTCTTCAAGAACATTAACCTTTCTTAGAAAATATGACCATTCTTTAGAAGTGACAACTCGTGAGAGTTACGTTGTGGTGCATTAATCATATTTTCTCAATGTTTCCTTTCAAATTTTTGCCAAGAAGGATATATTCATTCTCCTTCACCAAAAAGTTTACAAAATGGGTCCTCTCACCCTAGTTGAATGGCACAACCTAAAGTAGTGAGGATAGATCAAATCCTTTTGAAGGTGCTATCCATTTCTCAAACATCTCGGTGACAAAGAGCCACTAATTCACCTCCTTGGATATAAAATGACATACATGATGATTTACTGTCTCTAGGCTTTTTGTAAAATCTGTGAGGTTTCTCACTTGCAAAGGAGAATCAATTTGGATGCTAACACTAGATTGGTACCATTTCCAGGATTATTTTAACTTGAGGACCTATTTGTGTGGCAACAACATCCAGATTAGTGCTTTGTTGCCAAAGATTATTTGAACTTTGGGACCTATTTGTGAGACAACAACACCTAGATTAAAGCGGCATCATTGCAGAGATGATTTTTGATTTACCACCAGTTCATATCGATTTGGCCCATCAACAACACTAGATTGGCATTGTTGCTGGGGAATATTTGAACACATTTACACACATACCGACCATGGTAATGTTTCTTACATTATTTAAGTGTAAATACGTTGTTTAAACGTCATCCTTTGTCGAGATCATTAAGATCAGTGCATGTTACAAGTTCTCGCATCCAATATTTCTAGTTTCGTTGGTTTTTACACTAATTTTACATCATGAATGTTAAATACAGTAAAGGAAGGCTAGATCTATGAAGCTTTGCATGAATTTAGTGTTTACAGACATTTGATAGATTAATTTTACTGCATTTGCACAACTAAGGTGAAAATCCTTAGTGGCAACTCTATGTTGAATTAATTTTTGATAAATGCTAGTGTATTAACTCGTGTCAATTGAAATTTATCACTAATATTTTCATAGATGGAAGGAAGAATATATTTCTTCCTTAAAGACCCCGTTAGAAGGTTGTTTGTAGAATTGGGAAAGATAAATTCTGAAGGAAGAAGAATCTGGAAAGTTGTTGGAGATAAGAAATTAAGAAAAGAGTTATCAATTGTGGAAACTGATCAATCTGTCATTGAAGATTGCCTTACTTCCTCAAGTGCTTTTGAATCGTGAAGTCTTTTTATAGGTCAAAATTCTCCATTTGGAGAGGGTCCTTCATTTGTATTTGAAAAGTTTGTGTCTCATTCTTTCCCTGTGTTTTCCAAAGCTGATAGGATCTTCCAAGAAATAAAGTTTTTAGAGAAAATTCATTCTTAGAATTGCATTCCTATTCCCCACACACCCCTAACTCCTCATCATTTTGGATCTTCTCAAATTCAACACCTCAAAACAACATGGCCTGCAGACCCCACCAAGACCTCCATTCTTTTTGATACCTTCGGTCCTATAAATTTTAGAGGTATGGATGGATATCCAAATGTTGTGCCCCAAGATGTTAGAAATAGACTACCTAAATTTCAAGGAAATAATGCTATTACTGGTGATCAGCACTTATAGATTTTTTTCAATATGATGGAAGAATTTGAGATCAAATTTGAGGATGTGTACATAAAACTATTTATTCATACTCTTGAGGAGGATGCACGTGGATCGGTATAAATATTTTCCGCATAAACTCCATTGATTCATGGAAAGAAATGAAAAGTGATTTTAGATTGTAGTATGGAGATAAAATAGACCTTAGGTTTCTTTTATCGAATTTGAAAACATTAAGAAGAATCCTAATGAATCTATTCATGACTTCAATACTTGATTCAATAAGACCCCGAATAGGCTACCCAGTAAGCTCTGAGGCCAAGTGATGTTTCTTGTTTGATAAAGTATTCTCGTGCTTTTGAAAACAAGGTAACATACTATTTAATGGACAAAATCCTAGGAAATTTGAGGAAGGCCTTTACCATGGCTTTGCAGATTAAAAATAACATCAAAGTAGTTGGTAAACTACCTAAGAGAGAAGGTATCAAGATGATCAATCTAGAGAAGCCGCATTCAAGTAAAGTTGTGGATCCGGAGGAGGCCATAAAATATTTGGTCGGAGCTGTTAAGGAAATATCCTATAAACTAGATAGACCAGAGAAGGGGATTGGAGAAGGTTCCCAAGTTTGGCACAAGCCACGAGGCCAATAAATATTTGAAAATTATCCACGAGGTGATCATAGATCGGATGATAGGGGTAAATGGCCCATTGTATCAGCAAATGGAAAACCCCAACCCCTTGAAAATAGATTGGTGCCCGATTCTTTAGCTTCCAGAGTTTGTGTTGTTGAAGAATCTCATGAAATTGAGTGGTGTGATAAGTGTTTCTAGCCACATTTTCCATGTGATGTTGAAAAGGAATTTGAGGAATAAGTGATGATGATAAAATAGATGATGATGCATGCACGATGGATTGCTCTACAAGTTTACAATAGAGAGAAACCTCAACTCGAGATGATGAATGTAAGAATTGTTGAAAAATTTTGGGATTACATTCACTGTATTGCCTCTTCCTCCCATTAATGATTTTTAGATTGATATAGTACAATATTTTTAGTTGCCTAATAATGTTTTTGAGTACTTCAGGGCATTAATGGTTAAAAATTATGATGGAGGAATTCCTTCTTAAGAGGATAGGCAATTATTAAAGAATTACCCAAGAAAAGGAATACAATACAAGGAGTAAGGTTGTCAAAGGGGCAGGGCCTTAGGCCAAACCAAAAATTTCATTGCTTACCAGTATCCCTAAGGAAACCCCTAATAAAGATGCATCTTGCAAAGGTTTTTTCACCCCAAATAAAACTTGTGTTCCTCCCCATGCATAGACTATGAAAGATCTCATGCCATCAGATGAATTTGTAGACCTTCCTCCTAGCTCTACCTTACCCAAACATGTTCTTTGTGACATAGCCCAAATCGTGAGTTAGATCAAGATTATTGTTCCTATTGTTGAATTACATAGAATCCATGAGCATAAGAAGACGACGTTTGAGTATTTGGGGCTTAAGGAATGAAAGGTCACACAGGGGTAAGAATGCAAACAAGGTAGAAGTTCCTCTTACTATTACAAAGTTCTCAAATTGAAGGTGGATCCATTTTTCACTACTCGATTATTAAGGATAAGTTGTTACATAACTCGTATGTTTAATTTAGGAGCCTCATGTAATGCAATACCTATTGAGGTCATGAATGAGTTGAATCTCAAAGTAACAACAACTTATGGGAAATGTACTTGCCATGGATTCAAGAGAGGTGCCACTAGTTAGATGTGTTAATGGCTTAGTAGTGCAATTAGCAGAGTATCCAGGAAATTTCTTAGCTTTGAATGTAGTAATTGTGGATTTTCCGCTAAGTGGGGAATGTTATTATCCAGAAAGTGCACAACTAGTGTGGGTGGAAGTGTGCAATTGAACATGTATTATGCCACCGTACCAATTGAGGGTAGCCTTGTGAAGTTACCTCGGTGAGAAGAAAATGTTATATCTCATTGAGGATCCCAACAATGCTTCTTATGAAGTATTGCACATGACGTATAATTGATGTTGATAACTCCGAGACTTTGATGTAGATATCTTGAGCATATTGATATTCTTGGGACTTTGATGTTTGATGCAACCTCGAGAGATTTTGAAAGACTTAACATAGCCATAAAGGATAATCCTGAAAAAATGTGGTTAGATAGCAACTTGGATGGAAAAGAGAAATAATCATATGACCAGTTGTTAAAGATGTATCAGAACTACTTAGCATGGTCATATCTAGAATCAAAGGCACTTTAAAATTTTCTCGAGTGATTTTTTTCTTTGAATCGGGGTACACACCATTGTAAAAGTATAGTCTTTTGGTTTCATGTTTTTCTGTTTTGGTTCTTCCTGGTCCCGGTGACTAGTTTTTGTTGGTTTCTTAGTTCATCTTGAGGGATTTGGTTATTGTTGTTCTACTCTATAAGCTTGTTTTTTTACTCCATTTCATAATAGATTTTTGGTACATGGTCTGCTCTATTGTTCTTACGACACTCACAGGGAGTGCCCATCCTCGAGTTAGAGTCGATGTTGGTGCTCGATTTGATCATGCCCTAGTTTGCCCTTGCGCAATTCTTTAATCTAGGGCTCTATCATATTTTCTATTTCTCCAAATAGATGCATGAAAGGTTTTATTCATTTGTATGCTATTTGAATATCCTTCTCCATGGTCATGGATCACATTTGGGCCTTGTATCATTTCCAAATTCTTTGTCCTTAAAGAAAATTCAATTTTTGGTAGAAATGGTGATTTCCCTACATTTTATAGTTTTATGCGCATGTTTTCCCCATCAAATTATATATCAAAGCATCTTTAGCTACGTGGTCTCTTTTGACTAAATGAGGCACATCGGGTCTATTTATAACTTGTATTTATTTTCTATGTTTGGAAAAAGATAAATTTGGCCTCGCGGTCCCCACCGAGTTCGGATTGGCTGGTCAAATTTATAAAGGCAGAGTGAATTTCACTTTTTTCCCAAAGGTGTATACGTGTTCATTTTTAATTGGTTTTGGTTTGATGGGTCTTTTATGTTAGGTTGTGGAGCCTGTTTTCATGTGTGAAAGTGTTAAAGACTGTACACTAAGAGTACTGTAAACTTTTCATGTATCCTCATTAGGGTTCAAGACTAGGCCAACCCCGAGCGAGGGATCCGGTGGTGGTAGCCCTCGGTAGATGGGCTTCAGGGGCATAGTCCCCGAGAAAACTTTTTTTTCCTTAAAACGAAGCACTCGATATACCGAGAAAAGTGTTTTTCTCATATGGATGGGATTTTGTCCCATAGGTTTATGGGACAATTTTTTACCATGATTTTGACACCCATAGTTTTGTAAATTTTGAAAGGAACGATAACTAGATCGTACCAAGCCAAGAACACAGATGCTAATTAAACACCATGATCAATAAGATGAAGGTAATTTGCTAGAATAACTTTACATAAACCTTTGCAAACAAATGAGAAGCAATATCATATATTATTATGGAGCTCAATACAATACATTTAGAATGGGCCTTGCTTAAATAGGTAAGGAATAACAATCTAAGAACCAGTCAAGGTCGTAGATCAAGCCATAAATCAAGGAAATAACTAGTCATCAAAGAACTAGTCAAGACCATAGATTTAGGAGAGAACTAGACATCAAGGATATAGTCAATACCATAGATCAAGGAAAGAACTATACCTAACAACTAGATAATATCTCCTAGTATCTAAATAAGATAAAAGAAATATCCACACACATAAGTAGGTGAGGATAAATACAATAAAGGTAAATAAAGTACCTAGGTGAACATGAGCTAAGGTAAATACCTACTTTAACACCCCCTCAAGTGAAGTTGGGGCCAAAATAGAAGTGGCATGTCCACAAGTATGAGTCCCAGAATTAAGCCTAATGAGGTACTCATGTACAATAATCTGGGAAAAAAGGGACACCGTATGAGGTACCCAAAACCAAGAATAACAAATTAAAGAGAGTAAAGATCCACTCCAAGAAATCCCAAGAAGCTCGGCTCAAAAACTCATACAATGCTAAAGAAGTTTGGTGTGTACTATATGGTCCGAATCCACTTTCTCAATTACAAAACTAAAAAAAAAATTGACACTGGGCTCCACCAGAATAGCTCCATATAAGGAGACTATCAACGGAGTGATGTCAAAAGTGTAAAAAAAACACCAAACATAATTCGATCAAGTGCTACAAATAGGTGTGCCACGATCCAAGAATAATAACCAAAGCAACAAGGCAAGGACACAAACTCTAGAGTGTCACGATCCAAGAAAAGCCAAGGTAACAAGGCAAGGACACGAAACCCAAAGAAGCAAGATCAACACCACACCCTCCCATACTACTGAATGGGTGGAGTGATGCTACAAATCTGTATGAGTTGTCAAAACAACTACTCGAACACTAACAAACTAACACTGGGCTCCACCAAAATAGCTCCCCCACAAGAGAGATTATCAACATGCCAAAAGTGTCAAAAATATAGATACAAAATCTCTCAACAAATAAGAGAGATACACTACACCTGCTAAAGAAAAATTCTCAAAACAAGAAGCATCACAATGCATAAGGTATAGAAAGTGGAGCAAGAGGCCGAATGGTGGAGGAGCCACGCCTGTAGAGTCCTCTCAATGAATTCCTATGTCACCTCCACGAGTGATCAAATATCCACCCCAAATCAACATGGATGGATGAAGAAGATGCCTGCATATGACTTGGTGTAAAATGCACAATGGGTGCATGTAAAAGAACATCAGAATGTGTGTCAGGTTGATCATGTCTAACAACTGAAATCTCAAGTTTCTCAATCTTGAGTGAAGATGTAGAACTCATGTGTTGCTTAGGATCCTCAGAAAGAGTCGAGTGAGAAAAAAAAAGAGCTCTGTCAATGTGTGATCCCAATGAAGTATCTGCTCGAAAACCAATGTCATGATGATAATTCCACTTCACATGTGGAATAGAAGAAATAATACCCTATTAATGTCTGCTAATGACCCCGCTAGTGAGACCCATAGAATGGAGCATGCGAGAACTGAATTCAGTGGTATGCTTCCCAAAAAAGACATGGAACTGAAAGCGGATAGGATACACAACATGTGATACTCTAATAGGCAAAGATGTGGAAGAACATGTAGTAACAAGCCTCATAGGTTTAGAAGCATCAAAAGTAGGTTCAAGCTCAAAGATTGGCAGATCAATGTCAGTTGGTACAAGAGCAACAACTACAAGTGGACTAGGAGCATGGATATGGTTGTTCACAATATGATGGTGATGCTGTAGGCTAGCAAGTTTGTTCTGCAGGAGTGTATTATTGTATCCTTATCATGAATGAGTGATTGTAGAAGAGAATTTTACTTCTTGAGCAATCTATATTCTTCCAAAAATTTACAATATCCTCGTGAAGTCCACATACTTCGTGAGAAAAGCATATCATTCTCGGAATCCATGATAGGTACAAACTATAACTCCCAAAAATTTAGGACGTCTGCTCAAATTGAAATTGCGTCCACAATTGATTACAAGACTCCTCCATATTTGTCAATTTATAATTATAGTGCAAGTCTTATAATAAATAACTCCAATGGAAGGAGCATGAAAAAACAAGCACTTTTGGAAAAAACGACACTCAAAACCGAGTTACCGATCAAAAGTTACAAGCTTTTTAATATTTTACTCTGTTATTTATTTTAGCTGCCACTAAAACAAAGAAAAATGTTGTTGCCTTCACCACTCAAATAAAATTAAAGGGGGCTGAAGTTAAGCACCTACTAGTAGGAATCACAAGTTTTAAGCCCTCATATGACCATACCATATGACCTGCCTACATAAATGACTATGTTTACAATGATTTTATGGTTTTCATGCCTTTCTTCGATCCAATGGAAGCCTTTGTTTTCCATAAAAATGCACACAAGCAACAAAATACGACCGAATACAAAATATATCAATACACAAATAATTTATTTACAAAATAAAACTTACAGATGGATGTCAACAACAATTTCTAGCTCTGATACCATGAAAGGAATGATAACCAGAATCGTACTTCAAGCCAAGAACACAGATCCTAATTAAACACCATGATCAATAAGATGAAATTAATTCACCGAATAAATTTACATAAACCTTTGCAAACAAATGATAAGTAATAACATATATTATTGTGGAACTCAATGCAATACATTGAGAATGGGCCTTGTTTAAATAGGCAAAGGGAATAACAATCTAAGAACCAAAGAAAGGTCATAGATCAAGCCATAATTCAAGGAAATAACTAGTCATCAAAGAACTAGTCAAGACCATAGATTTAGGAGAGAACTAGACATCAAGGATATAGTCAATACCATAGAACAAGGAAAGAACTATACCTAACAACTAGATAATATCTCCTAATATCTAAATAAGATAAAAGAAATATCCACACACATAAGCGAGTGAGGATAAATACAATAAAGGTAAATAAAGTACCTAGTGAACATGAGCTAAGGTAAATACCTACTCTACCAATTTTTCTTAAGAAGTTGTCTACTTATATGGTTTTATGCATATGGTAGTAACATAGTAACATTGTAGATGTGTGTTTGAATTTGGGTGTGAATTCTATAGAGTTTGTTGAGCATAGCTCAAACAGATCCGGGTATTGTATTGAGAGAGTGGTGGCTTGTAATAAAATCGAGCAAGTGATTCTTGGTGGATGTAGCCCAAATTGGGTGAACCATGTTAAATACTTGTCTCTTTGTGTTATTTATTTTATTCTGCACTTTTATTTGAGATCCGTATTATTTTCTAGTGTTGTGATTCTGTGATGGATTATTCCGCATATTTTATCCCTTAGTTCCTAACAATTGGTATCGAGCCTTGTTTGGTTTTCTTAAGTGTTCAATTGCAAGGAAATTTTTATCTTGAGTGGGAGCTATGACAGATGATGGAAGATCTAGGGTTGATAAATTCAATCCTGTAGAATTTCATTATTTGGAAGATTACATTGATCGAAGGATCTTTTACTCCACTATCTAAGAAGGTGAATAAACCCTCGAGCATGACAAATGCTTTGAATGGGATGTGCTAGATAGGAAGGCATTTGGAAAATCGACTATGTCTTGAATTTTCGGTATTATTTAATGTTTCAAAGGAAAAGACTACAAAAGAACTAATGGATGCATTAGGGAAGATGTATGAAAAACCCTCTCGCCTCTAATAAGATATTTTTAATCAAAAATTTGTTTAATATTAAGATGTTTGAGAATGGTTCAATAGTAGATCATCTAAATGATTCTAATACGGTTGTAAATATGCTAGGTTTTCTGGTTACAATAGAATTTGATGAAGAAGTTAGGAATTTATTAGTTCTGTGATCTTTACCCGAGAGTTGGAATAGCTTGGTAATGTCGGTAAGCAACTCGGTTCTAGCTAACTCAAAGTTGAAGTTTGAGGATGTTTTAGTGGTGATTCTAAGAAAGGAAATGCAAAGAAAAATCTTTGGTGAATCTTCTACTTAGGGAATGCTTTGACAATGGAAACTAGAGTGAGATAGAAGAATTGAAGAAGCTATGGAAAATCAAAGGATCGGGAAAGGTCAAAATTCAAAAGCAAGATAGTATGTTGGAACTGTGGAAAGTCTAGGCATGCGAAAGAAGTATTGTTGGGAGATTCGAACAAGAAGAAACAAGAGGAAGAAAATAAGGAAGCAAATGTGGCAATGGGTAATGTATGTCGGATGCTTTGATTGTTTCTTTGCACAATATTACTTAATCTTAGGTTTTAGATTCGGGGCTTCTTTCCATGCTTCTCCACATAGGCATTATTTTGTTGATTATTTTCAAGGAGATTATGGGCATGTTTTCCTTGGTGATGATGAGCCTTGAGCACAAAGTTGAAAAGGTTCTTCGGTTAAGATGCGAATGGGAATAATTGGATATTGAAGGATGTCAGACATGTGCCTACATTAAGATGAAATTTGATATCGGCGGGCAGGTTGGGAAGTGATGGTTGGTCTTGTGATATTTACAGCTGACTCTTGGAAGGTTACCAAGGGTGCTCTTGTGGTGGCAAGAGGTAAGAAGGTTGGAACCTTGTATTTAACCACTTATAGAAATAATGTTTCTAATCTTGTGGTTTTAGAGGTAGATACAACATTGTGGCACTATAGGCTCGATCACATGATCCATAAGGGCATGGAGATCATAAAGAAGGATTTTATTGGATATACGAAAAACAAGGTTTGAGTTCACGTGACATTTGCATATATGGGAAACAAAAGTGTCTAAGGTTTCTCAAGGTTAGACCTACAAAGAAAGAGAGTAAGTTAGAGTTGGTGCATTCTCGATGTGTGGGGCCACTCGGGTATCATCTCTTGGGGATTCAAGTTATTATGTTACTTTTATTGATGACGTAACAAGAAAATTTTTGGTTTATTGTATTAGAAAAAATATGATGTATTTGACACTTTTGTTAAATGGAAAGCCTTCGTAAAGAATGAAACAAGTCTTAAACTAAAATTTCTCAAGTCGATAATGGAGGGAGTATTTCAGCAATGAATTTGATGATTATTATTCTAAGAATGGAATCCATAGGTAAAAGATGGTTCTAAGAACTTCGTAGTAGAATGGGGTGTTAAAAGGATGAACAAACAATAATGGAATGTGCTAGGAGCATGAGGTTACATGCAGGGACTACATTTTTCTTTTTGGACAAAGTAGTGAGCATAGTTTGTGTACTTGATAAATAGAGGACCCTCAAGTGCTTTGATGGAGGCATACCCGAGGAGGCTTGGTATGGTTAAAAATTTGATTATTCATTTCTTAGAGTCTCTGGATGTGAGGTGTTTGTTCATATAGATAAGGATGATAGGACCAAGCTAGAGGCTAAATCGAAAAAAATGTACTTTCATTGGTTATGGTGGTGATGAATTTGAATATAAATGTTGGAGTATTAAGGATAAGAAAATAATTCGATTTAAGGATGTGGTCTTTAATGAGAAATTCATGCATAAGCCGCAGATTATAGGAAAATAGGAAGAATACAAGAAAGAATATGTAGCAAGAGAGGATCTTACGGATGGAAAAGTGACACATGAATTAGTTCAAGAACCCCTTCAACAAAACCCCAAACTCCTATATTGAGGGAGGTCTTCTAGGGTACGAAGTGAACTTGAACATTTTTCTCCTTCTCTTTATTATTTATTACTCACTGATAGTTGAGATCCATAGAGATTTGATGAAGCAATGCAGGTAGATGCTAGGAAGAAGTGGGAGCAAGCCATGGATGAGGAGCATTAGAATCTCATGGAGAACTAGACATGGGATTTAGTAAAGCTACCCAAGGAAAAAGAGCATTACAAAACAAATGGGTGTTTAGAGTAAAAGAGGAAGAAGGAGGCAAGAAAAGATACAAGGCCCGGTTAGTGGTCAAGGGGTTTGTACAGAAAAAATGTATAGATTTTGATGATATTTTTTCTCCTGTAGTAAAAATGACTTCTATTAGAACTGTTCTAGGAATAGTTGCAGTAGTAGAAGACTTGCACTTAGAACACTTGATGTAAATGCTACATTTCTCCATGGTGATTTGGAGGAGGAACTATATATGTAGTAAGAGGGCAGGGCAATGAGGTGAAAGGTAAAGAGGATATGGTGTGTAAACCGAAGAAGAGCTTGTAATGCTTGAAACAAGCTCCATGTCAATCAGTATAAGAAATTTGATAGCTTCATGATGGAGCAAGGTTATATTAGATGTTATTCGACCATTACATGTATACAAAGTAATTTGAGGATGGCAGTTATATTATCCTTTATCGTATGTGGAAGACATGTTAGTTGCAGTAAAAACATGCAGAAATAAAAGTACTCAAGAAGCAAAATGGCTAAGTGAATCCTTTGCTATGAAGAATTTGGGGGCAGCCAAAAAAACCTTGGTATGAGGATATCTCGGGATAGGAAGGAACGAAAGCTGACTTTATCTCAAGAAGAGTACATTAAGAAGGTCTTGGAGTAGTTTGATATGCAAGATGCTAAACCGGTTGGGAATCCTTTGGCAGGCCATTTCAAGTTATCAAAGGAGCAGTGTCCTAAGACAAAGCAGGAGAGAAACCAGATGTCCAAGGTACCTTACTCATCAACAGTTGGCAATTTGATGTATGTCATGGTGTGCACTAGGCATGATATTGCCCATGCAGTGGGAGTGGTGAGTAGATTTATGAGTGATCCAAGTAGAGATCACTGGTAGGAAGTAAATTGGATCCTTTGGTATTTGAGAGGGACCATGGGGACAATTTTGTGCTACAATGGATAAAACACCACTTTGTATGGTTATGTAGATTTAGATATGGCTGGAGATGTAAAATAGTAGGAGGAGCACAACAAGTTATGTTTACACTTTAGGTGGAATAATAGTAAGCTAGATTTCACAACTACGAAAGTTGGTGGCTTTGTCAACCACGGTGAGTCCGTGTTGTTGCCACAGAGGAAAGAAAGGAAATTATTTGGTTACATCAATTACTTGAGGAGTTAGGGCATAAGCAGGAGGAAGTAAAGTTGCATAGTGATAGTCAGAGTGCTATACACCTAGCTAAGAACTCGCTTTCCACTCTATGATGAAGCATATATAGTTAAAATAACATTTCATCAAGACAACTTTGGAGGAAGAAAATTTAAAGCTGGAAAAGATTCATACCAAATCGAGAATCTTACGAGACATGATGACCAAGGTGGTCATAAGGGAAAAATCAAGCTATTTTCAGCTTTGGTTGGTCTTCACGAAACAAGTGAAGGTTGAGAAGCTTTCTTAGAGGAAAATTAGTCTCCAAGTGGGAGATTGTTAGGTTGTGGAGCCTTTTATCATGTGTGAAAGTGTTGAAGACTATATAATAAGAGTACTATACACTTTTCATGTATCCTCGCTTGGGGTTTGGGGCCGGGCTAGGCCTCGAGTAGGGGTTAAGGGGTGCAAGCCCCTGAGATAAACAATTTGGCCTTAACACGTGCTCAATATACCGGGAAACGTGTTTTTCTCACATGTCCAGGATTTTGTCCCATAGGTTTATGGGACAGCTTTTGCCCATGTTTTGATACCCATGCTTTTGTAAAACTACTTAAGTAGTTGTCTACTTATATGGTTTTATCCATATGATAGTAACATAGTAACATTGAAGATGTGTTTTTGAATTCGGGTGTGAATCTTGTAGAGTTTGTTGAGCATAACTACAAATAGATCTGGGTATTGTATTAAGAGAGTGGTCACTTGCAATAAAATCTAAGAAAGTGATTCTTGGTGGACGTAGCTGAAATTGGGTGAACCACGTTAAATACTATCTCTTTGGGCTATGCTATTTTATTCTATACTTTTATTTGAGATCTGTAATATTTTCTCGCATATAAGTTTCTACTATTGCAATTACGTGAGGGATTATTCCACATATTTTATCCCTTATTTCCTAACATTTTTGGTGAAAGTTGCCTCTTTTTCACATTTGTAAAAATACCAAATTGGCCCCACATCCCTGTTAGTCTCTAATTTGCTATTCAACAAATATGAAGTGGCAAGGAAAAATTCTTACTTAAACCCCAAAGAAAGACACGTGGTAGTTTTTCATATTACAAGTGGGGGAAGAGGGGTCCGTAGAACATTTTGAATTTTTGCCTCTTTGTAGAAGGGAGAAAAGTTATGAAATAACCTGCAACTCTGTTGGGGCCCACATCAAAAGGTACAAGTGGGAAGGTGCATCGGTAGAGGGAAATTGGAAAATTTTCCTTTTGTTAAAATGGGTAAAATTTTAGAACTAAACCGTGAATCCATCAAAGGCCCAAATTAACCTACGTGTAGAGCATATATTTCAAAGGCGGGGGCAGGGCAAAATGTTAAAATTGCACATTTTCTCCAAAAGTCATTTACTTAAAAAGGAAACCCTAGGCCCACTTTGAATGATATTTTTCCACGTCGACGACTCTAATCTAAAGTTGAGAAAGGGAAAAATCAATAGTTTCTATGAATTGCATATGATTTTGCCACCATTTTTTCTCCAAGACTCCTGGAGATGCGAGTACAAATTGTTTTTCATTTTTTTGATGAAATTCCTTGTCATTTTTGTGTGTAAAGTGCAATTGAATGGATTTAGAGCTTAATTTGTAAGTCCAAGGAATGTAAAGGTTGGTATTTTAAAGTTGGAATTGCTTGAGCACTTGCAAAAATGTGAATTACCAGAGAAGCTGGATGTAGACCAAAGTTGGAGAGAAAAAATGTAGATGAAAGAATCGAAAAGGATAAAATCATGGAGGTTGCATGCATTAAGGATGAAAACGTGCTCCCGCTTAAAACAATCATGGAGATATTTGCAATGATTCACCTTTTTGAACAACCGGCAACTTTTTGTTCAGAAACTCATTAAACGTCATTTTCTGGAAATCATGATCAAATATGTAACAACCAAAGGTTCCTCGAATATTATTTTCTTGGGGGGAAAGCTTGGATGTAAATTGAGTGTTATAAAAAGCATTCTTTAGTCATGAAAATGGTCAAGGGTTGAATTCTTATGAGAAAATTTGAGAAATCACATCTTCTTGAGAGACCATCTGAGAAACCCGTTAATCTCTTGCATTTTAGATTTGATCACGTGAAGAGGGTTGCAGAAGTGTACAGACCATTGACAAGCTCGAGACCTGCTTCAAGAAATTTTCCCACAGCGATAAATATAGTAGATCTTTGCATTAATCTGTGTTAATCTTGGACAAATTTGTGTCTTCTTTATTTCGAATGTCTAAAATAGTATTTCTTTTTCCTATTGCAATCTTATTTTAAAATCCCTTTGAATCACATAGCATCTCATCCCCGTGATAGTTTAGTGGCATTTGTAATTTCATTATGAGAAGAGCCTTCATTCTATAGTGAGATAAACAATTTAAAATTACTTTACTGTCATTTTTTTGATAAAGATTGTCTATAAGCCTTTGAGTGTATCCTAGGCATGAGGAAGAAGGGATCTTTAATGTTTAATTGAGTCTTTAGCTTGAGCCTTCATATTAAGTTCTTGAAGACCGTGTGAAACCGTAAAATATGGACCTTCATTGATGCCCACCTTCTTCTCGAAGGGATATTTTAGCTATTTTGAAGCATTTTGTCATTTATTTTTCCAATTATTGTGAAGGTTCTCAAGGATCATGAAACATCAAGTTTATCTTGGTTAATCTCCCACCAAGAATTATTAAAAACAAATGAATCCTACATGAACTACCCCTATTTTCCATGTATGTCCACAAATGAATAAATTCTACTTTGCCACGCTAAATATCCGTAGAAGCAATCAAGATTCCATAATGTCTTTAGTAATCTTAACCTTGCTTAGAAAATATCACCATTCTTTAGAAGTGCCAACTCGTGAGAGTTAAATTGTGTTGAATTGATCATATTTTCTCAAGGTTTCCTTTCAAATTTGTGCCAAGAAGGATATCTTAATTCTCCTTCACCAACAGAGGTTACAAAATGGGTCCTCTCATCCGGTTGAAAGGCACAACCTAAAGTAGTGAGGATAGATCAAATCGTTTTGAAGGTGCTATTTATTTCTCCAACATCCGAGTGACAAATAGTCAACTGAATCACCTCCTTGCTACAAAATGACATACATGATGATTTATCTGTCTCTAGGCTTATTTTCAAATTTGTGATGATGATCACTTGTAAATCGAATCAATTTAGATAGCAACATACACATCAACAAAGAGTTTGATGTATGGATGTGCAAATCCAACTTTTAAATTTTGAAATGGATTCATATATATGATAAAATGTTGAATTATCTTAAAATATTTACATTTTTATTTGGGTAAAGGGATGTTGCATAAATATAATATAGTATACTAGTTACAACTTCAATATCATGAAATTTGATGCAATATGTATTTTTCATGTATGTCATTATAATTCTCTTTAAATGAAATAATGTAATAGATTATTTATATACTTATTAAATTGAATTTAAGATTTAGTTTGTGTTCATTATAAATGGAAACAATGATAAAAAAATCCAAAACCATGGGATAAATATAATAATGGGACAAAGGTGCTCTTAAATTTTGTTATTGAAATACACATTTTTACACATATGAGAGACAAAAATTATAAAGGTATTCGAAAAATATATATATAACAATGATGAAAATATAGGAGGAAAGAGAAATCTATAGGAAAAATTGAAGGAAGAAGACAATGAAAAGATAATCAAAAGAGTGATATGAAGAGTCCTTAGATACATAATTTTTTAAGATATAGTAATATATTGTAAATATTCAAACACCACAAGGAATACATGGAAACAAAAACTTAATTTGGAACAATAGTTAATAAACACATAAATAAAGAAATTTAACAATAAATTAATTTACAATTATAAACAATTATGTAAAGTAATGCATTTCATATTTTCATGAATAACAAAAAAATATTGTAGGGCATGTGTATAAACTTTTAAATAGTAATTTTTTCTAAAATTAATATTCTAATATATATAAATTAAAGATATATTTTTAAGTCATCGCTAAGAGAGATCAATTTAGCATATGTAATTAATTTTGTAGAATATAATAAGGAACTAAATTTGATCATCTACCTTATACATTATTCAATGTTTAAACATCATATCCTATTCAATTTAAAATTAGGGTCTCCTCTATTCATAACACATTTCATCACAAGAAATCCTAAATAAATGGTACTATAATATTTCAAAACAAATAATATATATCCTAAATAAGTGGTACCGTAAGGGATAATGTAATTACATCGAAGTTGTGATGCACGATTTTAATGTTTAAGAAAATACACATTTTATCAGTTCTACAAAATATCGTGCTTCCCATTGATTGTTTTATATATTAGTTTTTTTTTCTATTTCCTATTTTTTATATGCTCTTGGAAATTCCTTCATTTGTTTGTCCTCCTCAAATTAAATCAATACCTTAGGTTATTATTCTCCTCTCACGGATATTAATATATAAACCAAATTGATTTGTTTCCCTTGTTAATTTTTGTGTGAGCCTTGGTATTTGTATCAAGATTTATATTTTCTAACGCCCACATTTTACACACATAAATACAATAGTAAAAATACTGGAATATTTTTTTTTACTTACACTCGCTTCACCGAGAACACCACAAGGTTCCAAAAAGAGAAACTCAAGAACACATAAGACACTTACATAAACATGAACCCTCTCATACACTAGGGTAACATAGGATACTTATCAATGTCATACTCAAACAACATAAAAAAGGACAATCACCAAATTATAGTAAGAAACGTCGAGTAGGCATACTCCACAACATGGCCTTTTTATGGTTTACATCTTCATTACATTTAGGTTTCTATTGTATGAATTTATATTTTTCAAGGGAATTAAACACATAAGGTATACAATTTCATACTTCACAATCTTCAATTACTTTACTTTGGAGGGTAATAGTATTTAAAGGAGAATGCACGATTGATTCCTATATCGAATCCCATTAATTATCCATAGATCATTTATTAATTAAAGTCAATTTTAAGAAACCATGAGTCTCCCAATAACTTGTTCTCACATTAAAGGTTTTTTAATTAAAATATGTTTATTTGACGTTTATTTTTTACATTATTATTCAAGGGAACCAACCTAAAGTTGATAGGAAAAAAAAATATTACGAATCAAAGGAGGTGAAGGTTCGAGTTGCACTTTCCTATAAACTTCCTTCCATTAGAAACAAATTTTGTTCTCATATTATGGTTGTTTTAGTTCAAAATTTAGTTTGAGATAATTTCACATCTACATGTAATAATTTTTTTTTGTTTTATTTTTAGTGGACTCTATATTAGCCCAAAATCTAGTCCCACCACGAACAATTTGTATCGATTCTTAACAAAAATTCAATGCTTAAATCAACCATAAGGATTTCAAGTGAAATTTTCTTCCTACACCATTATCACGTATACTCTTGTTTTTCATCTCATTTACATTGTTTCTTAGGTCTTTGATCAACGTCACTTTATAACGAAAGAGTTACGATATTACTTGTATAAAATATTGAATAAGTACATGATTGGAAGCATTATGACTACACATGAACCACAAGTGATTTGTTTTCAAGGTAAGATCCCATATTTCCACATTTCATAATTTCACATGTGAAATTTATTTTATTCTTAATGTCATAAAAGGGCATAACAAGGGATTACGAGACCAATTTTTCAGTTTTCTTATTTCTCTTAAGTCAACATATTTTAAATCAATTTCATTTGCAAGGAGATACTTATAATTTTATACCTGCAAGTTAACCTCCTAATACACTAAGGTTTAGTTTAATTCCAATTCGCTCTCGGGATTTATGCCCTATTATAGATTAGATTAATGTGTGAAAATATATTTATGCTATATAAAGCCTCCATAAAAGACCGAGGAACTATATGGTCACTAGCCAACGTAACATATTCATCTATGCGGGACAAAAGAGATAATTAATAAGAGATTAAGTCATAATATAACTATTTCACTAGCTCCATTTATGTCATCTAGATCTCACAAGGAATTCATTCGATGATGAAGTTAATTTCTAGATATAAGTTTTTAATACTGGTAGTCCACCAGGATACTAATGAAGTGTTAGTTCTACTTACTCTAGAAATTTCCTCACCAAGTCATTCCTAACCATTAGGTTCACAACAATGTTTCTAAGCATCCTCGTTAGGACGATAACACAAACTTGGGATCTTATTTATTTAAAATAGAAGGTGTTATTAAGCGTAAATATTTGAGTTCATTCTAAGGTTTTAGTTTATTTTATGCTAAGAAGGATCGTGTGAGAAAGGTATATATGCACAAGTTTTAAACTAAGGTTAATTATTGTGGTAGAATACAACACATCAATTATTTAATCGAGTATTACACACTGGAACTGCACTACAAGATAAAAATATATAAATTCATTTAACATATACATAACAAATTTTTTTACCATCTGTAAATCTCAATTAAAATTACACCTATGATTAAATGCACATTTCCCAAGGCATCCCTAAAACTAACATCTCATAAATATTACCAAATTTCAAATATAAACTTTTGTATAACATGGAAATAAATTATACATGTATACATTCTATAATGGCCTACATAAATTATAATAATAAACAATGAATTACATAACACCTTTTTGCCATCTTTCTTGCATCCTACAAAACCATGTGAGCATGAAATCAACAATAAATCGCTGGCATGGCATCCACCTAGATCTAGCATAATTAATGTTTTTATTTTCCATTTACATAATAATAATAATTTGCATTCGAAAGGAGAGGGTTAGAGACATGTATTGATTTCATTTCATTTCACATTATTTCTTAACCAAGGAGAGAGAAAGAGATAGGAAGAGAGAGAAACACTATTTTGAAAAAGTTCAATTTCACACAACAAGTCACATGATAGAGTTTCAAACAGTTATTTACAAGTGTAAACAAGTTTCCATGGTGGTTTGGTAACCCGATGGGGTCCTACAATTTCATTTTTATGTTTTCCTGCTAGTTGCAAAAACATTCAATTTAGGCTTGGAGGCTAAGAAACCAATTTCAAACATTGTCTTCCAATGAGAAAAAATATTGAAGGTAAATTTATACATGTCCTTTTATACACCAAAATTTCATAGGAGCCGACGGAATTCAAAACTGGTAAATGGTTTACAATTGGCGGCCAAATTTCGAGGCTATCAATCGTAATTGGCACAGTTACAAATAATCAAAAGTTAGATCGAGGCTCTAAAAACCGCCCAAAATTAATGTTCGATGGAGGAATGGGCCACAATAATTTTCCTACAATTTCCCCTATATATAGATAATTCATCAGAGTTGATGGGACTAAGAACTGGTAAATGGGCTTCAAACCGTGATGTGTTTTAAGGAGCCACCGGTCGTAATTGGACCAGTTTGACCTAGTCAAACTATGAGTGGAGGCTTACAAAATGCCATTTCCAAACAAACTAAGAATGTGATTTTTCCAAACCAAACGTTTCATGAAATTTTCTAGGAAAAATACTAGACGTTTGTGGAGGTGGATAAACATTTTTTTGTTCAGGGACCAAATGGTGGGTAAAAAAAAGCCATATTTTTAGTTTTAACTGCAACTTAAAAGTACAACACGGAGTAACAAGGATCCTAGAGAAATGACAAAGATAGTGAAAATGGTAAAATGAGGTCGAGCTACTACTTGATGTTACCCTATACACAACAAGGAATACATATGATGTTTGACATCTCTTCTATGAGGTTTAGAGCGTTATTTTGCAAGTCTTCTAAAATTACATTTTTCTAACTTTGCAAGATGGAAAAATAAAATTGTTTTAGTTAATGACCCATCTAGGTGTCACCAAAACCAATGAAATGAGCACCAAATCTTGATACCCTAGATAACAACGTATAAATATGTTGTATCGACATAGATGTCAATCAAATTGCAAATCGAGTCATTACATGTAAATCATACGGAGGATTTTTATTGTTTCATGGTAAAAGTCCGGTTCCAAATTTTCCGATAATTCTGAACGATGGGTTTAAGTTTATACTTGGCTAAAAATAATTATTTGGGTTACATAAATGCTATATGACATTTTATTTTTTTTTGCAAAACAAATTTATATAAAAATAATGAAATGTGAGAAAGTTCCGTTTTTAAATTTATTTCGCTGCAAAAGAAAATCTAAAGTACGAGAATTATGAATGACAAGGTGAGATGAACCATACGTATTTGAGCTGGTGAGTTACCGTAGAATTAAAAAGGTGTGTGGTTTGTAGTTTTCCAAGAATTTTGTTAATGGTTGCATGCATCCACCATTCCACCATTGTATTTTATTCAAAGGTTATGCGAGGTGTATTAAGAATCATTTCTAATAGAAATTTTTGCCATCACCATCATATACTTTCTCAGCCACTTATTTCATAATGACGATCACCTTCTCAGGTTTCTTTCATTGACGTAGAAGAGGGTATACACCCACTATTGAAGAATTTTAAGATGAGAAACTACCCATGCTATTTCAAAGTGGCAAATTCTTCATCCCCTTTACACGTGTCAAATAATAGCTGCAAGAAAGCCATTCATCTTTATCAACTCTTTATTAGCCTTTAGTTTTAATCCCTTAATGATATTTGACAAATTGAAAGATATTGTTCTTGATGTTGAATCCTTGTTTGATAACATTAACCATGCAAGAGGAAACAATACTACTTATGCTAATAAAATTCCCTAAACTCTTCTCCTTCACAAGTAACATTTCCCAGAGCCCATGCACATTGTTCACCGAGGTGTCTTGATCCCTTTTCTCCAATGTATTCAATGATCATCGGCACCTTTGTAGGAAAAAGTGCTCTTGTCTATACCACATCTCATGTGGCTATATATTTTGATGCATCACAATGCTTCTAAGAATCGAAGAAAATGAACAAGAATAGAGTACGACCATAGCTTGTACAAAAATTTCTATAGGATAGATTGAGGTCTGAGAAAGCATTCATCTCAATCTTTGGAGAACCTCCATTTTTCAAAAATGATTCTTTGTATGTAAATGAAGCTCCTAATTTAAATTCCTCCATATTATGAAAAACTCGGTCTTCCATGATTCTATCTCATCAGCCATAACAAAATTAGTCTCAATGATGTTCCCATCTTGAACATTGTGATTGACCTGCAAAGATGCATTTCCCAAACCACTTTGCATCTGTAGAGTAGGTATTTACCTTAGCTCATGTTCACCTAGGTACTTTATTTACCTTTATTGCATTTATCCTCACCCACTTATGTGTGTGGATATTTCTTTTATCTTATTTAGATATTAAGAGATATTATCTAGTTGTTAGGTATAGTTCTTTCCTTGATCTATGGTATTGACTAGATCCTTGATGTCTAGTTCTGTCCTAAATCTATGGTCTTGACTAGTTCTTTTATGACTAGTTATTTCCTTGATTTATGGCTTGATCTACGACCTTGGATAGTTCTTAGATTGTTATTCCTTGCCTTTTTAAGAAAGGCCCATTCTCATTGTATTGTATTGAGTTCCATAATAATATATGATATTGTTTCTCATTTGTTTGCAAAGGTTTTATGTAAAGTTATTCTGGCGAATTATTTTCATTTTATTGATCGTGGTGTTTGATTAGCATATGTGTTCTTGGCTTGGTATGATTTGGTTATCGTTCCTTTCATGGTATCAGAGTAGGAGATTGTTGTTGACATCCGTCTGTAAGTTTTATTTTGCAAAAAAAATCTTTGTGTATTCATATTTTTAGGATTTAGTCTTATTTTGTTTTTACGTGCATTTTTATGAAAAACAGAGGCTTTCATTGGATCCGGAAGGTGTGAAAGCCCTAAGATTTGTTCTAAACTCATTTTTGTAGTTTTTGGCAAGTGAAATACACAGGATGGTCTCGAGATTCACGCCACATGGTTAAGAAATTGAGGAATTTTTTACTGGGTTTTTTTGATTTCATGAGACCTACATTGGGTTATTTTCAGGTTGTGTACAAAAGAATTTCGATTCTTTCCTTTTTTGGAAGGGGTCAACGGATGTTGTGCACGCCACTATTTGGGTAAAATCTAACATATTAAACATCCTTAGCCCTTGGTCATATGGTATGGTCATATGAGGGCTTAAAGATTATGATTCCTACTAGTAGGTGCTTAACTTTAGCCCCTTTAATATTATCTCGTGTGGTGAAGGCAATAATAGTTTATTTTGTTTTAGTGGCAACTAAAATAAATAACGAGAACAAAATATTAAAAACCTTGTAACTTTTGATTGGTAACTCGGCTTTGAGTGCCATTTTTTTGCAAAAATGATTGTTTTTTCGTGCTCTTTCCATTGGAAATATTTATTTTGAGACTTGCACTATAATTATAAATTGCCAAATATGGAGGAGTGTTGTAATCAATTGTGGCTGTAATTTCGACTGAGCCCAACGTCCTAATTTTTTGGGAGTTGCAATTTATACCTATCATGGATTCTAAGAATGATATACTTTTCTTTGAAGTATGTGGACTTCAAGAGGATATTGTAAAATTTGTGGAAGAAAATAGATTGCTCAAGAAGTGAAATTCTCTTCTACAATCACTCATTCACGATAAGGATAAGGATACAATAATACAATTTTTGCAGAACAAACTTGCTAGCCTATAACATCACCATCATATTGCGGACAACCATATCCAAGCTCATAGTCCACTTCCGCTTGTTTTTTTCTTGTACCCACCGACATTGATCTACCAATCTTTGAGCCTAAACACCGCTTTTGATGCTTCTAAACCCGTGAGGCTTATTCGCATACTCTTCCAAATCTGTGCTATTACATACCACATGTTGTGTATCCCACTTCTACTTAGTGCGTGGTTTTTTTGAGAAGCATACCATCTTATTTATTTCTCGCATGCTCCATTCTATGGGTCTCATTAGTGGAGTCATTAGCAAACATTAACAGGGTATTGTTTCCTCTATTCCACATGTTAAGTGGAATTCTCGTCATGACATTGGTTTTTGAGAAGATACTTCATTGGGATCACACATTGATGTAACTCCTTTTTTGTTCGCTCGACTCTTTTTTAGGATCATGAGCAACACATGAGTTTGGCACCTTCACTCGAGGATTGAGAAACCAAGATTTCAGCTATCGACATGATCAACCTGACACACATTCTCGATGTTCTTTTACATGCACCCATTACGTATTTTCCACCAAGTCATATGCAGCCATCTTCTTCATCCATTCATGTTGATTTAGGGTGGATATCTAATCACTCATGGAGGTGACATATGAATTCATTAAGAGGAATCTACAGGCATGGCTCCTCCACCATTCGGCCTCTTGCTCCACTTTCTATACCTTCTACATTGTGATGCTTCTTGTTTTAAGCATTTTTCTTTAGCAAGTGTAGTGTATCTCTCTTGTTTGTTGAGAGATTTTGTATCTATATTTTTACACTTTTGGCGTGTTGAAAATATCTCATTATGGGGATCTATTCAGTGAATTCCAATGTTATTTTTCATTGTTCGAGTAGTTTATTTTGGGCAACTCATACAGATTTGTAGTATCACCCCACCCATTCATCAATATGGGAGGGTGTGGCGTTGATCCCGATTCTTCGGGTTTTATGTCCTTGCCTTGTTACCTTGGATTTTCTTGGATCATGACACTCTAGATTTTGTGTCCTTACCTTGTTGCTTTGGTTTTTTTTCTTGCATCATGGCACACCTATTTGCAGCAGTTGATCGAATTATGTTTGGTGTTTTTTTTACACTTTCGACATCACTCTGTTGATAGTCTCCTTGTATAGAGCTATTCTGGAGGAGCCCAGTGTTAGTTGTTTTTGAGTTTTTTGATAGAGAAGTGGGTTCAGACCATAGTACACACAAAAATTATTCAACATTGTACAAGTTTTTTGAGCCGAGCTTCTTGGGATGCCTTGGAGCGGGTTTTTACTCTCTTTACTTTGTTGTTATTGGTTTTGGGTACCTTGGGGTTTCCCTTTTTCCCGTTATTGTACATGAGTACCTCATCGTGTAGTTATTGGGACTCATACTATGGACATGCCACATCTATTCTAGCCCCTAGCTTCACTTTAGGGGGTGTTAGAGTAGGTATTTACCTTAGCTCATGTTCACATAAGTACTTTATTTACCTTTATTGTATTTATCCTCACCCACTTATGTGTGTGGAAATTTCTTTTATCTTATTTAGATATTAGGAGATATTATCTAGTTGTTAGGTATATTTCTTTCCTTGATCTATGGTATTGGCTTGTTCTTTCCTTCATCTATGGTTTTGACTAGATCAATGATGTCTAGTTCTCTCCTAAATCTATGGTCTTGACTAGTTCTTTGATGACTAGTTATTTCCTTGATTTATGGCTTGATCTACGACCTTGACGGGTTCTTAGATTGTTATTCCTTTCCTATTTAAGCAAGGCCCATTCTCATTGTATTGTATTGAGTTTCATAATAATATATGATATTGTTTCTCATTTGTTTAAAAAGGTTTTATGTAAATTTATTCTTGTGAATTGCTTTCATCTCTTTGATTGTGGTGTTTGATTAGCATCTGTGTTCTTGGCTTGGTACGATCTAGTTCTCGTTCCTTTCAAAGATCTCTTATTTCCTTTCCAATTAAAATTACTTAATTTTGTCTCCTTCTCCCAACAATGTTCCTAACAAGGGTTTTAAAAGAGTCTCGTCTATGCCTAAGTGATCCGAGAATCTTCTGTCATATGTGAAATGGTGTTCCTTCAATGTTTGTTTCACAAAAAAAATAGCTAAAATCACTTCCAAAATAAACCATCTAGAAAAATCCCCTTCCCCAAAATGGTCCCGACTAAAATTCTTATCTCGCAACTTAAAGCTAAAAAGAACAATATAGTTATGCCATATTCATTTTGTATATGCTACAACTATCCAACCACTTATAAAATTTACAATGTTTCCTTGGGTTTAAGCGTGGTTAATTCCTTTGCATCTCCAATAAGGTGGTTTAAGGAATGATAAGAAGATTTTTCCAAGCCATGATCTCATATGATAATAGACCACCACGTTAGATTTGTAAAGTAGAAGAGTTAAAATATCATATATGGAAACACATCATAATCCTTAATGATCAATACATTACAATACAATGATTTGCATTACGTAATAAGAAATATGTACATATAGGAGGAGTGAAGTGGAACTACTACCACTAATCGATACCGATTTGGTAGTTAAGTTAACTCCAAAAGACTAGTAAAATAACTTCACATAACCAAGAAGCTAACTCAACACAACTAGTAAGCTAACTCCACACAACTAGTACACCTAAGCAAGCTAACACAACAAGTGTAGGCCTAACAAATTGTAAGAATTATCCAAATAAATAAATAAAAGGATAATAATTAACTACACTAACATCTTCCCATAAACATGGCTTAGGTAGGTGAAAATGAAGGTGGGTCCCGACAACAAGGCCTTATCAGGAACCCTCGTACAATAACTAGGAAAAAATACCTAAAACCAATAATAACAAATCGTAGAGAGAAAAAACCCGCTACAAGATATCCCAATAAGCTCAAATCTCTAAAAAACCATACAATGTTGAAGAAGTTTGGTGCGTATTGTGGTCTGAATCAACTTATTGATCATAGAACTCAAAAACAAATAACACTAGGTTTTACCAGGTTAGCTCCATGCAAGAAAATTGTCAATGGAGTGATGTCAAAAGTGTAAAAAAATACAAAACATAATTTGATAAACTACTAAAACAGTGTGTGTGTGATCTAAGAATAACCAAGGAAACAAGAAAAGGACACTGGTTCCAAATAAATAAGAGTACCACGATCAAAGAAAAGCCAAGTTAATAAGGCAAGGACATGAAAACCGAAGAAGCAATATCAAAACGTAATAAAAAAAAAAGAACACGAAACCCAAACAATCAAGATCAACACAATACCCCCATCTTTGCTAAATGGGTAGAGTGACACCACATATCTATATGAGTTGCCAAAATCAACTATTCAAACACTAAAAAAACTAACACTAGGCTTCACGAGAATAGCTCCCCCATAAAAGAGACCATCAACATGCCAAAAGATAAAGTGTCGAAAATACAAATCCATAATATCTCATCAAAAAGGAGAGATATAAATGCATACACCCATCGATACAAGAATGCAACACGCAAAAGTTAAGGACGTCGGACTCAACCAAAATTACATCCACAAGTTATTACAACACCCTCCCAAATTTACCACTTTATAAATGAGTGCGTGTAAATATTACAATGAGTAACAATACCTATTACATTTGAAATGTGTGTATTAAAATATCACCAATGCTTAGATCTTGAAAATTACACAATTTAAGAAAAAATCACCTTAATCCGAGCTATGCATAAAAAATTATGAGCTTTAGAAGGTTTTAGTATTAAAATAATATTTTAATGTTGATTTTGTTTTTAAAGGTACACTTGACACCCAAATGTACAAAGAGTTAAAAAGTGCATCCACACGATACAAAGCCATGACCAAAGGATAAAAACTGTGCCAAAACCTACATGTCAAGAGGATAAATTATTACATTCGTAGGGTACCCATTAATATCCAATGGATAAAAGAATGCACCTAGAGGGTACATATCTACGTTTAGTGGATAAAAGATCGCATCTAAAATAGAAATATCCAGGATGGTAAAAGAATCCATCTGGAAGGTACATGTCTATATTGAATGGATAAAAGAATACTCCCAGAGGGTACAAATATGTGTCTAGTGGATAAAAGATCGCATCCAAAATAGAAATATCCATAGGGTAAAAAATGCACATGGAAGGTACACGCTTATATCTAATGGATAAATGAATGCACCCAGATGGTACAGATTTGTCCCAATGGATAAAAGTCTACATCCAAAACAAAAATATTCGGAGGGTAAAAGAATGCATCTCGAAAGGTATACACTTATAACCAAGGGATAAAAGATTACACCCAAAAAGTAAAATTGTTAATACAAACTTTGACTGCAAATATCTCTTTTTCTAGCACCTTTATAAAAAAATAGAAATAAACCCATAGAGTTTCTCGAATAACCCAGAAAGCTAATATAATTTTTGAGTCGAAAAATATGTTTGTATATAATGGTACAATTTTTTTAGAAATGTGCCAAAAAACCTTGTAAAATGTCTTAATTTGACTATCTCAAAACAAGGTCGAGTTTATAGTCGATTCTAGGGTTTTGACACCTTCTAAATCCAATGGCGCACTCTATTTTGCATAAGAATATTTTTTTATATAAAAGTGTTAAAAATTACAAATACATGAAAATAATAAACCCTTGCTTGCAAAGAAAAACTTACAGATGGATGTCTACGTCATCTATTGCTTTGATACCATGAAAGAAATAATAAGAATATTGTTCCAAGATGTGATCTCGGATGTTAATAACACACCACATTAGATCTGCAAAGTAGAAGAGTTAAAATACCATATATGGAAATCCATCATAATCCATAATGCTCAATACATTACAATACAATGACTTGAATTACTCAATAAGAAAGATGTACATATAGGAGTGAAGTACAACTACTACCACTAACTCGATATTGGTAGTTAAGTAAATCCAAAATACTAGTAAGCTAACTCCACATAACCGAGAAGCTAACTCCACACAACTAGTCCACCTAAACAAGTTAACCCAAAAAGTGTAGGGCTAACACAAGTGCAAAAATTATCCAAATAAATAAATAAAAGGATAAATAATTGCCTATACTAAAATTAGTATGCAAGGAAGTAACACGTTTGACTAGCCATTGAGGATGCCTACGTGCCCAATTAGAAGGCCCATACTCCTTGTTAGGAACTCCATGTGCATTCACAAGGTAGAAATCACTCCATGCGACGCAACTACTTTAACATTCCTACGCAAATCAAAAATTCTTTCTTATTATTTTATTTTTTTAGTTCCTTTTTCTTTTGGTTTTACGTTGGGCACTTTCAATGGTGTGAGTTATCCTATGTGTCATCCTCACATATTGGAGGGTCATCTCACATGGGTTAGGCTTAGGATATAATTCATTGTGGTGCACATTTTCTGATATGATTCGTCAACTCTTTCATCGTATCGAGCTACACGAGTTGTCATCACACCAAAATCTCTTACTCGATGGTGGAGAGGGATCTCATCATGTTAAATAGTTCTATGCCAATACCCTTCCACACAATGGAGCCGGGTATACACCCAATCGAGTCCAACGGCATTAGGAGGAAGTGACACTGGGAATTTCCTGGGAGGTTACCCATCCTAGCCCTACTGGGGTTGGCACGCTTAACTTCCCGATATCGAACCGAGATCGGGTAAACGTGCACTCATATTTTGAGTTATGATTAGTCTTGTTTTTCATTTTTTAAACTCTCCTACAAGTTTTTGATCATTATTTTCTAGTTATTTCTTGCTAACGTATCTAACATTCTTGCTCTTGGAAATTTTTTTGGTTTTGCTTGTTCTTCATGCATGTGCAGATCTCCTCAAGCTTTTCAAGGGTTTTGTAGCTTCATTTAGCTAGTTGCAGCTAAAATTAGCAGATAAAAAAAAGAAGGTTCTTTATTCTGGTTTTTAAATTTTTTCTATTAAACTGGAAACTTTGTTAGATTTTTTTTTGGTATTTGCATGGTGTTTTGTTTTACAAAGATCCTTTCTCGAGTTTTTTAGCCATGGGTTTCTTTGTCAGTTGTCTGGTTGTTGTCCGTTTGTAGTTGGCATTTGAGTTTCTTGCGTTGGCTGTGAGTCTCCCTTCTCCAATGGTAGTCTCTAACTCCTAGCCACCGCGGGCTCCTCCCTCCAATCCACTCCACGCAAAAAAAAAAATCCATTCGTGGTTTTTGGTAAACTCCCAATTTACCCACAAATTTGTTTACTGGTTAGTTGCGTGAGAATCTCCCTTTGCTGGAAGTGTGCTCTTCCTCCTGCCTACGTGCTTTCTTTGGCACCTCGGAAGTCTCCCTACGTGTCCTCCGAGTGCCCCAAGATCCTTCTCCTCAGTCGTGGCCTCCACCTCCAAAAAAATCTGTGCATCTTCCATTAAAAAAAAACCTGCGCAGAAATTTGTTTAAAATTCTTACTTTAAACGCCACCTCCAAAGAACACGTTTTTTTGGTAAGTTTTCCACGTTTTGGTAAGTATTTCATGTACTTTCTACTTTTTAAAAAAAAAATACTATAAGCTTTCTAATCTTTTTTTTTTTTTTATGTGGGAAACTTTCTCATTTTTTTAAACAAAAATACTTTAGGCTTTTTCAAAAAAAAAGAAATCTTTCCCTTTTTTAATAGATTTTCTTTTTCAACATTTTTTTTAAAAAACCGGTTGAAAAAGAATTAGTTGAAATAATTTGTGCTTTTATTTTTTTTTTAAAACGTGGAAGCCTTTTTTTGTAAAGTTTAAAAAAAAAACTAAAATAACATTCTTTCTATTTAAAAAGGAGTTTTTTTAAAAAACAATTTAAAAATTAGATTTATTTATTTTTTAAAAAATTAGATTTTTTTTTTTTAAAAATTGATTTCATTGTTAAAAAATGGAAAGTTTTTTTCATTATTTTTAATTAGGATTTCATTTTATCTTAATTAAGTTTTTTTTGTAATTAATTAGGATTTAATTTTTTATTAGATCTTAATTAGTTTTTTGTAATTAATTAGATTTAATTAAATCTATTTATATTAATTACAATTTTTTTTTTTTTCGATTAGTAAATAATTTTAAAATCGTTTTTAATCAACGTTTTTTATCATTTTTAAAACTCCAATAGCTCTAAAATTAGTCAGATTGGACGTTTCAAAATGGTAATTCCTTAGGCGTTATTATCGATTTTTTTTACTAATCGTGCGCTCAAGTGTGTAGTGACACTTTGACATTTTTTCCCTTCCGAGCATTTTTTGGTGTTCTGAAGACCTCTGAACTCCTTCGAGTTCATTTAAAAACATTGTATTTTACCCTTATTATTGCTTGCGACTAGTGAGCGCGTCCGCCACAGTCTGCAACAAGGGGGTTTTTTCATTTGCAACGTGAGACACTTTTTCTCACAACCAGGATTGGCTTTCACCTCCTTGTTTTTTTCTTTGCTTGTTTCTGATGTCCTTTTGTTACACTCCATGAAACACTTGTTGTGGCCTCCTCTCTTGTGTGTTATTACACTGATTGCAAGACAAGTTGCCAAGTGTTTCCAACTACATGCATGGACCCAATTGTAATCAACGCACTAAACTATAAAGTGCTGAAAGTAGGGGGTTGTTATATCATCCTGGGTGGTTGTGTTTCTTTTCTACATTTAGTTCTCTCTCTCTTCACTATAGATGCACTTTCAATTCCTTTGCTTACACCGTTTAATTTCTTCAAATGGAGATCGAAAACAATAATGAATATAAGGGGTAAAGGGTTATTCCGCATCACGATCGGAACCGAGATCGAACCAGACGACAAACTGAAAAATCTAAGTGGTTAAACCTTAGTGATGAAGCTTTAGCTCTTCTTTGCATGTCTATTTCTCCTAACTTACTCTTCCTCATTTAGGCATCCGAAACACCTAATCTATGTAGAAAATGTTGGATGCAATGTTTGGACAACTAGATGACATGAGAGTGCATGAGTTGGAAAATGAACTACTAGGGTTAAATCCTAGTGACTTTGAAAACCTACAAGCTTTCTTCTCAAAATTTGTCCACATTAGATTGTTGTTAAAAGGATGTCAAGTAGAGAAGAAAGATTCTCAACTGATCTTGTTGATTCTCTCTAAGCTAGGTCCTAAATATTCTGTCTTCGTGTCAACTTTCTATACTACAAAAGCTACTTTGGGCAATACTTGGACTATGCCCTCCTTTGACTGTTTTTCATCCCAAATCATTTGAGAACAGGAAAAACTCATTCAAATGGGGTCTCTCAAGTCCAAGTCACATGCCCTTGTAGCAAGTACTAGCAAGGGAAAGAAGACTAAAAAGAAGAAAGAAACAAAGGATCAACCTAAGAAAGAAACCAAGACCAAACCTAAAAATGACACAAACACTTCGACTTCTGAGCCTAAGGCATAGAAAATAAGTTTTTGTGTTCCTATTGCAAGAAGTCTGGTCACGACGAGCACCACTATTTTTGGAAACAGATTGATCACTTATCTCATTTACTTGAGAAGAATAAAATAAGTGTTCCTAAATCCATAAAACAAAGTGCTCCGAAGGCCGAGTCTTCTACTACAAAAGGTGCTAAAAATGATAAGAAGAAAGGAAAGGCCCTTATAGCCAGAGTTTCTCCTTCATCGACGTGGATTATAGATTCTGGTGCCTCACACCACATGGGTTCCTTGCATGTTGAGTTTTCCAACATCAAACCTTTTGGAATGTCCCAAACCGTGATGGGTAATGACATGACAGTGTCGGGTTCCGATAGTGGATTGGTAGAGATGGATGGGGGAACATTTAACCAAGTGTTGATTATTCCTAATCTCTCTACCAATTTCCTATCGGTTTACTAAATTACTCACCTTGGTGAAGGAATGCGAGTGGAATTTGGTCCTAACTCGGTGATTATTCGTGAGCTTAACAATGACACTACAGTGGTTGAGGGAAAGGCTAATCACCATTCATGGTTATATACCTTTTCCCACTTTACTTCGATTCTATGCCCACCGCCTTGTTCACTCGTGCAAGTGAGGTTAGTAAGCTATGGTATGACACGTTTCGGACATCTAAATTATCACTTGCCTTGAATAATTGAGCCAAAACGAAATGGTCAACGGGGTTTCCTTACATCAAGTTTTCTAAGGGTCTTTGTGAGGGTTGTACCCTTGGAAAGCATCCTGAAAATAAATTTGACAAAGGAAAATCCGGAGAGCCACTCGTCTCTTGGATCTTGTTCATGAAGATGTTTCTAGTCCATTTCCTTCTCCTTCATTTACAAGAACTCTTTATGTGCTAACCTTCATTGATGACTATTCGCGATATACTTGGCTATATTTTCTTAAGATTAAGTTTGAAATCTTTGAACATTTTTAGGACTTTCAGGCTCTTCTTTGAGAAATAGGTAGAACGGTCTATCAAGGTTCTTCGAACCGACAATGGAGGTGAATATGTAAACAATAGCTTCATGGATTTTTGTACTTTAGAAGGGTTTTATTTGCAGCATACAAACAGCTGATTCTTATAGCCCTTCACGAGAATGGAGTCACGAAAGAAAGAACTGTACTCTTAAGGAGATGGCCACTTGATATGATTCACTCAAGTCTCTTCCTCCGCATTATTGGGCCAAAGCGTTGAATTGTGAAAATTACATTCGAACCGTGTTCCCAAAGGTAGTAAGAGGGATGACACCCTTGGTTTGGACATAAGCCTCGATGTTGAGCAATTTCGAGTATTCGGATCCAAGGCTATGGCTCGATTCCCAAGAAGAAATGCAAGGCCTTGGAACCACAATCCAAACCTTGTATCTTTTAGGGTATCTCAAGGCATGAAGGGATATTGTTTGATGAATTCTACTTCTCATGAGTTTTATATTGAGAGAAGTGTTGAGTTTGATGAGTCTTCTTTGACTTCTACATCTCCACCTATTGAGGTTCTTGAACTCGGTGATTCAAATTCGACTCATCGATGATGATACTTGTTGAGCGTACTCCTCTTCACGATCCTCTCGACCATTAGACCCCCAGTCTTCTGATTCTCGACAGTAGTGATGATGAGGACTATGTCCCTTCTCACTCAAGTGAAGAATCTTCGATTCTAAGCCCGGTACTCTGGTCCTCTTTGGGCTAGGAAAACTTTGCAAAGTGATGGAGATTTAGTTGGAGATACTTTGGATATGAGACGTACTTGCTCGATTTTGTTGGACCCCACTCTTTCTTTGCCTCTACTTCTAATCCATAGTCTTTCTGGGAGGCTTCTAGTATTCCTAAGTGGGATTTTTCCATCGATGAGGAGTATTCCAGGTCTCATGAAGAACAATACTCGGGATCTCACCCCTCTTCCGAAAGGAAGAAAAATCGTTCGGTGTAAGTGGGTGTTCCGAACAAAGTATGGAGTAGATGGAGATGTTGAAAAGTTTAAAGAGTGATTAGTAGCTAAGGGTTTCTCCCAGATAGCTAGGGTTGATTATATTGAAACCATTGCTCCGGTTGTGAAGATGACTTCTATTCGACTGACCCTAGCCATTGCCGCGCGAGCAATGATGGAAAGTCCATCAAATGGACATTAAGAGTGCCTTCCTTCATGGTGATCTAGAGGAAGATATCTATATGGAACAACCTCTAGGTTATGTCCAAGATCCCTTCACTACAACAAACAAGCATTTTTTCTACAATTTTTCCACTTTGTTTTTGTGGCTATAAAGAATTTGAAACATTTAAAATGTGGTTTTGAAGTTGTGGCTCATCCACAATTTCATATATTATTGTTGCTTATCCATTATTTAATGAATTGTTGATACTCCACAATTTATAAAAATGGTAGCTAGCCTACAATCTTTGGTAGTGTAGATTATCAACAATTATTACAATTTGTAAATTATCTACAATTTTTGTGATTGTAAATAATCCACTAGTTTTTTCAAATCGTAGTTTGTCGATATATTTCAACATTATAGATTGTCTACATTTTAAGAATTTTTGTTTTGCATCAATATAATTTATGTGGAAATATCTACAATTTTTTCTACAATAATGATTACCACATAGAAATTGTAGGTGGAAGGTACAATTTGATTGCCACAATAATAATTTGTTGAACATCTTCAAAAATAGTGTATAAATGTTATTATTAATTTTCTACCCAATTACACATTCCTCTAAAGAATTATATATGTGACTTAATGTCTATACTTTTACACATATTGAACAATGATAATTCTCTATATAAAATTAATGATAATAGAATACATCTTCCTAATTTTTAATAAAATATTGAATTTATTCTTAATTTTTTAAAAATATATTCAAGCTTAATAAGCCACATCTAAATTACATTTAGATTAAATTCAAGTAAATATTAATATTATATTTACTTTGTAAGTTTAATACAAATAAAAATGAATCTACACTAGAGTAGAAAATCCTGAATATGCTTTGATTTTGCTCGCTTACAAATAGTTTGATTAAGACTTGATTATACAGCATGGATATTCCAAACGTTGGCACCACAAACCCCTGACCCGAATAATAATTTATTAATTTGTAGTAAACCACACGTGGATTGAAAAAGTGCATAAGATGTTGAGAATTTGGTGGCATTACAACTACAGATATGTATAAATTTGTTTATAACAATTAATGATTATAATGAACCGCATGTACATCATCACTATTTCAACCTTCTTCCGAGATGCACTTCATAGTTTACTCCTGCAAACATATCCTTGAAAACTACACCATCTTTACAAATGAAGAGCCTTCGCATCGAACCTACACATTTCATGCATTACAAATCTGTGAAAGTGGGAAAAACCGATGCAAACTCATTTGCAGTGAATGGATTTTTCAAATTGCATATTTCAATAGAACGTTAAAAATTTATGTATAAACTAACAAAATCCTATCACCGCCGAATCTAAAGCCATAAATTAAGGCTTCAATATAAGGGCCTTCCAATATTTTTAGGGAGTAAATCACAACAAACAAATCTGATCACATATTGACTTTATCTGTGTAACCTTAAATGGCTAAGATCCACGTATGATGTTTAATATAAATATAAAAGAGTTGGATGAGTTTCTCTAGTTATATGGATTTTTACAATATAAAATTTATTATTTTATTCTTTAATTTGTCACAATTTTCTTTTTTCTCGTCCTTTTACTATCCATTATATTTTATTATTTATTAACTTACGTAAAATTGTGGTAAATATGATTAATGGATGGATAATATTCAAAACTATTATATTATAATATTATAATGATGTGATTATTGTTAAATTTTGTATATTAATTATTTTGAAAATGCATTAAACTTACATTAGGATTATGATATATAGTCATCTCAATGTTTTTATACATAAAAATATAAATAATTACAATTTAAATTTTAGATTTGTGTTGCTAATCGAGCTCATAATAAGATCATTTAAAGATCTTCACACTCACCATCAATGGTAGAAGTAGGAAGGAAAACATATCATATATATAATGCATGAAGGAGTCTATGAGAAAATATAATAAATATATATTTTGAGTAATGTGTGTAGTGTGTTTATATATAGTTGATAATTATCAATATATGATACTATATTATACAATAGTAAGTGTACAAAAGAATAAAATATATATGATAGTTATTAATATATTTATATAATTTTTACAAAAACTATATATTTTCTAAAAAAATTTAATTAAATTGTGGAACATCCACAAAATTTATATTAATTTTGACATGGTTAAATTCCTGAAAATTTTAGTACATCACAAAGAAACATTTGAAATGATACAACACTTGAAGGATTTAATGTTGAATATACACACTATTATAATTTAATATTTGTATTCTTAAAATGTACTAAAAGTCTAAATAATTAGTTATGTGGCATTTCCAAACAAAATTATATAACATTCAATAACAATTTAATGTGGCATCACTAAAGTGCTATTATAATTTATATGAGTTTATTACATTTATTTCAAAAATAATATAAATTTAGTAGATATTATTTAAATTACATTTTTAAATTTTTTTAAAATGTGGATTTTCTATAATGAATATTTAGAAATGTGGGTTTTCTACAAGTTTTTCTAAGTATATTAAAATTGTGGAACATCTACACTATGTAGAAAATAAATTATGAATTATCATAGATATGCCTCAAATTTCCTAAAATTATCTTAAATTGTTGAATTTTTGTAGAATAGTTTTGGTAAAAGAGTTTGTTTGTTGTAGTGCTCCTCGTTTGTAAGTTAAAGAAGTCTCTTTATGGCCTTAAACAAGTCCCTCGGGCTTGGTATGCCAAGATGGACTCCTTTTTACTTACAAATGGGATTTACTAGGTGTCACTCCGATCCAACAAGTTTATATTCTATGGCATTATGAATCCATACTCATTCTTGTTCTCTATGTTGATGACTTGTTTATCACAGGCAGCTCTTCCTCTATTATTGATTCTATGAGGATTGTCTTGGCCAACACGTTTTCCATGACCGACTTAGGTCTTCTTCATTACTTCCTTGGGATCCAAATTTCACAATCTAACTCGGGAATTTTGATTTTGCAACCTAAGTATGTTCTTGATTTGCTAGCTTGTTTTCGATGTCCGATTGCAAGTCTTCTCCTACCCCTTTTCTTTCCGAGATTAAGTTGGTTTCAGATTGTTCTACTCCCTTAGTTGATGGTACACTTTATTGACAGTTGGTGGGAAGCTTGATTTACTTGAATCACATGTAACGACCCAAAAATCCACACACGAACAACACAGTGAAATACAGGATAACTTTTTTTTTTGACTTGCTTGACACATAACATGACGCAACATGTCGTCACCAAGGATACAACTAACACTGTGAACAACTTGATACAAGGATGGCCATAAAGGCAGCACGGAAACGTTCACACCTATCAAGGACAATTTACTTTTCTTTTGTGAAAGGACATGGCAAAAGACCAACCACATTACATAGTTATAGCTGAAGACATCCCACTGTGAAAATCTTCTTAAGATTACTGATTTACTAGAGACATCTTACAATTCTTAGCTTACGTTCTAGAAGGTTCATGATATGTTTCATACCATTCTTCTTATAGGATTAAGTTTCTTTTCTTTTATATAACTTGAGGACTATCCTAGGATCACCTATAATATGAAAATTCCTTGATTAATTTGTTTACAAAACTAGGAGGTAAGCAATTCCACAAGGCTATCTATCTAAACCCCCACTACTGAAACTCATTTCATACCCACATTGCATAAGGAGGCAAGCGTAAGATCAAAAGGAGAGGAGTATCATTAAGGTTCAGAACCCTAATCATCTTTGATCAAGAATTAAAAATTTATCATAGCTTAGACAAGGACTACAAGGTACCATGGTAATGGTTAGAGAGAGAAGATAATTTATTTTATTATGATCTATTTAGTTATTAACCGGTCTTTTAATGAGTCTTAAGAGTTCAATTGAATTTTGGTAAAAGCTTCATTTAGAAATCATCTTGATTAAGTTCGTCGGGGGATACACAGGGGTTCCCAACATGGAAGCATTATAATTAATGTGTTTTTATTCAAACTCCTGTACTAGATAAGATCTACCGATATCCCCAAAAGCCAATAGTGATATTACTTTTAAAATTAATTAATGTTTCCCAACAAGAGGACAATGTTTAATCCATAGCTTAAGGTTAGCAATGGTAGGTATTTATTTTTTTACATCGTTAGATAAACACTTTCTTTCCAATTAAAGACTCTTAATTTTATCAACCAAATACAACTTCATTATTATCTTCTTTATTTATTCATCTATGTATTCCTCTTCTTTTATCTTTGATTATCTTTAGAAAAAGGGGGTTTCAACCCACTAAAATATGCCTAGAATAACATTGATACTAGTACCATGGAGGGTTACTAAACCAATAAGCATTATGACTTGAAAGAAGAAATTATCGTTATTTAACAAGAATGCAAACCACGGTTATAACATTTCCATTCAACATGGCACATGAACCAAAGGAGTCAAGAGATTGGATTTCACTTGGGTCAAGAACAAGAAGGTAACAAAATAAGCCAAGCCATGCTACAAAATTTCCATGACTGTAAATGATATCACCAAAAGAATACTCATAACAAGGTCAAGATTGAATATTATTTCTCACCAAGGGTAAATTACCAGTTAACCTACAGAAGGACAAGATAACATCATCACGAAATTTCAGAACAACCCAAGGCAAGAGGTTTTCTAAACTCCTTTGCAAGCACTATTACAAAATTTACCTCACATTGGACATTTTTACAAGGAACTTCATAAATTGCACTGATGAAACCTTTACAACTCTTTCCTTTAATCTACTCGCATAATCCATCTGCACAAATACTAGCCGGAATCAGTTTGCATGAACCGAGCATGTTAAGGCTACTCATTGCAAACAAGAAGCTAACATTTAATAATATCAAGAAAGGAAAGTTCTAATTCAAAAATGAATTAAAACACAACCCACAACTCCAAAATTATTCGCATGAGAAAGAAATCTAAACCATCCAGCAAGGAGAAATTCAAAATACCAGTAAGAACAAAATCACATAAATCAAGGCATGACCTTATGGGTTAGGAACAAGAAGGTCAAGAGTGTTGATATCTCCTTCATGTAATCCTATGGATTACGTGATTGGAATCCAAAACTTACTCCATCCAACTAAAGGGGTCTAAGAGAACACAAAACATACTAATTATGATCGTAGGCGCGAAACAAAATGATGTTATCAAAATCTCCTGGGGGAGGCTTCATAAAGAATAATTAGGGTTCGATGCCCTTAAAAGAAAAACAACTATAGTTTCAGTTTTAACCAAGGAGTTTTACCACTACCTTCTTATAGGATTTCTTAAACGTAGGACTAGTTAACAATACAAAACCACTCTTCCAAAAGCGTACAAGGGAGATACAAAAAGGGCCATTATTCTACCAACAAACCTTATCCTAAACATCAAATTCTCATAATAATAAGGGAGGCTAAATCCGAAAGTCGATAATAATTTCTTTTTATATTTCCGACAATGCAAAAAGTATTTTAAAATAAAAAATAAAAATTGATTTCCTTAACAAAGCCACAAAATGAGACTTTTAGTAACCAAGTTCGAAGAATATGATATTCGAGTCCAAAAAAAAAAGGGATTCGATACGCAGAGGGTAAAACACCAATGATGCCCCAGACTCAAAAGACCCTACCATGAGTGCAAGCACAAAAAAAAGGAACCAACACACATATCCATCAGGAAGGTTACGCAGTGCAGTCAGGCCTAGAAGTTCTATGAGCTCCTGGCCAATGGTATAGAAGATGGAAATTTTACCCGATCCATGTGGGCTTATCAAGGACATGTCTAGCAAATATCAAACAGATGAACATAATAACCACCTATTATATTATCACTGTAATCAGTTGTCATCTAACAAGAAACGAGTTCACGAGTCCAATACCATGGATTCACTTACAACTTTTGTTTCAGTCCAGCTATTAATAGTTTGCTTGCGACCCTTAATAAAAATAGTAGAGATTTCATTCAATAAAACTTACAGTGTTTCCCCCTTACTTTAATCAAACAAGAGTTTGAACCAGGAAGTAGGTATAGTAATTCTCTCAACACGTGGAGGCCAAAATAGATGTCAGGTTATTCATCCTCTAGAACTAGGTACAAAAGTCAATCATGTACAGTTCTAAAACAAAACCCTAATGCCATTTTCTATTTAAACAAAAAGTAAGGAATGCCCATAGGCTTAAACAAGTTTTAGAACACAATGTCACTATTAATGTACCATTTAGCAAAACAGGAGAGTCCTAGACAGGAAATACGTATTTATTCAACCCAAATAGAGATATGAAGGCTTAACCTTCCATATAGTAAGCCTTCAATTATAATTACCATCACAGAGTTCTTTTAAAAGAGAGTCATATAAGCAAACGAAACTCTAAAATGTTTCCTTCCCTACGAACTAGATTGCATCACTCAATATTGCAGTAACCCATTTAGACAAATATGAAATAGAGTAAGCTATAAGAGAGGAAAGAACATTCCAAGCAAAACTAGCGAAATTGGATCGAGATTTAAAGGAACAACCAACACAATCAGGCGGCGATATAAACAACCACGAAAACATTTGTCTAGGCGCCATTCAAGAGGAAAGAAAATTCATTTCAAGATACTGAAAGAAGGTAGAAAACTATTTCAAGGAGTAAATTTAACATGCTTGTTTTAAACGCTATATCACATGGCCACGCACGTGCAGACCCCTTCTCCCCACAGCCCCAAAATTATTTATCCACCAAACTCATACTTCTCACCCACACGGTGCCCCAAATACCACGTAAAAGAAACAATAACCATTCCAAAAGAACTGCATAGACACAAAAGCGTGTAAGGACAAAGTTCATTCTAGAGCAGTTAACCCCAATTCCCAGTATGTAATTCCACGAAACAACAATAGAAATTTGGAATAATTAACAGGGTTTTGCATGTCCTTGCAATATGCTTTTACTCTTGAGTCTAGATTCTAGAACAAGATCGGAAGGTCTTGCGTTCAACTATTCAAACAACTCATGAATTGCTTTCCTATTTAAGGCATTGTAAATTCATTTTTTTAAAGCCATTAGGACGCACCTATACATTAGTTTACCCATCAATTTGTGCGCAAAGAAAACATTCCAGAAACTAAAATCAAAGTTGATTCATGCTTACCATTGGAAGTCTCACACATTAGCTTGCTTCAAAAGTCCTTCCTCTATTTCCAACTTGACCGAATTCTTGCTGGGGATTTGTTGCTTCTCTTGTTTTTATTTCAAATGCAAAAATCTTGGTGCTTGGAGGCAAGATTTACAGAAAAACTCTCCATGCTAAAAGGGGGTGAACCCAATCAAAAGCCCAAGAGCAAAACACGGAAAAAAATGAGGTAATGGCCTTTTCCAAACCTGCACTTTTGCCTTAGCTCTCTCTGAAGACCGAGATAAATCTGATGGGTGAATGCCTATTAGAAAGGCACGAACATAAGAACCCACAACCCAAACTGGCAGAAAACCAATTTATGAGAAAACAGAGGCCGTAGTCGGTGGAGCAGCTGAAGTGGAATGACCCAACGGAGACAAAAGATTGTGTGAAGGTGATGAAACAGAAAATATATCTCCATTTTGAAGAGAGCGTTCATGTGTTGCAGGAGATAATGTTCTCCTAAATGATGCCATTGAGACCAAAACTATCAAATTTAAGTTTTCAACAATATCCAAAGATTCATTTACCAAACGCAGTCCATAAGCACACCCAAGAATGGCTTGAGCAAGCCGCAAGGCAAATTGTGCTTCCTGAATATTCTGATATAAAACAGATCCGCCTCTAAGGGATACTCTTCCATGAGTTACATCGAAAAACAAGTAAGAAATCAATAGAGAATCTTTGCAAAACTTTCATCAGGTCTCCTGGTAACACTCTCACTGTCACATAGTCGATTTTGATAGAAAAATCTTGAAGGAGACTCCCGAATTTGAAGATGCATTGATACTGAACAGATAACAACAAAGTTGTACAACCCGCTTGGTGGAGGCGCTCACAAAGGCTTCGACTATACTGCAACATGCCTGCTGCACAGCTAAAAGCTTTGAGGCTATTCTTTGTGGATCCCCGACAAGAACACCCTTCGCAGCACCCAAAAACGTGGAGGTAACACGCCTTCCTCACTAGCTTGAAGCTCCACGCCCCTCCTCCACAAGGAAACAGTCTCCAGAGGAGCCCACGTGGCCAGGAAGAATGCTCGGGCAAAAACCAGACTAAAACCAAACAAAAGACTCCCCAAAATAGGGGTTTCCTTCCCCAAGATGTGGTAGACAATCGACAAAGGCATAGGAAGTCAAAAACAACAGAGCTGGTCATAAAGATGACAGGTCTAAGTGGTTGAAAAGTTGCAGAGAGACAGTGCCAACCGCCCCTACTTGGCATTCAAACCAAAGGAAAGACCAACACGCCTAGACTTTAATAACTCCACCCTCCACGCCAAGAAGGAGATAAAGCATGCTGTGTACATTGTTATCCAAGTCCAAAAAAAAATGACCAATATTGGTAGGTGTAAAGCAAAGACGCCACAAGGTGAAAATTTCGTGCCAAAATGGGATGTTTGGAATAGCCTATGGGCATCCATCAAAACCATAATGGAGACGGGATTTTCATCATATGTTGTATTTGCAAGTGTCCTGGCGAACATGCAAGTAAATTTTGGAAGTATACACATGACACGCAAAAAGGGCAAGGACGTAACAGCGAAGGTCGATGCCGAACAGGGCATTACATCACACTTGACTAGATTTATCATATGTTGTTGGGATCGTGTCTAGATTCATGCAGGAGTCACATGAGCTGCATTGGAAAATAACTAAACAGATCCTTTATTATGTTCGTGGCACTTATACTAATGGCATTCACTATCATGAAGGGGTAGATATTGACTTGATTGGGTTCACATATTCTGATTGGGTCGGTGACTTAGATCATCGAAATCTACTTTTGCTATAGTTTCTCTTGGTTTGGGTCATATTAGTTGGTCTAGCAAGAAGCAGAATGCAATTGTGATATCATCTATAGAGGCGAATACGAGAGGAGTAGTTAACGTTGCCACAAACGAAACTATTTGGCTACGGGTATTCTCGACAGAGTTTGGCATCCACCTTCGGTGGCCTACCATTATCTATTGTGATAAAACGAGCACTATCTCCATTTACAAAAATCCAGCTTCAGCATTAGTGGACGAAGCACAATGAGATCCATATGCACTTTATACGAGAGCTTATTCATGATAGTATCATCAAAATTTAGTACATTCGTAAAGCCGATAAGATTGTAGATTTATTTACCAAGCCCTTCACCGAGATAAAGTTTCTTCACTTATGGTCTCTTTTTTGGGGGTGAGGTCTTCTCGTACCTATTCATCTTCTTTAGGCTATGTAGTCCTTCTCTTTTCTTTTTCTTTCCTCTAGGAAGATTGTGTTTATATATGGGCACCTTATCAGGACTTTAGTTGTCGGGCCCCATTGACACATCTTTCTTAGTTGTTTAGGAGTGTCTTCTCTTTCAATCTGACTCATCATAGCCGCTACCCCAACTTCGATGAAGGGGGTGTTGGTGTGAGTTATCCTATGTGTCCTCCTCACATATTGAGGGTCATCTCACATGGGTTAGGTTTAGGGTTAGGTTTAGGGTTTGCTATTGAGTCATGCACTAGGGTTACTCAACGCACCCTATATGTACTCTCCTTCTATTCATTTATGAGCATGCCAAGACACTCCGCTGTCTTTTTCTTATGAGCAAGCTTTATTCTGTTATGCAAGTTATTCAGTTGTTGATCGATTCTTCCTTGTGATTACGTTGGAGCCATTGCGATTCAACTTGAGTGCAACTTCATTGTGGTGCATAGTTTCTGATACGATTCATCAACTCTTTCGGCACCACATATTTATGTGATAAGATTAAAAAGTAAATAAGTTAATGCCATGGTCTAAATTTTCTAGTTTCATATGTACGAGTGTATAATATTAAAAATTTATGATGTAGGGCTGAAAAATTCAAGTAATAATTACACCGAATAATTACGTGATCTTTAAAGTGAGAATAGCCTTGCAAATTCTAACATCGTCGGAAATATGACAACTTCATGAATGACATACGTCAACGTCTATTTTTGTGTAGGTTTGATTTGAGCATATTTTAGGATGACTATTAGCACTTTGCACTACAGATTTTAGTATGACTATTAGCGTTGCTCGCTGCAAGTTTTATTTTTGCACGAGTTTACACAATTTTTAGCTCTTTTAAAAACAAAATTTCAGTTGAGTTTGGATACATCTGCCTCTATGCGAAAACAACAGATTCGCGACCAAATTTAATTTTTGATTATTAATAATGGTGTTCTTGGATGACTTTATTAACAGTAAGTTTTGATCCTCTTCACCTATTCAATTAAAATTATATTTTGCAATTAAATACATGGAAAAACAATAAATTGTTTAATTACTTCTAGTCGTAAGCCCTAACATTAGCCCATAATTGGTGGGAGAAATGTAACAACGTTTACCCTAACATTGCCCTCTGCGAATACTTGCTGGGTGAAATGTCATATTTTTAGATTCGATGACAGCTGATGTTTTGCACTCACTAAATTATTTTGTGGGTTTTTTAATTTTGCAGGACATGTGTGTTTTGGATGCATTAGATTCGAACATAGATACATCATGGATTTTCACCCACTAATACTATGCCTGTAAAGATAAGAAGGAAATATCGGTTTCACACGTGTATGTGGGGAAGTAGCGAAAAAGGTTGAAAAGTGCGTAGATTTCAAGTTTTTTAAAGAGGTATTTTTACCTAAAATTTCTTCGAATAAAACCCTTCATTTTGAAGGTTTTTCTTGTTTTCTTAATTCTCTACTACATTTTCATACAGTTACAAAGAACGATTTCTTTCATGTTTTTGTTTTAATTTTTTACAATGGCTTTGGGTTTAGTGATATTTAGAGCTTTACTTTGTCGTGCAGATCTATGGTTTTACTGTGATAAATCGGGTTTCATCTTCACAAAATATTTAAGAGTTTTAACACCAAACTTCAAACCATTCTAAATAGAAGGCAAAAATGTCGCCGCTCCTCTCTCTTTTATGTTCCTTATTTTAACTGTAGGCGTGTTTCTATTCTGTTTTGTGTTTTTCTTTTTACTAGCATTCTGTGTTTATAAATAATTGAGTTCTTATGTCTTCTGGTTTTAGAATATGGTGGTCTATGGTTTTATTTGTAATGCTAGGGTTTCATACGGAAATTTTAAGGGCTCTAACAAATGTCGAAGTATTTATTTATTTATTGCGGAAATTATTTTCAAGGTTTTTTTGTCTTGTTTTGTATTGTATAATAAATATTTTTGTTTAGTTTGCAGACAATGTGTTCGACTTCAAGATAAAGAGGTTTTCAGAATGGAATCTAGGTATCCCCATTTATTAATTTATGCCATGCATATTTACAATGGATTTTGTTAGGAAATTTTATTTTGGAAGATAAGTTTTCTTAGGAAAATAAAAAGGGCTTCATTACGGGTTGAAATAAACGGGGTTTCTTGGGAATGCATCATCTATTTTGGAATTTATTTTAGAAATGGATGGTCTACATTTCATTAGGTTTATTAGGGAAATATACAAGGATTGATATTGGTTTAAGGTATTGAAAATAAATTTGAAGGATGAGAAGCTCTTTCTCCTTGAGGCCAAACAAAAAGGAAGAATGAGAATCTCCTCTCTTTTTGCAGTTGGTTTGTAATAGCAATGTGTTCCTCTCTCTCTCATGTGTTATTGCAACACTAAATTTTTTTGTTTTAGTTTATTAGCAACATTTGATATTTATTCAGTTTTGTGCTTTAAAAATCCTAGTCTATGGTGCTATCTTTTTCAAATCATTTTGTGAAGAAATTGTGCTTAAGCCAGCAATAAAAAAGAATTTCATTTCCTTTTCTAAAAAAAATGTGTTAAAATCGAAGATACAAAAACTACTTAGTACTAAAACTAAAAAAAATGAATCTTGAAGTCTTCATAAATGCTTTCTTAAAACACCAAATTTTCTATTGGTTTAAACCTTTTAATTAGTGACTAGATTAGACATCCTCACTTAAATGTATGAGTCCTCCCGATGCTTGGATTACATTGTAAATGATTATGAGTTTGTGTATAGAATAAAAATATTTTTCACATGAAATGATATGATTTTATTTGCGTTCCCCTAAAATCAAATTTTACAGGTGTATCAACTAACAAAGATGCTGAAATTGGGGATACAATTGCTTCTTTAATAGCTTAGTTGTTTATATATGGATTTCCGGTTCTAGCAATAAGGTATTCATATATCTCAACTACATATCCTTGTAATTGTTGATCATTTTATGATCTATGTCAGTTGGGAATTTGTATAATGAAATACACATGGTGCTATGAGCATTTACTTGTCTCATAGGAGCCTATGGGAGGATGTCCTTTTTCGAGATATGGGTGTTTTGTTAAATTTAAGTACTATAATTTGGTAAGAATACATAGGTCTACATTTAGGAAAACTGGTAGACTAGAAAATAATAGGTAATAACCACATGAATGGGATAGTTGTGGCATTAACGGCTACAAAAATGTGACCTCTGAATTCCATTTTATGTGATAAACAATAGGATTTTAATCTATGATAAAAAATAATATTGTATTATGGTGAGGTGCGAGAAACCATACTGCTCCAAATGCCATGGTTGAACAAACATTGGTCCAATTGAGAAGACCTCACGTTTACTAAGTAACGGACCCACAATAGAGAATAATTGAAATTTGGCAAAAAAGCTAGAATAGGACCAAGCTTACCTTTTCTATAGGGTTGATGTGGACTTACATGTCTATATTATTGAATACATTTGAGTGTCTTCATACTAACAATCTTACAATGAATTTTGATATGTTTCCTTATGTTGTTTTGTTTAATGAAATTTGCATGGGGGCTAAAAAATAATGGAACTTTTGGAATGTTTAGTGCAACATTTTGATCCATTTTTGTAATTTTCTATGGGCAACATTGTAAAAATTAGAACATCTCTAACGTATATAAATATATTGATTTGTCGAAAAACTTTCCAACATATATGAATATGACAGATTAAGATTTTTTTCTAGTATAGTTATGTTATTTGCAACATTCGGTTATATCTTTATTAGCTACATAATAGATAAGATTCTATTAAAATGTTTTTATTATTATTCAAAAGTTGAGTTTCTTCACGATTTCTTTGGTGGTCTTTTTAAGCTTCATGTCTTGATAAATTTCTATGCTAGATTTTGTTTGCATAGATAAATGCAAAAGAGTATATTGGTTGTTTCTCTATAATGAAGAAACTAGATAGTTAGTATGAATTTTTATTTTCCCCATTTAAAAAAATTCTACTCTATTGTATATTGATAAAATATTTATGCACAACTTCTAACAAAAACATATGTTGCACTTGTAATGTCAATAAATGTGAATTAATTTATGTTTAAAAAAATATAAGGAAAGTGATGAGATTTTTATCTCAATTTCTAATTTTATTTTTTGTTGTACTTTCAATAGCATGACAAAAAATTAAACCTATTTTCTAGAAATTGTCTTGCAATCAACAATAACAAACCTATTTTCTTCCTCCATACCTTCACCTGCTCGCACCACTTCCACTCCCCCTACTGAAAAGGAAGATTGAAGCTGCTGCTTCCAGCAAGAAAAGTAAGAGCATAAAAGCTAAAATCCCTTCTTCCCAACGGGTCCTAAGGAGCCACAAAGACCTGGAACTTGTTGAGAACCTCCTGCATATCAGTAAACCGATGGAGGAGCCCAAGGAGGAGGAATTGATGGACAGAGTGGACAGGTTAGAAAAGGAGATACAAGAGCTCAAAGGGACTATAAAAAATATGGAAAGAGCTAAGGGAAAAGGAATTCTTCAAAGTGATGATGAAGAGGGGGTTATTGCTGAAGTCTTCAAGAAGTTATAGTCCTTGGATGGCAGAATGGGGAATGCAAAAAGTCACAATGACTGCATATTATCTGCCCTTAAAAGCATTTATAATTTCATTGAACAACATGTTCATAGTGTCTATAGTTTAAGTGGGGTTAATGAGGACATTTGGGGCCCTAAAGAGAAAAGGGATATTGCAATTTCTCAGGGATATGAGAGAATCCTCTCAGGCCACTACCATTGCCTTCTTCATGTCGCTACAGGCTATCAAGACCAAGATTGACAGGGCTATCAAGTAACGGGTTGCTGTGTTCTTTGTTTTTTGGCTGCGAAGTTGCTGTTATCTGGTGGTTCTGGCGCTGCTTTTTGGTAGAGTTCTATATGTTGTTTCTCTTTTGGTTGATTTTTGATCTTTTCTACTTCTTTTTGGATCATTGTTCGTTTAGATCCTTTCTTCACTTGTATTGTCATATTTGGCTGTTGAGCCCTCTTTGGTTGGCTGTTTTGCCCTTCTTTGGGCTGATTCTCTCAACTTTGCTATCTGGCTTTTGAGCCCTTTTGTATACAGGGTATAGTCCCTTCAAAACTATTTACTCTTAATAAAAAAACAATAACAAAACAATTACCTCTTTTTGCCCATTTATTTTGTAATTCCATAACGTTTTTAGCTCATTTCGAGAAAAATGTACTAAGAGCACTCGATGAATAATTTAAATTTATTGAGCTCATTTACTAATGTTTTTTTTTATTCTTATCACCTATGATAGAAAAATTTAACTTATTTTCCAAAAAAATTGCCTTCGAATCAAAAATAACAAAACTATTAGCTCTTTATTGAGAATTTATATCGGGTAATGCCAATTATTTTCCTGTTTCATTTCCAAAGAAAATATACTTAAAATGCAAATGAATATTTTGAATCTAATTGTAGATAATTTTCTATTTTTATTACGATGAATTTGTTTTTTCTACCTTCCAAGAGCATTCGCTGCAAGTTCTATTATTTGGGTGGTATCATCTTTCCATAACTAAATTACATATTCAAATTTTATATTTCTTTCATAGATAATGTTGATGCATAATCACAACACCCTTAATTGTTTTCAACTCAATAGATTGAAACTCACACTATGATTGCATAACATGGATCTTTTCCCAAAGTGTGGGACTTTGTAATCGGAAAGCTCTCTAGATGAAGGTTGGCTTCCTATCCTATCCTAGTGCCAACTACTCCAAAGTGTAGAGAGTTGCAGATCTAACCCTAATCTAATATTTCCAAGGAGACAAAGATAGAGAAAATGTATGAAAATAAAACCTACTATAAGGGAAGGTGATGCACCAAGATGGATGTTGAACCACCTGGATAATAAACACAACACTACCACCATAAACATGTATGGAAGAAAAAACAATACACAATAACCTTGCATGCAATGAATTATCAAAAAGTTGCAATATAAAAAAGAATTGATGCATCCCCATATCTGATTTAATTACTCTCAAAGTTGATACAATACATCATATTTAGGGCAAAATGCACTGATTTTGCATTACTATGTTCAATAAGGAGTTTAGAAATCTCCACAAATCTCTTACAGACAAGAAATAAGGGATGGTCATATAAAAGTTTTCCAACCATTTGAAATGAGCCACATCCTTACAATATATATGAAGAATAAGAGAAGGGAGAGAGAAGGAATTCAAAATATTGCTTCAACCACCCAAAAATGCATTAAAATCACCTGCAATAATTATGGGTACTACTACAAAACCCATACCTCCATGTAATTTTCCATTTTGGAGAAGAAATGAGGCCCATACCTCATCATTTACATAGCAAGAAATTTGGAAACACCCTATAAAATGGTGGATTGTATTTCTTCATTTTAAAATACTTATCCTTACTAAAATTAAGAAAACTCAAAAGTCATAATGTGTAGAGGACTCGAGAGATTTCCAAAAAGTTCATTTTTTTACAAATTTGAGCTCTCAATAAAACATTATGATCATATGAAGATGGGGTGCCATTCTGCAATAAATGCGGGTGGTTGATTTTCTTTTTGATTTATGAAATTTTAGATTTTGGGATTTGGGAATTTAAGATTTTTGATTTTGGAGTATGGGTTACTATTCATCACTAACGAATTCATGCAACCTCTAAAACATCGAAGTCTGAAATTCAGACTTCAAGTTTTGATTTTTACGCATTGGGGCTTCAACATTCCAAAATGCCAAAACCATGAAGTCCAAAGTCGAATTCGTTTTGGACCTTTGCATTTTTGGGGGTTCGGGTTTTGGTGTTTTGGAGATTCTGGGTTTCGAGACTTTGGGTTTTGGGTTTTTAGGACTTCAAGTTTCATTGTTAGATTATTCACTCAAGCACATAAAACCGCACAAAATCCTCAAACCCCGAAGTCTTAATTTTGGACTTCGGGTTTAGACTTTCGACTCCCTTTTTTCACGTTTCTTTTTCACGAGTCCCCAAATTTCTATTCGGCCTAACTCCAAAAAAAACCCACCTCTAAAGTTTGAATTTCAGACTTCAGAGCTTCTTCATTACCCAAAATCCTTTGTAATGTGCTTGGCCCTCTTCAACCTATTTGACCAATCCTGAATTATGGTCTCCCTTGGTAGAATTGATCCCTCATTTTTTTTTTATACAAGGTCATGTTTATTCAATTTCTCCTCAGGGGAAAAATTGGATAACATATAATTAGAAATATTATTTGTTGGATTCTTTGTCATTATAAAGACCTTTAAAACTGTTAGCATAATTTAGCATAGGCATATTTGTTACATTTTATTCCATTGTCTTTTCTTTAATAATGTGCAACATGTGCACTCTAGTCTAGTGACTTGCATTCAATATTGGTATTAGTAGTAATTACATGTGCATGTTAGATGGGTCTTATCATCTCGTAGTTGGTGCCTGATAGGGTTCCATGTCTATCCATATGAGGCTGTCCAATATCTATAAAAATTACGCTCTTATATTATTATGTAATCTGATTTCATGATTAATAATATTTGTGAGGCTTCCATCCCTCTTTTGTCATTGAAATCTAATTATATTCTATCATTTGGTATCGAGCTATACCATTGTTATCATTTGATATCGTAGTAGGTTTTATCCAAGCAAGGATGAAGAGGAGCACTATTGGAGATGATCCATTGGAGAAGAAGATCTGCATCAAACGAGAGTCATTGAAGCATCTCGCACCTCCATTCCTTCCAAGCATCTCTCAACTAAAATTTGATCTATCCACTTATTTAGAAGGTTTTTTTTTTTGATTAGTCATTTGGCATAGCCAATTGATCCAACATATTGGCGGAATATTTCAGATTTGGAGATCTTTAAAAAAGGATCTTGAAAAAAAAGGAGAAATATCTTGGAAAAAAATTACAGATCTAAAAAAGAGTGAAATAAAAAATCATATCTAAAAAAAAAATCAGATCTAAAAGTGGAGGTGTGAAGATTTCGGGAGCAAACATTGAAGTAGTCCCGTCAACAAAATTCCGAAGATACCTCTCAAAAAAAAAAACGTAAAGTTTTCATAAAATTTCAGATTGATGTACCATTTTTTTCTGGAAATATAAAATGAGGTGCACAACTTTACAATTTACATCATCTTCAAATTCAACCTCTACATATGACGAAAAATCATGCAAGTCGGGTAATGTTTTATGAAAAAAATCAGATCTAGCTGGTAAATTGGTAAGATATCAAAACCTAAGATTCTCGATTCTTCTAAAAATTTTGGGTGTCAATAAAAATATTGTATGATGTTGATGTCAAAATTTTAGAAAAACCCAGATCACGGTTTAAGAGAAAAGGTGAAAACAATATTCAAATTGTTTGTTTGGATCTTAAGAACAAACATGTCAAAGCAATTCAATTCCCACTCTCTTCATATTTTTTATTAAATTATTTTTTTAGAAAATTTGGAGAAATTACTAATTTTTGGGGATTTCCAAATTTAAAAGCCCACCACACACATTTAGAGCCACCGCTAAATTTATCGGAAAAACACCTATTGGGGGTAAAAATATTTTTGGCCTAAATTGTGTATTTTGTGATTCTTGACCCTTTTTGGTAAAGAGGGGAACACAAAAACTTCATTTTGATGTACTTTTCGAGCATTTTGTACTAATATTGATGCATAAAGTGTAAAGAAAAGAGAAAAAATAAGTGTAAATTTTTTATTTTATGTTTGGTTCTATCACACGAGATCTTTGATCTCATAGTAATGTTCGGTATATACGGTGCCTTTGGTAAGTGCTTACGGGTGATGCCATCGCGACTACTACTGCACTTAATGCCTAACATAGCTGCCTAAATGTCGTCTAGGCATCGACCCTATAAAATCGACCGATAGTAAGAAGAACACAATACACACACATTTGAGCCCTCCCATATGTTTTTGCTTGCAAAACCCCTCTCTGTCTTGTCTACATACCACATACTAAATTCTTTCACGTGCATTAACACCTCTTTCCGTACTAATGGGTATATTGAAAGGGTGATCTTCTTCCACGTACCAATGGGTATATCGAGAAGGGAGCATATATATAAAGGTTTGGTATATCATCTTGACGGTATATTGAGAGGGAGACCATAATCTGGAGTGATAAGAGTCGTACCCTTTGTCGAGAAATTCGAGTTTCATAAATTTAGATTGCATAAATGGGTGAACAAGCACCAAAGTTCTTCTTACCAGGTTCACAACTTCTTAGAGGTGACAACTATGTTGTATGGAAACCGAAGATCAAGATGTTACTTAATTTTAAGACCTATAGACAACAGTAGATGGAACAACAACAAGATCACTTGATGATTAAATACAACAAGTTCAATTTGACAGGAAAATCAAAAGCCCAAGTTGATCATCTTGTTTGGTGTAATGACGATGTGCAATCGCACATTAGAGATGCCACATCGGCCAAGGATGCATGGGATAAGTTGAGCACGGTCTATGAGTTAAAGAATAAGAATGCCATCCTTAATCTACTATCACAACTGCATACTCTCAAGTTCAAACACAATGAGAAGGTTAAAGTTTTTTTGAGACAAGTTGCTACTTTGAGGGAATCTCTACTGGCATTGGAAAAAGAGATAAGTGATGAGAACCTCGTACCAATTGTGTAGTGAGAACTTCCTCCTTCCTACGAATCTTTGTGACAACTATCAATATGAGTGAACACAAAGTCACCTTTGAGAAGTTTTTCAATCTACTCCAACGAGAAGAGGCAATGAACAACAAAGATCATGAAGATGAGCAAGCACTATGTTCCAATCACAAAGGAAAGGGGAAATTTTAGTCAAATCATAAGAAGTACCAACAAAATCAAAGTCAACAAAGGGACCAAAGTCAAATAGACAACACCAAAAAGTGTCTCATTTGCAATAGAGGGGGACATGACATCAAAGATTGTTGGTACAAATTCTACACAAAGGGTTCATAAAGCAATTCAAAACCCAACAACCAACATGGTAACAACAATTCAAATCAAGGGAAGTCCAACAAAACCAACAATCAAGGGTAGAAAAATGGTAATTGGCAAAGAAAACCCAAATAACAAGGGTACATTTCAAAACATGAGGATGATTCAGATGAAGGACACCACATATATTCTGCTCAATTTGATGAAGAAACCAAGTCAACACAAGATATCTGGTATGTTAACTCGGTGCAACTCGCCACATGACTGGATGCAAGGATTGGTTCTACACACTACATGACTCACCTAACAAGAACCATGTGTCATTAGGTGATGACTCATCATATATTGTAAAGGGATTGGAAACATTTCACTACCTCTTGAAAACATAACTAAAAATCATAGATGTATTATACGTGCACTGGTTGACCAAGAATTTGCTATCGCTTAGTCAACTCCTTGATCACAACTTGAAGTTGTATTTTGACAAAATAATGGAGAAAAAGTGTGCTTGATAAGAGATAAGTCAAGAGGTTCCAAGATTGTAGAAAGAGCCTCCAATGTGGGATGCATGTTCCAACTTGATTTTGTACACAAGGATGATCAAGCTCTAGTGGCCAAAAACACACAATCTGCAGAACCATGGCATCGTAGATATGGTCACATCAGTTTTGGCTATATCTAAACACTTCAAAAGAGAAACATGGTGAAAGGATTGCCTACACTCAATTACAACACCGACAAGTGTCACAATAGCCTAGCTAGAAAGCAACACAGAGTACCATTCCCGAAGAACACATATAGAGCTAAGGGAAAGCTTGATTTGGTGCACATCGATCTTTGTGGGCCCATGCAACCAAGTCATTATTTATGTCAATACTTCATGCTTTGTGTTGATGACTACTCAAGAAAGATGTGGATATATTATCTAAGAAACAAGAGTCAAGCCTTTGAGACATTTCGAAGTTTAAAGCACTTGTTGAGAACGAAGTTGGTCGCAAGATCAAAACTCTCCGCTCAGATCAAGGGGGTGAATTCACAATCAATGAGTTCAAGACTTACCTGGAAGCTCATGGGATTCATCGACAAATGCTTCCTACTCACACACCATAGCAGAATGGTATAGTTGAGAGAAGGAATCGTACTATCATGGAAATGGTGTGATGTATGATTGATGACTCAGGTTTAACAAAGACATTTTGGGTAGAAGCTGCAAGAACTACAGTTTATTTGTTGAACAGAGTGCCCACAGTACCTCTTGAAGGAGTGACACCTCAAGAAGCATGGTCAAATTGAAAACCATCAATTACACACCTAAGAGTATTTGGGTGTAAAGCTAGCATGCAAATACCCAAGAAGAACAAGAACAAGTTCGATATGAAAGCTAAGAAACTGATATTCATTAGATACAAGAAGAAGCACTTGGGTATAGATTATGGGATCTAAAAAGAAAAGAAAGTATACATAAGTAGGGATGTTTATTTCTTTGAGAAGAAACAAGTAGATGCTCCACCGAATGACTCAAAAACATGCGAGAATACACCTCTTTTGAAGACAGAATTTGATGTTCCCACTAAAGATGAAAGTGATGAATTGGATGATGGTGAAAACTTGGATCCACCAGAAGCCAATGGAACAACCAAGAAATTACCTAAATGGTATACTCAATTAATAAGGGATGTAAATTTAGATGAAGCACCTAGCACATCATCCAATCTGGACCTAGAACTCACAAATCAAGCTCGTGAAGAGGTCAATTATGCCCTATTGAGTAGAGTTGTTGAAACTGTTGAGCCATCTATAGTTTAGGAAGCCCTACAATCAAAATCTTGGAAAGATGCCATGGATTCAAAGTATCAGTTAGTGATGAAGAACAACACATGGCAACTTATCAACCTTCCACCAGGGAAGAAACCCAGTAGATGCAGATGGATATTCAATACTAAGTACAAATCGATGGGACTATTGACAAGTATAAAGCAAGGCTTGTAGCAAATGGGTATGCACAATAAGAAGGCATTGATTATGAGGAGACATTTGCTCCCACAGCCAAGATCAAGACAATCAAGATGATATTTGCTCTGCTACACAATTTAGTTGGAAAGTCCACCAAATGGATGTGAAAAGTGCCTTTCTTAATGGAGATTTGAAAGAAGAAGTCTATATGACTCAGCCAAAGGGTTATGTAATACCAGGAAAAGAGATGATGGTATGCAAACTCATAAAATATCTATATGGCCTAAAACAAGCAACCCGGGCATGGTACATCAAAATTGATGAGCATCTTATCAATCATGGATTCGAAAGGAATCCTATGACCCCAATCTCTACCTAAAAAATAGGGGAGAGATTGTCATTTTGGTTGTTTATGTTGATGATCTAGTCATTACGGTGAAGTTCTGTGAAGATGGTCGATGCAACAAAAAAGGATTTTAATCGATCGTTCGACATGATAGATCTTGGGCTCATGCACTATTGTCTTGGGTTGGAAGTATGGAAAAAAGAGAATCATATCTTTGTGTCGCAGTTGAAATACACCAAGACAACACTCAAGAAATTTAAGATGTTGACTACACTCCTATAGCTACACCTATGGAAGTGAGACTTTAGTTATCTCGTTCGATCCATCACCATTGGTGAATGCAACTCTCTATCAATAGTTGATTGGGAGTCTCATTTACCTGACATATACTAGACCGGATATCAAATTTGTAGTTAGCTATTTATCACGCTTCATGTAAGAACCAAAAATATGTCATTGGAAAGCAATAAAGAGAATGCTTTGAGATATCTCGAAGGGTACAGCTTGACCTTGGTCTAGAGTACAAGAAGAATGAAAACTTCTTCTTGATAGGATATTCGATTCGATCATGCGGAAGCATGGATGATAGAAGTCAACATCGGGCTTTATCTTCTTTATGGGATCTGGACCGATATCATGGGGAAGCAAGAAACAGAACTTTATTTCTCACTCTTCAACAAAGCAGAGTAATGAGCTGCGGAGAAGTCAAGCCAGAAGTAATATGGCTACACCAAATCTTTGGAAGGAATTTGTCTACCACAATAGAAATCTACTCCAAAGTATATGTTGATAATGAAGGAGTCATGAAGCGTGTTCGCAATCTAGTAGTTGAGAGAACCAAGCATATTGAAGTACATGTTCATTTCATATGCGAGCATGTCTTGAAGTTCAACATACCGCTCCGAGTTCGTCCTATAGCTGAGCGAGAAGGTAAATTTTTCACTAAGTCACTTACACGTGACAAATTTATAATGTTCAGAGAGTTCCTCTCCACTTCATTAGAAACTATGAAAAATTAAGGGGGAATGTTAGCATAAATTAGCATAGGCATATTTATTGCATTGTCTTTTATTTAATAATGTGCAACATATGCACTCTAGTCTAGTGACTTGCATTCAATATTGTTATGTTGGATAACATTCAATATTGGTATTAGTAGTAATTACATGTGCATGTGAGATGGGTCTTATCATCTCGTAGTTGGTGCCTCGATAGGGTGTCATGTCTATCCATATGAGGCATCTAATATCTATAAATATTAAAGCTCTTGTATTGTTATGTAATATGATTTCATGATTAATAATATTTTGAGGCTTCCATCCCTCTTTGGTCATTGCAATCTAATTCTATTCTATCATTTGGTATTAGAGCTATACCATTGTTATCAAACACCTTCTATCCCTTTGAAATTAATTTTATGTACAAAGAATTATAATTCTACCCAATATAGTAGCCAACCATCATCCACTAAACCATGCAAACATGTATTCCTTTCTTAAATAATTTTGGACTCTCACTCATGCCCATCTGTTCTTTAATGCTATGACCAAGCCATTCTTAAGGGATGTGTTCTTGAATGTTACAATTGATCCATTCTTTATGGCTGTATTCTAAGGCTTTGGAATTTGTATTAAAATCCTGTCTATGTATTCTCATACATAAGGGAGATGGTTAAATGCATGTTAACTCAACTTACAAATCAAGTTTCCTTGTTGGAACCTTGTTGTTGAGTCGCTGAATACCGCTTAGTTAAGATAGTTTATCACATTGTAAAACATGATAAAAACATGCCTTAGAAGCTTTAACATTTTTCTATGCCAACTCTGAGGATTTAGTAAGTGGATATAGATTGAAGATTTAAAATATTACTATCATAAATCTATGTCGAGTCTTGATTCCACCTCAATGTTTTTGGAGCTTTCTATTTTCTTGAATTTGGAAAATAAGATATGTGTTGTGTTTATAACATATCAATTTCAAATTTTATTCTTCTAATTTTTGTAAAATATGCTAGAACCATATAATCATATTTAAAAAAATTCCCTACCATACTTAATGTTATCTCACACCTCTTATTATGTAGTTGAATTTTTACTTACATATTTCCCAAGCAAAAATATATGTTGAAGGGGAAAACATTTCATGGGTTACCAAGTATGATTGTATGCATCGTAATCTTATCGCTTGAAATTTTGATGAGGAATATGGAAACTATTTCATGTAATGAATTGCAATTGCTATTTTTCCAGCTTTTCCTTTTGTTTTGCTCTTGAAATTTTGAATTCGATGAATATGATTTTTTTTCCTTTTGTTTTCTTCAATTAGACATTTTTTCTTCCATAAATTACTTTGTTTTTTGATTCCATAAAATTAGATGTGGAAGTGTAAGGGTTTTCTAAAATTTTCTTATAGATACACTTTGCATTGATATTCTTGATGGCCTTCGTTCTTTCAATCCAGTATAGTTCCATTATTCTCGCTATATAATTATTTGGAGTTATTTCATCTCTATATTTTTAATAAAATTATGTCTTTGAAATAATACTCATGTGTGCCACAATATCACCACTCTAGCTTTCACCCCATTATTAAGATTTGCAAACCTCACTAATACTAATTTGTAAGATTTATAAACCTCACTTATGCTCAATGCACCCCATAATCAATATAGTACTACCAAACTTAAATGAAAAATTTAAGATTTTTTAGCCTTCGTATGGCTCAAGTGTACCCCTTTATCATTTTAGCACAACCTAGAATAGACTGCATTTCTAAGATTTGTATACCTCGATTACAAATGAATGTTCCCAAAATAAATACATGATAATTGTGGTCATGTATGAATGTACATCCAAATCATTAAAATACATACTTATGAATGTACATGAATGTGTCCTTGAATGTGCTCATACTTACACCTAAACGAATAAACCAATGTGGAGGTGAACACCAAATACATGACAACCAACATTGGGAGCAAGGCTAGATAGTGTTAGAATATGTAGCATAGCTTATATTTTAGGTGTGTTTGTTTTATATTATCCCTTTATTCTCTCCTAATTGTTGTATTCCATTATTCTCTCATCTTCGTTCATATCTTCCTCCTCTAGTTTAGGGGAATCTTGTTTACTATTTCTCTTATAAATGTGTACGTGCTTCTCCATAATAAATAAGATGTGTTGAGATTTATTCACTCCACATCCTTCTCACGATCTATTTGCTTCCTACATTTTGGTATCAGAGCACATCGATCTCGACCTATGTGTGTTTGAAGGGAGCAAATAAATTTTCCTCGACGTTGAAGGATCTGCATGAGGAAGGAAGAAGGATAATATCAGTGACCTGGTATATATTCTTCTTCTATTTATTTTCCATCACGTGTTGTTCTCAAAGACTGCATGGAAGATTGGATTTCTCTGAGAGACTCTGCGTGAAACAAGAGACAAATTAGCTATGTGGAGGTAGATTCTCTTCTCTCATGCGTGGAGATCTTTAGCCTTGTGGAGCAGTGTGAAAAAAAGCATGTGAATGGAAATCAAAAGCATGCTAATAAGAAATTACCCGTGAAAAGAAAAAAATTCTTCTATTGCGTGGTGATTGGACCCTTCATCTGCGTGGAGGAGAGACAGGGAGTCTTCTTCAAAACGGTGCGCATGGACATCAGTGGAAACTTGCATGGACTCTGCTTCATGAAAAATACAAGAGATCTGCATGATGTGTGGTGGAAGTGTGATAATCTGCATGGAAAGGAAACTTTCATTTTATTATTTGCATGAAAAGGAGATTTCTTCAACTACTAATTTCCTATTTGAAAAATATATACATGTGTGAATGTTTTTTTGACCATGTGGGTGGAAATTTTAGTTGTTTGCATGGGAGAATCCACTAGGGAGCTGCGTGGCTATTTGGCATTGTGTAGAAGAAGTGGTAGAATCTACATGGAATAGAATCCTCTATTACATGGAGTGATACCTGCGTGGAGATTGACTCCATGTGTAGCCAGAAAAGCTCCTGCATTTTCAATGTAGAAGGTTAGTTTAGAGCAAGGAAAATTTCAATGCAAATAATAATTTAAAAAATAGAGGTTGCGTGGAAGCTGGTTGGAGTTTATTCTTGCTAGGATCTTGTGCGTGGAGTTACTACAAAAACAATTCGCCAAATTTCAAGTGTAGATAACTCGATTGAGAGCGTGAATAACACGGTCACCACTGCAAAAAGCTTGAACATTCACTCACCAGCGAGAACACCGTGAAGAAGCTCTTGAGAGCTCCGGGTTCTACTTTGCATTACTCAACAGATTTAGAACACAGCATGTCTCACCCACATTGAGAAATTTAGCCTTCGATGAAGCTAGTTTGACAAGGACTTCTTGAATATTTCCTTTTCGACATCAAGTTGTCAAGTAAAGTGAATTTGAGGAAGAGTTAGAAGTTTGGTATGAATCGCAAATGTGAAGACGAAGAAGAATGCCCCACCAAGTGTCTTCATCTCTCAGCATGCGAGTATTGAGAGCATCTACGAGCTCGTACTTCACATCAGTGAGTTAAAAAAATTAATATCTCTTGAAATAAATAAATAAATAAAAAGTTATTTATTTATTATATATATATATATATATAAAAGAGAGGGATGTCTTCTCTAAAGTTGCTTATTTGTGATGCACATTTTCTTAAAGGGCCTAATTTTGTGGCTCGAGAAAATGAAGATGCGGATGAATCCTTGAGTTTGAAGGATTATGAGGCATCGTGACCAGATTTTTGCCTATTCCCACTTTGCTCCTGACTGAATTAATAAAGTATGAGATGGCTAGTACCAAATCCTTGATGTTGATAATGCTCAGTATCAGTGATGATGTGCAAACACATGTTTGAAATGTGGAGAAACCAAAGGAGGCCTAGGACAAGCTAGCAACAATTTATCAAGCCAAAAATCAGACTAAGATCCTCCATCTTTAGTCAAAGCTACACACCCTCTCTATGGGTTCAGATGAGAAAGTTGAGGAGTTCTTACGTCATGTGGCTAGATGCGATCGGAGTTATTAGCACTCGGTGAAATGGTGGATGAAAACTTCTCATGCCGATCACCTTGAGAGCACTCCCTTCTCAATTCCAAGTGTTTATTACGAAACTGAATGTATGTAAACAAACAGTGGAATTCGAAGAACTCGTGAATTTTTTGTAGTAGGAAGAGGTGATCAATTCATCCCAAGAAGAGGCTCAGGATAAAGCCCTATTCTCAAAGCCATACCATGGCCAGAAGAATCGAAGGGTCTCCTAGAGAAGACAAATCAAGCACAACAAAAAAAACAGCAGAAAGATCAAAATTCAAAGAGGTGGTGTCACATTTGCAGAACCAACACTCATGACATTGATCATTGCTTTAGTACAATAGGTTGAAACAAGGGTTTTCAAGTCAAACAAACACATCAGGGTGTGAACATTTTCAAAATTCCAAATGATGTCCCACCTTGGAGAAAGTAGAAGGGACATTTCATAGCCCAAGAAGATGATGACTCGATGAGGAGAGACATCGAAGGAGCCCATTGTGGTAAGAATCTTGTACTAGTCTCTCGGTCTTCACAACCCCGAAGAGAGTCGGGTGATAGAATTCGGTGCAAGTAAGCACATGTCATGTGACAAGACAATGTTTGATTCACTACAAATGAAACAACCCACTTTGGTGATCGGGTTTGGATAGCCGATGATAAAGAGTACATTGCGGAAGGAATAGGAATAGTCACCATTCCTCTGGGACCATGAAAATGTACACTTACAAAGGTACTATATGTTCCTGGCTTGACTAACAACCTCCTATCAGTAACTCAGCTATTGAATCATCACCTAAAGGTAGAATTTCTTGTCCAAAATGGCATCAAATCATGTTTGATCTCACAACAAGGTAAGATAATTTCTAGAGCATTTGTAAAAGATAAGTTATTTTCTTTAGATACTATTTCATCTTCTACAATAGCTTTATCTGCTTCTACAATAGAATCAATCACCCTCTAGCATTTTAGATATGGACACTTGTCAGTTAGTTCATTACATCAGATGAGTTCAAAAGCAATGGTCCATGGACTACCAAAATTGTCTAGTTCCTTGCCTATTTTCCCTGGTTGTCTTGTAGGAAAACAACACAGGGATTCGTTTCAACAAGCACCTTCCATGCCAAGAAGCATCTGGAGGTAGTTCATACTGATCTAAACGGCCCTCTGCCTACTTCATTTTCAAGATACAAGTACTTTCAACTATTCGTGGATGACCACTCCCGCAAGATGTGGGTGTTTTTCTTGAAGAAGAAAAGTGAGGCTCTTCAACATTTCCAGAACTTCTATCATCATGTTGTGAAAGAGACCGGATAACCTCTTCTTCTAATTCACTCAGATTGAGGGGGAATTCACATCAAATAATTTCTTGGCATTCCTAAACCAACAAGGTGTTAAGTAGCACCTGATTGCTCCCTACACGCCCTAGCAGAATGGCATTGTTGAGCGTTGCAATCACACAGTGATGGAGATGGCTTGTTGCATGCTAACAACTGTAAAGCTAGAAGAACACTATTGGGATGAAGCAATACAGATAGTGTATATCTTCTCAATAGGGCACCAATAAAGATTCTACAAAATAAAATTCCAGAAGAGGTATGGAGTGGTAGAAATCCATCAATTTCTCATTTGTGAGTATTTGGTTACACAACATACATGCATGTCCTAGCTTAGAAGAGAAAGAAGGTAGAGCCAAAGACACTCCCATGTATCCTTCTTGGCTACAACACTACCTCGAAGGCATATCATCTCATGGATCCTGAGACAAAGAAAATATATGAGAGTTGGGATGTGGTTTGTGACAAGTCATCCTTTGACTCAATAGTATCAACAAAAGATCCACTTCCTACCACCTCTCACCGACTAGTCTCCGAATCAGATGATGAGCCAGAGGAGACTACTCGAGAAAAGAAATGCTGCTAGAGAGCTATTTGTTGACCTTAGAGAACTAGAGAATGTGACTCCACATCAATCCACATGGAAACATCACAGTTCTTCTCAAAAGTAGCCAAGTTCTTGTCCAAAGTGGGTATAAAGCACCATTAAGGACTCACATTTGCAACAACTCCCAGATACATCATCCGAGTCAAAACAAGGAGTCAAACAAGAAATGAGGTAAAATTTACACTCATGAGTTCACTGATTAATAGCTCTCGAGCCAGAAAATGTTTGTGAAGCACTCAGTCAACCTCAATGGAAGGAAGCCATGGATACAGAATATGACTCACTTATGAAAAATTAGACATGGGAACTTATCGATCTACCTACAAGAAAGAAACCCATAGGCTACAAATGGGTTTTCAAGACAAAATATAAGGTAAATGGATCCATCGAAAAACATAAAGCATGTCTTGTAGCAAAAGGATATGCTCAGAAAGAGGGCATCGACTATGAAGAAACCTTTGCACCCACTACGAAGATCAAGACCATCAGAGTTGTTTGCGCACTGGTAGCACAAAAAGGATGGAGACTTCAATAGATGGATGTCAAGAGTGCTTTCCTAAATGGTGATCTAAAAGAAGAAGTGTACATGACCCAACCTAAAGGATTTTTTGATGAAAAGCATCCTAAGAAGGTATGTCATCTCATCAAATCACTTTGTATGGACTGAAACAAGCTCCAAGGGCATGGTATATCAAGATCGACAATCACCTTTTGTAGCATGGGTTCACTCATAGCCCCTCAGATTCAAATTTGTATATGAATAAGGTAGGCAAAGAAATTTCATTCTTGTTGTGTATGTAGATGATCTTGTGATCACTGCCAGTTAAGAAGATCAAGTTGATATTGTGAAGAATGATATTGAAAGAACCTTCGACATGACAGATTTGGGGCTACTACATTACTTTCTTAGGTTGGAAATATGGAAAAAAGAGCATCACATTTTTGTCTCCCAGATAAAGTATGCTAAGACACTCTTGGAAAAATACAAAATTTCTGATTGTAAACCTATATCCACTCCCATGGAAAAAGGCTTGCAACTTTCAAGATTATAGGAATCACCTCAAGTAGATGCTACACTCTACAAGACAACTTATTGGAGGGCTCATCTACTTGACATATACCAGACCAGATCTATGCTTTGCCATTAGCTATCTTTCTAGGTTCATGCAGGAGCCAAAGTAATGTCACTGGATAGTAGTAAAAGCATGTATTGAGATATGTCCGAGGAACATTTGATTATGGTCTAGAATATAAGAATAATGATCCATTCTTCTTATAGGGATACGTCAACTCGGACCACGCCGTATTTGTTGATGACAGGAAGTCAACTACAGGATACATATTTCATCTTGGATCTGGACCCATCTCATGGATAAGCAAGAAGTAGAATGTTGTTTCTATCTCATCCATAGAGGTAGAATATCATGTCGCACGAGGAGCTGTGTGTGAAGTGATATGGCTATGTCACATTTTGGATGATGTGGGAATTCTTAAAAATAGTCACCTATTCTCTATTGCGATAATCAAAGTGTGTTGAAGCTTGTGCAAAATCCAGTATTTCATGAACAAACAAAACATATTGAAATTGACTATCATTTCATTTGAGAGCACATCTTGAACCATCATATTCAGCTCCAGTACTATCCTACAGAAGCACAAGTAGCTGATATTCTCACCAAGGCACTTGGAAAAGTCAAATTTGATCTCTTCAGAGGTCACATTTGCAAGAATAATGTAATAAGGGGGAATGTTAGCATGCATAGCATAGCTTATATTTTAGGTGTGTTTGTTTTATATTATCCATTTATTCTCTCATAACTATTGTATTCCATTATTCTCTCATCTTCGTTCATATCTTCCTCCTCCACTTTAGGGGAATGTTGTTTACTATTTCTCCTATAAATTGTACATGCTTCTCCATAATAAACAAGATCTATTGAGAGTTATTCACTCGACATCCTTCTCACTATCTATTTGCTTCCTACATATAGACAGTAGAAAATGATGTCGAAGTACATGGATTAATGTCAACCATTGATCAAGAGGTCCATAGATTGTTGAGTCGACACACTCAAAATTATCGTGTCAACAACATACAAATTCTTATTATATCATTATCGATAAAGGTTGAAGTGGAAACTGATAATATTGATATGGTATTTATAGAGTCTCATCATGGAAAATAGGTAGTCAACAAAAACCATCAAATTTTTTGCATTTTTTTCTTTTCCACCTCCAAAGATGTAGGTTACAACTAGTGTGGATACCAATTTCAATTCATTGATTCTTTTCCCCTTTCACATGATTCATCTTGGTTCGTTGGTTTCCTTATGAAGAGTTCACATTTTTACACTAATTCCAAGAATAAATTTTTTCCTTCCAATTCAATACTTTGCACTTCCTCCACTCTTCTTTCCTCTTCTTGATCCCTTTTGGAGTTCACATTTCACAACTTGTGTGAGATAGCTAGTACTAGATATATCAACCACAAACACTTTTAAAATAAAGAGATGAAAACAATTATTTGTCTAAAGTAACTTTATTGTTAATTTATTTTTGATTAAAATATCATAACTGATCACATTATACTACATTTATTCTTCTCAATTCTAAGAGATTGAGGGTATCATTTACAACAAAAAAATAAAAATATATGCTTAATAAAAATGTTAAATCTTAGAGTTCCAAAATTATGGGTAAAGTAGAAATTTATCCCTATTTGAAAGCTTTCTTTATTGTTGTCTTTGACTCTGTTAAAGATAGAGATGCTATCAATAAAACCTATTGGGTATGGGGTGATCATGGTCTAATGACAAAACCATGGTACCCAAATTTTGACCCTTTGAGAGATTCTTTCGATTGGATGCTTTTTGGGTTAGGTTTCTAGGTCTTCCTTTACAACTCTGGTCTGAATTATTTCTTGAAACTATTTGTGATGTATTGGGAGATTATGTTTCCACATATGAGGTGTCCACTCAATTGGTGCATCCTTCTTATGCTCTTATTTTGGTGGACATGGATGTTCCTCTTGATCTACCAGATAAAATTGAGCTGCAAATAGGAGAAATGGTTTGGATTCAAAGATTGGATTATGAAATATTGTCCTTTTATTGCCATAGATGTTTCCAAATAGGAAATTTGATTGATGAGTGTGGGAAACCTAAATGAAAGAATAGAGAAAACTCCTCATGGTGGAAGGATTCTCTTCCTTCTCACCGTATCATTGATGCCCCTTTAGATTGTGAGGAAGATTCATTTTATGAGAAGAGCATTTTGAGGGTTGAGTGTACTCATGTAGTTGAGAAATATTCTCAGGAGCCTCAGTTTGGATCTTCAAAGGAAATTCAGCAGGTTTTAGAACAGGTGGTTATGGAGAGGGTTTCTTCCCCTCCCAAATTGATATATCAACCTATTTCTTTGATTGATGTTATCATCCCATATGAAGCAAATGTAGAAGATTTAAATAAGGGTGAATGGACATTGGTCTAGAATAAAAAACGTGGTTATTCGGAGCAATTTTTAGTTCCAACACATATGAGTTTAAGATCTCTATCTTGAGCTTAGGGCTGATTTTATGTTCTTTTAATTTAGTTTGATGTTTAAGCCAACTTTGTTTGGCTCTTTGCTAGCTTTTTTAATCCTTGTGAACTTCATTGTAAAATAATTTTTGTGAATGGCCCTCATAGCCTTTCCAAATTTTATCAATAAAAAATTGTTGAATTAATAATAAAAAAATCATTTGTAATGTAATGCCCAACTAAAAACAACCGCTAGAGACCCAAGAACAACCTAGATTTAGTTAGGAAAAGTTGAGGAATATTTTTTTTTCGAGTGTTCCCAACAAAATTCCAAAGTCCATTACAACAGTTATTGAATCATCCTACTTAACACTAAGAGAGTGAAATTAATCCCGAGCATAGATAGGTTATCTTCTTACGAGGCGCACGGAAGAGATATCCCTGCACGAAGAGAGGTGTGGAAATAAACTCGTTTTCTCCCAGTGTGCAAGGCGGGTGCATAAGAGACTCCTTTTTCTCCCAGGCACGCAAGAGGGGCGGAAGAGATTCTTTCTCTCCCAGGCATGCAAGATGGCCACACATGAGTCTCTGACACGTAAGATGGGCACAAAGAGGCTTTTCCTCTTCTGCAAACTTCAGAAGGCCATAACTTTTGATAGGGAACTTGAGTTTTGGAAAACGAGGACTTTTCAGAAAGCTCTTGACATCCTCTTCGGAAAAAAGACTTAATAATTTAATTTGGATAAATTTTTAAGGGTAAATTTTGAGAAAATGCTCTCACTACTACAGGGGGTCATTTGAGACATTAATAGACACTAAATTTGACTAAATTGTCTCAAATAGAGACAATAAAAAAGTTGCATATCATCTCTATTATTGTCTCAAAGCGGGTGTCTCTAATATTGTCTCTAATTATTATGCAGTCAAGAGACAATAATGATTAATACATATTTTGTCTCTTGAGAGACAATATCATTTTGTCTCTCTTAGAGACAATACTAAAATACTAACATTTTGTCTCTCCGGAGACAATACTATTTTCAATTTTTATTGTCTCTCTAGAGATGATAGGAATTTAAAGAATGAAAAATATGAATTTTAAAACTACATAATAACCAAATATCAATGAAGTTACATATCATCTATGATGTCGAAGTGGTCTGGTAATTAATATTATAAATTAACAACAATTTGATTTAAATATTGTGCCCAATAAATGGGTCCACAAATATTTTATTAATATCAAATAAGATAAGATACAAAAGGGTGTCTCGAATTCGTTAACCCTTGAAATACACGATAAAATACAAAAGGGTGTCTCGAATTCCATTAACCCTTGATATACAATATTAACACCTTCTCTCCACCACGAACTTCAAGTGATCCATATGATTCCCTAGTGCTACTTTGAAGTTATTTTTCTTAACTTCAATTTTGAGCAACTTCCTTTTTGAGCAATTGTCTCTCCATCGGCAGCAATCATCTTCATGTTCTTCACTTTGATTGTCTCAACTTTGATGCAATTCTCTACTTATCATTAGCAACGAAGGTGCATTGGATTCTAAGAAATTATGATCACATATTTTACTCCAATTCTGCCAAAAGTATTCACAAATTGCATTTAAATTAGGACAATAATTAGTTTTTACTAAATCGACTTGATCTTTACATTTTGTTCTAAAAAATTAGTTATCACTAACTCATTACTATCAATCCATTTTCATAACTTATACCAAGGACTAACCTCAGACATTATAATCCCTGGAATTCCACACATGCCTAGTGAAAATGTTTCGATATAAGCCTGTACAGAAAAACAAAAAAGAAGCCATTATTCATCTATTTTTTCTTTAGTGGATATTCTACACTACATGCATGAAAATTGAGTAAAAACATACAAGCATTATATACAAACAATGCCCAGTGAAACCATTGAGGCACAACACTCACCAATAGACCAATTAAAGCTACCTTGCTTCAAAGCAATTTCAAAGCAGATTGATCAACGGGATGTGGCTAGCTATAGATGAGGCAAAGCAACATGATAGGTTTATGATTTTGATCTCTGGCTAGCTATAGATGACTGTTATAATGGATATAATTTCTCTGTTGTGCAACGATATGATTTCTTACAAAAAGGCTTGTAAGTTTATGTTTTTGATCTCAAGGTAGCTAAAGGGACTATCATAATGGGTGTAACTGCACTGCCATACAAGAAGTTGATTTCCTACAAAAGGTTAACAATCTCATTCTTATGTATAGGATTTATCACAGGATGTGGTAGTACGGATAGTGCCATCAATATTTTTAGCAAGTTATGTTTTTTATCTCTAGGCAACCATAGATGACAGTTATAATGGGTGTAACAATGACTTGATTTCCTACAGAATGTCTAGAATCTTATTTTTCAAGTGTGTGTTGGGTTTATTACAATGGGTGTGGCAATGATTTGATTTCCTGCAAAGAATACAACGTTTGTGATTTTTTTATTCTGTAATCAGCTACACTATGACACAAGGATATGATCTCCTCCAAATGGTTTAGAATGTCATTCTTATATTTCTCATATGGGTTGCTGTTAAGATGATGAAAGAAATATTGTATTCATGCATTAGGGATTCCTTACTAGAATGATGTACTGGTTCAGATTAGGCTTTTCATATATTACCAGTGCAGGTCAGGTATCTCCGTACATGACTCCCAACATGATTATGGTGATACATAACTTATTGGACTGATTTGACAGAAACATTGTGATACCCAGTAAACTATGGACCCTAACATTAAGTTTGTCATACACAGTTATTTTTATAAAATGGGCCCTAACGTTTGTTTTTTCATGTATAATTTTGTTGCAAAATGACATCAGAAGAGCTTGAGTAATCAGTCAGAAGTCATGAAATCTGAAGCAATTATGAATGCGAACAACAATGATCAGAAACACCCAAAGCTGGAAGATTTCTTGGGAGGAGCATTTGTAGGTGTTCAGTTTTCAGATGATGCAGAAACTCATCACATTCATACATCAGAACTGGATCAAATTTATGGCAAGGCACCTACACCTGCATTCAGCAGAGATTCAGATCACAGCTCAGCAATGAATACCAGCATTGTGGGAGATCATATGCACGTCAATGGATTCTCAGACTTAACCAGTGATTCATCTAAGCACTCCCAGTATCAGTCTGACCAAGCTCATGCTTCGACTGCAATGCAGGACATATACAACAATAATGGGGATCAGGCCTACAACATGTTTTTAGACTGCAACCTCCAGCTTTCTCAGAGCTCAGTAAACAACAATAATAATATGCATGAGCTCTCAGATTTCAGGACATGGCTGAGAATCCAATCATCTGAAGAACACAAGATGACCAATAATAACAACAACTTTCCTAGCAGTACTGTTCCAACTGCTACAGAACCCATTGCAAATAAAGAATATTTTGTTTTGGCTATACCATGTCTATAAATATAAGAATCACCCTGCAAATGCAACCCTCCTCAACAGGGGCCATGATATTATGGTTAATACTTACACTAAGTAACCCTCTTTCTTTTTAATCAGGATTTTTGTGATTGTTGCTATATTTTGGTGATGATCAGATAAAGTGGAGCATAGGCAGTGGCAGTATTGAAATAGAGGGAAAAAGATATAGCCACCGACACACCCCAGCTGAGCACACTATCGATGGCACAAGGTAATATAATTATTCTTATAAAAATTAAAGCTGTGCCAAGAAAACAAAATCTAATTAATAAGTATATCGGTGCAGGTATCCTCTGGAAATGCATCTGGTGCACGAATCAGAAGACAACAAGATTGTGGTAGTTTCAATCCTATACACCTATGGAAGGCCTGATCCGTTTCTTGCAGAGGTACCCATTTTCTAAGAATCTGGAAGATCTTACATTTTACAAAATACATCAGAAACCCCTTACCATCTGAAATAGGAATGCTAAGCAAAGATCTAATATCAGAAAGATCTAAAAAATGGCAGTTAAGAAAGATTCCCTAGTAGCTGCCACAAAATATACCCTCGAATCCTGTAAGGGACAAGTCGAAAACCAAACCATCACCATTTCTGTGCACAAATCTCAGAAATACTCAATAAAATAGTACCAGGTAAAAAATAAAATAGGGGAAAATGGTGGATACCTGCTCGTCCTCCTCCTCTGCTGAAATCCACACCATCTGCATGCAGCACGAATAAATTTCCCTCCCACCCAAGCTTGTTTTCCATTTTCCACACATTCAGGATTTTTCCCTCAGTTTGCCTCGCTTGCAAGCCGCCTAAAATTATAAAGAGTTTTTTTAATTAAAAAAATACATTAAGGGTATTAGAGACAAAAGTAGGAGGGGTGTATTAATTAGAGACAAAAATATATTTTTGTCTCTAATTAATGTCTCAAATGACCCCCCCTTGTAGTAGTGTCTACAGAGCTTTTAAAATGAAAACTGGTAACATTTGACTTATAAAATTTTGTTCAATTCGACCTCCTTCCTTTCTCAACATGCCAAAAAGACATGGAGGGTTGCTCTTAGAGGAATTTAGGATGGATTGCAAGGTATAATTTTTTTATTGAAGATCAATTCAAAATTGCAACCTTTGATAGAAAAACAATTGCGAGTTTTTCCTTTGTTCGATTTGAAAGGTTCTTAAAATTTTCTTAAGTGTTTTAGTTTTTTTGGGGTCATTTTAATCATATTAAGTTCAATTTAATGTTTCATTTTATTGTTCATTGTTACATATTTCTTTCTATACATTTTGAATAAAATATTTTCCATTTTGAAAAACATCTAACAATGATCCAATTCAAATAGATTTGTTTACATTTACCAACTTCAATAATAAATTCATTCCAAAACACTCAAACCTATTAAGTTGATTCAAACAAGGTATTCAAATGCCAATTTACAACTTCAGATCTTTCCAAACATTCATTTCGCATAACAGAGCATTATGACATTTCATCATTATTCACTTTTCATATTTTCAATAGAGATTTCAAAATACATTTCAGACAAAAGACTTCCAAAAAACACCAAATTATTTGAAAAAGGTAAACAACTTCCATTGATTCAAAAATGATTTCTTTACATCTTTCTTCTTTCATTCCTCAATTTCAATATACAAAATACAATTTTTTCACATTCATGCAAAGACAGAAAATAGAGTGTAACTCTTTCACATTCAAAAGGGAATTTCGTTTCCAAACATAGTAACTTTTTAACATGAAATATATTACATTGTCATCCACTTGAAGTGGGAAATGGTTCACAAAAATAAGTCTCTCAAAGGACTGTTAAAACTGTCATTTCCTTTGCTCTAGAACAACGACATGCAAATCCATCATTCTCCAATTTTGATCACAACAAAGGTAGGGGAAAGGAAACGCTCTCCACCCAACCAAGACATCCAATGAAAGGATAAGTCATCCTTTTCATTGGCCCCCAAGACCCAACCACATTATAATAAGAAATGTGACTCAACTCATAACAACAACATGCTTCCACATCACAAAGGAAATCTTTCAATAGGCACATTTCATATTAAAAACAATTAAAAATAAAACAACAGTTTTACAACCACATGAAAGACAAAAATAAAACTCAGGCTTCTTTATGCAAGCCAAAGGAGCAAGAAACTATGGGGGATGCTACTTATGCCTCCCAAAGGGGAAATGGGTATCACCACCTGATTACAAACCACAAAAATATAGTATATCAAAACCCTGACATGCCCTTATGCCTCCCCTAAAGTACCCCTTATTCCTCACATTTCCTTATGCCTCCCCAACCTCTTATGGCACCCCATAACGAGTAAATAAATGCAATCTATTTCTTTTTAAGGTGGAACCCAAATCCCAACTCCCTCCACACTTATACCTCCCCAAAAGAACTTATTCCTCCCACAAGAATACCCCACAGTCTTCTCCTACACCGTTCCTAGGCCATCTACCCGAGCACCAACAAATAAAACAAAACATTCGGACATTCAACCATACACATAAGCATAAAAATGAAAGAAGAGCATTTCAAGAGCCAAGCTCCTACCTCTCCATAATGAAATTTTTTCCAAGGTTGTAAAACAAAATGATTTCCAATGCAAAATAGTCCAAGAGATCAATAGTCTACAAGCATGCAACCATCTCCAATCTTCTCCAAAATTAAGAGCTCTCAAAACTCCCAAAATAAGTCTCCCAAAAATAATGTAGGGAATTTTAATAAATAGAAGAGGGAAGAGAAGAGGATGAGTTGGATCCATGTGTGATTCCACATCACACATCGTCAACCCAACAGAAAAATTCAACTTCATTCTATAATGCATAATCAATAGGTGGGTGAATAATATGACAGTTTTATTTACACACTCAAATCAAGCCCACACCCCATAAGGACTGAAATTAAAACATGTAAGAAAAGTGCAATAAAAACATTCAACATGACTTACAAAAATGCATAAAGAAGGTCTAATTTTAACTCTCCAACCATAGGTAAGGTTGGTAAATAAATTTAAGAGGCATGGGACAAGTTTAACTTGTCCCACAAGCCTCCAGGAAAAATTTGAATTTCAAAGAAGATGAAGTGTTTCATACTCCAAAATCAACTTACATATCTCTTACACATCACTTACACATTTCTTACAACACTTTAATTCAAGGCCAACAACTCTATTAATTACTTTCTTATGACATATTTTAATTAATTAACTTAACAACATGATTACTCACAATATTACACACCATTTAATAAATAATGAAAGGGTCAATGCACCACAAAATAAACACATGAAAACATTAACAAAGGGACCAAATAAAAAAAAAGTCCCTTGGTCACATTTAAAGGTGATCCCCCCATGGTAATCCCTAACATAAACAAACACACAGAAACAAATATACAATTGCCATGGTGACCTTGTTGAATTCATCTAGAATTCCAATGTGGTAAGTCTCCAATCCTCGATGTTTGTTATGATATTTTAAACTGGAAAAATACAAATACCTCCTTCGGCCTTGTGGCCATATCAAAACATCCAAATGAATATAAATATAATTTCAAGATCATCAATATATATGTGAATCACAACAATCATCAAGACAATCAATAATATCACTTACAATCTCCTCAACAACTATATCATCATCAATTTTAATTCAATTCTCATTTTCTAGGTCTACTCAAAATATCCAAATATCACAAGTCCAAACAACATCTATAACATAACCATGTCAAACAATATATCAACATCAATATCTAAAATGTCTCTAATAATCATCACACATCATATAAGAATCAAAGTCAACAATAATCCATGATCAAACATCTAACATCATACTAAATCAAAACTATAATAATGTCCACGATATAGTCAACATTGTCATGATCAATATCAAAAGTTGTTAAAGGGAAGTGGGCACTACATCTAAAGGCAACCCAATTTCAACATTATCACCCATTTCAAGAGACCCATTTTTTTAGAAGCTTTACATGTTAATAAAAAACCATCTTCTACATATATATTTATGTCTTAGAATACCATGAGATTAGATTTTGTCACTTTGCCTTTTTACAAATAATTCATGTACCACATGTACAAATTGACATTTTCATATATTTTAACTATACAATCTAATAAATGAAAACCATATTTTAATAGATTTTTATACCATATTTTTAATCTATTTATGTATTTTAGAAAAATAGTTAAGTTTGAACTTTTATGCTTAGAGCATTTGTTTTACTTTCTACCTCTATTTTATCTATTTTTGTAATATAGATCACACACTCTCTTTTGAAGTCCAATTTAACAAGTTAACTATCTACATCAACCATTTGTATAGGCTATAATGAAGATTATCTACTATATCTAACATGGAGATTCTTAAATTTCCTTTCAAAATGGAATATGTATATATCTATCATCTTGAAAGATGGGGCATTAAATGGGTTTCTTATAGAGATATTATAAATGGCGATCTCTCGTCTAAAATTTATCCTAACCCTAATCGCGGCGATGGCGAAGTAGGCATCCTGCTTTGGATGACGGGGATATTTTTGTGGCCTCGGTGGTTCGGGTTCTAATGACACGTATGTCCATGGTATTCTTTCATCATTTATTGTGATGCTTCTTGTGATGGAAGAGCTTCCTCTAAATGACGCAACCTAGCAATTTCCTTGGTTATAGTCATGTTCGCCTGTCTAAGAGGCCAAGACGATGGTAAATATGGATAAATATTTGATGGACACACCTGTGGGAGCTACAAGAGAAATTGTTTTCCTCTCACCTCTGCCTCTTTCCAAGGACGTGGTTAGTGCTAAAGTTATAGGAAATAAGGAGTTTGGTTAAAGGGACCTTGTCTCAATAAATGGCCAATCCAATGGTGGATTTGTTGCGAAAAAGCATAGTTTTTTTGTTGATGCTAGCTCCTTTTCCCATAACCCTTTTAAGCCCATGGCATGTGGGAAGACATCACCCTCTATGTGTTTTGGTGTAGAGATTCTCAAATCTGAATCCTATTTTCAACAAAATAGGCTTATATGTAGATTTACCCATTTTTTCCTATGTCCTCCAACATTTCATGATTGGATTTTGACTCATTAGAGGCCTCTCATGAAGTTAAACTCGATAGATACCCTACATATAGAGGTTTTGTTATTGTTGTTTATGCTAATTCCTTTGATAAAGATCATATTTTTGGAAAAGTTAGGGATATTCACACCTACTTTGAGCTTATGAAGCCATGGTTCCCGTTCTTTAATCCTATGACTGAAAATTTACATTTCGACTTGTTTAGGTTCGGTTGCCTTATTTTCCTGTTAAGTTATGGGGTGATAATAGCTTAATTTCAACTAGGAATAATATGGGAAATGATGGGCTATTGACCCAAAGACAACATTCTATGACTATACCACATATGCTCGTACATAGGTTGAAATGAAAATTTCTCTTGATTTTCCAGGCGTCTATTGAACTTAAAGTGGAGGATAGGTTTTGGATGCATAACTTAGACTATGAAGGGTTCCCCTTTGGATGTATGACCTATTTTTCTCTTGGTCACCTAGCTTCTACTTTTTAGATAGGGAAATAACTTGTTAATAAAAGAACCTCTTTGTGGATGAATTCAAGCACCTTGTCACTTGGTTGTTAAAGGTCATTTGGATAGTGATTTGGAAGAAGATTTAGAAAGTGAGGATGATGCGTTTTTGAATAATGAGGAGGCCACTCCTTCATATGTGGAAAATGTTCCACTCTATTTGAGGGCGGAAACCGATTCCCTTCCTCTAGGTTTTAACGAAGTTTCATACTATTTTAGAAAAGAAGAATATTGAAATCATCATTTCAGTTCTAATACTAAAAATGTAAATCCGAACAAAGGTGATGGCTGAATGACAAAGTGCAAAAATAAGAGAGATAAAATTGTTAATGAAGCCATTAGGATGCATTTAAGATCCCATGGGAAGAAGTCTCAATTATAACTATTAAGTTTATTTTTTGTTTGGTTGTTTCTCTATTGACCCTCGGTGTGCAATTGGAAGAGGATGGTCCTTCTTGTTCTTTACGGATATCTCTTTGTCTCCATTTGATTTCTTTGTAGAAGGGTAGAGTTCCCTCAACCCATTTTTACCATGAATAAAGAAAATTAAAAAATTCACATAAACTATATGGATAGATTAGAGGAACGCATTTTTATGGTTATAAATAGGAAGATCGGAAATATATATATATATATATATATATATATATATATATATATATATATATATATATCATACATTTAGTCAAAATTCTTGTATAATTATGTCATGAACATTGATGATTTTTTCAATTGAAAATTTTATAGATTTTTTTTTGAAAGAATATTTATGTTGCAATGGTTTTGATAGGAAATAGAATACAATAATATATGATACGTTACAAATTCACTGCATTTATAGGAAATGTAAGGGGCATATTTAAAATTTAAATGATATGTTATTAATATTTCTAATTGCATATGCATATTTCCATTTTACACATGTCAAAAAAATCAAGTATTTATGATCCTAAATAAATAAGTAGAGGTTTGGTAAGCTAGAGGAGGAAAATTATTTTTAGTGGCATTCGATACCCGTAGCATCCATATTTGTGAGATCTTGATGTTTAATCCTTATTTGAGTGTTAGATGTATTACACTAGAGTTTCCTAGATAATTTTGTTATTTTTCTCTATCTTTAATTTTTGTAATCACTACATCATAACCTCCTAGTTTACTTGATTGTTACTCTTCTAAATTTCATCATTTGTTTTGTTAAATCCCACAAAATATTTCCATTTCTAGGTGGGTCTATTTATGTTAGGAAATATAATGTTTACATTATAGTGGGATATTTACCAAAAGGTAAATAATAATTAGTTAGTTATATTATTGTTATATAAACAATAATATATTAGTTGGAGTTGTTTTAACAACTCATATGATTTGAGTTGTGTATTGTTACGTGAGTAACAATCACAACTAAATAGGATTATTGTTAGAGCAACTTCCTAATTTTTAGGAGTTGCATATTTCTATATATTTTTGTATCTCCATATGTTTAATGTCGAAGAAATACATGACAAGAATTACATTATTGTAGTTACTCTACCAAATTGTCATTTGGTATCAGAGCAATGCAGTTTGATCGAACATCATGAAATTATAATCGATTGTTAGAATGTTCTAATTATTTCCAATGGGACTAGGAAGTGCAAACAAAAAATAAAAGATGTCTAAGTGCAGAACTATTGAGGATGTTAGATATCACTCAAGTGATTTATGCCATGCGTTAGTACATGATCGAGCCGTATGAATAGTGCATTTTCTTGGTCGGTGTTTTGACTATCATTGAATCTTAGCAAATAGAAATAGAGAACAATTGTCATCTCCACGCAATAGAATCATTGTAGTTCTTTTTTTCCTGTCTTGTAAAGATGCATTTGGCCTGTGCATAGTATATATCTTTGGCATCCTCAGAACGATTAGATATTTAGTATCTTGACAAGTGTATGATAAGTTCCATTTAACGGATGAGTGCAGTTAAAAAATTCATTTCATTTTGACCTACGAATGCAAGCCAGATCAAGTGAAAGGTGATTCCATTGAATTATCTTCAAAGAAAGGTTTAGTTCCACCATTCAGATAAGAGATTTCTATTTTTACACTCTAAGTAGGCTGTAAATCTCATTTTAGTTCTTATATCTATGATAGAGGGCCCACGTTGGAAGATTAAGACTCTATTTTGCTGGGTTTACAAGATCTACATGCAAGTCGTCCCACTCTCATAAGTATCTGGAAGATGAAACTGGATTAAAGGCGTCCATTGAATACATACGAGTCAGTTTTGTTGTCTTTGTTTATTGTCTTTCTGCCACAAACGTTGCAGATCTGGATGCGGTGCATTATTTAGACAGTTGTCCACTCTTCAAATGCCACATATGAGTTTGCATGCAAATAGTCTTTGGCTCGATTTTCATGAGTAATGTTACAATATTCCACTCTTCATAAGTCTTTTAGGAAAAATAGTTTTAGTTTTATATGTTATTACATTGAATAGGTTTATAATAAAAGGTCGATTCATGTAGAAATAATTTTGTTGTTTATATTATAGATTGTTGTTAGAGTCTATATATTTCCATGTTGAGTATGAGGGTATAGTCTTTATGTCAAGTATTATTTAAAAATTAGTAAAAATGATCACTTTTTAAATATTTTACTGATTTTTTGTGAAGAATATGTATGATAGTCATTAGTGTATATTTGTTTGTAAAAAGGTGCATTTTCAGTTTTAAATTTAGCCGACACCTATTTTTTAATTTTTTGAAGAGTCATAATGGATAAGCTGATTCACATTGAAAAATTTGAAGGTAATGATTTTCATGCCTTGTAAGTATGAACTCGAGTTGTTCTTAATCAACAAAGACTTGTGGGATACTATTGATGGTAAAAAAGGAAACCGACAAATATAGATGAAGCTGCAAAATGGGAAAGTAGAGATCGAAAGGCCACAAAAAATATGGGATTGGTTATATCAAATGCTTATTTACATCATATAGACTTAAAAATTCCTCTCATATAATTTGAGTGACATTGAACAAATTGTTTGGATCACAAGATGGTAGCGCAACAATATCCTTAAAGTAGATATTGTTCGGACTCAAGATGGATGAAGGCGATAACATGGTAGAACATATTAGTAAGTTTCATTCTATTTACAATCAACTAGCTTGAAAAAATGTAGATGTACCTGATGACGATGTTAAAAAATTATTACTCGCACCATGCATCCATGCTATTCTAACATGGCATTTATATTGAGTAAAATAAATCCAAGTTTAGAAGAACTTATTTCTTCTTTTCTATAAGATGAAGAAAACAGAGTCATGGTTGTAGAACCGGAGGAAAAAGAAATGTACGGTATGAAACTAGATAAAAGAAGATCTAAATCTTATTTGAGAACTCGATCATCCTATAAAGATTCAAAGAAGCAGCCACTTGTTACTACTGCAATGAATCTAGTCACTTGTCCTCAAATTGCAAGAAAAGAGCACAAGACTTACTTGATGGAAAACTAGAAGATAATGCTATGGCTGCTGATGAAAAAGGAGAAAATGAAAAGGAAGGAAATACTTGTTATACATAAATTCAAAGTGATGAAAATTTTCTTTAAATTAGATAATTTTCAATTAGAGGATGGAAGAAATGAAGGTTGGTTAGACAATGACCTCTTATCATCACTAATGATGGGGCGCAGAGCTATGGTGGGATATATATATTGTGAGTATATGATTTTCGGTGTGGTTTCGTGCACTTCAGTTTTTACAAATTGCAGTTTTCAATAAGTGAAAATTTCACATTGAGGGGGGAAGATGATTCCGTGTTCCATTTCCAGTTTTTTAGTTGTGTATGTGATTATTCCTACATAAATTCTCCAATGCAAAAACATAGTGAAGAACATATAAAGACACGGTGAAATGCAACATCATAAGTCTTTAAGAGGTTGAACAACTAGATGCATTATTATTTATACCTAGGTTTGTGGTTATCCTCTAGAAAAAAATTGAAAGCTTTTTAGAAGTGTTCCTTCTTGAGTTCCCACACACTAGGTCAAATGTGTTCCTAGAGTAAATGGTTGATAAACAAATGATTCCCAGTGCTTTCCCATCCTCACCCGATCGATGTGTTCCCGATAAGAAGTTGATGTTTTCCTTCTTCTACCTTCATTCGACTGTGCCAAGATTACGTGCGCGAAGAGCCGACAGGCTGCAGAGGAAGTGTACAAATTCTTTTACTACAATGTAAACATTAAGGGGGAATGTTAGGAAATACAATGTTTATATTATAGTGGGATATTTACTGAAAGGTAAATAATAATTAGTTAGTTATATTATTGTTATATAAACAATAATATATTAGTTGGAGTTGTTTTAGAAAGTCGTATGATATGAGTTGTGTATTTTTACATGAGTAACAATCATGACTAAGTAGGATTATTGTTAGAGAAACTTTCTAAATTTTTAGCTTTTGCATATTTCTATATATTTTTATATCTCTGTATGTTTAATGTCGAAGCAATACGGTGAAGAATTGTATTTGTGCAATTACTCTACCAAATTATCAATTTTTTAAATTTTTCATTAAGAATAAAGATTTTTTGAAGGGACCCTACATTGGATTAGTCAAAAGAAGAGTCTAAATACCCGGATGAATAAATATTTATAGACAATATCACATAGGGATAAAACTAGAAAAACTTCTTAAAATATAGCACATCAACCACTAAAACACGATATCACCAAAACAAAAACACTAGGCCACTATAGTGAAACCACAACATAAAATCATAGAATCAAGCGAGAAAAAGATCCCGATAACCTTCGTATTTTCTTCTTGTGATGTTGATAAATAGCGGAATAGATCAATGCTTGTTTTTATCTCTTTTAGACCGCAATGTGTTCCACCCATCAATCAAACCTTCAATCACTCCAATGCCATATGTAGAATTGACATACTCTCTATAACCATTGCCAGCCCAAAATTCAAAGATCTTAAGGGAGTCGGGATCAATCTAGGAGTGAGACAATTTTTGAAACGTAAAACAACTTCTACCTTACCCTTGGGGAAGCACTCAATAGCGCACTTCAATCACTTTTCTTCAAAAGACTCCATGAGCTCATTCTACCCAACCAAAGAATCCTTAACCACTAGGGAAACCCGGTTAGTGCCAAGTGTAGGTTCAATATGCACTTCTTCATTTTTGGCAGGTGGCACTTCACTGTCGTTCAACCGTAGCTTCTCCTGATCCTCTGGCCCCACATCGATGTAGCCCATATCCTCTGTCCCGACGACAATTTACCCTAAAGGCATCAACCGTGACATGAACGCTTATTTTAATTCATTCATAACCCCGTCCATAGAAAGATTCGGCTCACTAATTTTGTTATCCTCAAAATCCTCCTCGTCCGCGTCCTCTAAATCCCTCTCATTAGCTACATATTCTAAATAATCTTTTGAGTCTTCAATGGTGTCGAGATCAACCTCTGAGCCAGCCCCAAAGTCATTTTATGAGTAATAAATATTTTGTCACAAAATTTGATTCCTTATTAGGGCCTATTTTCCCTCCACCCAGATCAATGTCGCCTTAAGCAACATGATCTAATGGGGTGACATCTAGGTTAAGGAACATCAATCCAAAACGCCTAGGTGAATCAGAAACCCTATTGACAATCAAAATAAGTGAGAAAGGGCCCCTAATCTGCCACTCCCACCTTCGCTGTAATGGGTTCATACATATTCCATTTTATCTGCCATTTCGGGAGATATGCCTTGCTTGTCGCTCTTGCATGATTAGGCAAGAAAAGTTTTGAGAAAAAAAAACGATCCTTCATAAAATATATTCGATCTCTCAGTGCTAGCGAAAGAGGTTAGGCAAATAGATTTAGGGAGGGATTTTCCTTAGCTCACACTAACACATAATCTTAAAAACATAATTCTAGTTCTAGCAAGCGTAGTTAGATCAAAGGCTATAAATTGGCGACAAGATTTAGAAATACCCATAAGCACCTCTTTATCCCAAAAAACAATGGGAAGGGAAGAAAGGATTACCTAAAGCTGGGTAGTAGGGATCCAAAGATTCCACAGATCCCACAAAGCTTTCATCGGTAGAGATTAATGATGGTTTTGCCACAAAACCAAGGCCCCCGCAACCCATCAAGAAGATCATGCTCTAAATCGAAAATTCTTCTTTGGCCGGAAATGACCTCGAGAGAAAAATTAGTCTTCCATTTTATTTTTGTCCATTCCTTGACTCGATCTATTTTTTATGAAACTTAAAAAACCCAAAAAGTCTTGTCCCATATCTTTTGGTGGCATTTATCAAGACATGATTAGGAATAAATAGAGAAGTGATTCCATTCACCCAAGAAGGGAAGCGAAAATTTAAAGGAACCAACCTGCAAATAAATTATAGAAATCATGGTGCATATGGCAAGAACCGAGATCCGGCTGAGTTGGTGAATTATCTAAAATCAGCATTCATGGCATTGGTGAAATAGGATATATTTTTTGAAGGAAATTTTGGATGGAGTGGTGAATGAAGGATAACTTATCATATTATGGACTTAGCCATTCTTTACAAGTAGAGGACCACTTTACATTTGAAAGGACACCAAATTTAAAAGAACCACTAGTTATAGAGACTCCACTAAACATCTAAAATCCCACCAAATAAAATGAGACTTGTCACCATTCTAACAATATCCCAACAAACATTTTTCCGGAATACTTGAAGCTTGCGTAATAATCTGTAATTAATATAACTTTGGGGTCCATATCTCGGGGTCCAATCATGGGTGAATAATCAATGGAGGACACATGATGAACAAGGAAGGAGACATATGGTGTAGATCAAGAGCATCAACATGGACATGTGTTGGCATTCGACCCTCTTGAAGTGATTTGGTTTCACCCGGTTATTAGTTTCTACAATATATATATGGAAAATTTAATCAAATTTCAAAAACATTCCCAAACATGTCGATGAATGAGACCAAATGACTAGGAAGGTTCCATATATTTCTTGGCGATCCAAGAATATTTTAAAATCTTGTCCCGTCGATCACGTGGTGATTTAATAAAAATATACGTTGGGATTGGAGATCCATTGGCTATTTACATGGGAAAAATTAATGTTTGTGGAAATTTTGGGTGAAACATGGGCACTGTTATGGTCGTAAAAATAGCCAAATTCATATTCTAGAATTCCTACTATTAGCCAAATTACGAATATTAGCGACTTAAATTTTACATGAAGAAGGGGAAAGATGAGCATTTTCAATTAGAATTAACTCTATCAAGCTTATGCATCTCTAATCATCATTCATCATTGTCTGCCCATGACCGAGTTATGCTTCCCACATGATTTAAATTCCTACGAATCACCATTCACGGTGTCCGTTTTCTCCTCATGTCAATCAATTAATTGAATTTCAGTTTCTCGCTCATGCAATTCCACATATTACAAACCACACACGAACAACACAGATACTTTTACTAGTTAAATACAAATGATAATGCTTTTTTTTTAAGCTAGTAAATTAAATCGAGCTTGCTTCAAAGACACATAACACGACGCAACATGTCGTCACCAAGGATACAACTAACACTGTGAACAACTTGATACAAGGATGGCCATAAAGGCAGCACGGAGACGTTCACACCTATCAAGGACAATACATTTTTTTTTTTCTTCTTTTTGACAAGACAACATGGAAGTCCAACCACATGACACACTTACATTTAGGGCATCCCATGAGGAAATTCTTGTTAAATTTTCTTGTTTACTAAAATGTCTCTTAATTCTTAACTTACGTTCTTATAAAATTTCATGTAATGATTCACACAATTCTTTTCACAAGGGAGAACTTCTTTCTTTTCAACTATTGACTAAATAGCTTAAGGCCAAGCTTTCTAAACTAGGATCATCAATTTTATGTCCAAAGCTTTTTATTCATTTGATTTTAGAACATTTTCCATTTCTTACAAGGTTAATTAAACTTACTCAAGCCACTAACACATGTTCCACACCTCTATTGCACAGGTGAAGGCATAAGCTCCGATTGAGTGGAAAGTACCGCTTAGGGTTCATAACAATAACCTTCTTGTTTAAGGATCAAATTTTGACCTTGCTTAAGAAATATCACCATGAATCAAGGCAAGGGTTAATAGAACAGGACAACAGAATTTAGCTTCAGGGTCACATTGTTTACTATCCGTCTTTTATTGAGGTTAAGAGTTTATCAAGATTGGTTAAATGTTCCATCTAGACTTTACTTAATTAAGTTTGACAAAGGAAAACATTTCAAACGATAGAGAGAGATTTAAGGTTTTATTAATCAATTTCCCTCCTACTTATTAAATCCTATCATCTTCTAAAATCTAACCATTGATTTCACCATGAGATCATTTAAGATTTCACCATAAAAGGATAATGTTTATTAGTTTGGCTCGGGAAAAAAATAAGTAATCATATTTCGTTACAAAAGATAGTTTCCTCTTGATTGTTCCAGGTCTCAAAGGTTATCAAGTAGATCACATCTACATTAATATGTTCATATACATAAATTTTCGTTTAACTTTTATAAGGACTATCCAGTCCACTTTATAGTGCTTACAAACTCATTTCTACTATGCCTTAGAAGGATTTACAAGTCAACATTTTAACTCAAGAGAAAAGTTTAACAGTTACAACAACAATACTCTACAATACATCCCACTAAGGCACTGACCCTCCTTCTAAAATGTCCAAAGGCCCTTTCCGAATTTTTATAACATAATACGCATTCGAACAAAGGAACATCATAACCAAGATTGATGCAGTAATCTACAAGTTCTTCCATCATCTAACCACATAAGCCATCTGCAACAATTAATAACCTGAGTCAGTTCGCGAGAACTGAGCAAGATAAGACTATACATAGCAACAATAAGCTACTAGCTAACAATACCATGAAAGGAAACATTCTATTTCAAGAAATGGATCAAAGTTCTAACCTCTAACAACCTTTTGAAACAAGATATAATTTTCACCATACCAACTAAGAAGAGAGCCCTATGTTTTAATTATGAACAATATCTCGAAAACCACAAAAGGTTGACAACCAAAATATGCAATACTATGGAATTTATAATATTAGAACAAAGAGTTGAGAGTATTAGGATTTCAATCATGTACTCCAGTAGAATACGTGATCGAAATCTAATATGCCGCCCATCAATCAACATTCTCTAGGTGAAGTCGAAAGATGAAAACCAATCCACGATCTTAGTCACCAAAAACAAACAATAGTTCAATAAATCATTCTAGAAGGCCATAGGCCTAATAAGTTAAAAAAAACAACGAGAGTAAGAAGAGAGTTCCATCATGTAATCATATAGGTTAAATGGCTGAAAATATTATATTCAAACTCACAACCATTATCTCTTATCTAATAAGTGACTTCATAGCTAATAAAGATGAGTGGAAAAGATGAAAAAAAAAAAAACAATGTCTGGAATAGGCATTGCCTGCAGCCTACCTACTAGACATAACCAAGACCGGAATAGAGACAAGCCCCATGACTAACCAAGTCCATTAAGCAAGCTAGAATTCTAAACACATCCATTCAATTTTCATAACACTTTAGATTTATAACCCTCCCATTCTAGAGGAAACATAGCCATGAATCTAGGCTTGGTTGAACATTTCCGAAGTCAACTCACTTCCAAAAATTGTAAATGTTATAAAAAAAAACATTCTCTCACTCTTCTTAGTTTACATTTCATCACTATACATGTGTTAACCTACGCAGTGATAAATCTCATAATACACCACTGAAGATAGATATCCTCCCACGATGATCTTCTCGTAAGGATGTAATCACTACCATTAGGTTCGATACATATACAAACTATTCCGTATTTTCTTCCCCCCCCCCATTTTTTTTTTCAACAAAATATATTCTCGACCTTCCATTACAATCATTCTAAATTTGTAAGGAAAAGTCACTCAGCAAGAACGAAGTACAAAAGCAATTTTGACTAAATTAAGGAACGTCATGTTACCTTAATCAGTCGATGAAATCCTTAAATTTCACAAACCACGAAATATATTACCTTAACTCCATCAAGGCATCATGTCTATACTTGATTAAATCAACCACATATGGAATCATCAACATTCCACATCATAACACCATAAAGGCCATTAATATTATCAAATTTTACTCTTAAGGAGAGTAGGGTCAAATGGGGATTCTATCGATAATCATGCCCTTTTAAACAATAATAATAGTCTAAGCTTCCATCCCATTCAGGACCTAACAACATAATCGAAAACACAGAGGTCTAAACCCAAAAAATATATATATATTGACCCCAAAGTTCTCAGTTCGGGTTTAAACAAAAGTGCCAATTTCTAAACTCGTAACAAAAATCAAACTTGCACTTCAACTCGGCTTAGCCCACCAAAACAACGAAATGATACACATATACCCGATTAAGGGTGATTAAAACATTAAGGCTCAACTGAGTGAAAGTCGGCCTACCAAATACAATAAATATGAAGCCATACAACCCAGGAGGTTTAAAAATATTTAAAGCAAGATCAAAGATATGCCTTCTATCAACCCAGGACATATTTTCAATCCAAAACTTCCTTCTTAACAAGCATATATATTGAACTTCTAATTTCCAAATACCCTAATAATTTGCACAATACACGAAGTGCATAATCAAGCTTATCATAAAATAGACCCAAATCGTAAAAAAAAAAAGAAAGTGTATCATTCCATTAATATGGACTAATGACCCACTTTTTTAAAAAAAAATGGATAACTCAACCAGAATCGATCAAGGGTTTTCCCTATAACAATAATAATAAGACCATAAGTTACAAAATATTCCACCTATTAATAATCATAAAAAAAAAAAATAAAAATTTATTTGTATATTTTCCTCTAGGGCAATAACATAAAAGGAACCCAATGCTAGTCAAAGCTGCAACTTTCCAGAGGCGATTATATACCCAGATTCACAAAATGAACAGCGACATTTTTTTTTTTTTTTGCAAAAGGAAGCAACTTTAAAATTATATATATATATACATTTTCATATAATCAATCGAAGCATACACCGAGAACCTTTGTTTTTATATATAAATGGGTTTGATCGCTTCAACAAGAACAACCAACAGAGGCAAATCCAGAAGTAACAAACTGTTAACCATATACTGAACACAAATCCACAAAATCACAAATTTAAACCAATTTCTAGAAAGAAAAAGTTTCATTTCAAGAGGTTTATTAGATACTAGCATATTATGTATATGGTTAGTCTATCTTGCCTATTTTAACGCATCCACCAGTCGTGTACATCCAGCAGGGACTGCTACAGCCACACCCCCCCCTTTTTCCTCTGCTTCACTAGTCTTTTCTTGCAAAACTTGCCTCAAGATTTGATCGAGCTTCTTCCATGTTAAATTCACCACCTGGATGGAAGTGACTTTCCAAAATGAAAAGGCAAGACAACTCAACTAAAACTTTATCTCGTTCTTCTACTACAGCTGCAAGATTTTGCAACAACTGATCACGACTGTGGTCGCGTGCAACCAGAACATCAGGATCAACACCAACGGTTCCTTGGGATCACCCTGCGGCAGCTGTCGCACTTAACTCTCTCTGGAGGCCACTGATTTTCTGAGATAAGTTTACTTCTCTACCCTGTAGCTGCTGCATATAGCCAATTACTTCCTCACGGCACTTTCCTAGGAGAATTTCAGTTCTACGCTCCACTGATACTACCTGTACAGCACGATTTTGAGAACCCACACCCACCCTCGCAACATCAGGGCGATAGACCTTCATTTCACCATCAATGAATCCACTATCCAGAACACGCTTGTAGCAATTCATCTGTTGCAGCATTTGATGGAGCGCAAACAAGCATTCATGGTTTAGGGCGAAAACAACAGGTAGACCACGTGAGACAAAGCAGATGCAAGTCAACATTTTAATAAATGGGCATGTGCGGCCACCAAAGTTTCTTTGCGTGAGTAGGTCAAAATGAGGTGTCAGGGTTATAAATTAAGGTAGATTGGTGAACAAGTAGGTATGTCGAACAATGAAGATAGTTGGTGGAGGCGCCCAACCACACACCACTTGCCAAAAGGACAAAACAACAACAACCCATGGAACAACTTCTCCCTCACGCCAGGCAGGTCGCATAGATGGCCATAAAGGATGGCATGAAGGTAGGTGAATGCAACTATTTTCCATTAATTTTAAGCTTGCATGGAGCCAAGGGAAAAAGACTAGAGGTTGTAGTTTTTAAGGCAACACATTTGAATGGCTAACCAAGGCAACAATAATAGACATCCTCTTCAATTGCGTGAACCCAGGCTCGGTCTACGGGAGCGACCGACAACATAAAAAAACTTAACGATAATAATTAATACTTAAAATTGATAACAATTGAAAATAAAATATAATCACCAATCGACAATAATAATAATAGTAATATTATTATTATTATTATTATTATTATTATTATTTGTAGCTTAAAATAGTTATTAATTATAATCGTAACGGTCAGAAGTCAAGCTCGACAATAGAGAAAAAAAAATTATTATTATTATTATGGATATTCCTCTTTAACCGAACACATCCTAACACACCAAAACGTCATTCCAGCCCTCTACTAGGATAATAGAACACGATATGCCTTTAACAGGGTATTCATAAAGGACACTACGAGGTCTACAACCAGAGGCAACGACAACAAAAAGAGGAGGCAAGACGGAGACAAAGGATGCTAATCCTTCTCTGTGAAAAGGAAGAAGTCATCTAACGAATAATGAGAGCACTCGCAAATGTTCAATGTTTAGCAACAGGGTCACCGAAACAAGGACTAGGGTACGCCAAATGGGGCATTACATTCTCCTCCCCTTAAGAAAGCATCGTCCTCGATGCGACATAACACAAAGGAAAAGAAATGGTAAGCAATAAGGATCAGATAAGGGCGAAGGTACGCTCTAAGTTTAATATTTCAGATGCAAAAGCATGACCATGGGGTAGCCTAGGGAACATTTGGCAGAAATTTTAATCATTAAGGGTTCTCGTGAAGATTGGCGCTTCTTTTGTTCATCATTTCATTTGTCTCTTTCCATTAGCACTATTCTTAGTTTAATTTCTTTTAAAATTTCATCATTGCAGAGTTTTGGTTTATTCTTTATTGTGGGTGCCCAACATGAACTGCTAACACAACACCCTATCGGTTCACAAGACACTACAGATTCACAAGCACGCAAGTATATACTTCATGATTGTATTACACCACAAAAGGTTACTCAAATACGGAATAGAATAGGCACAGTCCACATAACATAGTACTCGTCACACATCAATGACTGACACACAAAATACTCAAACAAAAGAGTACTACAATCCACCAGACATTCCCTCAATTTGTATCGATGAAAAAAATTCACATAACACCAAACAAATGCTACAGGTACATAGTGTCCACAAGGGAATCAATGACATATCCACAACATCACAACACATATCCATCTGACATGAGTAACACATACATCAAAAGACCACTACCAAAACATCACAATAACTCAACATATATCCCGAAACATCAACCATACACACAAATATCATATGCCTCCCTCAAACTCTTATGCCTCCCTCAAGTCTCTTATGACTCCCTCAAGTCTCTTATGCCTCCCTCAAGCCTCTATGCCTCCCTCAAGTCTCTTATGCCTCCTCAAACTGCCTCCCTCCCTCTTAGCTCTTATGCCTCCCTCAAGTCTCTTATGCCTCCCTCAAGTCTCTTATGCCTCCCTCAAGTCTCTTATGCCTCCCTCAAACTCTTATGCCTCCCTCAAGGAGGCCGGTTGACCCTATGGTCCAAGACACATAGAGTTCGAACACTCCTAACCCAAGTGACATAATAACGCGTGGTTCAACAACCCGCTAGTTATCTGTAACTCCTTGGGGCGTACCCCCATACAACGAAGCGGGTCCATAGGTCCAACCATTCCATGGTGCATCCCATGACCCTATTCCACACATCACGACAATAGAACCAACACAACAATCCAATCAAAGTGCCAAGTGGCAAAGTACAAGCCTTGGGCAAGGCGGTAAAAATTCCAAATTTAAAAGAAGACCCAAAATCAAGCAAAATAAATGGCCAAATAGCCATAGTTAGTATCAAAATCCCCATGTTAGTGCCACAAACCAAGGAAATGCCCAAAATTGTAAAGCATGGCAATCAAGAAAAGCTGTTGGTCCTTACAAAATAAAGTAAAAAGCTCAATTTACGAATAAAATCAACTTATAATAATGTCACATTACGATAACTGTGTGGCCTTATCTAGCCACCAAAGGGGTACTCAACGAGTTGCTAGCACTTGGAACATCGAGCCTCAGCTCGTAAAATACATATCAATAATACAACTGTCATCACCTCCATCTGAATCATCCCGCCACCACTTCGACAAGGCTAAACATAGTCATAGATACACTAAGGTTGTACCCATAAAACAACCACATAAAGAGAGAGAGAGAGAGGAGCACGGTCCACCATCTACTAAGCCTAAGGTTGGCTCTATTGATTGGTCAACTGTACACCTTTCCTCACTCTAAACACACACTTTACCGATTCCCTTTAGGGTCGGTTAGCGTAAGGTTCACAACATAACATACAACAACATCACTAACATAACGGTGGTACACACATAGCTACCATAACGTCCTACATATGGTACGTATACAGGGTAGATCACGATCATACATTCACTGAGTGTAACACATCACTTTACCACATTCTGCACCCAAAGCGCAATCACCATACGATAGGGTTCATACACTCACCGTATGACCCCAAATCACAACATGAAGCATTACATATTTGCACAAATCCTACATACGATGAACATAGTACATCACAACATAACATCCATTGCTACATAACAAGGTGGTACACACATTTCTTCAAAACATGGTAAAAACATCATGATACAACTCATTTCTTTTAACATCAATCTAGTCATACAACACATTGATACACCTACATATCACAATATGTCACAATGCTCCAACACTACGTCATCCACATTATAATTCTTTTCACACATCACAAACAATAATTCACACGTGAACTCTTCCTAGAATCCACAAGAAGGAGAGAGAATACTCCCATCCCCAACATATCAACATGATCACAAACACGCACAAGGTGACATACACATCACGTGCATTCACAATATCACAATTACGACATTAATCACATCACGTTTAAAGCACATTACTCTTCCAATATCTACCACCATCATGCAACATCATCATCATCATGCAGTATCATCATGTAACACCACCACCACCATGTAACATCATCATACAACACCAATCCGGCCCATAGGTTCGAGAGCATGAACCTATGCTCTGATACCAAGTGTAACGACCCAAAAACCACACACGAACAACACAGTGAAATACAGGATAACTTTTTTTTTTTTTGACTTGCTTGACACATAACACGATGCAACATGTCATCACCAAGGATACAACTAACACTGTGAACAACTTGATACAAGGATGGCCATAAAGGCAGCACGGAGACGTTCACACCTATCAAGGACAATACATTTTTTTTTTTTCTTCTTTTTGACAAGACAACATGGAAGTCCAACCACATGACACACTTACATTTAGGGCATCCCATGAGGAAATTCTTGTTAAATTTTCTTGTTTACTAAAATGTCTCTTAATTCTTAACTTACGTTCTTATAAAATTTCATGTAATGATTCACACAATTCTTTTCACAAGGGAGAACTTCTTTCTTTTCAACTATTGACTAAATAGCTTAAGGCCAAGCTTTCTAAACTAGGATCATCAATTTTATGTCCAAAGCTTTTTATTCATTTGATTTTAGAACATTTTCCATTTCTTACAAGGTTAATTAAACTTACTCAAGCCACTAACACATGTTCCACACCTCTATTGCACAGGTGAAGGCATAAGCTCCGATTGAGTGGAAAGTACCGCTTAGGGTTCATAACAATAACCTTCTTGTTTAAGGATCAAATTTTGACCTTGCTTAAGAAATATCACCATGAATCAAGGCAAGGGTTAACAGAACAGGACAACAAAATTTAGCTTCAGGGTCACATTGTTTACTATCCGTCTTTTATTGAGGTTAAGAGTTTATCAAGATTGGTTAAATGTTCCATCTAGACTTTACTTAATTAAGTTTGACAAAGGAAAACATTTCAAACGATAGAGAGAGATTTAAGGTTTTATTAATCAATTTCCCTCCTACTTATTAAATCCTATCATCTTCTAAAATCTAACCATTGATTTCACCATGAGATCATTTAAGATTTCACCATAAAAGGATAATGTTTATTAGTTTGGCTCGGGAAAAAAATAAGTAATCATATTTCGTTACAAAAGATAGTTTCCTCTTGATTGTTCCAGGTCTCAAAGGTTATCAAGTAGATCACATCTACATTAATATGTTCATATACATAAATTTTCGTTTAACTTTTATAAGGACTATCCAGTCCACTTTATAGTGCTTACAAACTCATTTCTACTATGCCTTAGAAGGATTTACAAGTCAACATTTTAACTCAAGAGCAAAGTTTAACAGTTACAACAACAATACTCTACAATACATCCCACTAAGGCACTGACCCTCCTTCTAAAATGTCCAAAGGCCCTTTCCAATTTTTATAACATAATACGCATTCGAACAAAGGAACATCATAACCAAGATTGATGCAGAATCTACAAGTTCTTCCATCATCTAACCACATAAGCCATCTGCAACAATTAATAACTTTGAGTCGAGTTCGAGAATTGAGCAAGATAAGACTATACATAGCAACAATAAGCTACTAGCTAACAATACCATGAAAGGAAACATTCTATTTCAAGAAATGGATCAAAGTTCTAACCTCTAACAACCTTTTGAAACAAGATATAATTTTCACCATACCAACTAAGAAGAGAGCCCTATGTTTTAATTATGAACAATATCTCGAAAACCACAAAAGGTTGACAACCAAAATATGCAATACTATGGAATTTATAATATTAGAACAAAGAGTTGAGAGTATTAGGATTTCAATCATGTACTCCAGTAGAATACGTGATCGAAATCTAATATGCCGCCCATCAATCAACATTCTCTAGGTGAAGTCGAAAGATGAAAACCAGTCACGATCTTAGTCACCAAAAACAAACAATAGTTCAATAAATCATTCTAGAAGGCCATAGGCCTAATAGGTTAGAAGTAAACAACGAGGGTAAGAAGAGAGTTCCATCATGTAAACAAAAGGTTAAATGGCTGAAAATATTATATTCAAACTCAAACCATTATTTCTTATCTAACAAGTGACTTCATAGCTAATAAGGATGAGTGGAAAGGATGAAAAAAAAGAAAATCAATGTCTGGACTAGGCATTGCCTAGCAGCCTACCTACTAGACATAACCAAGACCGGAATAGAGACAAGCCCCATGACTAACCAAGTCCATTAAGCAAGCTAGAATTCTAAACACATCCATTCAATTTTCATAACACTTTAGATTTATAACCCTCCCATTCTAGAGGAAACATAGCCATGAATCTAGGCTTGGTTGAACATTTCCGAAGTCAACTCACTTCCAAAAATTGTAAATGTTATAAAAAAATAGTCTCTCACTCTTCTTAGTTTACATTTCATCACTATACATGTGTTAACCTACGCAGTGATAAAGCTCATAATACACCACTGAAGATAGATATCCTCCCACGATGATCTTCTGTAAGGATGTAATCACTACCATTAGGTTCGATACATATACAAACTATTCCGTATTTTCTTCCCCCTTTTTTTTCAACAAAATATATTCTCGACCTTCCATTACAATCATTCTAAATTTGTAAGGAAAAGTCACTCAGCAAGAACGAAGTACAAAAGCAATTTTGACTAAATTAAGGAACGTCATGTTACCTTAATCAGTCGATGAAATCCTTAAATTTCACAAACCACGAAATATATTACCTTAACTCCATCAAGGCATCATGTCTATACTTGATTAAATCAACCACATATGGAATCATCAACATTCCACATCATAACACCATAAAGGCCATTAATATTATCAAATTTTACTCTTAAGGAGAGTAGGGTCAAATGGGGATTCTATCAATAATCATGCCCTTTTAAACAATAATAATAGTCTAAGCTTCCATCCCATTCAGGACCTAACAACATAATCGAAAACACAGAGGTCTAAACCCAAAAATATATATATATATATATATAATTGACCCCAAAGTTCTCAGTTTGGGTTTATACAAAAGTGCCAATTTCTAAACTCGTAACAAAAATCAAACTTGCACTTCAACTCGGCTTAGCCCACCAAAACAACGAAATGATACACATATACCCGATTAAGGGTGATTAAAACATTAAGGCTCAACTGAGTGAAAGTCGGCCTACCAAATACAATAAATATGAAGCCATACAACCCAGAGGTTTAAAAATATTTAAAGCAAGATCAAAGATATGCCTTCTATCAACCCAGGACATATTTTCAGTCCAAAACTTCCTTCTTAACAAGCATATATATTGAACTTCTAATTTCCAAATACCCTAATAATTTGCACAATACACGAAGTGCATAATCAAGCTTATCATAAAATAGACCCAAATCGTAAAAAAATAGAAGTGTATCATTCCATTAATATGGACTAATGACCCACTTTTTTAAAAAAAAACGGATAACTCAACCAGAATCGATCAAGGGTTTTCCATATAACAATAATAATAAGACCATAAGTTACAGAATATTCCGCCTATTAATAATCATAAAAAAAAAAAAAATAAAAATTTATTTGTATATTTTCCTCTAGGGCAATAACATAAAAGGAACCCAATGCTAGTCAAAGCTGCAACTTTCCAGAGGCGATTATATACCCAGATTCACAAAATGAACAACGACATTTTTTTTTTTATATATATATATATAATATGCAGAAGGAAGCAACTTTAAAATTATATATATATACATTTTCATATAATCAATCGAAGCATACACCGAGAACCTTTGTTTTTTATATATAAATGGGTTTGATCGCTTCAACAAGAACAACCAACAGAGGCAAATCCAGAAGTAACAAACTGTTAACCATATACTGAACACAAATCCACAAAATCACAAATTTAAACCAATTTCTAGAAAGAAAAAGTTTCATTTCAAGAGGTTTATTAGATACTAGCATATTATGTATATGGTTAGTCTATCTTGCCTGTTTTAACGCATCCACCAGTCGTGTACATCCAGCAGGGACTCTACATGACCCACACGCCCCCTTTTCCTCTGCTTCACTAGTCTTTTTTGCAAAACTTGCCTCAAGATTTGATCGAGCTTCTTCCATGTTAAATTCACCACCTGGATGGAAGAAGTGACTTTCCAAAATGAAAAGGCAAGACAACTCAACTAAAACTTTATCTCGTTCTTCTACTACAGCTGCAAGATTTTGCAACAACTGATCACGACTGTGGTCGCGTGCAACCAGAACATCAGGATCAACACCAACGGTTCCTTGGGATCACCTCACGCAGGCAGGCTCGCACTTAACTCTCTCTCTGAGGCCACTGATTTTCTAGATAAGTTTACTTCTCTACCCTGTAGCTGCTGCATATAGCCAATTACTTCCTCACGGCACTTTCCTAGGAGAATTTCAGTTCTACGCTCCACTGATACTGCCTGTGCAGCACGATTTTGAGAACCCACACCCACCCTCGCAACATCAGGGCGATAGACCTTCATTTCACCATCAATGAATCCACTATCCAGAACACGCTGTAGCAATTCATCTGTTGCAGCATTTGATGGAGCGCAAACAAGCATTCGTGGTTTAGGGCAAAAACAACAGGTAGACCACGTGAGACAGCAGATGCAAGTCAACATTTTAATAAATGGGCATGTGCGGCCACCAAAGTTTCTTTGCGTGAGTAGGTCAAAATGAGGTGTCAGGGTTATAATTTAAGGTAGATTGGTGAACAAGTAGGTATGTCGAACAATGAAGATAGTTGGTGGAGGTGCCCAACCACACACCACCTGCCAAAAGGACAAAACAACAACAACCCATGGAACAACTTCTCCCTCACGCCAGGCAGGTCGCATAGATGGCCATAAAGGATGGCATGAAGGTAGGTGAATGCAACTATTTTCCATTAATTTTAAGCTTGCATGGAGCCAAGGGAAAAAGACTAGAGGTTGCAGTTTTTAAGGCAACACATTTGAATGGCTAACCAAGGCAACAATAATAGACATCCTCTTCAATTGCGTGAACCTAGGCTCGGTCTACGGGAGCGACCGACAACATAAAAAAAAACTTAACGATAATAATTAATACTTAAAATTGATAACAATTGAAAATAAAATATAATCACCAATCGACAATAATAATAATAGTAATATTATTATTATTATTATTATTATTACTTTGTAGCTTAAAATAGTTATTAATTATAATCGTAATGGTCAGAAGTCAAGCTCGACAATAGAGAAAAAAATTATTATTATTATTATGGATATTCCTCTTTAACCGAACACATCCTAACACACCAAAACGTCATTCCAGCCCTCTACTAGGATAATAGAACACGATATGCCTTTAACAGGGTATTCATAAAGGACACTACGAGGTCTACAACCAGAGGCAATGACAACAAAAAGAGGAGGCAAGACGGAGACAAAGGATGCTAATCCTTCTCTGTGAAAAGGAAGAAGTATTTAAAATCTATCTAGGATCATTCCAACCCAATTTAAGGGAATCTTAATAGAATTAAAGCTATCAATATCAAGTATTGAATGAGAAACGTCTATACATTCATCAACATAATTTCTCTTAGAATAATAAAATAATTATATGGGTTGTGTTCCTCTCGATAGAAGTGATACATAGGTGGTGTCAATATTCCAGAAAACTAAATACTGACCCCTATTTTATAGGTATTTTATTATGGAGATAGGATTTAGAGAAAATAATTCTAATTCTAAGGGCTTGAACTCATCTTATGAACCTGTAATCACACATATGCATATATCTATTTATTGCTCATGCTTTGAAAATCTATTTTTAAACTACAAAAGGGTAGAATTGTACAACTTGAACAAAAATGTAAAATTCTAGTGTCAAATACTTATCTATAGTTTCTTTGAAGGTATTAACAATCTTTAAAAGAGATTAAATTTTTATAAAAACATTCATCCTATTCCACCATTTTAAGATCTAGATAAATACAAAAACTTAGGTGAAGTTAAATCGATATTTATTATTTTCTTTTACTATATTCAGTATGTAATTCATTAACAAAATAGTTGTATTTAATTTATTATATGATCAAATCTACATATAAATGTTGAATTCATGACACTATTAATATATTATTTGTAGATTCCAATTCTAAATTAGAAAGAATCTTGATCATTGATATATAGGATTAAATCATTTTTATGCAACGGATAAATAGTGTGAGAAAAAATAATATCAAACATTCCATAGAAAATTTATAATATGAAAAACATTTTTAATATATACTGTAGTAATAAAGTGGGTAATTCATATATGATTTTTATCATGGATGTGTTTACATCAATACTTCTATGTCTAGTATGTATCCCAAATATTGTATCACTTTCAATGAAAAGTGAACCTTATCCTTAGCTTCTCTTCAATAAATTTGAATATAACTTTTTATTTATGGTATGTCAGATCCTAAAAAGATACAAAGGTTTAAGGGGAGAAGGAAGTAGGAATTTTGTTATAGTGAGGATATTATTCGCCTCAAATGGAAAATTTGAGGTCAAACAATTAGAGGGTTCTTAACCTCCAAGTCTTTAGGGTCTATATATGAGACCTATGGGAGAGACCATGGAGAAACCTAACAAGGAAGCCTAATTACTATGAATTCCCACCCAATTTAGTGTCACTTGAATCTATGTCATAAATCTACCTACAAATTATGCAAAAATTTTGCACTAAAGTATATCATCATAACAAAAGAATCCATAATGTATATGCTAAAAATGATCATATCTTATACCTATATAACGAATACATGACAATAACAAAAAAATAATAGATGATCATTTTAAAACCAATTTAGGTCTCCTACATGTCATGATAGGTCTTGGATATAATTTACCACCAAGAACACTTCTTTGCAATTGATTAAGATAAGATGGACTCCGAAATTGATTTGAAGTCCAATTGATGAAAATAATTACTTAAAACTTCAATAAAATATATGTTCAATTTAAGAAACTTCATTCTAGGGTACCAACTATTCTTAAAAATGGATCACGCAGTCAAAACATATGGCCAAAACCTGAGCCAATTATTTTTTAATTCCGATGAGCCTTATTTTCTACTAAGCTTGGCCATAAAATTTAACCTTATTAAATACCTTTGCACCTAACAACTTGCCATGTATTGTTTAAGATTCTTTGGGTCTCATGTGACCATCACTTCTACACGCAAGCTCTAAACTTTCTTAGGAAATTTGTGACATGTTTTTTTCCACTTGTAATAATTACATACTTTCTAAATTATCGGATTTCTCAGGGTGATGAGGTCATCTTCAAGATCTTGGTATTTTTGAGTCCACATAATCCCATTATTTATCCACATGGACCAATCACAATATGTTGTGATCTTGATCCTTCTCACTTCATTCAGGTTCCTCCAAATTGTAATTTTTTTGTTCCTTAGGACACATGAACCCAAGAATCTAATTCCTTCACCATTAAAAATCTGCCTTGATTTTGAGACCATAGAATGATTTCATTGGCCTACATGGAACACTAATAGGCATGTGTTCTTTGTGTTATCTCCACTACTTGGGCTCGAATATTTGGACCATGAATCCAATAGGATCTCAAGTAGCTTGTGATCGGTCCACATGGTCCAATCAAAATCCAATTGGATTCTCATTCCTATTACATTTGATCTTCCCTATACCGTAGCCGATTAAACCATTTTTAGCTTAGGCCAAATGCGAACATTTGACCTTTTCTTCTATTTAAAAAAACCGATCTTTCCATGGATCGATATGGGACTATTCTCCCAATACTGAACATGTGTCCATTGATCACCAAGTTTCCCTTTTTGAACCAATTGAATTTGGAAACCATTATCCTTAAGGAAATGAATGGTTTGAAAGTCATCTTCATATCTTCATCACGAAGTAAGTGCATTTTATGAAGATTTTCGCATATTTAGAATTATGTAACTATGAATATGATATGTGTAAGTAATTTTTATGAGTTATGTCGAGCCCTGAGGATGGAAACTCTAGTTCCATCGCTACGATTCTGAACCTGGTGAGCCTAGAGGTGTTTGTAGGACATGTAACTAGGAGAATCATAAGCCTAATGTATGTGTGGAGGTTAGATCTGGTGTTTCAGCATCTATTCTCACTGTTGGCTACATTTAAAGGAAACATGGCCATGGTATCTAGGACAAGAATGGAAGTGTGGACATGGTTGGGCTTGGCTTGGGTAGAGGAAGGGATCTTCTTCTTTGGTGCTTTTAGTTTTCCACCTTCAGGATGACCACTTCGGGCTGAACGCTAGAGGCTATGGTATGTGAGGACAAGAGTGTGTGGATATTGACAATGACACCTTGTTCCCGGCTGCATGGGATGCTTATGTTGGGGTGAGGGTCTCTACTTCTGCTCCAAAAAGGTTGGGTTGGATTTGGGACTCTTTTTGGCTAGCGGGGAAAGATGTTTGTTGATGCGGTCTCTCTAAAGGGCCTTCCAAAGGCACCCACCTCTGAATCTTTGAGTTTCCCTTTCACTAACATTTGATGAGAATATGATCGAAATTGTGCGTGAAACTAAATATAAACTTTCCGAACTATTCAGTAGATTAAAAATTTGAACCTAGTCAGTAGATTTATAAACCCCTTACTTAGATGTCTTTCAAGGATACGGTGAGGGTGTTGGTAATATAAACCGGGGCTTCCTAGACTCCAAGTGTAATAATCTTATGGGTTATGATAAATCCACCCCATCAATTAATTTTGAGGAAGAGGTGGTTTAATCCAAAGATACTTTCGAGAGGAATTGTTTGATTTGTAGATTTAACAACTTTTGTCTAGGTTTGCGTGTCCTTCATGATTGGATTTCAAGTTATTTTGGTCCTTTCTTGGAGCGTAGGTAAGATATCTTTGCTAGTGCATGAATCTAATTTGTTGGAAGGTTTGGGAACTTTAATCCCATATGATATTGATGAAACCCTAGTTTCCTCTGTTTAACCCGGTTTCTAATACTTTCCAAGTTAAACCGGTGTGGATACATATCTTGCTTGCCCTCCAATTCTGGTTGGAGAGTTTTTAACTACTATTGGTAACACTTTAGGGAAATGTTTAGCTATTGATCCAAAAACTGAAGATTTTGAGCACACAACGTATGATAGAATCTTGATTGATATTGATAATTACTGTGGATTTCCTGCTTTCTACTATTAAACTTAAAGTTGAAGATAGATTTTGGATTCAAAATTTGGATTACAAAGGCCCTCTAGATGCGAGTAACGTGCTTTTATCTTGGCCATTTAGCATCAAATTATCACTTGGTTAGAATACATGTTAAAAGTTGAAGTTATTTGTGGAAGAACTCTAATGCTAGTCACCATATTGTGAATGATCCATCGAATTGTGCATCTAAATTGGTTTCTAGGAAATCGAGTTGACCTAGAGGAGGTGCAAGTGCAACAAGTTTGTAAGAATGTATCGGATCCCTCATCGGAACCCATGACCTTACGAAACATAGAAGTTTCGATTCCAATTCATAATAATGAAAATATAAATCAAAATACGGAATAGGATTTTAAAGTTTTTAGTAAAAAAGAAGTGCAGAATCTCCCGGATGATGCGGCTAAGATCCAAACAGAAGAGGCCATCATGTTGAGATTGTTGTTGGTTTTTGGTTTCTGCTATTAGTTTGATGTTTTTGTTATTTTGATCTTGGGCACCACCGGTAGTAGAGGTTGGTTTTCTTATTCTTCAATGTCTTATCTTTTTCTCCACCTATTATAAGGGTAGGGTCCCCTTAACCCTCCTTTAATGATAATGAAAAAAACTTTCCATAACTTCCTTATCTTACGCTTCAAGATTTTTTTCCTAAAAATCGTAGTTAAATGAATGGATATCCCAAAGATCGATCTCACAAATTAATGGTAAGATTGAGCTCCACCCATTCTCTAGTGTTTTCTTCATTGGGGTTTTTCTTTTTTGAATATAGGGATATTATTGACAACAAATACTAGGTATGGAGTGAACATTGTCTCATGGTAAAACCTTGGTACCCTAATTTTGACCCATAAAAATCCTCCTTTGATTCTCATCCTCTTTAGGTTAGAATCCCTAGATTTCTTATCCAATTCGGAGGGAAAAACATTTTCAAGCCATAGCCAATCAATTAGTGGCTTATATTAAATTAGATGGGAACACTTCCCAACAATTTCATACTACCTTTTCTCATATTCGTGTTGAGATGGACCCCACCCAAGACCTCCCCCCTGAGATCAATCTTCTAATCAGTCATAGAACATTGGTTAAAAGGCTTTAGTTTGAAGGTTTTCCTTTTTAGTGCCATAGATGTTTTAAAATAGGACACTTAATTGTAGATTGTGGATGACCTAAGCACACAGGAAATAAACATTCCTAGTGGAAGGAATCTCTACCTGATCATCAAACGGTGTGTGTTCCCTCTGATTTGGTAATAGATCCATCATAGCTATATTTTCATAAGATCCACTGGGATATTAGTACCGCGATGATTTTGGAGACCCCAAGCTCATAGTTCTAGTGAGCCCTACCGAGGATGTCAAAGACAGTGCCTCTTTATATCCTTATTTGATTAATTTCAGGCCAATTAACTTTTCAGAAGGAATTCTTCCTCTTGAGCCTAAACCTGAGAATTTTTTGAAAGGGATAACTATATGGTTGTTCAAAGTAAAAAAAGGCTCCACTAAAACTCATTTGAAAACAAGATCATCTTCTACAACAAATACTTGAAGGTTGGTTTCCACTTTGGTGGATTTTTTGTAGTGTAGTTTTCTCTTTTTCATGCTTTACCTCATTTTATTGGGTGTAGCTTTTTCTGTATGGATGTTTTTTTGTTACTTCTTTGTTGCATGTTTGTTTTTTGTTCCTTTTTTTCTTCATTTCTTTATTTCAACTTTTGGCCCTTTGTTCCCAGATAGAATACCAATAAAAAAACCTTTACCTTTAATAATTTTTTTAAGTTATGAGATTGAAGAGTCCCAAAAATGCCAAAATGATCATGTTCTAAAACTAAATTTTAACTCCACAACCCAAAAATGAGGTGAACATTTTTGAGTTCCAACATTTTCTCTAATCTGGAAGATGATTACCCCTTATTGGTAACTAGGGATAAATTTTTTTACAAGAATAAAAACACAAATTCCTAATCAATAAACAACTCCAAACTTAGCAAATAAAATCCTCCGAACCAAAATCTCATCCCATTTGAAAATCAATCTATTTCAAAACCAACCAAGTAACCTTATGTAAATTAAACACACCTATGAATGGATAGAAAGAGATCAAACCTCCTGATAACATTGATTTATGTGCAGCCACACATAAAAGCAAATAATAATGTATAATATATAAATAATTCTAATATTTTCTCAATAAATACATTCAACAAGGAAGAGATTTTATTATTTTTTGTTATCAATGTGCATTGTTTTTCAAGTAAAATACACAAATAAAAATTCATACAAAAACTCCAATTTAGAACCCATACTGGATCATTGAGTTAGAAGCATCAAACATGGAATCAAATCCAAATAATGAAGACCAATAAAAAGCAAGATCTTAGCAAAAAAACATAAATAATCTATTTGATCAACGCTTTGTGATCCAAACTGATATTTAGAAGCAAAATTATTATCAATATGTAAATATGAATGACCCACATGCTTTTTGTCCGAAAAAATATTTATATCCCATGAAGTCTATCTTAAAATCAACATAGGGTAATATTATTGCATGTTTACAAAGTTTGGACTCTCAAATACCCAACTCAATACAATATTCTAACTTCTCACATGAATCTTGTTATTTCTTCTAAAAATAAACATCATCATCCCAAAAACAAATTTAGAAACAAGGTTAGAAGTAAAATGACCACCATTCATATCTTCATTTTCATTGTGAGTAGGAAAATGATAAGTTTGTACTATTTCACCTAAATAATTAGAAAAAAGGGACAGCTTACTACTACAAAGCTAATTCCATGATCAAATACAAACTTTACATTTACATTTCTCATGTCATAAAATATATATTTATAATAAGCTTTACATAATAAGTCATATTCTCAATCTTAAATCTTTGCATAACACAACTCGTCATAACATTACTATAATGTTAATTCTATTTTTTTGACTAATATTTATCTTCATCATGCGAACACTTATTAACAATAAGTTGATTAATATAAACAAAAATCAGTCTCCATCTAAAGAAGACAATCAAATGTATCACTATCTTCCATATTAACACATTACAAAAGTATTCAACATTAGCATAAAAAGTGTTTGAATTCACAAATACACAAAGAGAAATAAAAGTACCATTTTAAACACAAATGAACTCCACTATTCATTAGAGTCATCTATAACATCTTTAATGACACGAGATTCATGATCAACACACCAAATGATGAAAATTTCATAATAAATGTCGACTTTAAATCACACATGATCATGTGATTCTAGATAAATATTGATTCAAAAGTTCATGTAATCGATTCAACATCATCACGATCAAGTGTGTAAATATATTCTGAACATTCCAATTCATTAACATCATGCCAAGATAAGCCATAAATGTAGCAAGAAAACAAGAATTTGACATAAAACATTCATCCAACCATATTAATTCTTCTATTTGATTTATCTCATTAGTTATGAAAATAAGAGGATCATGCATTTATCTTTCATTGCCTCTCTTTTAATGTGTCCTTTCTTTATGGAAAGGTGTTTTCCCTTTACATAATGTATTATCATTCGTAGACCCTCTATCCTTATTAAGTGGTATATCTTTTAGATATTACATATTATAAGTAGGAGAAGCCCCTTTTCATTTCTAGCCACTCTATACAACATATCCTTTTATGTGGCCATCAATTTATCTAATTTCTCATCCACAATCAAATAAGTTCTAGGAGAAATTGTATCTAGTGGTGAAAGAATCTTCATATATCTTCTTTTAGATGGTTTACCAATGACTCTAATGTTATTATTCGTATTTAATTCCATGATATAAAATTTCATTAGATTGACGCGTATTTTTCTTTCGGATAAAAACCATCTTTAGGATCAAAGGAATCAAAATATTTAGTGAGGTGAGGTGCTTAAGTAGGTCTAAAACTTTCATGTAACTTCATTATAACTTTAGTGAATGTGGAATTGAAATCTTACATGCATTGAATAGGGTGTTTTGATATTCTCAAACTTTCTCATCATAAATCTACGAACCTATTATTTCACAAAATTTCATCTTATGATTTCTCTTCTTAAAGAAGTTATGCTTCCATTAGGAAATTTTTAAACTATTCCTTGACCATTTCCTTTAGAGTGTGTATAAAACACTTCATCGGATCTTTATATATAATCTCATACTCATCAATTGAATTGTAAAAAATTATAAGGTGTTGATCACATTAAATGGCATTATATCCATGAAAATTTAGTACTATACTTCTAATTTCAGTGGGGACTTCATTTGGATAACCTTGCATTTAACATAAATCAATTTGTCTGAATATATTCACTCCCAACAATGGGCCAAGCGTTCTACCATAGAGAAAGTAATTCAATTATATATTTCTTCCATCCATATTATGATATATATTAGTTTGGCTTATCTCATGAGGATGATTGAGAGATGGAGTATCAAGAACAACAATGTGAGTGAAAGTATATTGTTTTGATTAATTTTTGAAATAATGAAGAGGACCACAACTAGATTTTAGAATTCAATGGTATAAAAAATTTAAATAACAAATAAATATGAAACACTTATTTTCCTTTCGATAGAGATGAAAACTAAAGTCTAGGTTATTTTCTAGAGGTAGGAGTTCTACTAGTGTTTGGATAACTGAAGATAAAACAAACTATGGAACCAATATTTTCATTAAACAATTTAAAGAAATAAAAAACAATATCACAATTCTATTTAATATTGTCAATTAAATATTATAACGAAAACATAAAGGGAACAAAGTAGAAGTATAGTCATAAATCTAAGCATAAGGGAAACCTTTCCATTATATTAATTTCTAAATCCATTTCTCTATGATTTGTTTGATTGGTTTGTGGAAATTCTATGTATTTTTTATGAATATACTTGGAAAGATGAGTGTAGGCCCTCCATGTTTAGAAAATTAAAGTCAAAATGAGAAAAAAAAAGACTAAGGGACAACACATTAAAAATATTTGATAAATACTTAGGCTAACAAAAATAAAAACACAATACGGTAAAAGATACCATGAGGATATAAATAACATATAGACATAGTCTTAAAACGTACAAAATTTATAAAAATATGAATAACATATCATTATATATTTGTTCAAATATAAAAATATAGTGACTATAACCACAAAGATCAAAAATTACAAAAACATTTCACAAATAAGATTGAATCAATCAATAATTTTCATCAATATTATAAAGATGCATCTAGCGAAAATTTTGAAAAACTGTACCCATAAATAATGACCCTATAATGACGTAGTAGAAAGGTGTTTAACATTCAAGAACGAGAGGGGAGGGTAAATGAGTTCCCTTAAAACATTTAAAATTATTCTTAGCAATAAAGATCACATTCAACAAATTAAATTTAACCATTAACTACTCAAGACATACTATTATGAGAGAGAAAAGAAAAAACACATGAAGGCACAACCATTTTTGTGGGAAACCCAATATGGGAAAAAACCCACAATGATCAAATCAGTACTAAAAAAAAAAAGCTCTACACCAATTAGAATGATCATGAAGCACCTACTTCATTTTGAAGAATCTACTTTGTATCCCAACAAAACACCTACCGGATTAAATTTTTAAGCACCTACTTGCAATGGAAGCACCCAATTCCACCTTGCTAAGCTACAACTCAAGCTTTCAGCAATTCATTTTGATCACCTTATTCATATTTCTTACATCAACATTTATGATCTTAGTTTTTTGTCTTCTTCATCTCCTATTGCACTTACTTAGTGTACACACACTTGTGAATCTACCACAAGCCACCTCAAATAAAGAGAACTAAGCTTTTTTATCAAATTTAATACTTATACATATGACTTTTCAATTTTTTTATTCAAAAGGATCTTCATCACACTCTCCTTCTACGTAAAAAGATGATGATTTTTCTTCTAAATTTCCTCTATTTTGTCTATTTAGACTCGGAAAATCTTCCAATTGTGTCTCTTGATATGCATGATTTTGGAATATGACAGGATTCTTGTAAGTCTCGACATCTAGATGTAACTCATAACATTCCATTCACACCCCTAAAATAGGCTTGTAATTTTTCATGTTCATCTTGATCCTTCATTCGATAATAAAATCTTATCATGTAGTGTAAGATCTCCTTTTTCAATAGTTTGGTCATTATAGATTCTTTTATAGATTTTTTAGGACCTTGAACATTCATTCTTCTTCATGCCTCAATGTTATTCCTTTATGGTTTGTCTTCACACTCTTTATTAGAGTCATCAAGAAAAAATATATTCAAGAATGAATTAATACAATTTACCAACGAGGAATGATCATACTTGCAAGCTCATATCCAACTTATGTACATAATATGAGGATTGCAACATACTCCCATCAACCATTAAATTATGTTAAGCTTAAAAATAAGATTCGAAAACATTTTTATTCACCTTTTTCAATGCATTCCACATTGTCTCGGTCAAGACAATAACATTATATCACTAAGATACAGTATTCATAATTATAAGAACTTGGAGGATGATTTCAAAGGAGTAAATCAACCTTTTTTATGCTCAAGAGATCAAATTATCACAAGTCAACTTCATTTACAAGCTCTAGATTGAGCATTCAATGTTTTCTTAGGAGAGACTACAATAGTGAGAGATTTGAAGATTTTATTAGCATCTTTTGTCTATCATTACTATAACAACATCTTTCAAGAATATTATGAACATTTAAAAACTTAGAGCTCATTTCTTTTCTAAGAGCATGCCAATATAACAGGTGTGTTGGATTCTCTAAAAATAGTTCCAGTGAGGGTTTTGAATCTCAAAACCCTAGCTCATCATCTGAGAGCTCTAACCATCTCAATATTCACACTTACATCATATGTACCTTCATGAATATTTCTTGATATATTTTACTTCAATCTTCAAGTGTTCTTTTACATTTTCTAGTGGATGGCTTGAAGGTTTGGGTCCAAGTTTACAATTTATCTTGACTTGCACAAGAGGGAAGACTCTATTACAAAAATGATTGCAAAGACATTATTTGATTCATGATCTCATACTTCTAGTTCACAAACCAAAGAAACCTATTAGTAATGAAACATCCTCAAACTTAAGCACATTTTTATTATTGATGACCATTTTAGCTTTGAGATCGCTTCTTCATGTTTACACTACAACATAGTCCTAATATAAAGGCTTCTAGATGGTAATATTACACTTTACATATCCATCTTATGAAAGAGACACTTCAAGTGGAGTACATACATTGAATTTCACCTATTTTGAATGCAAAAATACAAATCAATTATCAAATGGAGCATTAACACTGCCAATCATCTTACAAGTCTATATAGGTCAATTAGTACACAAAAATACTTAGACACCACAACTCATCCAAGGCATACCATAAACTGCATTGAGTCACCTTGACCTTGTAAAAGAAGTTCACGCCCGTTTCATGTTTCTAGGAAAAATCCACATACAAAATATTTCTCAGAGCATCATGACCATTTGCAACATGCACAGTTCTTAAGCGGTAGAAACAGTAAATGCAACTCCAACTCAAGCTCTCTACATACACCTTTTTCAAGAAACATCATGATCATTTGAAGGACAAGATGAACTATCTAGGACACTAGAAGTTTCTTCATGAGTAACCCAACATACACATGTAACTATAAACATTTTCCAATAATTGTCCTTGTTTGTTCTATACACTCCTACATGTACCTCTACAATTAATTTTTTTGAATCCTTCGGGATTTTTTTACATGTCTAACAAACAAAACTAGCTATTCCAATGCTTTTTGTGATCAAATCTTAATATTTACTATATCTCTCAAGGATGGAGTGATAGAGGCCTTCAAACTAGCGTAGAAAAATGGTTAGAAATTTTTAAACACATAACCAATTGATCTCATACCTTTCACATTTTTTTTTTATCGAAAATCATTGCAAAAATTCTTCTATGATTTATCTAAAGAGGCCCTATCAATTTACTACAACTGATAAGAAGTTGAGGTTCTTATTTTGACCTTCTCAAAAACCCAGTCTTGGAAAACATTTCTCTAAAACTTCAATTTTCACCATTTTCTCCTTAATTTTAACTAACAAAATTATGACACACTCATCTACCATCGACCATGGATGATATGTCATGGGACCTTCTTAATTTTCTTGAACCAACTCATTTTTCTATGAGTACTAGGCATGTTCTCACCCCTCATTTACACCATGTCTCCTTCGAATCAAAACCCTTATCTCTAACCGTTTGGAACTTTATATGCCTTGTGTGAGAAGCCTTCACAATCTTGGACTATCCATCTCATACCTGTTAGATATCATATACCATGGCCAACTGGAAATAGACATTTGCACTGGACTGAGTTTGGCTTGTTTTCACTTTGAACACAAAAATATGACTTGGAGAGCACTAATAGACAACCATCACGCCTGTGAATTACCTTTATGGATACTTGGCACATATTTTTCATTCATACCAAGCACCAAGAATCTTTATAAACTAAATTCTACCTTTAGAATTTGAGAAAAACCTAAGCTATGTATTAGCACACTTCTAAGGAAAAATTATTTTCCCTTGGAAACACTTAACCAAGAAATGAGACATGTCTTTCAGACTTTAAGAAATGATTAGAACTGATATAGACACAAGAACAATAAAATCATCATGCTTGACTTTAATGACCTCACTTGAATCCTTGAGACACAAACACAAATGAACTCATGAATTTGAGAAAAACCTTAAACCAGTGAGGCCACCACAAGACAAGACACGGAAAAAAATTACTTACTTCAAAAAGAGCTCATGAAGAGTGAGATATCTTCTAAGGCCCATGATCAAAACTTTTTGACATCAATGAATACTTTTCAGCAAACTCCACATTTGTCATTCATGAAAAACACCTCCTTCAAATTGTCATTTTCCCCTATTACCATGAATGACAAACGCATATTCTCAAGAACCATGATCCTCCTATGTCCATGCATTTTTTTCTAATTTATTGGAGCTAAAGAAACTATGGTTAGCCCCCCATTACTACAATATCTTCAATGGATTTTAGGAGTATGCACAACTCCCAATTTTTTTCTCAAATGTTCAAATGTTGCTCTTGGTAATGGATTTGTAAAAAGGTATTCTAACTACTCTTTAGTAGGAACATATTAAAGGTTAAATTTCCCTCAATGACCTATTCTCTCAAGAAGTGGTACTTTATTGGGATGTGTTTAGTCTTGGAATGCATTACAAGATTTTTAGATACACAAATTGCACTTGTGTTGTCACAATAAATAGGAGTGGTCCCTTCATACTCTAATTTTTAGTCTTTCAATGCCTTTCTCATCCATACCACTTGTGTACAACATGTATCAACTGCAATGTATTTTTCTTTACAAATACATAATGTTATACAATATTGATTCTTACTCATCCATAACACAAGACACTCACCTAGAAAGAAAACCCCACCACTAGTGCTCTTTCTATCATCCACATTACTTTCCCAATCAACATCTGTGTATGATATTATACTTTGAAGTCTTTACTCCTTAGATACCATAGACCATAAGCAAGAGTTCATTTAAGGTATCTAAAGATTATTTTGGCAGAATTCATATGACTTTCTCTTGGATCAACCTTATATCTTCCTACTATTCCAACTACCTACATGATGTCAAGCCTAGAAACCATGGTATAGAGAAATATACCTTCATATACCTAAAAATATTTATCCACTTTTAGAGCATCATATTCTTTGCTTAGTTTCCATCCAGTGATCATGGGAGTACTCACCTCTTTGCAATATTCCATATGAAACTTTTTCAACATGTACCTGATGTATTTTTCTTCTGATATGATTATACCATTAGATTATTGGAACACTTAAAGCCTGAGGAAGTATGCCAACTCTCCCATAATTTACATATCAAACTCTTGTTTCATAGCTTATGTAAAGTATTTTTACATGATCTATTTTATTCTACCAAGAATAATATCATCTACATAGACTATTAATATCAACTACTACCTATTTTCTATCTTGACATATAGATTGTTGTCAACATATCCTATCTTTAATCCTTTGTCCATGAGGTACCTATCGAGTCCTGCATACTATCCTATAGGTGATTGCTTCAAGACATGGTGTTCTTTCTTTAGTTTTCATACATAATCATGCTCATTTGTTAGTATGAATCCATCTAGCTTACTATGTAAAACTCCTCTTCTAAGGTTTCATTTAGGATTGTTGACTTCACATCCATCTGATAAAATTTGAATCCTTTGAGGCTATAATATAAAAATAACATTCTAATTGCCTCCATTCTTCCCATGGGTGAAAAATAATATTCAATGTCTACTTCTTTTGCTTGAGTGTAGCCTTTACAAACAAGGCTTGCCTTATTTCTATTCATGACTCCATGTTCATTCATCTTATTTATAAAACCCATTTAGTGTTGATAAATGTTTTTTGGGGTCTAAGCACTACTTCTAAAGTTTCACACTTCTCAATTTCATCAAGTTCCTCATTTACTAGTTTGACCCAATGTAGATCTTTCCAATCTTTCTCAAAATTTATGGGCTCTATCATGGATAAAATTGATGGTTCCTTATGATTTTTTCATATTTTTCAACTTTATTTTTGTTATTATGCTTAAATTTTTGTTTCCAATAATATGAGAAGATGGATTATCATTTTCAAATTTCCTTGAAGGTGTCTTTATATCAGGCATATCTTGGTCTTTATTAGCTTCTTCATGAGATATTTATTCCTTTTTACCATCTTCTTGAACTTCTATGCAAGGATATTTTTCTTTTTCATCTTCTTCATCTCTTTTGTCTGAGATTTGATCTTCAAAGGATGGGATTTACCCATTTGTACATTAGTTATTCCAACTATATTTTTGATCCTTTTATTATAACATCGGTATGATGCACTCACTTATGAATATCATAAAAATATTCCTTCATCACACCTAAAATAAAATTTTCCTAGATCCTCCTCATCGGTTTTAATGTAAAATTTACTCCTAATTACCTTGAGGTGCTTTACATTTGCTAACATATTTTTCAAAAGATTATATGGTGTCTTCTTGTTATTCATCTTATTTTTCCCTATTCAAGATGTACACCATTGTACATAATCCCTATCTCTAATACCGATATTAAAGTTTAGACTCATTGAATATTGTTCTAGCCATATGTTGAATTTTTCTATTCTTTCTCTCAACCACCCCATTTTTTTGAGGTGTCCTAGCTGATGAAAATTGTCTCCTTATTCCATTCTCTTCACAGAAGGCATCAAACTCATTAGACCAAAACTCACCACCTCTTTCTGATCTCAAACATTTTATCCTTGTATTCTTTTCATTTTCTACCAAGGATTTGAATTTCTTCAATTTTTCTAATGAATTTTCTTTTGATTAAACATATAACCCATTTCATTCTATTATAGTCATCAATTAACAATATAAAATACATGTCTCCTTATATACTTTCATTTATTTTGGGTTCGACAAGATCAGTGTGTATCAATTCTAAAGGCCTTGATGTTGAATGTTCCTTTGATTTAAAACTTCTCATAGTTTCTTTCCTGTAGGAAAACCTTACAAAGTCTATCATTTGGTTTGGTTATCCTTGGCATGTTTCTAACATAACCTATTGAGATGAGTTTGAAAAGGTTATAAAAATTCATGTGCCCAAGCCTTACTGTGCCAAATAATACAACAATATTCTCGAGTGGTAAAGAACTTTTATTTATAAACTTCCTTTAGATATTATTATTATTTTATCTTTTCCAATATTCCCGTATAACTTTATCTCTTTGATTTCGCATCCTTTATCATGAAAAAATAATGTGTATCCTTGATTACAAATTTGGTTGACACTTAGGATATTTGGGTTGAGACCCTCCACATATGAAACATATTAAGTGACTGATTTTCCATTATTTAGGCTCAATGATCCCTTGCCAATAGTATTAACTAAGTAGTTGTCTCCAAATATAACATTACCTGAGGCATTCATGGTCGATAAATTAATTTTTATTTATCACCTATCATGTGATTAGAAGAACAACCACTATCAAGATACTATATCCTTCCTTCATCTTGAACATGAAACGATGTTTTAGATATCATAGTTTATTCTTTATTATTTTTAGGATCAGACTCTATTACATAGATCTTTAATATTTTCTCATGGGATTATGATTGTATGTATTTGCAATGTGTCCATTCTTTTGAAAAATAAAACAGATTACTCTCTTTTCTCATCTCATCTTTTTTGAGTTATAATGCCTACAATTTCCTTTAGAATTTTTCCTAAATTCAATAGCTTTATGACCAAACATGTTGCATGTAAAATAATACCCTTAAAAAGGGTGGGAGTACTTGGTTGCTTGAGAGTGTTTGTAGGATTTTTCTTAAAGGATATTCTCCATTTATTGAAATCATTGTGTATCTTATTGTTGGTGATGTGAGGTTGTTCTTTAGTACTTTTTCCATTCTTAAGATCATCTACTCCACCATCTTCGTTGTCCTAAATGTATCCTAAACTGGATTTGTCTCTTGTATCTATTTTGCTACTTAGAATGTTAGCTAGATCATGTGTAAGTTTTACAAACTTCTCAAACAACTCTACCTTGTTTGTCATTTTTTCCAGCTCATTCTTTAAATATTCTACTTCTGATTTAAGTTTTAAACATTCGTATTCCTTAGATGTGAATTCTTGTGAAATTATTTCAAGTTAAGATTCTAGTTCCTTGAACTCATCTTCCTCTTCTCTTTACATCATATTGGGTCTATTTTTCATAGATGTTAATTTACTTCTTAGATTCCTTCTATTTTGATCCCGGTTTGTGGTAATTCATTCTAGACACTTACTGCAACTCTTCAAGACCACTCAGTAATTCATCATCAAGGTCTACCACAACATCTTCATCTTATTCCTCAACTTAAACATGATCTTTACCTTTGGAGCTACATTAAGGTTATGATTCAAGGGACATGAATAATATTTCATTATGGGATTCATCCTTCTCACTCTGACGGATATTGATATCACTTGATTTAGTTGAACTTGAGTCCTCATTTGAGTAAACGTTATTCTTTCTTTTGAAAACATTTTTGTTTCCTTCTTTCTTGAAGTTCTTTCTATGCTTGACATATCTCTTATCTTTCCCTTCATGTTCATCCTTATCATCTTTTTTATTATGAGGATACTTTGATGAAAATTTCCCTACTTGGCCATAATTGAATTATTTAAATTACAATTTTCCTTTATACTTACTTGAACCTTTTCTGAGTTTTCTTAAAAACAAACCCTCTATCTTCTCGGTTATCAATTTCCATATTGGACTGTTCTTTATCTTTGTTCATCCTTGAATTTAATTCTTTGTCGTGTTTGAAAGAAAATTCTTTCTTACTTGATTTTTGTCCTAAAGTTCTTAACTAATATGCACTAGAGATACCATGATCCTAATCCAAACTTATCTCGATTATGTGCTTGGATTCCTCCATAACTAAGACTATAACATCATATTTACAAGTAAGGGTTCTTAGTAATTTCTAGATAACTACATATTCCTCTTTTTAGCTAACCCTCTTATCATATTTATCACTTCATTCACTCTTTGCAAATATGAATAAATTCTCTCATCCCCTTTCATTTTTAGGCCTTCAAGTTGTGTTCTATAGGTCTAAAATTTGGCAAGTTTTACCTTCTCATCTCCTTAATATACAAAATTTAATTTTTACCACATTTATTTCAAAGTTTTGGAGTGTACGACCTTTACATAATGTATCTCAAATAGTACACAAAGAATGGAATTCATGGCTTTTGATTTGTTCTCATGAGATTCCTTTCCAATTGCCAAAGTGATAGGTGTACTGTGAATTGTGTAGAATTTTTCAACTGCTGCCCATATATCATGTCAAAGATATTTGAGATATACACTCATACTTGACACTCTAAAAGGTGTAATTATTTCCATTGATGAGAGGTTACCTAGTCATGGAGAGGCCTTGATTTGTATTCATACTTTTAAGACAATGATCTCCTTGAAATGGTTAGAATTTCTCCTAAAGGTACATGCTATGATACCAATTATTGTATATTCAAGCACTAAAAGAGGGAGGAGGTGAATCAATGGCCTTAAAAAAATTTAAAAATCAATTATAAATAAAAATAGCATTCAACAAATTCAATTTAACCATAGACCACTCAAGACATGGTGTTATGAGACAAAAGAAAAATCACATGAAGAGACAGAATTTAGGTGGGAAACCCAATAAGGGAAAAACCCACAAGGATCAAAGAAATATTAAGAACAATTTTTCTTCACCAATTACAATGATCATGAAGCACCTACTCCCGTTTTGAGAACCCACTTCAATTCCCAACCAAATACCTAGTTGCAATGGAAACACCCATTTCCACCTTTACGAGATATAACTCAATCTTTCATCAATTCATTTTGATCACCTTCTTAATATTTCTTACGTCAACATTTTTTATCTTATTTTATAATCTTCTTCATCACCTATTTCACCTACTTAGTTCACAAACACTTTTATCTCTGCAAAAAACCACCAAAAAAATGTAACTAAGATTTTTATCCACTCTTATACTCATACATATGAATTTCCAATTTTTATATTCAAAAGGATGTTCAAATCGGTCTATTTCTATGTACAAAGGTGACACTTGGTCTTATGAACTACCTCTACTTTTTCTTTCTTCCCTTTTAACATCTTCAAGTTGTGTCTCTTGATATATGGGATTTTGGAATATGTGAGGGGTATTTTTAAGTCTCTACCAACATGATGTAACTCATAACATTACATTTAGACATATAAAGTAGGCTTGTAATTTTTCATGCACCTCTTGAGCCGTCATTCACTAAATAAACTCATGTCATGTAGTGCGACAAATCCATTGTTAGAAGTTTTGATGTTATAAATTATTTTTGGCTTCTTTAGGATCTTGACACTGCCTTTTTCTTTGTACATCAATGTTCTTCCTTCATGGTTTATCTTCACACTCTTCATTTGATTCATCTAGAAAAAATAGATTCAAGAATGAATCAACACAATTTATTCATGAAAACTGATCATACTTATAAGGTCATCTCCAATTCATGGACATGATATGAAAATTTATACATGGTCCTATCAACCATTCAAGTCATTTAAGCTCAACAAGGAGGGAAAAAATTGTTCCTTCGCATTTTTTAATCCATGACACACTATATTAGTCAACTCAAGAGCATGATAATTCACAAAGAGATGAATATTAAACATTCACACAACTTTTACGATGATACCAAAGGAGTAAATTACCTTTTTATGTTCAAGAGATCAAATTATCACCACAAAACTACATATGCAAGCTATAGACTAATATTTCACAAATTCCTTATCATAGATTGCAAAAGTGAGAGATTTGAAGAGTTTATCAATATCTTTGGTTTATTAATACTATAGAAACATCCTTCAAGAAAAATATGAACATTTTTCAAATTCTCAAACCTCCTTTCTTGTCTAAGAGTATGGCAATATAAAAGTGAGTTGGATTCTCCAAAAATGTACCGTGAGGGTTTTTAATCTCAAAACATAGCTCGTCAACTAAAATCTTTAACCATATAAATATTCATATTTATATAACTATACCTTTATGAATATTTCTTGAAATATTCTAACTACAATATTTTGGTGTTTTTTTCATTTTTAGTGGATGGCTTGAAGGTTTGTGTTTAAGTTTTCATTTTATCTTCACTTGCGCAAGAGGCTCGACCTGTTAGAAAAGTAAAAGGAAAGAAACTTTGTGATTCATGATCTCAGATTTCTAGTTCACTAAACTGAGAACACTTTTCCCTTTGACACAAAAATGAAACAACCTCAAAATTTGTCACATTTTTCATAATTTATGAGCATTTTACCACCGAGATCACTTCTTCATATTGAAACTACAACACAATCTTGATATGAAGGCTAGTACCTAGAAATATTGCACTTTACATGACCATATTTTGAAAGATACACTTTAAGTAGAGACCCTACATTGAACTTCAACTATCTTGAATGCAAAAATACAAAGCAATTATAAAATGTAGCATATACATTACAAGTCATCTTGAGAAGGATACACAGAGAAATCAATAGACCACAAGTTTTAGAAACCACAACTCATCCAAGAAATACCATGAACTACATTGAGTCACATTTACATTTTAAAAGGATTTCATGCTTCTAGGACATATCCACATACAAAAAAATTCTCGGATCATCACGACTATTTATAACATGTACAATTCTCAAATGATATAGAGGGTAAATGTAACTTTAACTCAAGTTTTCTTCACACACCTTGTTTAAGAAACATCATGATCATTTAAAGTACAAGATTATTTATATAACACACCACACGTTTATTCATGAGATACTTAACATACACTTGTACCTACAAAATTTTTGAAGAATTGAACTTTTTGTTCATTAGAGTACTACTTGTTCCTACACAATTGTCTTTTATGAATAAATGGGGATGACTTTACATGTATAACAAAAACAACTAGCTTGTCCAATGCATTTTTTTATAACTTAACATATTTATTTTATCCCTCAAGGAAGGAGTCACGGATTCTATCTCCCCATTAGTTGAGAAATGAAATGAAGTGAAATGTATATATGTCCCTAACCCTCTCTCGTGGCGTGTCCACTATTATTATTATGTAAATTAAAAACCAATAATGTTAATTATGCTAGATTTAGGTGGATGCCATGTCAACATTTTTCGACCATGTAGTGGTTGTAGGTATTGAGACTTGGAGGAGGTGAAGTGACACTAAAAATATCATTTTTGCATGCTATTTGAAACAATGTAATTGTAGAGGTTGAACCAACATTTTGTGATGTATTGAAAGACTTATTATTGAAATTTGGTAATATGTATGAGAACTATTTTTAGGGGTGTTTTGGGAAATTTGCATTTAACCATATGTGTCATTTTGATTCAGATTTATGTATGGTAAAAAAGGTGTTGGATATATATGTTAAATGAAATTGAATTTAATATCTTATAGTGCAATTCTAGTGTGTAATTGATAATTAAATAATTGTCATGTTATATTTCTTACCTTAAAAATGCAATAAAGAGATCTAAATGAAATATTCTACCCTAGCAGGAAAATCGTGTCTAACTACCCTTCATGTTCGATTCTTTATATTATCCAAAACGTAAACCTTAGGATGAAGTAAAAGAACCTTCTAGATCAACTAAATAAAAGCCCAAGTTTTGGTTTATTTCCATAGCCTATATGATCAAGAACCTTATTGCGAACTGAGGGTTAGGAACAACATGGCTAAAATTTGTCTTGTGTATATGGTTCCCTCCAAGGATTGCTAATTGTGTGTGTAGTAGAGATAATGTGTTCTCTTAAGGTAGTAATCCACAACAAACCAAGATTAAACATAGTGTAAAACCCTCTTGGACCGACACACATTTTGAGTGATGTGTGTTGGGTGGAAAATATCACTAACTACCCTTGAAATTTACTTTTAAGAGTTTGGATCATAAAAGAACTCGATACCCAATCACAATTATCATTTCAGTTTTATGCTACAACACTAAGAGTTAATTATGAAAGTTAACAACTTTTTAATTTATTATTAGTTGTTGAAAATGCAACCATGAGATGACGTGCTCGGAGAAACGTGAAATTTAGATCATTCTTATAACATGTTGAAACATGGCGGAATGATTATTCTTGGTAGAGATATTCCAAAGGAAAATTGATTATTTAATCATTTAGATGAAGATAAAATCATGCCATGCATGCAATAGAGACAAAAGATAAATTTTGGAGATGGAGACAAGGTGGTATTTACATTATATTTTCTAGAATCAACTTTTCATATATAAGCGCCACATGAGTAACAATAAGAAAAAAATTAGAATGTAATAAGTGTCTTGCACATAAAGGAAACCTTAAAAATAAAAGCTAACTATTCACCCAGAAATACCTTATTTTCCCCAAAAATACACCATACACATCATGTAAAATTGGAATTGAAAGGCTTATTTTGCCTCATGTAAATGTTATCTCTCGAAAGTGCACCTTGTAGAGAGATGACTGCAAGTGTCCTAAGCTTTCACTAGATCTATTTCTTTCATAGATACAATGCAAAAACCTCATGTCGTTGGGTATACCTATTGTTAAGGTGAGTCTCTGGTATCAAGGAAGGTTCCTTTTTGATGTATCCTAAACTACATTTTAGGGATTTTGAAGGTGAAAAAATGGCTGTAAATGAATTGAAAAACTGGGGTGATACACCAAACCACTTGAGGGCTTTGACTAACTACATGCAAAATCAATTTGAGAATGGTTTTTGAATGCACAAACTAATAGTTTTCAGAAGAATATCAAGGAAAAATACTTGGTCTATTGAGGGAATGAGTCACAACAATACAAGTAAGAAAAAACAAGCACACTAATATTATGCAGAAATTACTAATTTTGCAGCAAGGTAAGATGATTAATTAGGGAATTTTAAATTCACAAGAATTAATGAGATATACACACCACTGAAAATAATTGGAAAGACATAAATCAATTCTCATTCAAAGGGAAAAACTTGAAAAATCTTCTTCAGCACTCCTATGTCAAAAAAATTCCTCCTTGTGCTTTGCAATTACACACAATATATAGCAAAATTATCCACCCATCCCATCCTAAAAATAGGCTAAAATTTGTACTCACCCATGCATGCTTATTTTATCCCTTTATCATGAATAAATAAAGGAATAAAAATAGCCATGCTAATACAATGACGCATTAATAGCCTTGATTACAAAAATACATCCCAGTCAAACTGTAGTTGAATGATCTATTTTTAACAAGGTAAGATGAATAATTTGGAAAATAATAGCCCTTGGTTACTTGTGTAAGTCTCCTCTAATTTGTATGCAATATATGTCTTCTAGTGTTTTATGTGACACTTACTAGTTGGTCCACTTGCAATGATAAAATTAGCACTTTAAGCCCGCCCCTCGGATGCACATGCAAAAAAAATATCTCTGTGTGAGAAAAAATAATTTCTTCATTTGCAATAGTTAGCAAAATATTCACCCATGCATTCATCCTAACAGGGACTACCTTTGCTTCTGATGCTAACATATCCTCTATCTTTTGTGGTCACCTGAAAAATGACTCTTGTGTAAAATAATTCCATTTGCTTACTTCCAAACATTCCCACTTTGTGGGGACCATATGTGATGTGCACACTTTTTATTCATAGGGGTTTTAACCTCCTTTAGGCTAATCATTACAGATATGGTTTATTGACCTCTTTTTGAATAATCATTAGATAATATAAGGTCTTTATTCTTCCACTTGGTCGACCAACATAGTTATTTTCATTGCGTAATCTTTGATTGTATTTATTAGAAGGATCTTAGCAATAATATAGGTTCACCTTTTTGTTTGTTGGCACATACACTATGGTTCTTGGTTTGAAATAATCATTTGATTGATTATGTTTTCAGTGTTTTATTTTCAAAGAACTATGGCTCGGACCATGTAGGCGATCAATATAAATGATTTTTTTAATTAATATGAGGTTGGTCCCCTCTTCACACGATGATCTGATCCTTCTTCTTTTGTCGATGAAGCTTTGCTATCCCTTGAGTTAGTTAGGGTTTCTTGTGGCTTGACATGTGTATGATTTTCTTTCATTGGTTGAGTTTAGGGTTTATCGAGCTCCGTTGATCTTCATAGTCACTTATCTATTGATCATTGATCCTTTGAGCATATGAATTTGGATTGATTGTTGCTTTAAATGACCCCCAACTGATTCGTATCCATTTGATCTTGGTACTTTATTGATCTTGAACCATTGATTTGTTAAGTTTAGCTAACAAGGGTAGTTAGCCCGGTTAGTATATAACATTGCTGATTTTGGTACTTTAATGATCTTATCCATTGAGATTAACTTTGATTAAGTTTAGGAAACCGTGGGTTGGTCATGTTGGTTTATTTGTGATCTAAATTTGATTACTTTTGCATGTAATCTTTTTTTTGAAGGGCTAAGCCCTAGAAAATTCCGTGCCACCATTTTTTCTGATCTAGAAGCTCAATTTTGATAGTTTTTACGTATGCAAAGTAATGTTCTTCTCGTACTCTCCTTATAATCTTGGGAATATGTATTTTTAAAGGCTTCGAGATTTGGCGATGTGTATTCCACCACCATTCTAAAAGCTATGTTGAGCTATGTATCTGCAAATTTGGGTGGATCTCGGTTTGTTTTCATTGCCACAAATGTAAATATGAGCATTATGGATCAGGGATTTGAATGGAGGAGCTTAGTCCATTATATGTGCTTCACTGTTTTAGGTTTCAAGTTTGAAATTGAGGGTTCTGATTTTACTTACTTATGCCGTTTGTTTGGAGTTTCTTTAGATCATTCGGTGGAAGCTTTGTAGACACTTTGGGTTACCTTTATTGACTTTTGAGAGATTTGGTGTCCGACACACCTAATTTTTGAGTTTTGAGATTTCTCGAAGTCATGGGAACTAGAGGTATGTTAGATTTAATAGCTATTTCCCTCTTAATTTCAAACCCACTCGATTCTGAAAAAAATGGGTATTCTTTGATTTTCCACAAATTTGAGTTTGAAAAAAACCTTCCATTTTCTCTAATTTGTGTCATTTTAAAAGTATAAGAACTCACACTTCCATTATTTTCTATAAGACCTTGATTTTCTAAAATTTGCCTCTGAAATCTATAGCTTGAAGCTAGTTTCACTCCATCTTGTTGTGATTTTTTTCCGTTTCAATCTTGTAATGACCACCGGTTTACCATTCGAGATTTTCTTCTCACCTTGAGGGTCAATTTTTTCTCGGTTATGTTCTAATGGCTTCCATGATAATTGATTCTAAAGCTTGAATTATTGGTGACCCAAGACCCTTTAAAAGGATGGAAAGCATCCTATTTTGATCACTATAGGGTATGATTTGCTTTTTGAAAAATGAGTGTTAATTTTCATCTGGACCACGGTCATTTCATATTCCATTTAGATCTATCAATCTTTCCTTTGCATATATTTTATTTGTTTGGTCTCACCATTCACCTATGAAGTTAGAGCTTATGGCTATGTAATAATATGGAATTTACTAGATTTTGTTTAATTTATTCTCACAATATTGATCTTATTTCCTTGATGTTATTGTGAGTTCTATTGTTTGAATCTTCAAAGTTATAATTCGGAGGAAGTGGGTTCGATATCCATTTGTTCCTAGGTTGTTGTGCCTTGAAACCCGTTTTCAGCTTGTTCAAGCATAATGGGCTTAAACTTGATCTTTGTCTATGTTAAATTACTCTACTTTTTGTTTAATGAATAAATATAGATTATTACACCCTTGTTAACTTTGAGAAGTCTAAGAAATTCTTATCCTTCTTTTAAGATTTGTAATTTATGAATAATGTAGTTTGTTTCAGTTTGAATTATCTTGAAAAGAATATCATCATTTTTTATCCCATCCATAATGCATAATGCCTTCTAAATTCAATGATTATATGTTCATCTGTAAACATTTGTAGCTTACTTGTAACTTGGGGGTGTTCTGATATGCATTATACTATGAATATTTGTTTTGAATATGAGTTCTTCTCACTTTATACTTACTCCATTGTATTCTAAATCAAGTTGTTGATTTCCTTTTAAAATGAACTAATGAGTTGAATGAATTGATCTTGAACCTCTTTCAATATGTTACTCAAATTATATAGAGAATTTGATGCATTTGTATCCTGTCTTTGGAAAGCATATGAGGATTTTGCAAACCACTATGGCTTGAATTCTTGTGTGAAGTGGGTTTTCTATGTTACAATTTCTCTACCCACAAAGTTGTACCACTTCTATTTCTTGTATGTTTGTTGAAAAATGCTGTAATCATTTTACTTTTGGGGCTATTACTACTTGTTGCATTTAACCAAATCTATAACCTCTCTTGTTCTCGCAGGATCAATTTTTAGTACATGTTGATCAATGTTAATGTTGAAAGCATTTATGGTGTAACCACCTTTAAGCATGTAATTTGTATCAGAATAACCTTGAAGCATGCAGTTTGTACCATATAAAGAACTCTTGTGTTGTATGGTTGTTCTGAGTTCATGATCTTTGAAATCTTATTTAAAAATGAAAAATTGTTTATGTCACATTGCATGTTATCCTTGGCTAGATTCATAAAATCTGGAATATAAAACTCCTTTCAGTTTTTCTTGTTTTACCATTTAGTTTGGTATTCTTCTTTGCTTGTGTCATTTGCTACCTAATTTTGAATGTGCACTCTGTAATTCCTTAGTCATTTTGTGAGCAAAAATGAACTGAAGTAATGATCTTTTCATCATAATTTGTTTTGTTTCTTAATCAGAACTTGACATAATCTATTTCAGTTTATAATGTAGATTAGAAACATTAGATTTGGCTATCCCCTATCTAGCCGGTATAATCTATCACAAACTATGGCCTTAAACAAGTCCTCAATTAGAGTTATAATTTAATATCATAATTTTTTTTGATGTGAACTAGTTGTATTTATTTTCATTTGTAGTTTTAATTAAAAATGAATTCTATAAATTTAACGTGAAAGAGAGTTTGTGCTATGATGTTCTCATTTGTTTATTTTAAGACAGCTTTTGAAGTATGAATCTTGTACTTGTTTCCTTTTCTTGTATTTCATCCTTCTGGAATTGATGGTAAATTGTACCTGATTCAGCTAATGCTTGATGATCCTATAGCTTTAACTTCAAAATTGTACTTTGAAAATTATACCTTGACTTTGACTCATTACCATGCAATGTGTATATGATGAGTTTTGTAACTGTATTTCTCCCTCATAATGAACTGTTTGAAAAGTCAACCAGTTGCAATCATGACATTAAATTTCTTTTGAAAAACATGATGCTTCTCTCAACATTACTTTGAACAAACAACTTCTTTCTCCTTTTGATGGTTGTAATGATTTTTTCATTATTGTATCTCAATATATTGCTCTTGTGACTTTGAATAAGCTCCTTATTCCATAGCCTTTCTGGATACTAGTATTTATGTTTCAACTTTTTAATGCTTGAAAAGTTATCCAAATCCCATTATATTTGTAGCTCCATTCTTCTTGGTTGATGATTGTTGCATAATACAGATTGTTCTTTCATTTAGACTTGCATTTTTGTTACATGTATTCTCGTAATCAGTACTTTTATACTTTGTTGTATTTTGATGAGATCCTCTCGATGAACAGCTTTTTTTTCAATTTGTATTTCCCTTTTGTATAGTAATAATTTTGTAAAATATTTCTACTCTCTAGTCTACCACCTATACCTACACACTTAAAGAAACACTTAGAAAATATTTAGGCTTTTTTTTCTCTCTTATGTTCCATAGTTTTTCCTTTTCTCTTTCTTTTTGGAATGATTATGGGAATCATATGTGCTGATGTAGAATACCACCCTTATCAATTTTGTATCTATCTCTAATGTACCTTATGCCTCTTGATGCCAATTGATTCATTTCCATGAAACTATTAGCATAAGTATATAGATTAAACATTGAGCTCAATGTATGACCAAAATTCTCTTTCCTTTTCTAAGTGATGATGATGGAACTGGATGATGTGGAAGAAGAGCATGAAGAAGCTACAACTAGATGAAGACCAACGAAGACAAGCAAAAAATATGGGTTTTCTTTATAGTCTTATACTTTTAGCTTTGTGTACATGTAACTTTTTGACAATTTTTACACTTGTGCAAAAATGGACAACTCAAAAATTCATTACGATGGATAGCATTGGTGAAGTGGACCTAAGATATGGGAGATGACTTAAGTTCAATATTGTTTATGTTGAATTAATTAATGATTACCTGAAATATATAGCTATGGGTGTTGTTACAAACGTAACATATCACATAGTCTCGTAATTTCATAGTTATCTTCGAAAAATAACACAAAGCCCCGAAGGAAAGATGTGTTATCTTGATGAAGAAATTGAAGTGTAGAATAGATGAAGTGTTAATTTTTCGAACAACAATGATAATTACATATTGTAGTAGTCGAGTTCATTGCGAAAAGTTACAATTATTTTAAAATTTCTTTCTTTTATGATTAATACATTGAATTATGCTAATGAGTTGTTTAAATCATTATACTATCCATGTGCAAAACTTAAAAGTAGAAATAAATACACAACTTAGTTTCATAATTCAATCTTTTATTCATAAGGAATTTCAAATGTTCCCACACAAGATTTGCATGATGTAACTCAAAAGTAAATTACAACTACTGAAGTAAGAGCTACATATGCATGAAAAATAAAATAGAGGAGTATGAAAGAACACATCATTATCTTGTGCTTCTTTTGTTTTAGTTTATGCACCTCCACTCTTGCTTTCTTCCATCTTCATCCTCGCTCCTTAGCAAAAGGAACTGCACTGATAAAGGAAAAAGGAAAAACTATCGCTTTTGAGCTCAGGATTGATTTATATTCCTATACTATCCAAATTCATGTAGGTGGATCTCTTATCATTCCTATGTATAAGTTACATGAGGGATAAAGGCATAACTAATAAAAACACTATTCTGCAACATCATACATGACTCATTCACTCAAAAAGAAGAAAGAGAACAAATATGGAATAAAAAAGAGGCCAAATACCCTAATGTTTTCCAACCAATTTATCTAAATGTGCAAATACAAGAAATAATAAAGAAGAAATACATTCTCAGTAATGTAAATAAAAAAACATTTTATCTCGCCTTCAAGCTAAAGGTTGAAGTTAACCAAAATGAGACAAGATTACAATCGAAATAGAATAGAAAATGGAATCGAGAAAATTTTGACATGGCTTCCATGCCATGTAAAATAGACATTTTACATTTTTCCATCATGAAATCTATGACGAAAGATAAACTACATCGTATTGATCAAATAATAATCCAAATAAGGAGAAATATTGTAAAAATCAACCTAGATCAAACAAAGAATAATTTATCATGTTCATATTTATAAGAAGCGAAAGGAGAGATACAACTGTTTCAATTTGCAGAGCTCATTAAGTAATTCTACACAAGAGTTACCGAATAAACTCAGATATCACACTAGATGTGAATGAATAAAATCAATACAAAATTAAAATAAAAGATCTTAATTCCATGATGAGGCATGATTGAAAACAAAAGTATCTTATTATAGTTACTTTCCGAAAGGAAAGAGTTTTCTTAACAAAGTCACATGTAAAAATCAAGTATAGTCAAAACTACAAAGTTTCAAGGTGCTAGGAAAATAAGACATCAGATAAAATCATTCAAGGTTGTAAACTGAGCTGAAGTTTCATTCATGACAGTTCACATTTATCAAGATATGGAAGGTATGGGTCAAGAATGCAAAGTAAGTATACATGCCCAGCATAATTTTTTTAGAGAAATCAAGATGCCATATCACTTCTACAAAATACAATCGATAGTACATTTTCAGGTCAAAATAGATAAACAAATGTACAAGGAATGAAAGTGAATGGATATGTTTTCATGTGAGAAACAATTTCTAAGCACTTGAAATAGTTATAATGCCCACTCAAGAGGTAGATTACTAGAGATTCAGGATATGATGCAATATCAGACATGTGTCAGCAAGAATACTACACAGTATGCAAAGTAAGTAATAGGTTCAAGTTATTGAACGATAAAGGTGAATAGTTTTCCAAACAATAAATTTTCATTCCTTTAAATCACTCAGCATCTTTGCAATACACACAAGGAAATATGAGGTAAAAGAACTTTAAAAAATAAAAATTCAGAGCACATAATAAAATGAAGAGGTGAACTAAAGTCAGCTTCAAAACTATGCATGAAATAGTTCAAGAAGAAAATACTTTTTAAACAAAGTAGCAAGATATTCTTTGAGTTCTAAATCAATATAGCCAAAGGGATCATTAAATCTTTTAGAAGATACACCAAAGCATTGTAATCGGTAGACCACGAGCTCAGAAACCTATAAATCTACATAATTATGCCAGCCTATCTCAGGTATCCAGATTCATAAAGTTTCCACGAGCTTCAACATAAATGAAACATAGATTCATAGCAGAAATAAGTCAATTCAAGTAAACACCTAGAACATGGCCTCAACATTCAGATTCTGTAAAGAGAGCAGAAATAACACAGGATGCCCAAAACTCAAAATGGAAGTCAGTTATATCTAGAAGGCACAACAGGTGACAATGCAACAACAAAAATTCACATAGTAGCTAAAAGTATAGTAAGATACGTAATGCCAAACCCATAAATAGGTTAGAAAGTAAACATTTACGATGCCAACAAAGAGAAAAAGGGAGCTCCACTTACAAGAAGAAACGATGGCCATATGACCTCGTAGAGACAAGATCAAGCAAAATCATCAAGTGAAGGTTACATAAGTTATCAAATGGTGGTCGTGTTTTTAAGCCCCTAACAGGGAGGATTTAAAAAGAATAAGATCTCAGAAACAATCACACAAAATGTAGAAAATCTGACATCGAAACAATACATCACTAAAGAAATGACATAGCCTTACCTCCAAAACCATCAAAGTGGTGATGTTTCTAAAGAAACCATAGGTTCAATGCATGAGAAAATCTGAACTCAAAATAGCATCGATTACTCAAGAAAAAAAAAGAAGAAACAAAAAGCTTGAAAGAGCTCCATCAATGAAATCCATGAAACTTTCATACAAAGATTTGTAATGAGATGATATAACTCATGGTGGAAAGTAGAGTGATTTAATGTAGAGAGCTTCGAGGTGAATCAATGGCATTCTGAACAAATTTAGAATGCCTTCTCCCACAAAATGAGAAATGTAAATTAAACGATGTTTCAGTGGTTGGATAGTTTTAACAACCCCAACTTGACCTCAAGTAAATCTAACTCAGCTTGAGTTAAAGGAATGAAGGATGAGAAACCAACCGTACACAAGATCTATGTCTACAGAGAAATATCCAAGATAAAGAAAAACCCATCTCACCACGATTAGTTCCTCACCAACCTTGGTAAGATAGAATGGTGCAATATTGATGAGTACCAAAATCAAAGACCATAAACCATTTTTTCAAATTTGAAGTAGATTCTAGACATAACCATAGTCACCGACCATATTAAAGGTATAAACCCAAATTGTGGGTACAGAATATCAAAGGCCAAGAATCAATCAGATCAGATTGATGGCCGTCACTAAAAAGAGATAATTTGAGTTAGAAAATGCCACCAAAAACAATTCCAAGATGTGAATCACCATGGGGAGGGGGCCAACCCACAATTATTTAAATGATCATTGTTATGGTCTTATAAAATATGTTAAAATAACCAAATACTGACAACAAATCACAATGCAATAATAATAAAAAAGGTGGCCGAACATACAATATAATACCATCCAAAAATTGGTTGAGTATAATATGCCAATATTTCAAAAAATGACCCCATGTGTGTTATAAAACCATGTTATTATGCCAAGTCGAAAGGAGAAAGACAAGGTGTGCACACATCAAAGGTGGTCCCCACATGGGAAATGAGAACAAAAAAAAGGTAATTTATTCGCAGATGATGTATTTAAAAGGTGGTAAAAGGGATCATGTTATCATACTAGAAGACAAAGGTAACGTCAACATGAGAACCTAAAGGTGATCCACATGCATTGGGTGATTTTTTCAAAGTATTGTAAATAATGAATTATTTTTACTCACGAGGGATTTTTAAATGCTATTTTTTGCAATTACAAGTGGATCAAATGGAGGATCTAGAAGATAGAGATTACATGCATTGGAGGAGACTTGCTCATCAAGCAAGGTTTATTATTAGTATTATACACCCAACTTTATCAAAAAAAGAACAGTCAACTACAGTTTGAACGAGTTGTATTTTTGTAACCAAAGGATATTATTGCCTCTTTGTATTAGCATGCTTATTTTATTCCTTATTTATTAATAAATAAAGGGGAAAAATAGGATGCATGGGCGTGTATAGTTTTAGTCTATTTTTAGGAATGGTGGGATGAATATTTGTTGCTATATATTGTGTGTAATTAATTACAATAGACACATGAGTGTTGAAGAAGTTTTTACCATTTTTCCTCTTAATGAGAAATATATTCATCCTTTCCAATTATTTGCAGCCTTGTGTATGTATTATTAATCCTTGTCAATGTCAATTTTCCCGATTAATCATCTTACCCTATTGCTAATTTTAGTAATTTTTGTATGATATTAATTTTCAAGTGAAACTTAACAAATATTATTGTGATACTTTACCTCAATACATCTAAGTGTTTTCCTAATATTCTGTAGAAAGCTATTGTCTTGTGCATGTGCCCAGTCCAAGACCTCACAAAAATTTGTGTATCACCCCAGTTTTAAATCCATTTAAAATCATATCTTACCCTCAAACCTAAGAAAACTAGTTTAGGATACATCAATAAGGAACCGGCCTTGATACCGGAGACTTATCTCAAAATAGGTATACCCAAAGACTTGATATGTTTCCATTGTATCTAAAAAGGAGAGATATCGGTTTTGAAAGCTTAGAACACATGTAGGCATCTCTCTATAAGGGTGCACTTTCTATAGAAAATAGTTTTTGCAAACTTGGTGGGACAATGAATCAAATATGTGATTCAATTACAACAATTTTTAGTAGAATTCTAGTAAGAAAAAGTTACTTTTGGATCAGCAAGCTACAAAAATTTATTCTAAATATTTAAAGATTTATTTGGTGACTCTGTAAAGCTGATTTCAGACCAGTTTTGTAGCATGTTCCATGCCTAAAGTGACTACAAGATCATTGGTAAGAGGAATTCCTTCTGAGTTTATTTCTTTACCTTTGAATTCTGCAAGAAGGAGAAGAGTTGGTAATACTTTACCTTATAATAGGCCTGGTTTTAACAACCCTCCTAATATTCCCTCACCACGTATTAATTTCTCTATTTAGATCCCAGTTTTTCAAATGGCTATTCAACCACCTAGGAATTTTGTGACCTTTACTAATGGAAGCCCATTAGTAATCCCAGTTTATCATGATATCCTTAATGTTGCCATGAAAATATTTCCTACATTCATTGGTGAAAATCAGGTTACACCAACAGATCATATCAAAATGTTGCGGCCCTATGTGTAGTTCATAACATAACCCCTGAAGATGTGGCCTTGAGACTTTTAGTTGCATCCTTTAAAGGGAAAGTCTTGCAATGGTATAGAAATTTAGAGATTGGAAACATACAAACTTGGGATGGGTTAGGTGGTAAATTGTTGAAATAATTTCAAGATAATTCAAATCATTTATCTCTTATAGAATAGTTTTCTATGATTAAAATATCCCCTCATGAATTTATGGCTAGTTCCAATTTTTTTTTTCCAAAACTTGAGAAATAATTCCAACAAGTGTCAAGCCTCAAGTTGATCATACTTTTATTTATTATCTTAGATCACTAAACAACGATATTTCAACTATAATTTAGTTTATGGGAGGAGAGACTCTCCCAAAGAGCCTATGATATCACTATTTGAGCTGAAAATAGTCTTATTCAAGTAGACAAATTAGCACCAAGGCCTTCAATGCATTTCTTAGTAGATTTTCCACCTATCCCACAACCTATCACCATTATTGAACGATTCTTACAACCACATTAGATGATGTGTTAAAAGCTTTAAAAACTATGGGAAATACGATGAATTTGATTGAAAATAGATTTACATTACCTAATAGACCTCATTAATCTCCTTATAAGCAAAAACAACAAAATAGACAGTGTTATCAATGAATCAATATTATTGGAAACCTTATCCACGAAGGTAGTTTGAAACAAAGGATCCTACTCCATCTAATTCTTTAGTCCCAGTTAACATGGCTACAAAGGAATGGTGTCAACCTTGTAATCAACCTCATTCAATTGTAAATTTCCCAAATGCTTTCCTGAACATAAGTCTTGTTGCATGCAAACCTCAACTTGAGACATTATTCATACCTCAAATGGAGGGTGGGCGTAGAAGAAAATCATGTTGAAAAAACACCAACAAAACTTAGTAAGTTTTAGTGAGGATAATTTCATTGCAGTTACTACTAGGGCTCAAGGAAAGGCCCAAGAAAGTCAAAAACAACAAAATAGGCCTGTTCTACCCATAGTCATTGATAAAACGATAACCATAGGCCAAAAATAGCTAACGCTTCTACTTTTCTAGAAAAAATAGTAGGTGTTCCAGCTCGTAAAAGAGCAGCAACAATAGCTACCACCTGATCTAAGAAGATTATTTATACCTTAGATATCAAAAGGATTTGAAGCGAGAATCGCCGCTAAAGCCTATGCTAAAATAGTAGAGTTTGTTTCTAAAACTATTCCTTCCTTTAACATTTTTATGTAATGAAAAAGCGTAATGTTAATATCTCAAAATGGGATGCTCTAAGTATTCTAGGACAACAAGAGTTACTTTCTCATAAACTTGTTAAGCTGTAAATTTCTTCAAAAACAATAGAAAAGGAAGTTCATAAAATAGATATGGTCCTTGGAACAATGGAACATGACCACATTAAGGAAGTTAAATGGATGGTTCAAAAGTTTTTAATTCTCAAGACATCAAGAAGCCACCACCATTTTATTCACCACTAATTATTAGAGAGCATCTTGTTCATAACTGTATGGTTGACAATGGTGCAAGTAGCACAATTATGCCAAAAGTAGTTGCAAAAAAATTGGGTTTGCATTATGAACCTACAGAGAAGAGTGTGCTACAACTTGATGGGACTTCAATGAATATAGTTGGTGTCATCATAAATATGGAGGTAACATTACATGTTTGTCTAAATGTTTCCATATTGCAAGATATTAGTGTTGTGGATCTACCCCCTTACTTTGCTATATGATTATCTAGATAATTCACAAAGAAAAATAGGAGGTTATCTCTCTTCCAATCGTTCTTTCTTGTTCTTCACTACCTATTATGGAGCCAAAGTTATTATCAATTCTAAACCTTATGCCATATTTCACATTGATCCTCATGCTTCTAATGCATTAGCTAATTATGCAGCCTTAGACAAGTCTGATTTTAATAATACAACTCATGTTTCAAAGACTAAATGTTGTTTCTAATCTGTTTATGGATTAAATGACACATGAATAACATGCTCATGATCCTTTCAAAGAAGTTGAAGAACATCTATTTTGTGTGTATTTCCCGCAAGAGGAAAACACATCAATTCCCTTGTCTTATCCAAAATAGAAAATGTAGCAGAGGGATTTAGAAGATTTATTTTGATGGAGCTAAGAAAAAGAAAGGACAAGGAGTAGGTTTGATGCTCACTTCCCCCACAAATGAAATGTATTTCTCATCTTTGAGTTTCTAATTTTCATGCACTTTTAATGTAGCTAAATACCAAACGTTAATTCATGGATTACTTTGGGCCGAAAGATAGGTATTAGCGTGTTACAAATTTTTGGTGATTCTAAGTTGGTTATCAATCAACTAAGAAATTTCAATGTTTGTAAGAATCCATTAATGAAGTCTTATAGACATAGAGTTACAAACTTAATGGAAGATTTCAAGGCTATTAATATCTAGTCTATTCCTAGAACAAAAACAAGCATGCAGACAGACTTGTAGAAATTGGTCCCTATTTTGAAGTGTTGGAACAAATTGAAAACAACGAGATTCAACCTCACATGAAATTGATTGTCGGCCTTCTATACTCGATAATGATTTGAATTGGAAGGTTTTTGAAAATGATGAAAAAAATTACAGGTTTTTACAACAAGAAGATTAATTTTTGTAGTAAATCAAGAGAAATTGCAGCAACTATATGGTGACCAGATTGTTCAATTAAATACAAATAAACAACCTCAAGGTTTGGTTACATTAAAAGAAATTTTCAGCATTATTGATCGATTAAGGAAAGACAAAACAAATATGTCAACACACGCAGATAACTATGAAGAGATCTCGGTTGATGAAGGGAAAAACTATTTCTCAAAAGGTATGCTCTTCAACTATAAAACTTTATTTTATCAATCTTTGCAAGGAATTTAAGGATGTTTTTACTTACAAATACCAAGATCCGAAAGGTTTTGATCCAATTTTGGCACAACATACTATTGAATTACAGCCAAATTCCAACCTAGTTAGGAAAAACAAAGGCCTATAAATCCAGGATAAATCCTCTAATGAGAGACGATTTATCTAAGTTGATCGCATTAGGTATTATCTTTCCAGGTAACCATTCAAGTTTGGTAGCCAATCTTTTTCCTATTCAAAAAAAATGGAGAAATCAAATTATGTGTAGATTCCGTAGATCTTAATAAAACTTCACTAAAAGATCATTACCCACTACCTAATATGGATCAAATTTTAAGAACAGCTTTCTTGTTACGATAGACTATATCTGGCTGGATGATTATAGTTGATACAATCGATTCTAGTCCGAGACAAACATAGGTACAAAATTTTTTTACCACCAAGTGGGGTAACTATGCTTACAAAATAATGCCTTTTGGCCTTTCAAATATTGGTGCAATGGACATGGTTTTTCAGTAGCCTGTTGAATAAATGCATACTTGGTTTATTTAGATGATATTACTATATTTTTAAAAAAATTAGACGAACATCTAATACATCTAAGGAAGACTTTAAAGTTATGCGAGATAGTTTGGGATATGTGTGAATCCAAAAAATTCTATCTTTTCAAGACATCAATTTAAATTAGTTGGTCATATTGTTTCTAAACAAGGTTTAGCAATTGAACCTTTCGAATCAAGCCATATAGGAGCTATCATTTCCTCATCACAAGAAGGCATTATAGAGTTTTATGGGAAAAATCAATTTCATTAGAAGCTTTTTTAGATTTTGTAGCATTGGTTAAACCTTTGAAAGCTATGTTAAAGAAAGAGAAAACTATATCTTAGACCAACGAAGGGAGAGAAGAATTGAAGCAATTAAAACAACCATCTTTCAAGCTCCTACTCTTGAAAATCCAAATTTTGATAAATATTTTACAAAGTATGCACTTGCAGGAGTTGAAACAATCTCAACAATATTAATCAGGTTAATGATGAAAATATTGAGCAACCAATTGCTTTCTTTGGACAAAGTTTGCATGATTACAAAACAAGGTACACATTTCTGAAAAACAAGTAATTTTAGTAGTTAGTCGCCAGCTTAGAGGACTAAATAACTTTAAATACATGCTTTCAAACAACAAGATACTTGTTCTTGTTTATCATCCAAGTGTAAAAGATTTCTTGTTAAATAAAGAATTGAATGAGAATAGAGGAGGGTGGATAATGAAGGTCATGGAATATGATGTTTATATCCATGTTGTGAAACAATTTGAGGTAAAGGTTTGTGTGAACATCTAATTGCTGATATGGAAAAACAACAGGCTGTAGAATCAGAAGATCCAAAACAACATGCTAAAGTTACGTATCAGCAATTAGATGTCACGGTGTAGAAGAAAATCAACAACCAGAGCTTGTTCAAGGAGTTTAGGAATCAATATGGATGACTGATTTAGTTAACTATCTACAACATGGCACTTATCCGGAAGGTATGGACAAGAATAAATGAAGCTATTTAAGATTATAAGGTATATCTTATGTTTTTATTGATAGTGTGTAATTTAAAAAAGATATAAATGGAATCTCACTATGATGTGTTGATTATGATAGAATTCAACATTTATTATCCAAATTCCATGAAGGACCTATAGTAGGTCATTTTTCACCAAGTACCATAACCTTAAAAATAATGAAAGATGGTTACTAGTTTCCTATCATATTCAAAGACTGTTTCGAATGGATCGAAATTTTAAGAAATGTGCTTTCTTTCTTGGAAAATAACATTTAACTTTACTGCCCTTACAACCTATTTCATTTGATCATCCTTTCATGGAGTGGGGTCTTGACTTTATTGGCATGATAAACCCACCCTCATCACAAGGACACAAGTGAATTTTGACTACTACAAATTACTTTACATGCTAGACTGAAGCAATAACATTGAAAGATGCTAATGAAACTTTGATACTATCCTTTTATAAAGGTATAGCTTGTAGATTTTGTGTTCCAACAACTATCATTTCAGATAATGCTTTATTTTTTTCTGGGTGCAAAGGTAACATATTGGGTTGTCAACCACAAAATTTATTTAAGTTTTTCATCTAATTATTACCCTTTTGAATTTGGATTGTCCACATGGGGGATCCGAGTTAACACGAGCCCTGGAGGTTCCCTTTTAATTTTTATACCCTTTGGAAAAAATGTAGAATTTCTCAACTTGCTCCACCCCTCCACTTTTGAAAAATAGGCTTGGCACATGTCCATATGTGGGTCCCAGGAGGAATTGTGGCTCAATTTTTTCATTTTACCTATTTTTGAAAAATTAAATTTTCTAAATTTTCCCTAGAGTCAACCTCCCTTCCTTTTAACTTTTAAATTGCCACGCGTCTCAATGGTGCATCTTGAGATGGTCCCAAAAATTAAAGACCTCGTAAAAATCATGAGCTCAAATCGTATCCGCCCAATAAAGTCTGTTAAAATATTGAGAGTTCAAAGGGAAGGCATCATGTGTCCACGATCCAGATGCAGATCTTCTTCACCATTGAAAAATTCCAAGAAAAAGGCAAGTGAGTGCGAAGCCTCCAAGTGTTCTCGTGGCGCTTCTTCTAAATGAAACCTAAAGGCTGGTCCCCAAACATGCGCTATCCCTCCACGTGTCTTTATTGCACAACTTCAAGATGGTCAAAAAGTGGAGACCCTTAATGAGCATGGGCTCACCATGTGTCCCAAGCCTTATAAAATTTATTTAAAAGGTTTAAGTCCCTAGCGGAACCGGCGGAAGCCTCCACCTATCTCTCTATCCAATTTGTCAAGGTGGGACCCTGAGGCAAATTTTCAAATGAGCACCAACCCACCATGAGTCCATGGCCCACCAAAATTGTATCAGCTACATGAAAATTTTTTCTAAGTTTGGGAAAAGCAACGGAATCCTCCACGTGTCCTCCTAGTGCAACTCCAAGGCCAAACAAAAAGGTGAGTCTTCAAACGAGTGTCGTTCCTCCATGTGGAAAATTTTTGGCTTAAAACGATCCAAAAAACTTTAGAGTGCCTCGCCAAGTTGTGTCTAACCAAAAAGGACCATGTTTTCACTAATGTAGAGATGTAAATTTGACAAGAGAAACACACCTGTCAAACCGTAAAATGCAGGGAAACCACTGTTTGAGCTTGGAGATGAAATTTTCTTCAAGGATAGAGAATTTGAAAATGTAGTAAGGTTGACACATGACCTTCTAAGCTACATCATTCACATTTTTTAAGGTATTTCGGAAAAAAATGGCAGGGATAACAATGCACGACTATAGAAAACAAAATGAAAGGAACAACTTGAGTTTTATGCCCAATCAGTAGACACTTTGGAAGGACAGAGAAACAAAGAACAAATTCAAGACTTTCAAGTGACCTTCGACCAAGGAGGAACTAATCATGGCAACAAAATGGATGACAGAGTCTTCAAGCACCAACATGAGGAGAAAAAAAAATGTGACAGAGGCCGCAAACTGATGGATTTTAGTGGCAAACGGGACGAGACTAATTTGAGAACCAATAGAAGGCACAATAGGGTCAAAATGAAACAATAAAAACTCACATAATATCTAAAAGTATAGTAAGATACCTAATGGAGAAACCCATAAATAGGTTAGAAAGTAAACTTTACGACGTCAACAAAGATAAAAAGGGAGCTCCCTTACTAGAAAAAATGATGGCTATATGACCTTACAAGACAAGATTAAGCACAATCATCAAGTAGAAGGTTTCCAAAGTTATCAAATTCTGGTCATGTTTCTCATCCCCTATCAAAGAATATTTCAAAAGAATAAGATCTCATAAACAATAAAAAAATGTAGAAAATCCCACATGAGAAATGATACATCACCGAAGAAATAACACAACTATACCTCCAAAACCCTTGAAGTGGTGATGTTTCTAAAGAAACTAGAGGTTCAATGCATGAGAAAATATGAACTTGAAAAAGCATTGATTCTCAAGAAAGGAAAAACATAAATAGAAAGCTTGAAAGAGCCCCATCAATGGCGTCCATGAAACTCTCATACAAAGATTTGTAGCAAGCTAATATACCTCACACTAGAAAGTATAGAGATGGAATGCGAGATAGCTTCAAGGTGAATAATTTTTTTCTGAAACAAATTTGCTAGGGATTAACCCAAAAATGAGAAATGCAAAGTAAACGATGTTTTAGGTTTGGATTCTTTCAACAACCCCAACTAGACCTCATATAAATCTCACTCAACTCGAGTTAAAGGATCAAAGGATGAGAATCCAATAGTATGCAAGATCAATGTCTACAGAGGAATCTCCAAGATCAAAGCAAAACCCAACTCACCACGGTTAGTTCCTCACCTACATTGGTCGATCAAATGGTACAAGATTGACAAGTACCGAAATCAATGACCATAACCATTTCACCAAATTCGAAGAAGACTCTAAACATAACCACAGTCACCGACCATATGAAATGCAAGGTTGAAACCGTAATTGTGGGTAAATAAGATCAAAGGCCAATAATCAAATAGATTAGATCAATGACCTTCACCAAAAAGAGATAACTTGACCTGAGTTAGCAAATGCCACTAAAAATATTCCAAGGGGTGAGTCACCATGGGGAGGGGGCCAACCCACGTCATTTAAATGATCATTGCATTGACCTTGGTTAAGGTCTTATAACATATGTAAAAATAACCAAATACCGACAACAAATCACATTACGATGATAGTAAAAAAGTGGCTAAGTATAATATGCCAATATTTCACAAAATTACCCCTATGTGTTCTAAAACCATGGTATTATGCCAAGTCAAATGAAGGAGAAAGACAAGGTGTGCACACATTAAGGGTGGTCCCCACATGGGAATTGACAACAAAAAAAAGGTATTTTATTTACAGATGATGTATTTAAAAGGTGGCAAAGGGGATCATGTTATCATACTAGAAAACAAAGGGAATGTCAACATCGAGCCTAAAGGTGGTCCACATGCATTGATGATGTTTCTCAAAGTATCAAATAATGAATAATTTTTTACTCATAGAGGGAGATCAACTTTTGCATGTGCATCCAAGAGGGAGTTTTAAATGCTATTTTTGCAATTACAAGTGGATCAAATGGAGCAGCTAGAAGATAGAGATTGCATGCATTGGAGAAGACTTGCTCATCAAGGAAGGTTTATTATTAGCATTATTCACCCACTTTATTAAAAATAGAACAGGTCAACCGTAGTTTGACCGGTTGTATTTTCTTAACCAAAGGCTATTAATGCCTCTTTATATTAGCATGCATATTTTTATTCCTTATTTATTAATAAATAAAGGGGAAAAGTAAGATGCATGGGGAGTATAGTTTTAGTCTATTTTTAGGAAGAGTGGGATGAATAATTTTTCTATATATTGTGTGCAATTGCAAGCACAAAGGAGGAATTTTAGACACGGGAGTTCTCAAGTAGTTTTCACAAGTTTTTCCCTCTAAATGAGAAGTATATTATGCTTTTCCAATTATTTACAGTCTTGTATATGTTTTATTAATCCTTGTGAATGTTTAATTCCCTAATTAATCATCTTACCGTATTGTAAAATTTAGTATTTCTGCATAATATTAATGTGCACGTGTAACTTTATAGTATTGTTGTGATATGTTCCCTCAATACATCAAAGTGTTTTCCTAATATTCTGCAGAAATTTATTGGCTTGTGCATCTAGAATTCATTCTCATATCAATCAGTGCATGTGCTTAGTCAAAGAAATGACATAAATTTGTTGTATCACCCCTATTTTGAATCCATTTAAAATCATCTTTTAACCTCAAAGCCCAAAAATTAGTTTAGGATACATCAATAAGGAACCAACCTTGAATCTTGGAGACTTAACTCAAAATAGGTATACCTACAGACACATGAGGTGTTTCCATCAGTATCTAAAAAAAAAAAAAAGAGATCAATTTTGTAAGCTTAGAACACCTACAACCATCTCTCTATAGGGTGAGCTTTGCCTTCTTATGAAATTTTTTCATTATGTGTTTTTTATTATTTTCCATGTTCACATGAGCTTGATCTATTAGCTCTTGCAACTCCATCAACTATGCATAACGAACCTACAAAGGTGGTTCATTCTCAAGTAATTCCATATGATGTAGCAAATTTAATGTAGGAAACCCAACTAAGATGGGAAGTCTTGCCTCTCATTCATAAAAAGTATTGTTTGGTGAATTTCCAACCGATCTTTTTGGAGTAACTCTGTCCCCAAAGTCCTAAATTCAACATTAGATTCCAATCTCTTTCATTTTCTTTGAATTTTCTTTTGATGATCCTCAAAAGTTTTTTATTAGTACTTTCAGCTAATCCATTACTCTTTGGGTAATAGTTAGATGATGTAATTAAATAAATTTCATGCTTGATATCTCAATCTGTACCTTTGCACCAAGAAATTCTAAGGCATTATTTGAAATGATAGTTCTTTGGGACATGAAATCAGAAATATACCTTCGTAATAGGATAGTATCAAGTTTTGTTATCTTAATTTAATGTTATTGATTCATTCTAGCATGTAAAGTAATCTGTAGTAGTCAAGATCCACTTGTGTCCTTATGAAAAAAGTGGATTTATCATGTTAATAAAGTCAAGACCTCACTAGATGAATGGTTGATCCACCGAAATAGGCTACAGGGAAATGAAGCTAAACATTATTTTCTAACAAAGAAAGCAAATTTCTTACTTTTTGATCCATTCAAGTAGTCTTTGAATATTATGGGCCAATAGTAACTAGATTTCATAAATTTTAAAGATGTAATACATGATGAAAAGTGACGTCTTGAAGGTCCTTAATGAATTTTAGATAATAGTTGCTGAATTCTATCATAATCAACACATCTCAATAAAATTCCATTTATATATCTTTTAAATAAAATATCATCAATGAAAACATACGACAAATCTTTTAAAATGAGATACCATCATTTATTCTTGTCGATACCTTCCAGATAAGTATTGTGTTGTGAGTAGTTAACAAAATTAGTCATCCATCTTGATTTCCTGAACTTCTTGACTAATTTTGGGTTGATTATTCTCTATTTGTACCATAGTATCGATCACCGATACATAACTTGAGCATGTTATACGAGATCTTCTAATTATGGATCCTATTGTTTTTAATATCAGCAATTAGATGCTCACACAAACATATTCTTTGAACTATTTTCGTAACACAAATGTCAACATCGTATTCCATAACTTTTGTAACCCATCCTACTCTCTTCTCATTTAGCTCTTTGTTCAACAAAAATTGTTTAACACTTGGATGAGAGACTAAAACATGTATTTTGTTATTGGAAAGTATGTACTTGAATTTTTTCAATCCTCTAACTACTGAAAGTACCTATTTTTCAAGAAAGGTGTACCTTGTCTCGTAGTCATGCAAAATTTTTCCAAAGAAAGCAATTGGTTGCTTAGTGTTTTCATCATTAACCTAAGTTAAAATAGTTGAAATAGTCTTAGCTCCAACAAGTGCATACATTGTAAAATATTTATCAAAATTTGGATTTGCAAGAGTAGGAGCTTGTGAAATGGCTGATTTAATGGCTTCAAATCCTTTTCTCCATTCACTGGTCCAAGAGAAATTTTTATCCTTTTTTAACATAGTTGTTAATGGCTTGACTAATGCTGCAAAATGTGGAACAAATCTTCTAACAAAATTGATTTTTATGAGAAAAATAATTTGCCAGAATATTTGTTCTAAATTTTGCAGCATTAGTCAAGTTATTAATGATTTCTTCCGATGAGGCAAGGACAATTGTGAAATAGCTTTGATTCTAAAAGGATCACTAACTAAACCTTGTTTAGAGATAATATGACCAAGCAATTTACATTGATGTAACTGAAAAAATGGACTTTTTGGGATTCAAATATATTCCAAACTATCTAAAAAGCTGAAAATTCTACCTTAGATGCATTAGATGTTCATTAGAATATTTTGAAAATATGGTGACATCTTCTTAGTAAACCAAAATGCATCTATTTATTAAGTCATGAAAATCCATGTCCATTGCTCGTTGAAACATTACACTAACATTTGAGAAACCAAAAGACATTCTTTTATAAGCATAAGTTCCCCACTTTGTGGTGAAGTCTGCTTTTTGTAACTATCTTCTTGAGCACAAGGATCTGATTGTATCCACTATAACCATATAAAAGATACAATCTATTTGAACTAGAAATTGTTCTCAAAATAGGATCCATATTAGGAAGTGGATAATGATCTTTTAATGAAGCTTTATGAAGGTCTCTAAAATCCACACATAGCATAATTTCTCCATTATTTTTTCAAATAGGAACAAGATTAGCTACCCAACATGAATTCTTAACTAGAAAAATAATACCTGATTCGATCAACTTAGATAACTCTTCTCTCATTAATGGCTCAATTTTTTGATGTATGGTTCTTTCTTTCTCCTAACTCGGCTTATAATTTGGTTGTAACTCTCTTGTACGATGAGCTAAAATTAGATCAAATCCTCTTAGATCTTGGTACTTCCAAGCAAAAACATCTCTGAATTTTTTACATAATTTGATAAATGACTATTTTTCAGCTAAAGAACATACATCTCCAATAAATAGTTTCTTTTAATCATTCACCAAGATTTCTTCATAGTTATCTCGTGTGAGATGAAATCTTACCTTTTCTCTTTCTTAACCGATCATCGAATGATAATTTCTTCTAGATGACCAATCCTTGAGGAAACTTGTTTTTATTAAATTGAACAATTTTATCACCATAGAAGTGCTGAAGTTTTTCCTGATTTACTACATGAAAATTCAACTTCTTGCTGCAAAAATATGCAGATCTTCATCATTTTAAAAACTTGCAAAATTTCTTCTTTGTAAGGGACTCAAGGTCTAATAATTAACTTTATATGTGGTTATACTTTTCTATTCTTAATTTGTTCTAATACATCAAAGCTAGCACCAATGGTTACATGTCCTGTCTAGATGCTTATTTTTAACTCTTGGGACAAATTGAATGTTAATAGCATCAAAATCATCCATTAAGTCTAAAACTCTATGTTTGTAAGATTTAAAAATGAACTATTACACACATTAAAGTTTTGAACTTGATTAATACCTAACTCAAAATCACCAAAAGCAAAAACTTGTAATGTACATATACCTCTTTTTCTAGCCCATCAGTAAGCCATGAATTAACGCTTCATATTCAACTACATTAGAAGTAAAAGAAAATTGTAGACTTAAAGATGAAAATTACCATTCGTTTTAAGGGGAAGTAAGCATTAAACCTACGCCTTGTCTTTTCTTATTTTTAGCTCCATCGAATTGAAGCCTCCATAGTATTTTTGCTATTTTTTCTATTTTGGACGTCAAGGGGATTGGTTTATTTTCTTCATGAATGCAATAAACACCAAATAAATCCCCTTCTACTTCTTTGAAAGGGTCATAAGCATGTTATTCTTGAGTTTTTTCATCCATAAACAAATTAGAAACATCTTCAAGTGCGTAAACATGTGTTGTAACATCAAAATCAATTTGATCTAAAGTTGCACAATTTGTTGCAGCATTTGAAGCATGAGTCTCAATATGAAATCTAGCCAGAGATTCTAAATTTATGGGAACCTTAGTTCCATATCATGTAGTAAAGGATAAAAATGACCAATCAAGAGAGATAACCTCTTATTTTTTCGTAAAATCTCGTGAAACTTAAAAGGAAAAATAGTGAGGTAAATCTAGAATAGTAACATATTGTAAAATAGTAACATTGGGAAAATCATGTAAGGTTACCTCTAGATTTCTTATAATACCAACTGTGTTGGTTGCTGTCCCATATAGTTGCAACACACTTTTATCTCGTAGGATCATACTACAGTAGGGCCAATTTTTCTCGTGATTGATTTTGGTATGACCGCACTACTTGCACCACTTTCAACCATGCAGTTATGATCTAAATGATCTCCAATAATCATAGATAAATAAAATTGTGGTGGTTTCTTGATATCATCATCATTCAAGAATTTTTTAACCATCCATTTAACTTCTTTTATGTGATCTTGCTCCATTGTTCTTAGACCATGTCTACTTTCTCGGACTTCCTTCTTAGTTGGTTTTGATGAAATTTGTAGCTTATGAAGCTCGTGAGAAAGTAACTCTTGTTGTCTTGAAATACTTAGAGCATCCCAAAGTGAAATATTAATATTATGTTTCTTCATTACATCAAAAATGTTAAAAGAAACAACATTTTTTCAAACAACTACTTTTTTAGCATAGGCTTTATCAAAAATTGACTCTACTTCGACATATTTTGAAATATGAGGTATGAAGAGTCTTCTGGGATCAGGCTACAATTATTTTTCTTGATTCTTTTGAGTTGAAATAATAGCTATTTTTGACCTCTAGTTGGTGTTTTATCGGTGAATGTGGGCAAAGAAGGTCTATTTTTTTGTTTTTCTCTCTTGAGCCTTGTCTTAGGATCTAGTTGTGATTGCAATAAAATATTCTTCCCCAAAGCTTACGAAATTTTGTTCTAATGTTTTCTCGACTATAAGTTTATTGCTGCCCACTCTCAATTTGTGGCATAAATAATGCTTCGAGTTGAGATTGTGCAGCAAGGATTATATTCAGAATGCATTTGGACAATTTACATTGAATGAGGTTGATTACAAGGTTGACACCATTCCTCTGAAACCATGTTAACTAGAACAAGAGTGCTAGATGCACTAGGATATTTTGGGTCAAACTACCTTGGCTGATTTGGTTGTCCCTAATTCTAATTTTGCTGATAAGGCTACCTATTATGTTGATTTTGCTGATAAGGAGCATTATATGACCTGCTTTGGGATGAGCTAATTTGTTTTCAATTCATGTCAATTTATTAAGCATAGTCTGCAAATATTTGAATACATCATCTGATGGATCTAAAATAGTAGGCTCTATAATTGTAATAGGTAATAAATTTTCTATAAGAGGCATGGAAGGCTTTGGTGCCAATTTACCAACTTGAATAAGGTTGTTTTCAACTTTAATGGAAATATCATAATCTACTCGGGAGAATATCTCCTCCCATAGATCGAATCATAGTCGAAATTTCACTATTTAGGGCTCTAAGATAATAAGTAAAAGCATGATTAGCTTGAGGCTTGACACTCGCTAGAATTCTTTCCCAAGTTCTAGCAAAATGGATAATGAAACTAGACATAAATTCATGATGGGCTATTTTAATTGTGGATTGTTTCTCTATGAGGGATAAATGATCGAATGATCATTAAAATTTCTTAAGTAATTTTTATCCCCACTCATCCAAAGTTCTTATGATCACAATTTTTAAGGTTCTATACAATTACAAGGTTTTCCTTTAAAGGATGAAGCTAAAAGTCTTAAGGCTACATATTCATGAGTTATGTTATGGATAACACAAAGGGATGCAACATCTTTGATGTGTTTTGAAGGACTAATTTGATTTTCCCCAATGAATGAAGATAGGCTTTTACGGCAGCATTGGGAATATCATGATAAACTAGAATTACTAAAGGGATGCCATTAGTAAAGGTTACAAAATTCCTAGGTGGTGGAATAGCCATTGGATTAACTAGAATTTGAACAAAGAGATTAGTACGTGGTGAAGGAAGATTAGGAGGAAGGTTTTCAAAACCAGGCCTATTATAAGATAGGGTATGACCAACTCTTCTTCTTCTTTTAGAATTCAAAAGTAAAGAAATAAACTCAGAAGGAATTCCTCTTACCGATGATCTTGTAGTCACTTTAGGCATGGAACATGCTACAAAACTGGTCTAAAATATGCCTTATCAAGTCGCCAAATAAAGATTTTGATATTTAGAGTAAATTGTTGCACCTTGGTTATCCAAAAGTGACATTTTTCCTCTGTGAATCTACTGTAAATTGTTGTAATTTACTTGCAGATTTGATTCAAGGTCCCACCGGGTATTGCAAAAATTGTTATCTCTTGAAAGTACACCCTATAGAGAGATGACTACAGGTGTTCTAAGCTTTTTCTGGATATCTCTCTTTCGTAGATACAATGGAAACACCTAAGGTCTATAGGTATGCACATTTTTGAGGTGAGTCTTTGGTATGAAGGTCGTCGGTTCCTTTTTTATGTATCCTAAACTAATTTTTAGGGGTTTTGAGGGTAAAAAGATGACTGTAAATGAATTGAAAACCTAGGGTGATACACCAAACTTGTTGAGGGATTTGAATGAGTACATACACAATCAATTTGAGAATGGATTTTGTATGCACAAACCAATAGTTTTCAGCAGAATATGAAGGAAAAATACTTGGTATACTTTGAGGAATGAGTCACAACAATATAGTAACAAAAACATGCACACTAATATTCTTCGAAATTAGTAAATTTGCAACAAGGTAAGATGATTAATCAAGGAATTTGACATTCACAAAAATAAATGAGATATACACACCATTGCAAATAATTGGAAAGGTAGAAATAAATTCTCATTCCAAAGAATAATTGAAAAATTCTTCAACACTCCTATGTCCAAAAAAGTCCTCATTGCGCTTTGCAATTTCACACAATATATTAAAAATTATCCACCCATCCCATCCTAAAAATAGGTTAAAATTTTTACTCGCCCATGCATGTTAATTTTATCCTTTTATCATGAATAAATAAAGGAATAATAATTGTCATCATAACACAATGAGGCATTAATAGCCTTGATTACAAAAATACATCACGCTTAAAATACGGTTGGTGATCTATTTTTAACAAGGTAAGATGAATAATTTGGATAATAATAGCCCTTGCTTGTTGTGTAAGTCTCCTCCAATGTGCATGCAATATCTATCTTCTAGTGTTTGATGTGATACTTACAAGTTGATCCACTTGAAATGATAAAATTAGCACTTTAATCCTTCCCCTTAGATGTACATGAAAAAAATAAATCTTTTCTCAGAGAAAAATAATTCCTTCATTTTCAATATATGGAAAAGCATTCACCGATGCATTCATCCTAAAGTGGACCACCTTTGGTTCTGATGCTGACATCTCCTCTATCTTTTTTGGTCACATGAAAAATGAATCTTGTGAAAATTAATGTCATTTGCTTACTTCCAAAAGTTCCCATTATGGGGAAAATCTATGATGTGCGCACATTGTCTTCATGGGGGTTTTAACCTCCTTTAGGCTAATCATTAGATATATGGTTTATTGGTCTCTATTTGAATAATTATTGCATAATTTAAGGTCTTTACTCTTCCACTTTGTTGGAAAACATAATTATTTTCATTACATAATGTTTGATTGTATTTAATGGAATGATCATGGCAATAATATAAGTTCACCTTTTTGTTGGTTGGCACATAAAATATGGTTATTGGTTTGAAATAATAATATGATTCATTATGTTGTCCATGTTTGATTTTCAAAGCACTATGACTTAGACCTTAGTAGGTCAATATTAATGATTTTTGTTTGATTAATATGGGGCTAGTCCCCTCTTCACATCATGATCTGACCCTTCTTATTTTGTTAATTAATTTCCTATCCCTTGATTTAGTTAGGGTTTCTTGTGGCTCAAAATATGTATGTTTTTTTGAACTTGGTTGAGTTTAGGGTTTACTGCGAGCACCGTTGATCTTCATACTTACTTATCTATTCACCGTTGATCCTTTGAGCATCTGAATTTTGATTGATTATTTCTTTAAATGAACCTACAACTGATTCGTAGCCATTCGATCTTGGTACATTTCTTATCTTGAACCGTTAATTTGTTAAATCTAGGTGAAAAGGTAGTTAGACTAGGTTAGCATCGACATCGTTGATTTTGGTAGTTCAATGATTTTAGCCATCGAGATTAACTTTGATTAAGTTTTGACCACCGTGGGTTGGTTGTGTTGGTTTATTTCTTATCTAAATTTTATCATTTTTAAATGCAATATTTTTTTGGAGGGTGAATTCATGGAAAAGTTTCTTCAAGTTGCCATTATTGTCTGATTTGGAAGCTTGTTTTTGAGATTCTTTTACCTATGATAAGTAATATTTTTCTGTACTCTCATCCTTCTGATCTTGGGATTTTTAGTTGTTAGGTCTTTGAGCTCTGGTTATGTGTATTCAACTGCCATTCTAAAAGCTATGTTGAGCTCTGTATTTCCACATTTGGGTGGATCTCGGTTTGTGTTCATTTCCATGAATAAAAATTTGAACATTATGGATTGAGGGTTTCAATGGAGTATCTCGGATCATTATATGTGCTTCATTGTTTTAAGTTTTGAGCTCAAAACTAAGGGTTTTGATTTTAGTTGTTGCCATCTGTTTGGAGTCACTTTAGCTCATTCGGTGGAAGCTTTGTAGACACTCTAGGTTATTTTTATTGAATTTTGATAGCTTTAGTGTCTTACACACCTGATTTCGAGTTTTGAGATTTCTCGGTAGTTATGGGAACTAGAGGTAATTTTGATTTAATAGCTATTTCCCTCTTAACTTCAAACCCACTCAATTATGAAACAATGGGTGTTCTTTGATTTGCTACAAATTTGAGTTTGAAAATGAACCTGCCATTTTTTATAATTTGTGTCATTTTGAAAAGGAAAAATACTTAGACTTCCATTCTTTGTTGTAAGACTGTGATTTTCTAAAATTTCCATCTTGAATTCGTAGCTTGAAGCTAGTTTCACTCCATCATGTTGTGATTTGGGTTTTATTTCAATCTTGTAATGACCACCGGTTTGCAATTCTAAGGTTTGCTTCTCACCTTTTGGGTCAAGTTTTGGCTCGATAATGTTGAACGATCACCATGATTATTGATTCTAAAGCTCAAATTCTTGGTGACCCAAGACCTTTTTGATCACTATAGGGTAGGATTTGTTATTTGAAAACATATTGTTCTGTTGAAAATTTTTGCACTTGTGGAAAAATGGGTAACTCAATTTTTTTATGAAGGATAGCATTGGTGAATTATACCTAAGCTATAGGAGATTATATTAGATTATGTCATTATTGTTGATTTATTTAAAATATTACAAGAAATCAGTAACTATGTTTGTTGTTATAAAATTTAATAGATCACATAGTTTGCAATTTCATGACCATCCTCAACAAAAGAACACAAGCCCCGAAGGACAGGTTGTGTTGTCTTGATGAGATAGAGTAGGTGAAGTGTAAAGTTTTGGAACAACAAACATAAGCATAAATCACGAGAGAATCATATTTCATTACTTGAATGTTACAAGTTCTATTCAAAGTTCTTTCCTTCATGATATAGACATTCAATTATGTTACTTGAGTTGTTTAATTCATTATACAATCCATATAGAAAGTAGAAATGTAGAAAGAGATATACAACTCATTTACAGAATTCAATGCTTTATTCAAAAGGAGAGTCAAATGTTTCCCACACAAGCATGGGATGTAACCTAAAAGTAAAGTATACCTACTAAAAATAAAGATACATATGCATGAAAGAGAAAGCAAAGTAGTATGAGGGTTAACCCATCATTGCCTTGTATATTCTTCGTTGTGGAGAGCATCTTCTTGCCGGCTCCTTTCATCCTCAAGGCATGGTACCTGAAAAGCAAAAATAAGAAAATCATCAATAAAGAGCTCAGGGTTAATCCATATTCCTACACTATCCTACTTCGTGCATATGAATCTTCCCCTAAGTAGGAGATGTATTCTACTTGAAAGACAAACTACATGCATGCTTTAATCACTCAGAAAGAAGTGAAAAGAAAGAAGAAAACATGGACATAAGAGAGGCCAAAAATCCTAAATATTTTCTAACTATTTTCCTAAGTGTGTAGGTACAAGTTATTACAATTAAAGAGAGAAATAAACAAGTCATACGTATAAGATAAAAAGAAGGAAAAGTGCAAACTCAAAGTTCAGCAACCATTCTGCAAATGGAAGAAGTTAGAGCTCAGAAGAGAGAATGGAAGATAGAAGTACATTTTTCAGTTTGCAAAGAAGAGGGAGAATCATATTTCAACAAGCTGAAGCTAAAAGAAAGAAAATGATTATAGCTGAAATAGGATGAGAGAAAAGATTTTGGGAAAATTTTGACAGGGCTTCACGATGTAAAATAGACATTTATAGCTTTTCATCATGTTGTTTCAATTACCACATGCTTTAAAAGAACTATGGAAATAAAATAAGTGATACAGAAAGTGGAAAAGCATCACATGATCAAGATAAATAGCTATCATGTTTTCAGTTCTCAATTTCTATATCAGTTCAACATGAAAAGTGTTACTTTCTATATTTTGGATCATAACATATGAAAAGATTCTAAAAATTTTGCCAGGGATTCACCTTATAAAATCAACATTTCAGATTTTTCAGCATACATATTAGAGTTGTAATGAAAGGAAATACAATATATAATGCAGAAAATAATTCTTTATAACTCAAACAACTTGAAGAGAATTGAAATTCCAAGATAATCTTACAAATTTCAGCTATTTTAAGTTGCAGTTTTCAAAATAAAGCAAATATGAGAACACAGAGATACTATAATGTCATTGAAGTATATTCATTCAAGCAAGTAGTACTCATCTATGACATGATCAGAAGCCATTACAGGTAAACAAAGGAGCTATCTCATGATGACATTAGAAGTGAGAAGTGATTCAGGTAAAATCTATAGTTGTAAAGGGCTTTAGAAAGAGATAATAACCCAGATTTAAGATATAACTATCTTCGAATAGAGTAAAGGATGAAGATCTCTAAAAAGATAAACAGTGAATCTAGGTTCTAGTGTTCAAATGGATTTGAGTTTTTTCACTCAGTCAAATAGTCAATAGAAACTTACAGAGAATGAAAAACTCATAATTCATCAAACACAACATCAGATTTTGAAGTCAATACTAACTCTACAGGAATGAGTTACAAAACTTATTACTCAGAGATCAATGGAAGTGTTTATCAAGGTCTCAAAATTCTGCAAACCCACCAATGATAAAGAAGGGATTTTTGGTTAAATACAGAGAGCATAGCTAATATTTCCACAATATTCTCAACAACTACAAAGGGGACGACATTTTTCTTAAGGAAAAAGAAACTAATACAGAAAGGCAGTGTTCAAAATGCATTACAGAAGAAGAAAACTACTTTATGGCTGACATAGGAACATATGTGAAATATAATAGTGACAATATTAGAGCTTCAGAGGCCAAGGAAAAATTATGAAGCTCATCACAGTCACCAGAGTATTCAAATAAATGTAATTTCCTTCTACAAGTCGATGTAATAGAAAATACCAGACCACAGTGTTCCAACAGAAATGGGAATTGTATTTAACATTTCAAAGCTATAAGTATCAAGGATTCAAGTAAACATTATGAGGAATCAAAACCACAGCTCAAAATGACAAGGCTGAGCCTACCAGTTTTCTCATAATCAAGGTCTAAAACAGAGAAGATCAAAAGGTTGCTTCACGAATAAGGAAGACTTATGAGTTTTAAAAATACAATCCCATCTGCTTTGAAGTGAACAAAACTCAACAATTACAAGAAGCAACTCTCAGTCAAGAACAAAGTGGTATTCCTAATAATGGACAGAATTTCAAAGAAAACCCAAAAGCACGAGCAACCCAGAAATAGAGATAGAAGAACATGCAGGTTTCAAACTCATGGTCAAGTTTTGTTCCAATTTTTTGACATCAACCAAGAATAGAATGAATCTAAGTGCAAAATGATTCAAATCAAGGAAGAGTACAACGCATTAATGGGTATCAAGAAATCAAAGTAACAGACAAAGAACTCACCATTTATAATTGAACAGTCGAAACTTTCAAGCAACTAAATGATGAGACAAGAAATCCATATGCCCATGAGAAGTTTCGAACTTGGGAGTCAAGCAGAAGAACCCAAAATGAGTTTTCAACTTGAAATCCCCAAAGGAACCGCGAAATCCCAAAAATGCAAAGAAAAATGAGTATCAGTTTTGGAAGTCGAAATGATAAAGACCAATTAACAGTGAAAACTTAGGAAATCAAGAATCTTACCATCCTCGTCAAAAGTGATTCCAGTTACAGAACCGAGCTCAATAGAGGTCGACATGGTGGCCATTCTTTCATAAAGCCAAATTAACAAAGCTCGAAAGGGACAGAAATGGTGTCCACAAACCTCACTGAGTTCCAAAACTCAGAAAACACATTCACAGTTGGGAACCAAGCTCGAGGGTTACCCTAAAAAAAGATGAATCATCCAAATTTCACTCAAAAGTTCTAATAGAGAAAAAGACTGAATATATAAGATGCGTGAAGATACAAAAACTAGACAAACCTCAAAAAACTGAGCTTGAAGTTCATAAGAAAGATGTGGCCATGACCACAATGCTTCACCTTGAAAGCTCGGGACCAAGAAATCAAAGACCTCACAAAGTACACAGAGCTCGAAGTTCACGACAATGGCAACAAACACCCATGACTACCTTGCTAAAAAAATGCGGACAGAGTAAAAACCACAAAATATATAGATGCTCGAAGGCTAAGAAGGCCGAAAAATGGACTGATCCGAGCTTCAAAATCTTCAACAATGGCATCAATGAAAATTTCTAGGGCTTCGCCCCATGATGAAAATCCAAAATGAAGTGATCATTAGGGTCAAGTGATCTTTACCACTCAAACTCGAGATATGAGTTAAATGAAACTCAACCACAGTTAGATAATCAAAGGTAGAGAAGGAAAAGTACCAAGATCAATGCTCAGGGATCGATCCCCAAGTTTGAAGCAAACCATCATGGTTAGATGCCATTACTATGCCAAACTCTAGGTCACAAACCCTAACCATGAGTCAAAGATCGACGACCTGAGATTCAATGGATCAGAGATCAACGATTGGAAACCAATCAATAGAGTTCAACGCAAATCACCATGGTCACATTAACAGCTACCACATTAAATTCCAGGTCGAAAACCTAACCGAATGTCAGAAAAATCAACAGCCATGAATCAAAAGTACAGAGATATCAATGGCTCAATTAAGGCACCAACTTTCAAAGAAAACCACCAGGGTTAAAGTTAACTCAACCCAAGTTAGATGCCACTGACAAAGCATATGGAGGGGTGATTCATCGTCACGAGGGGGCCAGCCCCATGTTTAAAACAAAAATCATTGCATAATTGAATTTTAAAAGTCTAACCATAGTCTATGTCCCAAATGATCAAAGGGGCCAACAACCATGCATATCCACAATGATCACCGAAAAAGGTAAAGTATAACCTTATTCCAATCAAATGCAAAAGGGGGCCGACAACTATATAATACCATGATAATAAAAAAGTAGGGTGACATACCTTATAATATGCCTAAGTCCACAAAGGTGGCCGAATGTAACATGGTGCCCCTTTTAAAACAAAGTGCCCCTTGTATTATTTCAAAACACAATAATTTGCTAAGTCCACAAGAGTGGCCAAACCCAATGAAGGCAAAATTTCACAACCATAAGTGGCCCCCACTGATGGTGATAGATTGTACATGAATTGGAATGCATTTCTCCATGTGATCACTAGAAAACATAATAAGTGTCAACATCGAGAGACAAACATGCTCCCAATCAATATTAATGTTTGGATGAATTATTTTGCAAAATATTGTAATTATTGTAATTATTTTTTTCACTCGGAGGAATTAATTTTGTTGCATGCTTCACAAGAAGATAGAAAAACAGAGACAAATTTGCATGTCACGAAGAGAGACTTGTCTAGTAAGCAATTTTATTTTTGGCAAAATTATTCACCCACTTTATTAAAAATAGAACACAGTCAACTTCAGATTTACTAAATGAAATCAAAGGCTATTAATGCCTCTTGTACTAGTTTGTATTATTTTATCCTTTTATTTATTATTAAATAAAGGATAAAATTAGGATGCATGGGTGAGTATAAGCCTTAGGCTATTTTTAGGAAGGAGGCAAAATTTATTTTTCTATATATTATGTGCCTTTGCAAAGCACTAGGAGATTCCGGCCGGAGGACTTTCGGATATATGAGTACCGAAGAATTGTTTTTCAGTTTTTCCTTCGGGTGTGAAGTGTTTTCTACCTTTCTAAGTTTATTTTGCAGTCTTATGTATGTTATATTTATCTTTTGAATACGAATTCCATGATCAACCACCTTCTTGTGCTGCAAAATTTAGTCCTTTCTGCTTAATTTTTAATTTGGATGTTAACTTATTAGTACTATTGTGATCCTCCCTCGGTCAATAGAGTGTTTTGCCCTTGGATATTCTATAGAAAAACTATTGTGTTGTGCATTAGAATCATTCACGAGATCAGATGTGCATATACTCACCAAAGCCATCACAAAAATTTGGTGTATCACCTTAGTTTTAATCATTTTTACAGTCATCTTTTACCCTAAAACTCCCAAAAATCAGTTAAGGATACACCAATAAGGAATTGGCCTTGATAGTGGAGACTCACCTTGAAAATAGGTATACCCATAGACCTAAGGTGTTTCCATTGTATCTATGAAAGAGAGAGATCATTTGTGCAAGCTTAGAAAACCTACAACCATCTCTCTATAGGGTGCACTTTCGAGATAGAGCTAGAGATAGAGATAGGGTACAAAGTAGAAATAGAGATATAAGAACATGTAGGTTTCGAACTCACGGTCAAGTTTTGTTCCAATTTTTTGACATCAACCAAGAATAAAATGAATCTAAGTGCAAAATGATTCGAAATCGGGAAGAGTACAATTTCTATTTTTAATCACAAAACCCATTAATGGGTATCAAGAAATCAGAGTAACAAACAAAGAACTCACCATTTATAATCGAACAGATTGAAAATTTCAAGCAACTAAATGATCAGACAAGAAAACCATATGCTTGTGAGAGGTTTTGAACTTGGGAGTCAAGCAGAAGAACCCCAAACGAAGTTTTCAACTTGAAATCCCCAAAGGAACCACAAAATCCCAAAAATGCAAAGAAAATGAGTATCAGTTTTGGAATTCGAAATGATAAAGACCAATTAATAGTGAAAACTCAGGAAATCAAGAAGCTTACCATCCTCATCAAATAGTGATGCCAGTTACACAGAACCGAGCTCAGTAGAGGTCGACATGGCAGCCATTCTTTCATAAAGCCAAATTAACAGAGCTCGAAAGGGACAAATGGTGTCCACAAACCTCACTGAGTTCCAAAACTTAGAAAACACATTCACATTCGGGAACCGAGCTCGAGGGTTACCCTAAAAATGATGAGCATCATCCAAATTCACTCAGAAAGTTCTAATAGAGCAAAAGACTGAATATATAAGATGCACAAAGATACAGAAACTAGAAAAACCTCAAAAAACGAGCTCAAAGTTCATAAGAAAGACATGACCATGACCACAATGCTTCACCTTGAAATCTCGGACCAAGAAATCAAAGACCTCATAAAGTACATAGAGCTCAAGTTCGGAGACAATGGAAAGAAAACAAACACGACTACCTTACTAAAAAAAAATGTCGACAAAGTAAAAACCACAAAATATATAGATGCTTGAAGGCTAAGAAGGCCGAAAAATGGACTGATCTGAGATTCAAAAGCTTCAACAATGGCATCAATGAAAATTACCAGGGCTTTGCCCCCATGACAAAAATCCAAAATGAAGTGATCATTAGGGTCAAGTGATCTTTACCACTCAAACTCGAGATACGAGTTAAATGAAACTCAACCACAAATGATAATCAAAGGTAGAGAAGGAAAAGTACCAAGATCAATGCTCATGGATCGATCCCCAAGTTTGAAGAAAACCATCATGGTTAGATGCCATTACTATGCCAAACTCCAGGTCAGAAACCCTAACCACGAGTCAAAGATCGACGACCTAAGATTCAATGGATCAGAGATCAACGATTGGAAACCAATCAACAAAGTTCAACACAAATCACCATGGTCACATTAATAGCTACCACATTAAATGCCAGGTTAGAAAACCTAACCGAGGGTTAGAAACATCAACAACCACGAATCAAAAGTACAAAGATCAATGGCCTGAATCAAGGCACCAACTTTCAAAGAAAACCCCAGGGTTAAAGTTAACTCAACCCAAGTTAGATTCCATTGACAAGGTATATGGAGGGGTGATTCATCATCATGAGGGGGCCAGCCCCATGTTTAAAACCAAAATCATTGCATAATTGAATTTTAAAAGTCTAACCATAGTCTATGTCCCAAATGATCAAAGGGGGCCGACAACCATGCATATCCACAATGATCACCAAAAAGTTAAGTATAACCTTATTCCAATCAAATGCAAAAGGGTATGGCAGCAATATAATACCATGATAATAAAAAGTGGGATGACATACCTTATAATATGCCTAAGTCCACAAAGGTGGCCGAATGTAACATGGTACCCCTTTTAAAACAAAGTGTCCCTTGTATTATTTCAAAACACAATAATTTGCTAAGTCCACAAGAGTGGCCAAACCCAACGAAGGAAAAAGTTCACAACCACAAGTGGCCCCCACTGATGGTGATAGATTGTACATGAATTGGAATGCATTTTTCCATGTGATCACTAGAAAATAGAATAAGTGTCAACATCAGAGACAAAGGTGGTCCCAATTAGGATTAATGTTTGGATGAATTATTTTGCAAAATATTGCAATTATTGTAATTATTTTGTTCACTCAGAGGGAATTAATTTTGTTGCATGCTTCACAAGAAGACAAAATAGAGAAGAGATAGAGTTACATGTCATGAAGAGAGACTTCCATAGCAAGAAATTTTATTTTTGGCAAAATTATTCACCTAGCTTTATTAAAAATAGAACAGTCAACTTCAGTTGACTAGATGTAATCAAAGGCTATTAATGCCTCTTGTACTAGTTTGTATTATTTTACCCTTTTATTTATTATTAAATAAAGGATAAAATTAGGATGCATGGGGAGTAGTAAAGCCTTAGGCTATTTTTGGAAGGGGGTGAAATTTATTTTGCTATATATTGTGTGCCTTTGCAAAGCACGGGGAGATTATGGTTGGAGGAATTTTTGGATATATGAGTATTGAAGAATTTTTTTCCAGTTTTCCTCCGGGTGTGAAGTGTTTTCTTCCTTTCCAAGTTTATTTTGCAATATTGTCCATGTTATATTAATCTTGTGAATACAAATTCCCTAATCAACCACCTTACCCTGCTATAAATTTTAGTCCTTTCTACTTAATTTTTAATGTGCATGTTAACTTATTAGTACTATTGTGATCCTCCCTCAGTACAATCAAGTGTTTTTCCTTAGATATTCTATAGAAAAACTATTGGTTTGTGCATCAAAATTTCTCATGGATCAGTTGTGCATATACTTAGTCAAAGCCCTCACACAAATTTGGTGTATCACCTTAGTTTTAATCATTTTTACAGTCATCTTTTACTTTAAAACTCCCAGAAAGTAGTTTAGGATACACCAATAAGGAACCGACCTTGACTCTGACACGGAGACTCACCTCAAAAATAGGTATACCCATAGACCGAGGTGTTTCCATTGTATCTACAAAAGAGAAAGATTATTTATGCAAGATTAGAAAACTGCAACCATCTCTCTACAGTTGCACTTTCGAGAGACAACAATTACTTTTCATCTAGACCATGGTAAGTTCATATGTCATATAGATCTACAGACCTTACCTCTGGATAGATTTTATTTGTTTTGTCTCACTATATGCCTGTGAAGTTCAAGCTTATGGCTATGTACTAACACATAATTTAGTAGATTTAACTTGATTTACTCTCACAATATTGATCGTATTTCCTCAATGTGATTGTGAGTTATGTTTTTGAATCTTCAAAATTATAACTTAGAGGAAGTGGGTTCTGATCTCCATTCATTTCTAGTTATTGTGCCTTGAAACCCCTTTTCACTCTACTCGGGAATAATGAACTTAAACTTGATCTTTTCTATGCAAACATACTTTGGTTTGTGTTTAATGCATAAATGTAGATGATTTCACCCTTGGTAACTTTGAGAAGAATAAGAAACTCTTATCCTTCTTTTAGGTTTTGTAATTTGTGAATAATGTAGTTTGTTTCAGTCTCAATTACCCGGAAAATAATATCATCATTGTTTATCCCATCTATAATGCATACTTGCCTTCTAAATTCAATGACCATATATTCATCTCAGACACATGAAGCTTAATTGTATCTTAGGGGTGTTCTGAGATGCATTATACTCTAAATACTTGTTTCGAATCTGAGTTCTTGTCACTTGATACTTAACTCGATGTATTCTAAATCAAATTGTTGATTTACTTTAAAATTTGGCTAATGAGTTGAATATGTAAATACCTCTTTCAATCTATTACTCAAATTGTATAAAGAGTTTGATGCATTTGTATCATGTCCTTGGAAAGCATATGAGGCTTTTGCAAACCACTATGGCTTGAATTCCTATGTGAAGTGAGTTTTCTCTGTTACAATTTCTCTACCCACAAGCTGTACCACTTCTATTTCTTGTATGCTTGTTGAAAATGACTTTAATCATTATGCTTGTGGGGCTATTATTACTTATTGCATTTAACCAAATCAGTAGCATCTTTTGTTTTTTCAGGCTTCACATTTTAGTACATGCTGATCAATGTTTATGTTGAAACCATTTATGGTGTAGCCACCTTTAAGCATACAATTTGTATATGTAACAACCTTTAAGCATGCAGTTTGTATCATATAATGAACTCTTTTGTTGTATGGTTGTATCAATTAGAGTTATACTTTAATAGCATGAAAACATTTTGATGTTAACTAGTTGTATTTATTTTCATCTCTAGCTTGATGTTAAAATGAATTCTATAAATTCAAAACGAAATAAAGTCTATGGTATGATGTTGTCAGCTATTTCTTTTCATCTTGTTTTGAAGTATGAATCTTGTAATTGTTTCCTTTGCTTGTATTTCATCCTTCTGGAATTGAAGGTAAATTGTACCTACTTCAGCTAATGCTTGATGATCATGTAGCATTAACTTCAAAACTCTACTTTGAAATTTATAACTTGAATTTGACTATTACTAGGCAATGTGTATGTGCTGATTTTTATAACTGTATTTCTCCCTCATAATGAACTGTTTGAAAAGTCAACCAGTTGCATTCATAACATTGTTATTTAAAATAAACATGATGCTTATCTCAACATTGCTTTTAAGAACCAAATTCTTGCTCCTTTTGATGATTGTGATGAGTTTTTCATTATTGTATCTCAATCTTTTTCTCTTGTGACTTTGAATAAGCTCTCTTATTCCATAGCCTTTCTAGATACTCATATTTTTGTTTCAAGTTGTTGATTATTGAAAATTTATCCAAATACCATCATATTTATAGCTCCATTTTTCTTAGTTGATGATTGTTTCATAATATAGATTGTTATTTCATTCAGATTGCATATTTGTTACAAGTATTCTAGAATATGTACTTTATACTTGGTTGTAGTCTGATGATAATCTTTGATGAAAGGCTTTGTTTTTAGTTTGTATTCCCTTTTGTATAGTAATAGTTTTGTAAAATATTTATGTTCTCTAGTCTACCACATGTACCTACACACTTAAAGAAATAGTTAGAAAATATTTAGGCTTTTTTTCCTTTCTTATGCTCCATAGTTTTTCCTTTTGTCTTTCTTTTGGGAATGATTTTGGGAATCATATGTGCTGATGTAGAATACTGCTCTTATCAATTTTGTATCTCGCCTCGATGTACCATATGCATGTTGATGTCAATTGATTCATTTGCATGAAACTATTAGCATAAGTATACAGATTAAACCCTAAGCTCAATGTCTGACGACAATTCTCTTTCCTTTTCTCAGGGATGATGATGGAATTGGATGATGCGGAAGAAGAGGATGAAGAAGCTACAACTGGATGAAGACCAACAAAAGACCCATAGGAAATGATGGGTTTTCTCTATATTATTTTACTTTTATCTTTGTGTACATGCATATTTTACTTCAGTAGTTATGAGTTACATCCCACGACTTGTGTGGGAAATATTGTACTTCTTCATGAATAAATAACATTTATTTTTGTACTTGAGTTGTATATTTATTTCTACTTTCAGATTTATGTATATTGATTTTATAATGAAATAAACAACTCAGACACATAGTTAAATGTATTGACATGCAAAAATAAAGACTTTTGGAATACCTTAAACTTAATAATGAACTCCGTTTCTTATAAACTACAACTCGTTTTCTTGTTCCCAAATTGAGCACTTCACCTAAACTGTGATTCCTGCCTTCATCAAAGCAATGCATTAGTCCTTTGGGGATTTTGTGTTTACTTGCTGAAGACAAATATGGAATGACAGTGTATGTGTGGTGTTAAATTTTGTAACAACACACATAGCTGCGGATTACATGTATTTAATCAATTACTACAACTAAAATTGTGATAAAACTCTAATGCATTCCCCTAGTTAGGTTCACCGTATCAATACCGTCCATCCTAACAAAGTTTCAAGTTGTAATTTTTGTAAAAGTGCAAAACTTTTCAACAATAACAACATGTAATTTTATGCCTTATTATTTTTTCATTATAAAAGGTTAAAATTATCACGTAAATATAGTTAGATTATAGTCTTTAGGGGGTTGGGTGAATAATTTTTCTATTTATCATGTGCATTGGTAAAGCACAAGCAAGGAATTTTTGACATCAATTAGTGCTCAAGCCATTGTCGAAATTTCCCTTGAATGAGAATTGGTTTTGATTTTCTAGTAATTTGCAGTGGTGTGTATTACAATACACATTCTTATGAATCTTATTCCTTGAATTAATTGATCCCGATTATTTTATTTACCTTGCTGTAAAGTGGTGTTTATGTTATTTAAGTGTGCAATAATCTGCATTGTTATTGTGAGAAATCCCTTGACATAATAGTGTTTTCCTTGAAATTAGTAGAAACCCATTGGATCATGTGTTATTCAATTTATTCTCAATATATTGTGTATGTTTCTCAATTAATCCCTCATAAATTTTAGTGTATCACCCCATTTATTATAGTTATATCCATCTTTTAAACCCTCAAAACCCAAATTTTGTTTTAGGGATACTCCAAAGAAGGAACTAACCTTATAATCTTTGAGATTCACCTCACAATAGGGCAACCCACAACCCATGAGGTGTCTCAATTATATCTGCAGAAGTGAGAAGGAAGAAAAGTTATAAGATATTCCAACCCTCAACAAGGGTGCACTTATGAATGATAACATTTTTGGCACACTCGGTGGGACGAGAAACAAATATTGATGAGTTCAGAAAATTGAATATAGAAAATAGAACTTATATGGTGATTCCATAAAGCTTATTTTAGAATAGTTCAACACTTTTCATCACCAAGGTGACATTAAATTTTCAGCTACAATTTTTTTGAGGTATTTTTGATAAAGTTGAAATCTATTATTTTGTTCTTATCGGCGTATTTTCATGAGCAGCAGACCTATTTTTCCATTTTTACATATTTGATGAGGTCATGCAATCATGACATCAATTCCTCAATGGAATTATTCTATCCAAGAGTTGTATCCATCATATCCACATCATGTTTACCCATATTCCCATCTAGATCGTATCATGACCCTTATCAAAATGAATATCCTCATAACCCAAACCTTGCATATCAACATGATTACTAATATGATAATGATTACGTTGTTCAAGAAAAAGCTTATGTAGAGGGTTATGTTGTTCAAGATCAAGGTTATGCATGTTATGTTAATTATACATAGGAGGAAGAATTCAAAGGAATAATTCATGAAATGGAGCATATTATGCAATAAATGAAAGAGAAAATGCAAATATTGTAGACTAAACAAACTTTACTAAAGTAACCCTATCAATGGGGACATCCAACACCTAGTTGGCTTAGTCTGGAACAAAGGCTTGAGGCATTGAGAGAAACTATTACTCAAATGGTTTATTTTACTTCATAGTTGTAAGTAGTGGAGAATAATAGGCATCGGGTTGAGGAACGTTGTCAAGGGATGTTCACACTTACCTTACCAATCAAAATTCAATGCCCATATATCTTCCTTACCAGCCAATGCATCCTATTTATTAGTTTCCAAGTTTGCAGTTACTAAAATTTTGTTCCATTTATTTCACAATCACATACCAAAAAGGAGATTTCAATTTCCAAGTTTTCTTTTTCTTTGTTCCGAATTCCCCTTCCCTTTCCCAAAAATTACAAGATCAAGCTGAAACGATCCTACCCCTCCTCATTAATCCATAGCTATAATTCATGAAGTTGTAGACAAAAAAATCATCAAAGAGGGGAAGAAAATTAAAGAAAATAGCTGGCTGGATTTCCTAAAAACAATGTAGTTATGTGTTTCAAAATTTCGGATTGATCATATTCCACAATTGGAAAAAGAACCCATGTAAGAGTTAAAATTTTATTTTGTAGCAGCTTAAGCACAAGTAGAATATGATCAAGAATATTCATATTCGAGTCTAGTGTGCATAAAGGCAACATACTCATAATTGTTATGTATTCATAAGAAATTACAAAGTCATCTAAAAGGGAAGAGTTAGTTTTAATTGAGAAGGATTTGAAGGTCAATTCTGAAGATTGATCATCATATTTAGTGAATGAACAACATGTTTTCAGTTTGACCAATTTCCTATTAAATGACGAAGGTTTGACATGAGGGATAAGGAGTAATAGTTTCAGGATGATCAAAACGACAATAATAAATGTGAAGACCCTCATTTTTCTACATGTTTGGAAATTTCTGCATTAGTAGAGACTTGCAATGGTTCACCAAGAAAATCAAAAGATCTTCAAGTAGCCAAGGACAATAAGCTTTCATAAAAGATAAACTTGCACTTTCTAGTAGAATGTGAAACCAAAATCAAGAACAATAGTTTGACATCATTGCTAAAAAATATTTCATGATTAATGAATTAGAATAGTTTGAAAAGGTGGAGAAGTTTTCAAATCATCTCACCATGCCGCCAAGGATGAAATAGAACAATAGTTTCATGAAGAATTTCAGCATTTTAAGCAATTTCAGAATGTGCTTAGTGATAAAAAAGAGGTCCAAGAAGATATACATATCAAAAAAATCATTTTTCAAGTTGTTAGGAGCCCATGTCCCATATGGTACTTGGATTTTTTGAAGCTTATTTCAATAGTACGAATTCATGACTTGTTTTACATCATAAGGAAGAGTATTATGTTGTCAAATAATCAACAAAATCTCTCGAATTTCTTGTAGATTAGATAAAAAAATTCTCGGGTATTGAACCAATCTTTTGAAAAAATCTAAGGTACATGTCTCATTTTAATTTTTGTCACGTTACCTATTTTCCAAGCTGAATCTATGGTCTCGTTTTTGAGAAAGGGAAGCTATTTTTCACCGCTTATTTTATGATTTTTTTTATGTTCGGTTTTTGAATCGGTTAGAGTAGGTTAGATTATGATTTCCCTTTAAATAAGTGTGTTTCATAGTTTCAATTCAATAAGTGATTTATGACGTGATTTGGTGTACCATATCTTTTCCTGCTTTAGTTTCATTTTTCGAAATCTTTGGTTTTTAGAAAAGAGAAATTTTTGGTTTGGACTTTGACTCCATACCCATTAGATAAGAGAAATGCATTGGTCTTAAAACTAGCATGAAGTTTTATCCCACATAATGGCTTAAATGTTGACGTTTTTACACCCGTGCAAAAGGTCAACTCAAAACTTTGTTTCAGATTAAAAGGATTGATGTGATGGACCTAACTAAGGAAAGAAAATATTAATGTACATCAATACAAAGATGCAACTATGTGTGATGTTGCAGAATGAAACATTTCACATATGACGCCATTCGATGTTCATCTTCAACAAAGTTATGCAAAATCCCTGAAGTACTAATACACGCCCTTGATAATTGCTAAAAAAACTTTAGATATGATGAATTGGACTATGGAAAAGAAATTCGATTCTTTCATTGCATGGTACAAGGTACTTTTTCAATTATAGTACATTAATTTATTTACTTTATGTTTGAATTATATTAATTATGTGTTGTATTGTTTAGTTCATTCTACAATCATCATCTATAGTAATTGAATGCAAAATAAATAGACAACTCAATTATAGAATTTAATTTCATTTATTCATAAAAAAATATAGTTTCAGTTTCCCACACAAGCCATGGGATGTAACTTATATGAACTGAAATAAAAGGTACATATGCATGAAACTATAAGCAAAAGAAGAAAGAAGAAACCCATCATTTCCTTATTGGGTTGTTTCTCTTGATCTTCATCTTCATCATCCACAATTGCATCATCTTCAGCTCCCAACATCATATACCTATGGAAATACAAGAAATTGTTTTTAGAGCTATGTTTTTAATCTTCATTCATTTGTTTATAGTTTCATGTAGATGAATCCTTTAAAAAGAACATATAGGATACATGAAAAGATGAAAACATAATCAAAATGTATATCTCATTGTATTGTTTTTTAGAATCAAAACAAAAAAGACAATCACTCCATGGTGCAAGAAAGGCTATTTGCCTTATTTTTCTAACTATTTTATGAGGTTTGCAAGTACAGGAAATAAATTATAATTTTGAATGGCATTGAAATCATATTGCAGCAATGGAGTTAATTCATAAAGAACATCACTATTTCTTGGAAGCATTCGAAATAAACAACTTCAAGTACATGAAAAGATGAATACAGATGATCAAATACAAATTACACATTTGCTACGTGAACAAAAAGAGGTTAGAAAATTTGAAGAAACATAATTTCCAGATTCAATCAATCTTCCAGAAATAATTTTATCATAAGGTTTCATCAAGACAATGCTACATGTTTCCAAGAAAGATATGATAAATATTAAAGAAAAGTTTAATCAATGAAAATATCTAGGTCTTAGTTTCATTTCTCTTACACAAGAGTATAGTCATATGTTTGGATAAAAGTGTAACGACCCAAAATCACACACACGAACAACACAGTAAAAGACAGGATAATTTTTTTTTGACTTGCTTCCACACATAACACGACACAACATGTCATCACAAAGTTACAACCAACTCTGGGAACCACTTGTTACGGGGATGACCACAAGGTCAGCATGGAAACGTTCACACCCAAAAGGATAATACACTTTTTTTTTCTTTTTTGACAAGACAACATAGAAGTCCAACCACAGAACACACTTACAGTTAGGGCCAACCACAATGAGTTATTCCTTAGGGTTATTTATTTTAAAAAGACATCTTACAATTCTTAGCTTACGTTTTCAAGGAGGCTCAAGATATGATTCATACAATTCATCTTACCAAGATAAGTTTATTCTTTTGACACTGAGTAATCATCCTTAAATCTTCTCTATTATGACATTTATTTGCTTAATTCGTTTATTTAGAGAAAGGGGGAATTTTAATTCCACAAGGCCATCTATTTACACTTACGCTACTAGAACTTGTTCATGCCCATATGACAACATGGGTTTGCGTTCAACAAACTCAGGAGAAGAAAGACAAGGCACCTTGGAAAAAGGTTAGAGGGAGAAGGTTGAGTTGAAATCATCTTCAAGACCTCATTAACTATTACCAAGATATAATTGAGACTTGAAAACTTAACCAGAATTATTAAAGATTTTACTTAGGCTTTACTAAAAGAGTTTTATAAAAATAAAACAATTTGCCTTCCAATGGCTGAGAGATAGATTGCGTGGTTTCTAAATTGTTTTCTCCTGCTTATTAAATCTTATTATCTTCCAGATCTAACCATAGATTTCCCTTAAGTTCGTTTAAGAATTTCACCATAAAAGGGATAGTGTTCATTAGTGTCGCTAGGGATATCAGGTTATATAATGTTACTTAACAAAGGATAGTTTCATCTTTGATCACTTATGGAATTACATGCTCTCAAGTTGGTCACCTCTACACAAATTTATTTGCAATATAAATTTTAGTTTAACTTCTATAAGTATTAAACAACCCATTTTATTTTACTTATAACACACTATTACTAAGTCTTAGAAAGATTTAGCTCAACATTTAATCGTAGGGATAAAGTTTAACAATACTCATTTACCAAACACAAAATAAGGTTACATCAACTCTTAAAATACCGATAATCCATTAAGGTCACTCGACAAGCGGTAAACAAATTTTCATATATTTCCCAAGATAGACGAGACAATTCAAGGTTCCAAAGTTAAGACGACATAATCCACGATACAATATACTAAGACATTGATCCTCTTCTAAATTTTCCACTAGATGTTATCAATAGTTGAACAATATAAAAAGGATTCATGCAAAAGAACTTCTCAACCGAGGTTGATGTAAAAATATACAAGTCTATCCCTCATCTACTCGCAAAAATCCATCTCGAACAAATTTTTCCACAAGAGTCGGTTCGTGAGAACTAGAGCAAGATAAGGCTACACAAAACCACCATAACTATGATCTAACAATACCACAAAAGGAAGCACTTTATTACAAGAATTAGGTTAAACCTCTAAACACTATCAACACATCAAGTTATAATAAAGTCTCCATCATGCCAATCAAAGAAGGAGAAGACCTTTACTTGATTAGGAGTAAAAGCAACGAAAGTATAGCAATCGTATGAGAATGGCCCTTGGCCCTATAAGGAGAAATAAACAATCTAGCAAAAATAGAATTCCCATCAAGTAAATAATTAAATAATAATTACAAGATTGAGATTTGATATATAGACCAACCATCTAGAATCTATCAAAGGTACCAAACGCATAGGCTAAAATAATATATTCCTAAAAGAACAAGAGTTGATCGGCCCAAGAAAGGGGAACCACGGGTTTCAAAAATTAACACAAAAAGCCATGTATAATTGAGTTTCAAACCGAAATCAAATAGAGTATACACACAACATAAGTTTCGAAGTGAAGGCAAAGTATACTAGTTTTGACCATTAACTCCAAGAGATTTTCCAATCATCCAAGAAGGGTCAAAGTCTTACAGGCTAGTAGCAAACACGCGAGAGAAGAAGGGAGTTCCATCAAACAAGAGTATACAATAATGTCATCAACAAATTTTATAACACTAAAGATTTGCAAACCTCCACAACAATTCTAGTGTTTGGTTAATTTAAAACAAATTACCTATTTCCCAAAACAACAATATTTTAAGGCAACCCTTGGTAACACAGTCAACCATCACACATAGATACAAACATAATTTCTAAGTGACATTATCAAAACAAAACCTTCCGCTATGAATCCATAAGACTATCAAATGAAAGCTGAGTTTTTCCCGAAGATTAATCACATTTAAGGAAATTTCCATCACAAACTATTAAGGTAATTACGTGCATAAAAGCCGACCAATATTAATTAATAGCGTTAACATTGCAAAGGAGAAATAATGCAAGTTAGGAAAAATAGAAGAGCACCATCAACAACAATTCCGAGAGGGGGATTAGACCAAATCTATTCTAGTGTCAACGAGGTAGATTCGGATTCGCACAATGAAACCTCGAGCTTAGTTGATCCGAAAAGCTAGTTATGGTTCAAGTTGATAGGGATGGTCAAGGTACTTCTTGAGGATGGCCTTAAAAGCCTAGAAACAAGATGAAAGATAATATAAGAGTCTAAACACGCGAGACGGAAAACACATTGCACACAAACCTTTTCATTCTATGTAAGTTTTAATACCAAAACTCTAAGTCAAGCTAGCCCAAGCATTGATCACACTAATCCTACAACCTTCCTTTCTCGATGCCAAAAGGTTATCCAAGGGACTTGCGAAGGAGCTAACAAAAAATGTCAAAGACAAACTTGGGTGCTAGGGAGGGGGTTTCATAGTTATCGTAAACTTACTTCCATGATATCGAAAATACTAGTTTGATCAACATAATAACTAGCAACTCAATCACAGAGAAAGAATAAATACATAAACAATAGACGAAGGTCTATCACTCAAGCAAGAGAAACATAACACCCAGGAGGAGAGGGCACACACATCCTTTCGACCAACATACTCTTAACGATAAAAGCTAAAACAAGAAGAAACAAGCGAGAAGGGGAATTTCCCATCATGACATCCAACCGATGATCAATGCAAGGAAAAAGTGGTCCGATTTCACAATAACTTTAAATAAAATAACAATAGAAAGGTGTAGAAATATCTTGCCTTTTTCTCCAGATTCAATAGGTTTCATGGACACCGCCCGGACCAGCAACAACAACCCAAGCCTAATTCCATTTTCTTCAAGCTCGTTGGGCGCCCAAACATCAACCATCTTCACGTTGGCACAGGTAGGAGTTCACGGCCAGGGTGGGTGGTCTAAAATACTTTCCAACATCCTCCCAACGCATGTCAAAAGGGAAAGTTACAGCGGAACATGGACATCCATCCAGCACAATGGAAAATCCACTTTTGGAGCCCATTTAAGAAGCTGGAAATAAAATCTGGTCTCTTATTTATCACTGCAGACCTGGCACAATGTGCCTTGTTATAGTGCCAGACTATGTCTGTAGATTGCTTCACCTGGCATTACCAATAATCTCTACAAGAACATTTTCCTTTTTTTTTAAAGTGATGGAACCACTTTGCATCTCTCACAACAATTTTCTTTGCAACAATCTTGGACAAAACCTGGTGCAGTGTGGCAGTCAACACATACATTAAGGTTCTTGACAACTCTGAGAGTTGTCCCACGGGGAAGGCTTAACAATCCAAATGCAATTGCCATCTTCTCACTATGGTGGCAGAGGAATACTTTTACTTTCCCGTTCACTCAGTACATGTTCTGAATCTGAAAGATATCCTGCTACCTTCATCTCCCAAGACATTTTCTCCAACATTGCATAGATCTCCTGTGCCTGTGGGTGTGATCTGTCACCTACACAAAAAGCATGCACCATTTTATTTCCTTTAATCCAACTACATCCAAGTTTATTTTTAATTCCTCTATCCTTCATCGATCTCCTAATAAGTTCATAATTGCAAAGCAAATTGTGCTTCATGAATACTCTGATATGAAACAGATCTGCCTCTATGAGATCCTCTTCCATGAGTTACATCGTAAAACAAGTAAGGTCTCAATGAGAGAATCTTTGCAAATAAATTTCATCAGGTCTCCTGGTAACACTCTCACTGTCACATAGTCGATTTTGATAAAAATATCTTGAAGGAGAAACCCGAATCTGAGGATGCATCGATACAGAATAGATAACAACATAGTTGGACAACCTACTTGCTGGAAGTGCTCACAAAGGCTTCTACTATACTGCAACATGCCTGCCACCGCATTTCTTCCATACTCGACTGTAACGGTGTCGCCCATCCGAAGAGGAGGAGCCGTGACATGCCATGGGGTCCGCATTCACAAAGTGCGGGAAAATGAAGCGACAGAGGGAGAAGAAGAGCCTGTGACTGGAAAGCAAACGTCCTTCCCGCGTTTTGATCCCATGCGCTCCTTAAGGGAGAGTTAAATAGGTCGAATCCTCTCTTAAACCCAATAAACCCATAGAAAGGAATAGACTGTAAGCAGAAAAGAATAGACTGCTATCTTTCCTGCTGCTTGGCTAAACGTTGTTGCGGGTCACTGCTGCGGATCCCTGACAAGAAAACACCACAGCACTCAATGAAAGTGGAGGCAGCACACCTGCTTCACTAGCTTGAAGCTCCAACTAAAATCACGCACGCAGGGAGGAGCCAGGAGGAAAAACACCATGACAGAAGGATTTACTGGCCTCTCTGCCCACGCAACCAGGAAGAAAATGCCCCTCACATGCCTACATCACTAGCTATCATGTCAAACCAGACTGCGCCCATACGCATTGAATGAAAGGATCAAAAAGAGATCCAGGTGAAGAAAAACAGGCCTCCACCGACTCCCATCTCTCTCACGCAAGGTAAAAAAATGTGACGGCCAAGACAAATCTGCAGTTGGGTGGTTGGGAGGAGACTAAAGTCATCCACTTGCAATCAAGACCTGTGAATGGACCTGGTTGGCCAAGGTGGCAGTGGAGGGTAGGTGCAAGAAAATTAATAGATTCAAAACTACGCAGTCCTCACCTTCAAAGGCGCCACCACCCAACCTCTCTCCCCTTCCAAGAAAACCAAGGCTGGAAAAGACTACAAACATGCCCAAATGCCTTGAAAAGGTTTTAATATTCTATTAGAACTTTTAACAACAAAATTCATTACGCATTTCACCGATCAAAAGCATGATAAGCTCACTAGACGAAAGTTAGAAATGACCCTCGGAAACAAAAGCGCACTTACGACAGAACGAGATGGTGAGACAAAGTGAAAGAAGGGAAGAAACTATTCCAAAATAACTCCGCAATAAGGTCAAAGTCACCTGACGATAAAAAGGGAGCTCAAATAAATGTTCAACGAAAAGCAATGGGGGCAAGGTGGCAGAAACGGAAGTCGATGCCCAACGGGCATTACATTCTCCTCCCCTTAAGAAAGCATCGTCCTCGATGCAACATAACACGAGAAAAGAAATGGTAGGAAACAAGGATCTGATAAGGGCGAAGGTACGCTCTAAGTTTAAGATTTTAGACGCAAAAGCACGGCCGTGGGGTGGCCTTGGGAATATTTGGTAGAAATTTTAACTTTCAAGTTTCTGTGAAGATTGGCAGTTCTTTCTTGTTCATCATTTCATTAGTCTCTTTCCATTATCATTATTTCTAGTTTTAATTCTTTTAAAAATTTCATCATTGAAGAGTTTTGGTTTATTCCTTATTGTGGGTGCCCAACATGAATCTGCTAACATAACACCCTCAGTTCACAAGACCCTACTGATTCATAAGCACACAAGTATATACTTCAAGATTGTATTACACCACAAAAGGTTACTCAAATACGGAATAGAATAGGCACACTCCACATAACATAGTACTCGACACACATCAATGACTGACATACCAAATACTCAAACAAAAGAGTACTACAATCCACTAGACATTTCCTCAATTTGCATCGATGAAAAAAAAATTCACATAACACCAAACAAATGCTACAGGTACATAGTGTCCACAAGGGAATCAATGACATAACCACAACATCACAACACATATCCATCTTGACATGAGTAACACATACATCAAAATACCACTACCAAAACATCACAATAACTCAACATATATCCCAAACATCAACCATACACACAAATATCATATGCCTCCTCAAACTCTTATGCCTCCCAAGTCTCTTAGACTCTTATGCCTCCCTCAAACTCTTATGCCTCCCTCAAGGAGGCCGGTTGACCCTATGGCCTAAGACACACATAGAGTTCGAACACTCTAACCCAAGTGACATAATAACACGTGGTTCAAAACCCGCTAGTTATCTGTAACTCCTTGGGGCATACCCCCATACAACGAAGCGGGTCCATAGGCCCAACCATTCCATGGTGCATCCCATGACCCTATTCCACACATCACGACAATAGAACCAGCACAACAATCCAATCTAAGTGCCAAGTGGCAAAGTACAAGCCTTGGGCAAGGCGGTAAAATCTTAAAATTTTAAAAGAAGATCCAAAAACAAGAAAATAAATGGCCAAATAGCCATAGTTAGTGTCAAAATCCACATGTTAGTGCCAAAACCAAGGAAATGCCCAAAATTGTAAAGCATGGCAATCAAGAAAAGCTGCTGGTCCTTAAAGAATAAAGTAAAAAGCTCAATTTACGAATAGAATCAACTTATAATAATGTCACATTATGATAATTGTGTGGCCTTATCTGGCCACCAAAGGGGTACTCAACGAGTTGCTAGCACTTGGAACATCGAGCCTCAGCTTGTAAAATACATATCAATAGTACAACTATCATCATCTCAATCAGAATCATCTCACCACAACTTCAACAAGGCTCAACATAGTCAAAGTCACATAGGTTAAATCCATACAAAAACCATATTGGGAGAGAGAAAAGAGTACAAGTCACCATCTATTGAGCCTGAGGTGTCCGTGAAACACAATATGCATGACATCCATTGAACAAGTGTCACACATACCAAACAAATGAAAGTGGGTTTTTAGCCTATGTAAGGCTCCACTTCCTATCTCGTACTTGGCTCGAGTGACTAGTCAACAGTACACATTTTCTCACTCATACATACATACACAGTTTACCAATTTCCCTTAGGGTCGGTTAGTGCAAGGTTCACAACATAACATGTAACTACATCACTAACACAATGGTGGTACACAAATAGCTACCATAATGTCTTACGTATGGTATGTATACAGGGTAGATCACAATCATACATTCACAGGGCGTAATACATCACTTTACCACATTCTACACCCAAAGTGCAATCACCATACGATAGGGTTCATACACTCACCGTATGACCCTAAATCACAACATGAAGCATTACATATTACACACATCATACATACGATGAACATAGTACATCTCCACATAACATCCATTGCTACATAACAAGGTGGTACACACATTTCTTCAAAACATGGTAAAAACATCATGATACAACTCATTTCTTTTAACATCAATCTAGTCATACAACACATTGATACACCTACATATCACAATATGTCACAAAGCTCCAACACTATGTCGTCCACATTATAATTCTTTTCACACATCACAAACAACAATTCACACGTGAACTCTTCATAGAATCCACAAGAAGGAGAGAGAACACTCCCATCCCCAAAGACATCAATATGATAAAAATACGCACCGAGTGACATACACATCATGTGCGTTCACAATATCACAATTACGGTCCAATAATCACATCACGCTTATAGCACATTACTCTTCCAATATAAATCATCATCATGCAACATCATCATCATGATGTAACATCACCATACAACACTAATCCAGCCCATAGGTTCGAGAGCATGAACCTACGCTCCGATACCAAGTGTAACGACTCAAGAATTCACACACGAACAACACACAAAAAAGAGATAATTTTTTTGACTTTCTTCCACACATAACACGACACAACATGTCGTCACAAAGTTACAACCAACTCTAGGGAACCACTTGTTACGGGATGGCCACAAGTTCGGACGGAAACGTCACACCCAAAAAGGATAATACACTTTTTTTTTTTTTGACAAGACAACATAGAAGTCCAACCACGAACACACTTACAGCTTAGGGCCAACCACAATGAGATATTCTTGAGGGTTATTTATTTTTAAAAAGACATCTTGCAATTCTTAGCTTACGTTTTCAAGGAGGCTCAAGATATGATTCATACAATTCATCTTACCAAGCTAAGTTTATTCTTTTGACACTGAGTAATCATCCTTAAATCTTCTCTATTATGACATTTATTTGCTTAATTCGTTTATTTAGAGAAAGGGGGAATTTTAATTCCACAAGGCCATCTATTTACACTTACGCTACTAGAACTTGTTCATGCCCATATGACAACATGGGTTTGCATTCAACAAACTCAAGAGAAGAAAGACAAGGCACCTTGGAAAAAGGTTAGAGGGAGAAGGTTGAGTTGAAATCATCTTCAAGACCTCATTAACTATTACCAAGATATAATTGAGACTTGAAAACTTAACCAGAATTATTAAAGATTTTACTTAGGCTTTACTAAAAGAGTTTTATAAAAATAAAACAATTTGCCTTCCAATGGCTGAGAGATAGATTGCGTGGTTTCTAAATTGTTTTCTCCTACTTATTAAATCTTATTATCTTCCAGATCTAACCATAGATTTCCCTTAAGTTCGTTTAATAATTTCACCATAAAAGGAATAGTGTTCATTAGTGTCAGCTAGGGATATCAAGTTATATAATGTTACTTAACAAAGGATAGTTTCATCTTTGATCACTTATGGAATTACATGCTCTCAAGTTGGTCACCTCTACACAAATTTATTTGCAATATAAATTTTAGTTTAACTTCTATAAGTATTAAACAACCCATTTTATTTTACTTATAACACACTATTACTAAGTCTTAGAAAGATTTAGCTCAACATTTAATCGTAGGGATAAAGTTTAACAATACTCATTTACGAACACGAAATAAGGTTACATCAACTCTTAAAATACCAATAATCCATTAAGGTCACTCGACAAGCGGTAAACAAATTTTCATATATTTCCCAAGATAGACGGACAATTCAAGGTTCCAAATTTAAGACGACATAATCCACGATACAATATACGAGACATTGATCCTCTTCTAAATTTTCCACTAGATGTTATCAATAGTTGAACAATATAAAAAGGATTCATGCAAAAGAACTTCTCAACTGAGGTTGATGTAAAAATCTACAAGTCTATCCCTCATCTACTCGCAAAATCCATCTGCAACAAATTTTTCCACAAGAGTCAATTCGCAAGAACTAAGCAAGATAAGGCTACACAAAACCACCATAACTATGATCTAACAATACCACAAAAGGAAGCACTTTATTACAAGAATTGGGTTAAACCTCTAAACACTATCAACACATCAAGTTATAATAAAGTCTCCATCATGCCAATCAAAGAAGGAGAAGACCTTGTACTTTAGTTAGGAGTAAAAGCAACGAAAGTATAGCAATCATATGAGAATGGCCCTTGGCCCTATAAGTAGAAATAAACAATCTAGCAAAAATAGAATTCCCATCAAGTAAATAATTAAATAATAATTACAAGATTGAGATTTGATATATAGACCAACCATCTAGAATCTATGAAAGGTACCAAATGCATAGGCTAAAATAATATATTCCTAAAAGAACAAGAGTTGATCGGCCCAAGAAAGGGGAACCATGGGTTTCAAAAATTAACACAAAAAGCCATGTATAATTGAGTTTCAAACCGGAAATCAAATAGAGTATACACACAACATAAGTTTCGAAGCGAAGGCAAAGTATACTAGTTTTGACCATTAACTCCAAGAGATTTTCCAATCATCTAAGAAGGGTCAAAGTCTTACAGGCTAGTAGCAAACATGTGAGAGAAGAAGGGAGTTCCATCAAACAAGAGTATACAATAATGTCATCAACAAATTTCATAACACTAAAGATTTGCAAACCTCCACAACAATTCTAGTGTTTGGTTAATTTAAAACAAATTACCTATTTCCCAAAACAACAATATTTTAAGGCAATCCTTGGTAACATAGGCAACCATCACACATAGATACAAACATAATTTCTAAGTGACATTATAAAAAAAAACCTTCCGCTATGAATCCATAAGACTATCAAATGAAAGCTGAGTTTTTCCCAAAGATTAATCACATTTAAGGAAATTTCCATCACAAAGTATTAAGGTAATTACATGCATAAAAGTGAACCAATATTAATTAATAGCGTTAACATTGCAAAGGAGAAATAATGCAAGTTAGGAAAAATAGAAGAGCACCATCAACAACAATTCCGAGAGGGGGATTAGACCAAATCTATTCTAGTGTCAACGAGGTACTGGATTCGCACAATGAAACCTCGAGCTTAGTTGATCCGAAAAGCTAGTTATGGTTCAAGTTGATAGGGATGGTCAAGGTACTTCTTGAGGATGGCCTTAAAATCCTAGAAACAAGATGAAAGATAATATAAGAGTCTAAACACGCGAGACGGAAAACACATTGCACACAAACCTTTTCATTCTACAAGTTCTAATACCAAAACTCTAAGTCGGCTAGCCCAAGCATTGATCACACTAATCCTACAACCTTCCTTTCGATGCCAAAAGGTTATCAAAGGGACTTGCGAAGGAGCTAACAAAAAAATCAAAAGACAAACTTGGGTGCTAGGGAGGGGTTTCATAGTTATCATAAACTTACTTCCATGATATCGAAATACTAGTTGGATCAACATAATAACTAAAGCAACTCAATCACAGAGAAGAATAAATACATAAACAATGATTTAAGGTCTATCACTCAATCAACGAAACATAACACCCAGAGGAGAGGGCACACACATCCTTTCGACCAACATATTGATAACGATAAAAGCTAAAACAAGAAGAAACAAGCGAGAAAGGGGAATCTCCCATCATGACATCCAACCGATGTATCAATGTAAGGAAAAAGTGGTCCGATTCCACAATAATTTTAAATAAAATAACTATAGAAAGGTGTAGAAATATCTTGCCTTTTTCTCCAGTATTCAATAGGTTTCATGGACACCTCCCGGTCCAAAGCAACAACAACCCAAGCCTAATTCCATTTTCTTCAAGCTCGTTGGGCGCCCAAACATCGATCATCTTTATGTTGGCACGGTAGGAGTTCACGGCTAGGGTGGGTGGTCTAAAATACTTGCCAACATCCTCCCAACTGTGTCAAAAGGGAAAGTTACAGCGAACATGGACATCCATCCAACACAATGGAAAATCCACTTTTGGAGCCCATTTAAGAAGCTGGAAATAAAATCTGGTCTCTTATTTATCATTGCAGACTTGGCACAGTGCACCTTGTTATAGTGCCAGACTATGTCTGCAGATTGCTTCACCTGGCATTACCAATAATCTCTACAAGAACATTTTCCTTTTTTTAAAGTGATGGAACCACTTTGCATCTCTCACAACAATTTGCTTTGCAACAATCTTGGACAAAACTTGGTGCAGTGTGGCAGTCAACACATACATTAAGGTTCTTGACAACTCTGAGAGTTGTCCCACGGGGAAGGCTTAACAATCCAAATGCAATTGCCATCTTCTCACTATGGTGGCAGAGGAATACTTTTACTTTCCCGTTCACTCAGTACATGTTCTGAATCTAAAAGATATCCTGCTACCTTCATCTCCCAAGACATTTTCTCCAACATTGCATAGATCTCCTATGCCTGTGGGTGTGATCTGTCACCTACACAAAAAGCATGCACCATTTTATTGCCTTTAATCCAACTACATCCAAGTTTCTTTTTAATTCCTCTATCCTTCATTGATCTCCTAATAAGTTCATAATTGCAAAGCAAATTGTGCTTCATGAATACTCTGATATGAAACAGATCTGCCTCTATGAGATCCTCTTCCATGAGTTACATCGTAAAACAAGTAAGGTCTCAGTAGAGAATCTTTGCAAATAAATTTCATCAGGTCTCCTGGTAACACTCTTACTGTCACATAGTCGATGTTGATAAAAATATCTTGAAGGAGAAACCTAAATCGAGGATGCATCCGATGCGTAACAAATAAAAACATAGTTGGACAACCTACTTGCTTGGAAGCACTCACAAAGGCTTCTACTATACTGCAACATGCCTGCCACCACATTTCTTCCATACTCGACTGTAACGGTGTCACCCATCCGAAGAGGAGGAGCCGTGACATGCCATGGGGTGTCTGCATTCACAAAGTGCGGGGAAAACGAAGCGACAGAGGGAGAAGAAGAGCCTGCGACTGGAAAGTGAACGTCCTTCCCGCATTTTGATCCCACGCGCTCTTGAAGGGAGAGTTAAATAGGTCGAATCCTCTCTTAAACCCAATAAACCCGCAGAAGGAATGATCAGTAGAGCAGTAACATGCATTTCTGCTATCTTTCCCGCCGCTCAAGCTAAACACTATTGTGGGTCACTCACTGGGATCCCTGACAAGAAAACACCACACAACACTCAATGAAAGTGGAGGCAGCATGCCTGCTTCACTAGCTTGAAGCTCCAACTAAAACCACGCGTGCAGGGAGGAGCTAGGAGGAAAACGCCATGACAGAAGGATTTGCTGGCCTCTCTGCCCACGCAACCAGGAAGAAAACGCCCTCACACGCCTACATCACTAGCTATCATGTCAAACCAGACTGCGCCCATACGCATTGAATGAAAGGATCAAAAAGAGATCCAGGTGAAGAAAAACAGGCCTCCACCGACTCCCATCTCTCTCACGCAAGGTAAAAAAATGTGACGGCCAATACATCGCAGTTGGGTGGTTGGGAGGAGACTAAAGTCATCCACTTACAATCAAGACCTACGAATGGACCTGGTCGGCCAAGGTGGCAGTGGAGGGTAGGTGCAAGCAAATTAATAGATTCAAAACTTGCACAGTCCTCACCTTCAAAGGCGCCACCACCCAACCTCTCTCCCCTTCCAAGAAAACCAAGGCTGGAAAAGACTACAAACATGCCCGAATGCCTTGAAAAGGTTTTAATATTCTATTAGAAATTTTAACAACAAAATTCATTACGCATTTCACCGATCAAAAGCATGATAAGCTCACTAGACGAAAGTTAGAAATGACCCTCGGAAACAAAAGCGCACTTACGACAGAACGAGATGGCGAGACAAAGCGAAAGAAGGGAAGAAACTATTCCAAAATAACTCCGCAATAAGGTCAAAGTCACCTGACGATAAAAAGGGAGCTCAAATAAACGTTCAACGAAAAGCAATGGGGGCAAGGTGGCGGAAACGAAGTCAATGCCCAACGGGCATTACAAAAAGTGACAACATTCTAATTGAAAGTAGGTAGAAAATGCAGATGTACAAGTACAACTTACAAAGTCTTCTCATTGAAGAGAAATTGTTTATTGTAATCATAAAGAATCGATGAACATAACATAGAAACCCTTGGAGTTTATAACAGAGGATATCTCAACATGATAGACAAGGAATAACGTATAGGTACAAGAGTACAAGAAAGAGAAGCTACACATAAAAGTACACATTACAAATTTGATTACAAAACTTAAAGCATTTTTCAAGAATTCATAATTGAGTTCCAGTAGATCAAACATAGTACAAAGATAATGGAGGAATCTAATTCATACAAATCTATTAGATTATGTTGAGTATTTAGAAGAGAATGGTTTCCAACTTATAGTATAACTTCAACCAATGTTCAAGCATAACACAACTTTCCTGAGTTAGGTTCTCATTAAGCATTGCATGTAAGAATTAAGTCAAATAAATGAAAGGTTTGGATCATTGTTTTGAGAAATAAATAACTTATAGCTTCAATTTGAAGAAAGGAGCACTATAGAAAAAGTATTCAATAAGAAACAACATGCAATCAAATAAGAAATGGAGTCTTCATAACAAGCATTAAAACGAAGGAAGCTACAACCATATGCAAGTAAGAATGAATAACTTTATCCAAAAATGGCTAAATCAATTCTTCAGTTGAATGGTACAGGTACAAATTTTACACCATTAACATGGCTTGAAAATACACTACAAACATTCAAGACTTAATAAGCGAATTGTATACATCCATATAATTTTGTTTTAGATTTTAAATGACTCAATGCTTTAACCCTTAAAGTACAAATCTATACTTTACGAAGTTCCATTAAGAAATCAGTTTCAGTTTTCAAGATATAGCTCATGGTCAGGAGGAACTATCATTGTATCACTTTAAGCTAACAGGATAATGCAAAATACATTTTTGCAACAGTATCAATTTAAGAAAGTGAATAAGATCATAATGACCATACATGTTATGAGTCAGAAACAACAAATAGAGCTCCATGTCTACAAATGCCAAACTAATACAACGAGGGAACATGGATTTGTAAGAAGAGATTCCAACCATTGGAAAGAATTAAGTGGAACAACAAATCTAAAGCAAGATCAATTTAGAAAGAACATCAAGGCTTTTGGACAAATATGAAGCATACAGTTATCAACTGTTGTTCCTAAGCTGCATTGTACACTGATCAAGTATTTTTGAGATTTATTGTCTGGAGCATGATCATCAAATAATGAAAAGCTCTAAAGTGGCAGGGTCAAGCTTTATCAAAGAAACTTGAAGTGATAAAATCAAAACAAAAGGATAGAGAAAAGACTTCTAGATCATGCTTTAACTTTGAGGGTGCTCGATAATACAAAATTTCAGCTTACAACTTGTAGCTTAGGTCTGAGTATATTTACAGATCCATGTATTCAACCATCGATTTATTGAGGTCCAAAGCTGAGTGGATCAAAATGACGTTATCTCACAGCTAAAGCACAAAACTACGTAAATATGGGTATGTACAGAAAAATCAAAGCCCTCGAGGCAGAGCTAAAGCACCATCAAATCGTGCCAGAGAAGAAAAAAATCAAAATAGAGTTCCAGAGAGCCGCATAGCGACTAAACACAAATATTAGCAGAAATCTTTAGTACATCAAACTACAGTAGAAAGAAAGATTTTTGAACAAACTATGTAAAACCCAGGTTAAAAGGTCAAATTTTTCTTCAATGGCGTCAACGACAGAGTGACACAAGTAAAAGTTTTCTAGATCAAAGTGAAAACTCAGGCATAGAGCTCGAAGGGCCAAAAAATTGTGAACTCACGAAGGACAGAAACCAGATCTACGCATATGCAAATAAGAATCAAGTACAGCCAAACTCGTGACTACCCATCAAGAAATCACAGAGAACGAGACAAGTGCATTCGAGAAATGTAAAGTAGGTTTACACGACAAGGCAAAAAACATGACAATACAATCTCAAACCGTTCATTTAAAATAAAACACAACTTCAAATCTATTCATTTTTAAACAAAAGGAAGAATACCCAGTTCGCATCAAGAAGAATCAAGCTATGGTGTTGTTAAACTTACCAATTTTGGTGCAAATCCATGAAACCCTTGTTGCATCCTCAAAGATACAGAGACCCAGAATCTCATTGAAGCTCGCAAGGGTTCCACAACGCCAAGAATCACAAGAACCATAAAAGTTTTCAAGATATTCAGTATCAGATCGAAGGAAAGAATGGAAATGGAGAGGACAAATGAAAAAACCGAATCAGTGGCTCACCTTTCACAAAGGGCCTCCATTTTTGAAAGCAATGCATGAAAAAAAAGCACATTTCAAGCGCGCATATCCCATTTACAAAGCATGGAGGCCATTAGAGATTGCAGAGATTAAATACAACTGAAACTAAGGAAAATAAACTTCATGAACCTTCTACAGAGATCTCGAGATCATATTCATGCTGACATGGAGAAAATCGGCCAGGGCTGCCCTAGCCCAAGAAGCTCGAGAAGTGAAATTAAAAATGATAGGGTTCTAATATTTTGTTTTCCACACTCGAGGATCGAGCTAGCTATCTCAACAGGAGTTAAAATGCACATGTGGTTGGACCAAAAAAACTCTAATCCAACCAAGGTCAAATCTTCCACCGATACCATGATGGGTCAAGGTCTCGTGAGAAGGGGGCCAAATAATCCAATTAAATGATTAATATTTTGACCATAGTCTCTACCATGTAATGATCAAAGCGTATTATATGTCAAATGATTAAAGTGGTGGTTATAATTATCAAATCCTTTGCATGTATCAAGGTCCCCTGCCACGTAGAGATATGTCATGTACCCGTCTTTTAGTCATTATTCACTACTTTATTCAAAGTTTTAAATAAGCTCGAATGATTATTCTTGGCACAAATAGTCCAAAGGAAAATTGATTATATAATCATGCAGATGAAGCATGAAAATCATGCCATGCATGTGTTATCAAATTTGGCCCCTAGCACGAAATTAGAGAAACAAGACCCCACAAAAAGAAAATGAGGAATTGATTCGCCATGGGAGCTTGCATTTCAAGCTCGAGCCGGGTGAGTTGAAGTGGGCCAAGCACATTGCAAGGAATCTCGGTATTTCGAGTTGGTTCAGGGAATGAAGGGGCATTGAAATCCGAAATTATGACTTTAGAGGTGAGGTCATTCATAGGTAGGCCCAAGCAAAATATAGTGAAACCCAAAGCTAAGGAGCGCAAAGCTCCAAAATTCAGAGGTCAATGCATAAAAGGAAAGTCAATTTCAGAGTTTTGAGACTTCAGAGCTCACAATGAATAGTGTCATGTGGGGAGAAAATTCTGAAACTTGATGTTTGAAATTCAGACTTCAAGCGCTTTCGGGAGTTCCGAGTTAGCAATAAGCGTCAAGTTGATGAACAATTCTTACAACCCCAAACTCGAACCCCCAAAACCCAAACCTAAACCCCCAAAACCTAAACATGAACCCAAAAACAATTAAACCCGAACCCCCAAAACCCCGAAACCCAAAGTCCCTAACACCTTAAACATGAAGTCCTGAAACCCTCGAAACCCCCCAAACCCCAAAACCCGAAGTCATGAAACCCCAAAATATGAATTCTAGAACCCCGAAAAGTAAAGGTCCAAAACCCGAAATGTGAATTAAAGACTTCAGGGTTTCATATTTTTTGTACTTTTGGGTCGATTGATGAACAAGTGTCACGTGACATGATTTCAAATTTTGAACTCCAAATTCCAAATTTCAGACTTCGGAGGTGCAACATTTAAGAACTCTCAAGCCATATTGAGAACTAAATAAGACAACTATCTCTCGAAGTGGAAAATCTTGAAGTTCCAAATCCAAAAATTTAGAAATTTTGGATTTCGAGAGTGTGATTCATGTTCGGAGTTAAAAGGAATATCATCACTGCATTTATTGCCTATGGCACCCTCATCTTTAGATGGCCATAATGTTTGACTGAGAGCTCGGATTTGCATAAAATCAAACTTTTTGGAAAGCTATTAGTGTCCTCTACACAACATAGGGGAAATATAGTCCTCCTTCTTAGAGGGATTTTTCCAAATTTATCACCTACCAAAATGATGAGGTATGGGCTTCCTTTCTTTGTTGAAAAGGAAACATACATTGAGGTATGGGTTTTGTAGTGGAATCTATCATTATTGCACGTGGTTTTAATGCATTTTTGGTGGTTTAAGTAAGATTTCAATTTCCTTTTCTCTCCCTTCTCTCATTCTTCATATTTATTATAAGGAGGGGATCTTTTCAAAATTGGATAGTTTGTATATGCCCCTCCCTTCTCCTTCTTGTCTGTAAGAGATTTGTGGATATTTCAAACCTCCCTATTGAACATTGTAATGCAAAATATGTTCCTTTTTCCCTAAATGTGATGTATTATATCAACTTTGAGTGTAATAAAACAAGATCTGTGGGTGATTAAAACTCTTTTCTTTGTTATATTGCAACTTTCTGATCTTTCATTACATACAAGGTTATTGTGTATTGTTGTTGTTTTCATTACAAAATTTTGGTAGTGTTGTGTTTATTGTGCAGGTTGTTCAACATCCTTCTTGGTGCATCACCTTCCCTTAGAGTAGGTTTTATTTTCATGCATTTTCTCTATCTCTGTCTCCTTAGAAATATTAGATTAGGGTTAGATCTACAACTCTCTACACTTTGGAGTAGTTGGCACTAGGATAGGATAGGAAGTCGACCTTTCTCCGGAGAGCTTTCTTAATTGCAAAGTCCCATAGTGTGGGAATATCTCCATGTTATCTAATCACACTGATAGTTTTAATCTATCAAGTTGCAAACATCGGGGGTGATGTGATTATTTATCGACATTGCTATACTTCTAATACCAAATGATAACAATGGTATAGATTTGATACCAAATGATAGAATAGAATTAGATCAAGCAATGACCAAAGAGGGACAAAGCCTCACAAATATTATTGATCATGAAATTAGATTACATAACAATGAAAGAGTTGTAATATTTATAGATATTAGACAACCACATATGGATAGACATAACACCCTATCAGGCACCAACTATGAGATGATAAGACCCATCTCACATGCATATGTAATTACTACTAATACCAATATTGAATGTTATCCAACATAACAATATTGAATGCAAGTCACTAGACTAGAGTGCACATGTTGCACATTATTAAATAAAAGAAAATGAAATAAAATGAAATAAATATGCCTATGCTAAATTATGATAACATTCCCCCTTAATTTTGCATAATTTCCAATGAAGTGGAGAGGAACTCTCTAAACAGTTTGAATTTGTCACGTGCAAGTGACTTAGTGAAAACATCTTCTTCTGTTTAGTTGTAGGACAGAACTGGAGCTATATGTTGTGCTTCAAGACATACTCACGTATGAAATGAACCTATACTTCCATATGCTTGGTTCTCTCATGAAATATTGGATTGCGAACAAGCTTTAGAACTTCTTCATTATCAACATATATTGGATTAGATTTCTATTGTGGTAGACCAATTCCTTCTAGTATTCGGCATAGCCATATTACTTCACAAACAGTTTCACCTACAGCAGCTCGATACTCTACTTCTGTAGAAAAGTGAGAAACAAAGTTCTATTTCTTGCTTCCCCATGATATCAGTCTAGATCCCATAAAGAAGACGAAGCCTGATGTTGACTTCCTATCATCCATGTTTCTGCATGATCTCGAATCAATATCCTATAAGGAAGAAGTTATCATTTTTCTTGTACTCTAGACCAAGGTCAATTGTACCCTTTAGATATCTCAAAGTATTCTCTTTGCTACTTTCTAATGACATATTTTTGGTTCTTGCATGAAGCATGATGAATAGCTGATCGCAAAGCTGATATCTGGTCTAGTTATATTCACTAGTGGTGATGGATCGAATGAGATAACTAAAGTCTCGCTTCCATAGGTGTAGCAATAGGAGTGCAGTCCATCATCCTTAATTTCTCAAGCGTTTTCTTGGTGTATTTCAACCGTGACACAAAGATATGATTCTCTTTTGCCATACTTCCACTCAAGACAATAGTGCATGAGCTTGAGATCCGTCATGTCGAACAATCGATTAAAATCCTTCTTTGTTGCATCGATCATCTTCACGTAACTACCTATAATAACTAGATCATCAACATAAACAACCACAATGACAATCTCCCCCTTGCTTTCTCGAGGTAGAGATTGGGGTCATAAGGATTCCTTTCGAATCCATGACTTATGATATGCTCATCAATTTTGATGTACCATGCTCGTGGGTGCCTGTTTTAGGCCATATAGAGATTTTATGAGTCTCGCATACCATCATCTCTTTTCCTAGTATTACATAACCTTCTCGCTGAGTCATATAGACTTCTTCTTGTAAATCTCCATTAAGAAAGGCACTTTTCACATCCATTTGGTGGAATTTCAACAAAATTGTGTAGCTAGAGCAAAGATCATCCCGATTGTCTTGATCTTGGCCGTGGGAACAAATGTCTCCTCATAATCAATGCCTTCTTGTTTTGCATACCCCTTTTCTACAAGCCTTGCTTTATACTTTTCAATAGTCCCATCTGATTTGTACTTAGTCTTGAATATCCATCTCGCATCCAATGGGTTTCTTCCCGATGGAAGGTCGACAAGTTGCTATGTGTTGTTCTTCATCATTGACTGATACTCAATCCATGGCATCTTTCCAAGATTTTTATTATAAGGCTTCCCGAACCGTAGATGGCTCAACTATTTCAACAACTCTTCTCATTAGGGCATAATTTACCTCTTCACGTGCTTGACCGTGCAGTTCTAGGTCCAGGATTAGATGATGTGCTAGGTGCTTCATCCAAATTTGCATCTCTTATTAATTGAGTATACCATTTAGGTAACTTCTTAGCTATTCCATTGGCATGTGGTGGATCCAAGTTTTCACCATCATCCAATTCATCACTTTGTCATCTTCGGGGGAACATCAAATTTTTCTTCACAAGAGGTGTATTTTGCATGTTTGTTGAGTCATTGAGTAGAGCATCCGCTTGTTTCTTCTAAAAAACTCAACATCCCTACTTGTGTATACTTTATTTGCTTTCGATCCCATAATCTATACCCAAGTGCTTCTTCATTGTATCAAATGAATATTAGTTTCTCACTTTCATATCCAACTTGTTCCTGTTCTTTTTGGGGTATGTGCATGTTAGCTTTACACCCAAATACTCTTAGGTGTGCAATTGATGGTTTCGATCTGACCATGCTTCTTGAGGTGTTACTCCTTCAAGAGCTACTATGGGCACTCTATTCAACAAATAGACAGCAGTTCTTGCAGCTTTTTCCCAAAATGTCTTTGTTAAACTTGGGTCATGAATCATACATCGCACCATTTCCATGATAATACGATTCCTTCTCCCAACTATACCATTCTGCTGTGATGTGTGAGTAGGAGGCATTTGTTGACGAATCATATGAGATTCTAGGTAAGTCTTGAACTCATTGCTTGTGAATTTCCCCCTTCATCTGAGCAGAGGGTTTTGATCTTGTGACCAACTTCATTCTCAACAAGTTCTTTGAACTTCTGAAATGTCTCAAAGGCTTGACTCTTGTTTCTTAGACATTATATCCACATCTTTCGTGAGTAGTCATCAACACAAAGCATGAAGTATTGACATCCAGAATGACTTGGTTACATGGGCCTGCAAAGATCGGTGTGCACCAAATCAAGCTTTCCCTTAGCTCTATATGTGTTCTTCTGAAAGGGTGCTTTGTGTTGCTTTCCAGCTAGAAAATTGTGACACTTGTTAGTGTTGTGCTTGAGTGTAGGCAATACTTTCACCATGTTGCCATTTTGAAGTGTTTAGAGATAGCAAAAATTGATGTGACCATATCTCATGCGATGCCATAGTTCTATAGATTGTGTGTCTTTGGCCACTAGAGCTTGATCATCCTTGTGGAAAAATCAAGTTGGAACATGCGTCCCACATTGGAGGCTCTTGCTACAATATTCGAATCTCTTGACTTATCTCTTATCAAGCACACTTTTTCTCCATTATTACTATCAAAATCCAACTTCAAGTTGTGATCAAGGAGTTGACTAACTGATTGAAAATTCTTGGTCAACCTAGGTACATACAATACAATTGTGATTTTGTAGTTATGCTTTCTAAGAGGTAGTGAAATGTTTCCAATCCCCTTGACACTGTATGATGAGTCATCACCTAATGAAACATGGTTCTTTGTAGGTGAGTCACGTAGTGCGTAGAATCAATCCTTACGTCTAGTCATGTGTCGAGTTAAACCCAAGTCAACATACAAGATATCTTGTGTGGACTTGGTTTCTTCATCAAATTGAGTAGAATACATGTGGTGTCCTTCATCCGAATAATCCTCATGTTCGCAATGTACCCCTTTTATTTGGGTTTTCTTTGCCAATTACCATTTCTTGCCCTTGATTGTTGTTGTTGTTGGACTTCCTTGATTTGAATTGTTATTACCCTGTTGGTTGTTGGGTTTTGAGTTGCTTGATGACCCATTTTTGTAGGAATTATACCAACAATCTTCGATGTCATGTCCCCCTCTATTGCAAATGGGACACTTCTTGGTGTTGTATCTTTGACTTTGGTCCTTTTGTTGACTTTGATTTTGTTGGGACTTCTTGTGATTGGACTAAAATTTCCCCTTTCCTTTATGATTGGAAGATAGTGCTTGCTCATCTTCATGATCTTTGTGGTTCATCGCCTCTTCTCGGTTGGAGTAGATTGACCAACTTCTCAAAGGTGACTGTGTGTTCACTCATATTGATAGTTGTCACAAAGATTCTTTAGGAAGGAGGAAGTTCTCGCAACACAATTGGTATAAGGTCTTCATCACTTATCTCTTTTCCCAATGCCAATAGAGCTTCCCTCAAAGTAACAACTCATCTCAAAAAAACTTCAACCTTCTCATTGTGCTTGAACTTGAGAGTATGCGGTTGGGATAGTAGGTTGAGGATGGTATTCTTGTTCTTTTCCTTGTAGACAAAGTGCTCAACTTATCCCATGCATCCTTGGTTGATGTGGCATCTCTAATGTGGGGTTACATCATCCGTTACGCCAAAAAAGATGATCAACTTGGCCTTTTGATTGGCCTGTCAAATTAAACTTGTTGTCTTCCATCATCAAGTGATCTTGTTGTTGTTCCATCTACAACTATCCATAAGTCTTCAAACTCAAGTAACATCTTGCTCTTTGGTTTCCATGCAGCATAGTTGTCTCCTCTAAGTAGTTGTGAATCTAGAAAGAAGAACTCGGTGCTTGTGCACCCATTTCTTCAATCTGAGTTTTTTAAACTCTACATTTCTAACAAAGGGTAATGCTCTTATCACTCTAGGTTTATGGTCTCCTCTCAATATACCATCAGGTGATATAGCAAACCTTTCTATATATGCTCCCTTCTCGATATACCCATCAACACATGGAAGAAGATCACCCTTTCAATATACTTGTCAAGATGCGGAAAGAGGTGTTAACCCACGTGAAAGAATTTAGTATGTGGTACGTAGACAATATGGAGAGGGGTTTGTGCAAGCACAAAACGAATGGGAGGGCTCAAATGTGTGTGTATTGTGTCCTTATTACTCCTCGTCAAATTTATAAGGTCGATGCCCAGACGACGTTTTGGTAGTCTGTGTTAGGTATTAAGTGCGGTGGTAGTCATGACGGCATCACCCATAAGCACTTCCTAGAGGCACTGTATATACCAAATGCTGCTATGATATCAAAGATCTCGTGTGATAAAACCAAACATAAAATAAAAAAATTGCACTTCTCTCTCTTTGTTTTGTTTTTTTTTAGATCTAATCTTTTTTTTTTTCACTCTTTTTTTTAGATCTGCAATTTTTTTTCAAGATCTTTCTCCTTTTATTTTCGTAGAGATCTCTTTTTTTTCACAAATCTTTTTTTTTTTTTTTTAAGATCTCCAAATCTAAAATATTCCGCCAATATGTTGGATCAATTGGCTATGCCAATGACTAATAAAAAAACAAACCTTCCAAATAACTTGATAGGTCAAATTTTTGTTGAGGTATGCTTGGAAGGAATGGAGGTCAGGGATGCTTCAATGGCTCTCCTTTGATACAGATCTTCTTTTCTAATGGATCCTCTCCAATAGTGCTCCTCTTCAACCTTGCTTGCATAAAACTTGCTCTGATACCAAATGATAACAATGGTATAGCTCTGATACCAATGATAACAATGGTATAACTCGGATACCAAATGATAGAATAGAATTAGATTACAATGACCAAAGAGGGACAGAAGCCTCATAAATATTATTGATCATGAAATTAGATTACATAACAATGTAAGAGCTGTAATATTTATATATATTAGATATCCTCATATGGATAGACATGACACCCTATCAGGCACCACCTACGAGATGATAAGACCCATCTCACTTGCACATGTAATTACTTACTAATACCAATATTGAATGTTATCCAACATAACAATATTGAATGCAAGTCACTAGACTAGAGTGCACATGCTGCACATTATTAAATAAAATACAATGTAATAAAATACAATAAATATGCCTAATAGGAATATCTCCATGTTATGAAATCACACTGATAGTTTCAATTTATCAAGTTGCAAACATCGGGGTGATGTGGTTATGAATCAACAACATGCACTAGAGACAAATTACACCTTTTGGAGATGGAGAAAAGGTGTTATTTGCATTATATTTTTCATAATCACCTTTTCATGCATAAGTGTCACATCAGTACAAATAAGAAAAATTGTGTGCATGTAATAGGTGTCTTGCAGATGAAGGAAAACTTAAAAATAGAAGCAAATTATTCACCCAGAAACACCTTATTTTCCCCAAAAATTTACCTTACACATCATGCAGAATTGGAGGAGTCAAGTTTGATTGAGAGTGTAAAATTGGAATTAAAAGCCTATTTTTGCCTCATGTAACAACATGTAATTTAAATTCTTAGTATTTATTCATTGTAAAAAAGGATAAAATTCTTATGCAAGTATAGTTAGAGTGCGATCTTTTTTTAGGGATTGGGTGAATAATTTTGCCATTTATTGTGTGCATTGGAAAAGCATAAGGGAGGAATTTTTGACATACCGAGTGCTAAAGCCATTGGCCAAAATTTCCCTTGAATGAGAATCATTTAATTTCCTTTCCAATAATTTCAAGTGGTGTGTTTTACAATAGTAATTATTGTGAATCTTGTTCTCCGAATTAATTATCCTTTATTATGTTATTTACCTTGCTACAAAATGGTGTTTATGCTATTTTACTATGCAATAATATGCCTTGTTATTATGAGAAATACCTTGACAAAAAAATCTCTTGAAATTAGTAGCAAACTATTGGATCATATGTTATTCAATTTATTCTCAATATATTCTCGCACGTTTCTTAGTCAAGCCCTCACAAATTATGTTATATCACCCCATTTATTATAGTTTTATCCATCTCTCAAAACCTCAAACCCCATAGTTTTAGTTTTTGGAATATTCCAAAGAAGGAACCAATGTTGTAATCCCGGAGATTCACCTCTTAACAGGGAGACCCAAAACCCCGAGGTGTCTCAATTGTATCTACATAAATGATGGAGAAGAATTTTTTAATATTTTCCTACCCTCAACAAGGGTGCACTTATGAAAGATAATAGGAACATAAATGGGTGACCCCATTCACCTCATTCTTCCTATAAGCCACATTTTTGACACTAATGTGTCCCCTATGTCCCCTATGGTGCGAAGGGAACAAGGGGAACACAAAATTATGACCTGCATTCATGTCATCTCAAAATTTAGAGAATCCTCTATACCCTCTTTCACCTAATGTGTAAGGAAGAAAAGGGAACACAAAAGTGTGACCTATTTCAAGCCTATTATCCACTCGGTCCCAAAACACACTCGAGTTATCTCACAAAATAATACTTAATTCCCCCATGCTCATTGCCTTCATCATATAAGCTCCCATGTCACACAATTTCACCTTAGTAATCAATTATTCGAGTCTGAGGTCAAGGAGCCTGTGAGGATTCTTCCCTCTTGGAAGGAGGATGGCCCTCACTTGTGCATTCCTGAGGAGGTTGTTGATAAAGCATGTGTGAGATTCAAATTTTCTCTTGTGGGTAGTTTTGCTAGAACTTGCCCAAACATTGATGCGGTCAGAGAATGGTGTAAAAGAAAGTGGGGTTGTAAGGTGGAGGTTAGAGCTCTCTCGGGAGATGGTTTTCTCTTCAGTCTCTTTGAAGAACAAGATTGGAGGAGAGTTCTTCAAGGGGCTCCATGGTTCTTTGGGAGGGCTGCCCTCAGCTTCCGACATTGGCATCCTGGAATGCTTCCAGGGGCCAGTTTTCAAGAGCTTCCTATTTGGATCCACCTCCCAGCTCTCCCCCTCGAGTTTTGGGAGCCTAAAGTCTTTTTAGGTGTTGCAAGAGCTTTTGGGGTCCTGATTGTTGTTGACCTTGCCATGAAATCCTAATCAAGATTGGACTTTGCACGTCTTTGTATCAATGTTCTAGTCGGTTCAAAGGTACCCCAAAGCATTTTTCTCGACTCTCAAATTGATTCTTGGGAGCAAAAATTGTTTTTGAAAGCTCACCAGTTATCTGTGACAAATGTAGAAAAGTGGGTTGTGTTTCTATGAACTACAAAGATGATGTTTCATCCTCTTTGTTGGGGTCAGTGGGCTCTGGTTTTGCTATCCCTCAAATTGATGACTTGTTGGATGAGGAGAATTCAGATATTAGTGAGCCTATTATGGAGGGGAGTTTAGGGCCACAGTCTCCAATCGCTTTGTGCTCGTGGTCACTCAAGATCCATTGGCTGTTCCTGGTAGTGAGGTGTTGAGGTCTAGTGTTGATAGGCTGGTGTGGGGGCTGGGCTTGTCAAGTTTGAAAAATCGGAAGAGCTGGACTGTTGGGACTGCTATCATTTCAAAATTTGAATTGGGGGATCTGCTTTAAAGATCCCTGATGTGATTGGGATGTTGACGGATGGCGGTGGTGTGTTGAATGTTGGGGTGGCTCCTCATGCTATACCGGTGGGGTCCAGTGGGACTACCAAACTTAGCACAACTTGTTTGAAATCTTGTGGGATGGCTTTAATTAATCCTATTTTTGGGACTGGTGCTTGTCAGTTTGTTGATTTAAGCTTTCCACCTGGTGGAAGTATTTCAGAGCCTTTAACTGGAAAATTGGAGGTGTTTCTCCGCCTCGTTAACTCGAGGCCTCTCCGCTTGTTGACGATTAGATGAACTATCCATCATAGGAAACATACTTTTGTTGTTAAGTCGATTGTATTACGTGAAGTTATTCCTTAGCTTCCAATGGTGAGTCTTAATGTCTAGCGCTACCTTGTGTCTAGTTAAGCCTCGCTTGACTGGTCTCTTGGTTTTTTCTCTCATGGGCTCTTAGTTCTTTCTATTTTAACCGATGGCGAGAGGTTTTTCATCTTGATCTTCATTGTCTTATTTTTTCCTCCATGTTCCCCTTACGATGCATCTATTTTCTCAGCCTTCAAGGATCCATAATCCTTGTCTTTTTTCCATATCTAATAAAAAACATTAGTAATCAATTATGTCCCCAAGGTGGAAAGGAGATAAGGAAACACTAAATTATGACACTTATCCACTTCACCTCACTCCTACGCCAATCAGAAGTTTTGGTCACATGTGAGTTAAAAATAAGATGGAAATCAAACTAAATCCTCCCTAAAAATAAGAAATTTGATTTATTCCAATTTCTAGTATTTTACATCACGACCTCCATTAATTTCAATTGATGATTCCTTACTCACTCCTAGAACATAAATCTTGTAAAGTTGACTTTTTCCCATATCTCTCAATTCGGACACCCAATCTCCACAAAACTTTAACAATGCACTATGTTTCAATTTTTTTAAGATATCTACGAAACCAATCCAATGGATTTTCTATAAAATTTATATATATATTTTTAAAAGTTTCAACCAAAAGTTTCCTTTCGACATCCATGTGGAGATTTGGAAGATAAAAACATGAAATTTTCACCAAAGTCAACCCATAATTTTTAGACTACTTTCCTTACAACCTAAAACATGTAAGTCTCCTTTATAAACAAAACAAAATGTATAATTTTTTCATATATAAAAATAGATTTTTTCTGAAAATAATTAATTCTCGCCTTTGTAAAATTGAAAGAAAACAAAAACTATGAGAAGGTGAAATCGAATAAAACTTGCTAAAAATAACAAATGTTGAATAGTACTGTTAAAACTAGAAACTTTTCTAAAAGAATTCAGAACACATGTGGTAACTCACATTATATATATACCACTATTATTTTCCATCATTTCAGGATTTGGAGATTGTTTCATTGTTCAAACATGAAACAAACCCCCATAAGCTCTTGAAGTAGTAGTCTATCGGTAATTTCGTATGGCGTAGTTTAATGTAAGAATTTGGATGATTTAAATCTTACTAATCAAAATAGAAATGTGTTCATCATGGTTGAATTAAATTGAGAAGGATGTGTCTTTGTGACTAAAGTGAAACAAGAATCTTTTGACCAAAATCTTGATGGAGTCTTTCAACCTCCGAAAAACCTATTTGTGTCTTTGAGGTTGATTTCATCCCATCTAGGAGAACTCTTTGAGACAAATGTGTGATTCGATATATTGAATGAGCCATGATGAGGAAATTTAAGTTCTTATTGTAACACGTACCTTTTGATTAAATATCTTTCCAAGGATAAAGGGACATCATATGAATCACATTAAGATAAGGAACATATCAAAGTGAATCAATGTGTGTGAAAGATATTCACTTAGAAAATGCGTGAAATAAAGAACATTATGAGGTCTATGAAGGATTTCAAACATCAAGAAAGAAATTTAAATTCAATCCATCAAATATGTGGTCATCATAATAAATATAAGAGAATATTTCCATATGTGATGTTGGCAATCATCTCAAGATCAAAAACAATGTATATCTCGTGAAAATGTTTTTAAACACTTATCCAATGCTTTGTAATTTGTTCACATGTTGCAAGTTAAGGACCTAGAAATTTGTAGTGTTTCAACAAAGTTGGGAGGTGAGGAACATGGAACTCATTCTTAAACATTCCCTCAAGTTTCATTCAGGGAGCAATCTTTCTATCTAGAGTAGGAAACCTATTTACATCAGGAAAAAAATGATAAAAATGGTGTCTAGATATCCTATTCATGTTTCCACCTTGGTGACATCTTCATCTCAAAGGATAAATGTGAAGCTCAAGAATCAAGGTGGTGTTCAACATATCTCGAATCAACCATTGTTTTCAAATCTAGTAAACCTACATAGGTATTGAGGAATAACATGTTTGTAGGATCAAGAAGTTATTTATTCCCATGAGAAGCACATGAGAAAGAAGGTGTATGAACATCCTAATGATGATTCCATTAAAGGAGGATTTTACAATATGAAAGGGAAAGGGGAGATATTCATTTAGAATACCATGTTTGTAAAAGTGTGAAATTATCTCAATCTCATAGGATGTAATTAATCGAGTAGTGTTCTTAAATAATTATCCAACACTTTGTAGTGTGTTTAAACCTCAAACAAGGTATCATACACAATCACATCATTTAAGTTCAAGAGATGTTCCTAGGAAAACACACCATTCAGTTATCAATCATTCTATGTGCAAGATAAAGACCTATTTCAAAGAGTGAGAAACAAACATAAAAATATTTCAGCATCATGGAGTTGATTTTTTCTCACAAAGGTGAGTTATGAACACATGCACAAGTTTGGAAGAAGAGATGGTTAAGGCCCTCCATGCAGCTCCTTGGATGTTTGGAAGGGCTACCCTACACCTGAAGCGATGGAAGCCAGGGGTTTCTCTTCAGATCAAAGAGCTGCCAATTTGGATCTCCCTACCGGCTCTTCCAGTGGAATTTTGGGAGGACGAAGTCCTACTTGGCATAGCTGCATCAATGGGAGAGTTAATCTCTTTAGAGCCTGCAACAAAGGCTAGAAGCAGGCTTATAAGAGCTCGATTGTGTGTTAGCATGGCGGTGGGGGCTGTTCTCCCTGAGAACATCATACTATCCTCCCCCACTGGCAGATTCGTGCAAAACATAGTTCCTGATGACCACGGCTTGGTCTGTTGCAGGGTGAAGGTTAACTTTCACGCCAAACTGTGCAAATGTTCAACAAGAACAGAGGATGGAATGGACAGGAGAAGCAACAGAGAAGAGGAGTGGAAGACACAAGGTTCCAATGATGAGATCCCTTGCCCACTGTTCAAAGGCACCTGCAACGATGTTGAGACTGACCCGTCCAATCTAGGTCTGGCCGAAGCGCTGCGGGTGATGCGCCCTCTGCCCACATGGGACAGTCTGAAACGGCGGAGGAGGAGCGGGAAAATACAAAAGCTGATGCGCCAAACAAGGAAGATGGCGAATCCTCCGAGTGGGAAACTAGTTCCGAGGCAGAGGAAAACGTGACTGATTTTGCGCCAAAAATGGTGGATGGAAACTCGACAGAATATCAGCAAAGATCATAACCGCGTGATTTTAAATGCTAATGTGAATAGTGGCAAAAGGACGAAGGTCGGTTCAGGTGAAATGAATGCATCTTTAACTGTGGAGGAGCGGAATTCAAATTTTGATTCACCCAAATTAAATGGTAATCTTGAAGTGGTTTTAGATGTGGATGACGGAAACAATGCGGATTGGTGCACTGTAAGTAGAAAATCATATCGTGGTTTCCGTGGGGGGAGTGCACGTCGATGAACTTAATTGGGATGTATCTGTCTTCATCTACGTTGTTTTTGCTTAGTTGTTGTTTAAACGCTGCGTGTTGCGGGTTTTGATGCTGGTGTTTTGGATCTTATGTTGTTTTACTCAGATTGACACATCCGGCTTCTGAGCCACTATTGTTCAAGGGTATAGTCCCTTTCATAAAAACTATTTGCCTATAATAAAAAAAAACGCCTGCACAATTAAGTAAGTGAACCTCAATTCCTAACTCCTACCTTGTGATGAAAAAAGATCATCATGCTCCCATCAATATTATATATCTCATAAAAGTGTTTTTGAATACTTATACGATGCGTCAGGATCTTTCTATATCTCACAAAGATGGAGATTGTGATCACAATGTTTAAAGTTAGCAAGATTTTCATTTGCGAGATGCTCCATATTCATCAGATTGAACAACCTTCTCTCTCTCTCTCTCTCTCTCTCTCTCTCTCTCTCTCTCTCTCTCTTCTCTCTCTCTTTTCTTCTATCTCCATCTTCTAATTCTTCATAAAAAATAGGTTCATTTTTACAACATTTTCTTATTCACTTAAGTTCCCTTAAAATTAACATTGAAAGAGTGATTTTTCATCAATAAGAAAAAGACTCACTTTTATTCCCTAGGAATATGGAAGCTCACAAGTGATGAGGAAAGTTTAAAATTTGTTTAGGTGGAGAAGAAAAGACATTTTGTAATGCTATAAATAGGAATGGATTCTCCATTTAAAAGGGTTAGTAATTTTTATTGTTGTATGCTGTTGCTATTTTTATCACTACTACATTAAGAAATATGAACTAAATTCCCTCTATATATTTATGTATGTTCCTCTATCCTCTCTTATCTAACTTTGCAAGTATGGTGATCTATTATAATTAAGAAAGAACTATTGAATTTTTGTTGTCATCATGGTTGAGGGGCACAACATTTTTCTCAAGTTACTCAATTTTAGTTTATGATTGGGATAATACATAGGTAATATGCAACTAGGAATGCGATCCTAGGATGTTCATTCCTCACATAGGAGGTCATTTTAGATGTCATCTTTACCAAGATCATGCATCAACCATTCATGACTACTACAAGGTATTTACAAAGACAACAAATGCATAATACATAACAAATTAGGATGCTAGAGTAGTAAAGATTCAAATTGCTTATTGGAAAATTCATAAGTGCAAGGAAGCATGTTGCATATTCAAGGGTGATCATTCATTCATTCATTAATTTTAAGTTTCAATTAAATAGAAAACCTAGAAGAAATTCATTTTAGTACCTTACGATTACATGAAAGTGTGTAAGAAAATAAGTTCTCAAATGTTCATTTAATTATGGAACTAAAAAGCTATGAAAAAAATAGCACACAAATCATTACATAAACCATCTGTATATATTCATAAGGAAAATTGTACAAGTTTCTCCAAACAAGCCGTGGATGTGACTCCAAATTAAAAGAATCTAAATAAATTGGAAACTAAAAATTTAAATTAGAAAAGGGTTATGTTATCAATTTTACCCCTTAGGTAAAATTGATCAAACAAGATCTTACACAGGAGAAATGGAGAGGTTGGTTCAGTGGTGTGAGATCACATTTGATCCCAAAAACTCAAGTTGTAGGGGGCATGACAATGGAGAAGGTTAGAAATTTTAAGTTTTTAGCATTTTTGGAACTTTAGAAAAAACAAGGCAAAGATGGGTAGGAAAATTTTGGACTTTTGGGTTTCGGGGTTTGAACACTCGGGTGTGAAGTTGGAAAATCGGAAAAAAAATGTTTGAAATCTTGAACTCCGAAAGTCTGAAATTTTGGACTTTCGGGCTTTCGAAAATTTGGGAAGCATGCAGAAATGGAGCAAAAATTTCTAAAATCCCAAAATCTGAAATTTCAAAATTTTAGACTTTCGGACTTCGGGGTTTCGAACTTCAGAGTTTCAAGTCTCGAGCCCTAAAACATGAAAATTGCACAAAAATGCCTGAAATTTTGAATTCCGAAAGTCTGAAATTTCAGACTTTCAGGTTTCGGACTTTCAAAACTCTTAAGTAAATTTGGTGGATGAACAATGTTTCAACTTCCAAAATGAAAATGTCTGAAAGTTTGAATTTTGGGGTTTTACAGGTTTCATGCTTTTCAAACTTCGAAGTAGGAAGATCAACCATTGCAGAATGAAACCTTGACCTTCAGATGGCCATAACTTTTAATTGGAAGCTCCGATTTAATAAAGAGAGGACTTTTTTTAAACACTCGGCGTTTGTTACTCAACTATGCCCGGATATTTTTAATTTAGTGAGACTAAGTTATTCAAAATCATGAAATACGGTTCAACATTTTTGAGGTGTCCCAAGTTTCTCACCTACCACCATAGTGAGGTATGGGCTTCCTTTCTTTCCAAACAAGGAATAACACATGGAGGCATGGGTTTTGTAGTGGAACCCGTGATTGTTGTAGGCGAATACAATGCTCTTTTGGGGTGGTTGAAACAATATTCGAATTCTTCTCTTTTCTCTCTTTCATGCTTCCTATATATTGTAAGGAGGGGCATGTTTCTAAAGGTTGGACATTTTGCCTTTGCACCCTCCCTTCTCTTCTTTCTGCAAGTGGATTTGTGGAGTTAGAACCTCCCATTAAATTGTAATGCAAATCTTGCCTCTTGGCCATTGTAGTGTATTGTATCGATTTTGGAGCAATAATACATGTTTTTGGATAATCCCTCTCTATGTTTATTGCATTCTCATGATCTTTCATTACAATCCTGGTTATCTGTGCATGGTGGTTTATTATCTTTAATGGTAAAGCGGTGTTCAACATTCCTTTGGTGCATCACCTTTGTAATTTTAGGTTTATTTTCTTTCATCTTCTTAACCATGTTTCCTTGGCAAGTTAGAGTAGGTTATTGAGTGATTCCTTTGCAAATTGTATGTGTGCACCTGAATAGAGGAATAGGAACCAACCTTCATCCAGAGAGCTCTCTCGAAATCAAAGTCCCACACTTTGAGAGAAGCTCCATGTTATGCAATCACACTGAAAGTCTCAACCCATCGAGTTGCGGACATTGGCGGTGCTATGATTATGCTTCAACAAGTTCTTGCCATTTCCTAAAAGACAAATCCCCTTGCAACTGTTTCTTTAGAAGACTCCATGTTGGTTCTCCGTACATCCGAAAGAGGAAAGAGAAGTGTTGTTAGAGCTCAGGGTTTCTTTACTTCATTATAATTCCAGCTTATAACATATATGCATTCTATTTGATAAACCAATATCACAAAAATGAAATAGTATCTTATTCCATATAGTGGAAATGAAAGATTTTTCAAGTGCAGAACATAATGAACCTATTCTAACAATTGTAAGTTTTCTCTTAACAATTGTACAAAATGTTTAAAAGGCGGTGTTTCACAACATCATGGAAAGCCACATTTTTAAAAAGTAGAGATTTACAGCTCCAAATTGGAATATGCATCAAATTCTTAAGCACATATTTTTCAAATATGCATTCTAGCGTGTGCTACTAAATGAAGAAAAGGAAACCTGTATTTTTGCAAAAGATGTAAGAGTTACCAGAAAAGAATGCATGGATTTTCATATTTAAAAGGGTTTTCTTTTTTCACAGAATGAGACAAAGTTTGCAGCTACGATATATAAATCTGGAAGTAGTGTTTAAAAACCTCCTATTTACTTTGAAAGTCAAAATATTTTAAGGTAAATGTGCCTCATATATCTAATTTTCAAGAAAGAAAAAGTTAAAGGAATGCAGACAAGATAACTTAAGTATCAACCCTTATCAATTTTCCCTCATATATTTACAAGGAGAACAGAATTCTAGTATATGCTTCCAAGAGTGAATTTTTTCAAATCTAGAATGTATTTCAGGATGTGTACAGAATGAAGGTAAAGGTTGCAGCCATTTAAATGAAATATGGGACATCTCATTACTCCGAGTTCTAATGCTTACCTTACACAACGCAGGGAGCTCGGCTCAGATATGCAACTCATGGAGATCCATTTGAAGCCCCACTGAGCTGGTCATAAGACCTCATCACGCTGAGCTAGCAGTTGAAAACACAGTTAACCGAGCTAGTTGAAATTTCCATGACCGAGTCGTAAAAGGGCAGCGAGAAAAATAAGAACACAATTCGATCTCGTGAAGGAAACAATCCCGCCGAGTTGAAAGTAAAGATCACTCAGATTTAACCAACCAAAAATGCATGAAATAAAGCTCATGCTGACTTCGAGGCATCACAAACGAGAATACACATAGAACTCGAGGCACATAAAAACTCAAACCAGTTATAAAAACCCAAGGTGGTAGAGAAGAACTGTTTCAACAACAACAAATATCCACCAAATAATATCCACGGCCTAGCTCGTTCTAAAACTCAGCCCAATGCAAGCTGGGTAATGCATGCAAAAGCATTGAAATCTCCCTGGTGTCAATTCACCAACATGATCTAGTAATTCAATGAAGAGCTGGGCTGTAATATACGGCGAGTTGGGTATAGATAAGGAACATAGAGCTCTGCAAATAAAAGTGGCGAGCGGGGTTGTAATGCAAACAAAGATCAACTCTTCCAAAGATAGTACTCATGCGAAAAAACTACCAATCCTTGTTTTTTCTAACTCAAGTTCATTACCACATGTTTGAGATAAAAAAATGAAATAGTATATATATTCCTCCATATTTTCCTCATCTATTTGTTACATTTTAAATAATGTTTCTTTTCTATCTCACCTTATAATATTCATGATATATTTCTAGAAAATCCTTTTCGATATCATTCCATGAGTGGATGTAGTTGCGTTCCAAGACCATAAACCATCTTAGGAATGCATCTTTGAGAGTGGAAGGAAGAGTTTCAATTTTTGGTTATCTATTTTGTAGTCATAAGTTTTACAAATCACCTTAAATTTAAACAAAAACTGATCAAGATCCTCCAATTCTTTTCCATTAAAAGTGGATAAAATAGATGGGGAAATGTTATTTCATAGGATTTTAATGATTGACCTAATATATTTATTAGGGTTGGAAGAGAAGGAATTTCGTATTCTCTCTTATTGGGTGGAATATTTAGGGTAAGATAATTTTCAAGTGATGCTAATAGGGAGTTAATGTTAGAACAAAGATAATGTAAAAATTCTAAATGAATATATGTTAATGTAAAGAGAGAATAAATAGATGGATTATATGTGTTGGTTACACAATAAAATACATACGTGGAGACAACCAAGCAAAAGAGTCAATTAGACAATGTAATGCCCACAATTTTATGCTAACATTCCTCCTATTACATTGTTATTATAAATGTAACCTAGAATCATCATCATCTTTTTTTGGATTTATCATTTTGTTTAGGTGCGACGTGTCCTTTTAGTTTCATGTGGTGAGGACATTGTTTGGAGTTTTTTTAACCTTTGCACATTTGTCAAAAAATATTGGATGAAGAGGTGAGCTCAAGATGCTCATTTGTTATAATGAGGACGTGTCGAGGGGCATTTGATCTCACGTTCATCATCTGCATTGTATCCCTCTACAATCTTTGAATGACTATTCTCCATCTGGAAATCGAACAAGAATCAGTCCATTATGTCGTCATGACATCATAGTGCAAGTTTTGGAGACTTTTAAGCGGAAAGAGTAGATACCGCCGCCGGTGCTCTCATGGCCTTGACTTGATTGTCTCGAATAATGTATGTCTCTATGGTTGCTTGCAATATTGCTAACATCTTTGGGAATGATTTTAATGCTCTCAAACTGCTAGACAGGATCATAGGTTATTCTTTTGCATTTTTATTTTATAGTTTTATGGCATATTTGAGAAAAATGTTGGGGTTTGAACTCAATTTGTTCCAATTGATTGAAATAACTTCCACACGTCTCTTGATTTGTTTTATGCATGAACACATGTCCAATTGTTTTCCAATGTCTTCCTTGTCTGGATGATGGATTGTAGTCTCTTTTTGCACCATTGATCTTCAATGTTATAAAGGTTTTTCAAATCAGAACACTGGTACAAGTCATTGTTGTTGAAATTTTCTGCTATGTTTGTGACATGCCTCTATTGAAGTTCAATGAAGGACCAAAAACATGGATTTTGTTGAATATTGTGCCACGTTTCTCCTTCACTTTTACGTCTACACTCTACACAAGTCGCAAATCCTCTTAACACGTGCTGCAGATCCTAGTATCTACTTGAATGTGGAAGAAAAATACGAAAACAACCTTCTATGCTGGAATGACTGTTTAACTCCTTGTCGTCTCAGGTGCCAAACAAAAAGACAAAGGAATAGGAAAAATCTTTCCACGCATGTCATAGATCTTCCATGAAGGCGTCTCTACCGGTAGATTGCTCCGAAACGCCGCTCCAAGGCAAATTTCAACGTAGTAGGTTTTGCATTAAGCCGCCTCAAATTAATTCGTCAACATAAAACACCACTGTCAAAATATTAATGCCAATGACGAAAATTACAATGGTTAAAGATAACTGATGATCAAATGTCTTCCACAGCATATTGCTGAGAAGAAGTTGGGCGCCGCAGTTTGTCACTCTAACAAAAAAACAAGAAAAGTACTTCTTAAGCACATATGTGTTTTCTCAGAGTGGGTGACATTTTCTCCTTTGTTTTCATTGAAAACTCCATGCAGGTCATGTCGTTTACTGCGCTCTTTCGTCAAGTAAAAACCAATGAAAGAACTACATTAAGTGCCAACACTAACGTGTTCTCGGCTCTGAAACCACTAGTATAAACGTTTAATGAATGTAGTACAATGTATAGAGAGAATGAATACATGGATGAGATGCATTCGTTACATAACAGAATGCCTACGGAGGCAACCAATTGGTAGCCAATTGGACAATATAATACCTGTCAATTTTTTGCTAAAAAATAAATCCTTATTCTTATAAAGGTGTAAAATTTATAAATGATTGTTTTGGTTCACTTGCAACTTTGCATGTACTTATTTATTCATTTCGAATTTTTTATTTTATTTCTGTTTATATCAGTGTCCTCCGAAAACGGTGCCAAAAATGACGATTGTTGTAGAGTTATAATCTCACAATTTATTAAGTATAAATCTCGGGAAATTTCGAATAGTAATCTACAAATGTTATCTATGGATTTCATCTTAGTTAGTATTCCAAAAGACTACCTAACTTACGAACCAAAAACACACAAAATTCTAAAGTATGAATGTTATAGCAAAAGTAATTCATGTAACTTTTACAAAATTTCACACAGCTCCACCTCAAATTCAAAGATTAAAATTGAGTATTACTTTAATTATTGCAAAGGACTAATCATATTTCAATAATGGAAACATGCTTTCTTAGAAATGAAAGACTTCTTCTTGGGAATAAAAGAAATAATTCTGATGTGTTCAATTTTTAATTTTTCCTTGCCGATTTTCTTATTCCTAATTACTGCACAAATCAAATTAAATCCGAATTAAACTAATAATAACATAGCATCATGAATCAAATATAAAATACTAAGTACTTATAAAAATATTGGGCACAACTCTCCCTTAAAGGTGGATGATATGTGCAAAATCATAGAAAAGTCAACAACTCCAACTCATTACTCAAAATCTATAGTACATAATCGAACAACACAATATTTTCCTTTTACCGAGTAACAATGATCCCCTTTCTTAGCATGGTGGATTCATATTTATATGATCCAATTTCTAACTGATTTTCCTAAATATTTCCTTCATATCATCACAACTTAAATGCATCCCTAAAATGTATGGATTATTACAATATTTTCAAAATAAACAAAATAATGCCTAAAATAAAAATTCATAGATAGGTATGCTATTTTAAGTAATACTAATTTACTCATTACTAAAAATAGTATTTTTATACATAGCTATAGAAAATTATAAAAATAAGCTGAATATGGTATCTAGAATTGGATGGAAGGTCTTTAGAGCTTGGCAACACATCTTCGGATCTTGAAATACATCTCTCGAAGATCAACGACACATCTTTGGAGATTAATGAAATATCTCCGAGATCCTAACAAAACACATGTAGAGCTTTTATAATGCTTCATGTTGATCCCAAAAGTAATAACTTGAGCTCAAATAATATATACAATCCTTCCTTTTTAGTATAAGCCCAAATTGATATATATTTGCATTCTTTTGGTTGTTTGGGTATGAATAACATGACATTAGAAGCAATTCAAGTTTTAAAATAATTTTCCAAGATAAACCTCACATTTCCATGTTTAGATAAGTTAAAAATTTAATATCATAAATAATATCCATGGTTTTGATAAACGTAAAGGAAAACAGATGACAAAACTATGAGTAAATAAGGAAATTTTGAGGGCTCATGAGATGCTACTAAAGATCCTGAAACTACATATAGAAAATCAATTACACAATGAGTTAGAAAACTATCCAATTACATGTGAAGATTCACACTTTTCAAATACAAGATGAATCTAACTTATGATACCTATACAAGCCAAGGCCAGCCCAACTATAGAAGATTTATCTCTTTCCTTCATTCTGTCTCGATACATTTATTCCCAAAGAGGCTTCAAAATAACAATAAGTATTGAAAATACTTGTTAACACACATGATGCATTGATAAATTTATTCACAAAGAAGATTCAAAATAAAAATAAATTATGTTAACAAGTGAACTTCTTGTTTTATAATTAGATTTTATGCTACCAAATATCATGAAACTCCATATAGAAATTAAATTACACAAAAGTTAGCAAAATATCGAATTGTTTGTGCACATTACAACTTCACTAATAGAAGATGAAAGCAACTGATGATACATATAAAGAAAAAAGTAAGGCCATTTCTACAATATTGTTCTCTCTCCTTCATGGATGATACCTCTATTAAATCAAAAGATTAAGGTGATAAGGGAAAGAAGTTAGTGGAATATTATTCTAGTATACACAAATATGAAAAACACTTATTATTTTCAATTTCCTGCAAAATATTTGTTAACGCAGACATGATACATTGATAGACAAAAAAATCATGTTTCTTTCTAAAATTTAAATCTTAAACTTCACAAAAACACATTTTTTCTAAATTAAACCACACAAAAATATAGAAAACAAAAAATAGTCTTTACTCAATTTTTTTATAAAATTTAAGAAATCACTTGAATAATGAGGGTTGTATTGGGGCTTACAGATTAAAAATTATGAATTATATATATTACAATGTACATACAAGTTACAAAATGTCTCCTTTAATGCTATTTGGTGCCCTTAAATTTTACATTAACTGAACTTAAAAATATAATTACTTTAAATTTACTAAGAAGGAGGTAGAGAGAGAGAGAGATTAATTATAGTGTTTATATCATAACATGCACCTAGGTCACCTTCCCGAAATCCAAATTGTTTAGGAAAGGATGTCTAAATTCCATTTCATTCAATAGAGAAGAAGTTAAAAGTAGTAAATATTAGTATTAAATATTTACAATTAAGATTCCACCTTGAAGGGGGCCAAGTAGGGTACCATGGAGGCATGGGGTGGAGACAAGAACAACCAGCTATATGAACATATGGAAATATTTTTTTAGATGAAATATGAGCCTCCACATGAATGAAATTCTATATAAGAGCTTGATAAGCGTGAAAACATGGGATATAGATTTAGTGCCCACTTCCCTTTGACACCTTTTGATATTTATAATGACATTGTTGACTATATTTATGGACATTATTGTAGCTTTTGAGTTGGTATGATGTTAGATGTTAGAGATCATGGATTGTTGTTGATTTTGATTCATATATGATGCATGTGGATAATTAGAGACATTTTATACTAATGTTGTTATGATGTTGACATGGTTATATGTGTGTGTGTGTGTGTGTGTGTGTGTGTGTGTGTGTGTGTGTGTGTGTGTGTGTGTTGTTGGACATGTGTTATTTTGTCATAGTAGACCTAGAAAATTGAATTAATCTTGTGATCTTATAATTATGGATGAAATTGTAAATGATTTCGTTACTTGCATGATGATGTTTTGATTTATGAATAGATGACTTTCGAGTTATATTGTATATTTATTTTGGATGATTTGATGCGGCCACAAGGCTGAAGGAGGTATTTTTGTTTTGTAGGTAGATATGTCACAACAAACATCGGGGAATTGGAGACCAACCACATTGGAATTATAGATGAATTCAACAAGGGTCACCATGAAAACGTGTATTTGTTATGTGTGTGTGTGTGTTTGAATTATTGTTAGGGGTTCCCATGGGGGCGATCACCATCGAATGTGACCAAGGGTTAGGTGTATTCTTTCATTTAGTTTATTTTGTTTAATTTTGGTATCGATTTTAGTGATTTATTTCCCTTTATTATTTATTTCATTTGTGTCTAGCTTAGTGAGTAATCATGTTGTTAAATAAATTAAATGGGTCAAAAGAATGCATTTATTAGATTTTTGGCTCTTGGTTTATGTGTTATAAGTGATGTGTAAGTAACCTTGGGTGCAAACACTCCACCTTCCTTTTGAAATTCGGATCTGTCCTTACGGACTGATTTTGGAGGCTTGTGGAACAAGTTAAATTTGTCCCACACCTCTTAAATAGTCACACCAACCCTACCTATGGGTTGGAGGTTCAACATTAGTCCTTATTATGTATTTTTAGAAGACAATTCGTAGGTTTTTATTGCACCTTCTTGCATAAAATTAATTTTGGTCCTCGGGGTGTGGACTTGGATTGTGTGTGTAAGTAAAAGGGTAATTTTATTCACCCACTTATTAATTATGCCTTGGAGTTGAAGTTGACTTGTGAGGTGGAGTTGAGGATGAGTGATGTGGCATCATATAAGGAGCTACCTCATTATCCTCTCTCCCTTTTCTATTTATTTGAATTCTTTTGTTGTTTTGGGGGTTACTTAATGGGGATTACTTCATGGGGGTTACTTAATCATGTTGGTCTGGTGCTCTTGAAATTGGAGAGAGTTAGAGGATTTTGAATGCTTGTGGATTTTTTCGTGCTTTGGGAATATTTGGATTTGAAGAAGCTTGTGGTTGAACTTTTGGATCAAGATCTATCACGAGAGGTAGGATCTTGACTCTTGTAAAAGGTTTTCTTTTCTCGTATTGTGCTTATGTGAATGCTTTTGAATGTGTGGTATGTTTGTTGGTTGGTTTGGTAGATTACCTAGGTGTGGTGTAGGAGAAGACTATGGGGATATTTTGTTGGGAGGCATAAGAGTTATTTGTGGAGGAAGTTTGTGTTGGGTGTTCCACCATGGACAAGAAATAAATTGCATTTCTTACTTTTGGAGGAGACATAAGAGAATGGGGAGGCATAAGAGGTACTTGTAGGATGCATAAGAGTATGTAGGGGTTTGAGATAATTTTTTTGTTGGTTTTTAAGGTGGTCACCCATTCCCCATTGGGAGGTATAAGCAGCTTCCCCATAGATCTTTCTCTTTTGACATTTTTGTGATGAGGCCTTGTATATTTTGTTACTTCCATTCTTGTCAATGTAACTACATTTTATTTTGGATTCGATATGATTGTGAAATATGTTTTTCATTGTTGAAGCTTGTTTTTGCCATGATTTGAATCCATTTCCTATTTTAATTTGGTTAGGTCTCGAGGGCCAATGAGGAGGATGACTTCTCCTCTTCATTGGAATTATTGGTTGGGTGGAGAGCATTGCCTCTCCCCCTTTTCTTTGTTGTGACCAAATGAGATCTGGTGGATCTCTCTTGTTTTTGTTTCTTGGAGTTGTGTATGAAGAAAAATATTGTAGTTCTCCTTGGGTTCCCTTATTGTAAAATTTCCCACTCTAAGTGGATGACTTTGTAATAATATTTGTAGTGAAAAGCTGCTATGTTTTTGGATATGAAAGTTGTATTTGTATGTGAAAAAGGAATGAGAAAGATTTATTTGGCATATTTTGGCAAACAGAAAAGAAGTGTAAAAGGAATTATTTCATTTAATTGAATGTTGATTTACCTTTCATCAAATGGTGTTACTCTTGTTTAAAACTTGTTGTTGTATGTATATTGTAAACTCTTTGTTGAAGGATGGAAATTCCTGTGTTAAAATTATTACATTCCTCTGTATTATTTGAAGGGCATGTTTTGAAAATAGAATTACATTCTTGATTTTCACATATTGATTGAAGGAAAGTTGAACATTGTAAATTTAGAATGAAATTAACTTAAATTTATAAATCATGGAAAAAGAATTATATAAATATCTAGTTTGAAATACGTGGATCTCTATTAGATTGTTTCAAACCTGTAATAAATGTCAAAAAATATACAAAGTACCCTGCAACTATGAAAGACAAAATGAAAACTTAAAATGAACTAAGGATGATCAAAACACATCCCAAAATAGTTTGTATTGCTCAAGAAATTTACTTAGAACTTTATTAATCAAGCTAGAGGCATAAAAACACCTTTACCAAGAAAAGAGAAAGGAAATAAATCCATTTTGAAATCCCAACCATAATCAATTAATCCTTGCAAATCCATCTAATTTATATCAAGCGTGATCATCCATGTTTGTTTGGAATGTTGAAGAAGAAATAATGGTAGATTGAATAAAGTATGGGAGTTAAAAAGTTTAATTCATGTTTTAATGGTAGGAAAAACGTTTTTGTCAAATTTTCCCACTTAAGTTTGTCGAAAAATTAATTTTGATGTTTCCAATGTAAAGAGGATTTTGATCCCTTTCCAAAAATTCTCATTTACTCAAATCTGAGCTTCCAGTAGAAAGTTATGGCCTTCTGAAGTTTTGAAATCGTTTGGTTAAAAAACAAAACTAATTGTCAAAAAGAAAAGAATTGTAAATCGGATCTGCAGCCCAAAAATTACTTAGGAACTTTTTGCAAAAAGGAAAAAGTCACAATTTCTCCCACACCTCAAAGCAAGTCCAAATTTTTCCTTTGGAAAAAAAGAATATATTTTCGTGGGTTTGCGGGCCCGCACCTTCAAACTGGTATTTTTGAAAAACAAATGGCGAAAATTTCCAAGTCTCCCGACGGCCCGTGACCTTGCAAAAAATGAGGGTTTTCCATGTGGTTTCTTTAGGCATTGATGGAGGCATAGATTGTTTTAGACCTTATCACTTTTGGAAAAATATTGGCAAAAATTCTAAGTTTCCCCTTGGCTTTGCCTTCCCATAGTCACTGTTGGACTGACACGTGGCTTCGCTTGGCATCAGCGGAGGCATGGGTTATTTTTAACCTTCACAATTTTTAACACAAAATCCAACATTTCAAAGTTTTCCCTGATGGTCCACTTCCCACTTGTAGCTTTTGGGCTAGACACGTGGCACCCCTAGGCATCGGCGGAGGCACGGATGTTTTTAAACCTTTTTGCCCTTTCAACAAAAAGAGTTAAAATCCAAAATTACCTTTGGCGACCCACCTTTCCGTGTTGGCTCAAAATTTTGGACACGTGTCCCTTGTGGCTTGGGAAATTTTTCTTCTCTCGGCACGAAGCCTGCCGCTGGCTCTTGGGCATAGAAATGAAAATTGTGCTTTTTAGCTAAAAGTGCAAAGCAACAAATTTATCCCCAAGTTCGCGGCTGAAACCTTTCCCAGGTGAAAATTCATCCCTGGACCCACAGACCCGCCTTTGGGAAAATTTTCTTCCCCAAGCCCACAGGTCCACCTTCGGAAAAAATTCCCCACCAAGCCCGCCGACCTGTAACTTAAGAAATATGAGGAGTTAGGAGGACTTCTTTATATCATTGGAAAGGGTAAGAAATTTCTGTCTGATGCAAATGTTTTTCAATAAACCTTATGTGTGATAACTACATGAAAAATCAGGTTAAAGTGAAAAGATGAGTGTGAGAGTGGGTAAGTGGGAAATTACCCCTTTTTAGCTTAAATGTTTAACTCTAAAGAATGGGTTGAATTTGTTAAGGGGTCACGTTATGGAATAAGAGAATTTTTATATCCCATGTAAATAAGAACCTTGGTTATTGTTTAGACCTACTAAAATTAAAAACCTTGGGCATTTAATTTCTTTGGCCCTTTGACCCTCTAAAATTAATTAAGGAATATTTAACTATAGTGTTAATTTAATTATTTATTAAATTAACACCTAAGAGAAATTTAACTATATTTGGATTAATTATAGACATTAATTTTGTAATATGGATCTAATGTTTTTATAATGGGAAATTTTCATTTATTAAATTATAATTGAATTTGAATCTTTGATGTGATAACTACTACTTGAAGCTTGGTGGTGGTCACACTTTTCAATAAAAATTGTTCCAAAATTTTTCTATCTAAACCTAGGTTTTCCTTAGGTCTCGAGAGGTCATTTGTTTTTAGTGGGCATTACACTTGGTATCATAGCCATGGGTTCAAAGCTTGGACCCTTGGCCACATTAGAAAACTTGAGACATGAACATTAAACATAGTGCAATATTAAACCTAGCACACTTTCAAATCTAGAAAACAACTTTGTTTGAAAATTTCATATTTTAGTGAACATGGAAAACTGAATAAAACCTAGAATAACAAATTAAATCTCACCTTGGTCTGTAGGATGTGCGGACAAGATGAGGGGTTCTTTCACATAGATGTAGACTTGTCACCTTTAGATCATACTATATCAACCATCCTACCTCAGATTTTATAGATGTTTCGGGATGTTAATGTTGCTTTACACAAGGGGTTCATAGGAGGACAATCGGGCATACATGATAGGAAGCGATGTGTTAAGGCTCATGCATCTCCTCGACATAGTGAGGATCATATATGAGAGAACTCGTGCATGGAGTTAGGCGAATGATTCACTACAAATAGGATAGGAGACCGGATTTCTAGACACGGGATAGGTCTCTAAGCCCTAGGCTTAGAGATGAGCATTCTAAGAGGTCTAGGAATTGCTAGACTACGATTCGGAGACCATATCGGGAGATCATTGAGCTATAGCCATCTCATTATTCTGGTGACATAGGTGGATTTCAGGTAGAGGCCTGGTTAGTGAGTTTGAACAGGTGCTTTAAGCTCTTCCCTTGTTCTAGCAACACAAAATCTCATGTTGCGATCCATCTTTTGAGGGATGGAGAAGGTGTCTGATAGAGGACCAAGAAGATAAAGCTCCATGTTGATTCAAAGATGGTTACCTGGGAGATCTTTGAGGAGTGATTTAGGAGCTAGTACTTATCACAGAGGTTCATACAATAGAGGATAGATGAGTTTCATGACCTCCGACAGGCATCTTTGATAGTAGCTGAGTATGAGAGTTCATTTCTAGATCTACTCGAGTATGTCGACTACATACAAGATGATCACATATGGATCTACAGATTTATCTGGGGCCTTAATGTAGAATTTGGGTGGTGTGGTGTGTATCCATTTTCCACAGATATTAGGTGAGTCTGTTGCAAAGGCCTACATAGTAGAAGAGACTCGGGAAAACACAATAGTCCGAGACAGGGTGTAGAGTTGTGTCCAGTAGGTGCGGGATAGTAGGTCAAGGGGGCTAGCTCCTCCTCCTTGTGGTGGGAAGGGTTCAACATAGTCGTATTTTTAGGCCATAGATGAATCAGCAACAGACCCGCCCACCATAGAGGTTTCCATAAGGTTTCGATTCGATGCACGGAGAGGAGGTAGAGTATGGTGCCTCCTCCTAAGGGTCCCATTAAGACATAGGGTGCACTAAGAGCTCATTTAGCAGGAGCTTGTTAGTAGAGACCTCAGCAGTCCATAGCCGGATCATTGAGATCCACAGAATAGGCCTCTAGAGTACGGGCTGGAGCTGCTACACATGGGAAAGGATTGGGCAGCTTGTTATGGTTGTGGTGTTGCTAGAAATTTTTAGAGAGAGTGCCCAAAGAACCCTAGTAACAAGGGTAAGATGCAGATCTCGAGAACCTATTGTTGGTGACGTGGGTTGTGGTCATTAGATCTATCAACGGTTGAGAACTATAGTGCCCACTTCCCTTAGAATCCTTTTAATATTTATCCTGATACTACTGACTATATTATGAGCATCATTATAGTGTTAATTTAGTATGATGTTAGATGTTAGAGCATAGATTATTGTGGACTTGATTCTTATATGATGCATGATGATTATTAGAGACATTTTATATATTGATGTTGATATACTGTTTGACATGGTTATACTTATGGATGTCGTTTGGACATGTGCTATTAAGATATATTGAGTAGACCTAGAAAATGGAATTAATTGATGATCACATAGTTGTTGATAAAATTGTAAATGATATTGTTGGTTGCCTTGATGTTGTTGTGATTCATATATATATAGATGATTTTGAATCATTTTATATAAATGTTTTATGTTACGATATGGCCATGATGCCGAGGAGGTAGTTTTAAGATTGTAGGTTAAAAATATCACAACAAACATCGGGGATTGAGACCAACTACTATGGAATTCTAGATCAATTCAATAAGGTCACCATGGAAACTATATTTGTTTGTGTGTGTTTGATTGTGTTAGGGATTCCCATAGGGGGATCACCTTTAAATGTGACCAATGGACTTGTGTATTTCTTTTATTTGGTCCCTTTGTTAATGTTTTCATGTGTTTATTTTGTGGTGGATTGACCCCTTTCATTATTTATTAAATGGTGTGTTAATATTGTGAGTAATCATGCTATTAAGTTACTTAATTAAAGTATGTCATAAGAAATTAATTAATAGAGATGTTATCCTTGAATTAAAGTGTTGTCGAAATGTGTAACTAATGTGTAAGAGATATGTAAGTTGATTTTGGAGTATGAAACACTCCACCTTTTTGGAAGTTAGAATTTGTCCTTGGAGGCTCATTTTGGAGGCTTGTTGGAAAAGTTAAACTTGTTCCACACCTCTTAAATTTATATGGCAATGTTACCTATGGTCCGGTAGTTAATTTTAGACTCTCATTATGATTTTTGTAAGTCAAGTTATATGTTTTAATTGCAGTTTCTTCATGTTTTAAATTTCAGTCCTTACGGGTGTGGGCTTGATTGGAGTGTGTAAGTAGAACTGTCATATTATTCACCTACTTATTTATTGTGCCTTGGAGATTGAAGTTGACTTATGAGGAGTTGAGGATGTGTGAAGTGGCATCCTACATGGATCCACCTCATCCTCTTCTCTTCCCTCTTCTATAAATTCAAATTCCTTACCTTGTTTTGGGTTGCTTCACCTTTGGATACTTCATTTGGGAGAATTTCTTTTGCTATTTTGAGAGCTCTTGCTTTGAAGAAGTTTGAATATTGTTGAATGCTTGTGCTTGGTGGATTTTTGGATTGCTTGCATTGGAATAAAGCTACTGTTTGGAACTTGGAACAACTCCATCATGGAGAGGTAGGAGCTTGGCTCTTGAAATGATCCTCTTTTATTTATGCAAATGTTATTGTTGTGAATGTTTTGGCATGTTGTGGGCTGTTGGGTAGATGGCCTAGGAATGGTGTAGGAGAAGGCTATGGGGTATATTTTGTGGGAGGCATAAGTGTTTTGGGGAGGTATATATAAGTGTGGAGGGAGTTGGGATTTGGGGTCCACATTGCAAAAAAATAGCTTGCATTTCTTTAGTCGTTATGGGCTGCCATAAGAGGTTGGGGAGGCATAAGAAATGTGAGGAATAAGGGGTACTTGGGGAGGCATAAGGGCATGTCGGGGTTTTGATATACTACATTTTGTTGGTTTGAAATTAGGTTGTGATACCCACTTACCCCTAGGGAGGCCTAAGTAGCATCCCGCATAGTTTCTTACTCCTTTGGCTTGCTTGATGAAGCTTGAGTATTGTTGTGTTTTTATCTTGTGGTTGCTAAAACTACTGTTTTGTTTTGGACTGTGTTTTAAATATGATATTTACATGTGAAAGATTGCCTTTGTGTTGTGGAAGCCTATTGTTGCCATGTGTTGAGTCACATTTCTTATTGCAATGTGGTTGGGGCTCAGGGGCCAATGAAGAGGGCAGCTTCTCCTTTTTATTGGATGTCTTGGTTGGGTGGAGAGAGTTGCCCTCCCCCTGTTCTGTTGTGATCAAATTGGAGGAAGTTGGAAATTCCTATTGTTGTTTTGGAGCTGAGAAAGAAGACAGTTTTGACAGTCCTTTGTGAGACTTATTTTTGTGAACCTTTTTCCCACTTCAAGTGGATGACTTGTAATATTATTTGTATTGGATAGTTATTTTGTTTTGGAAATGAAATCCTATGTTTAAATGAGAAAGAGATATGCACTGAAATTTGTACTTGTGTAAAGAAACGTGAAAGTGCATTTGAATGAAAGGAAAAGAGAAAGAGTTGTAATTTGTAAAGTTGTATTTGATCAATATAAATAGAAGTTGTATTCTTTTCCACAAATGGAGTTACTGCTGTTTAAAATCTATGTTGAAATATGTTGAGGAATTTTTGTTTGAAAGAAAGAAATACGTATGAAGAAATACATTACTCTATTTTGTTGAAATGCATGATTTGAAAAATAGAAGTTGCATTCTTGTTTCTACATTTTGATTGAAGGAAAGATAACTATTTAAAACTAGCATGAAATGAATTCAATGTTTTTATAGTATGGAAAAAGAAATAGATTAATCTCTATTTTTAAATGTATAAACTTCATTTTTATTTCATTGTAAACTTTGCAAATTTTTATTAAAAGATACATAACAACCCTGTAAAACTATGAAAAAAATTTGAAACACTAATACAATCTAAGGAAGATCAAAATGGTCCCAAACAAACCAAAATACTTATGAAAATTTTATAGAACCTTTCAAATCGGGAAAAGGCAAAATTGCAGACATTTTGTTGTATAAAAATTGGTAAATTTGAATTGCAAATCAATCAAACAATTTAACCTTGCAATCTATCCTAAAAATCTCCCAAGTGAAATCCTCCATGTCTTTTTGGCATGTTGAGAAATTATTAATGACAAATTTGAAAAAATTGTGCAAGTTAAAAATACCAGTTCACCTATTTAGTGACAGAAAAATGTTTTCTCAAAATAGACTCTTAAAACATTATCCAATTTAAATTTTTAAGGTTGCTTTTCAAAGAGTATGTTTTTCGAGCTTTCCATAAAGTCCTCGTTGGCCAAAAACTGAGTTTTCTATAAAACTTTATGGCCTCTGAAATTTTTTACTTCATTGGGCTTCAAAAATATTCTAAGTTCAAAAAGGGAAATTTTCTTCCACACCCGTCTTTTGTGCTGTCTTTCTTGCACGGGAGAAAAATTCTTCCGCCTGGGAAATTTTTTTTTCCAGCGCTGGGACAAAAAAAAAAAAAATTATTATTCCATAATCCTTCTAACTAAACCTAGGTTGTTCCTTAGTCTCGAGTGATCATTTTTAGATGGGCGTTACACTTGGTATCGAACCATGGGTTCAAAGCTTGGATGCTTGGGCACACTAGAAGACTTGAGACACAAACTTTCAACCTAGTACAATATTAAACCTAACACACTTTAAAATCTAGAAAAAAACTTTGTTTGAAATTGCATATTTAGTGAACAAAAAAAAAACTGAGAAAAACCTAGAATAATGAACTAACTCTAGCCTTGGTCATGCGGGAGGGCGCGAGATAAGATGAGGGTCTTTTCAAATAGACGTAGATTTCTACCACCATATCATGTTGTAGTAGCTATCCTACCATAGATTTTACAGACACTCCATGATGTTAATGTCATTCTACGTGGAGGGACCGTAGGATCACATTCAGTTAGACAAGATAGGGAGACATCCATTGAGGCACATGCATCTCCTTGGTATATCAAGGAGCATAGAGGAGAGAACTCCCACGTGGAGTCAGTCAGAGAAGAATCGCACGGAGGGGACATGGAGATCACGTTTCAGGACACAGAGATAGGTCTCAAAGCCTAGGATTAGAGATGAGCATGCAAGAAGGCCTAGGGGTCATTCGACTACAACCTCGAGACAACATCGGGGTGGTCTTAAAGCTACGGACATCACATTATTTTTGTGACCTAGGTAAATTTCAGGCAGATGCTTGGTTGGTGAGCTTGAGTGGATGCTTCAAGCTCTACTCTTGTTCTAGCAACATGAAAGCTCATGTTGCGATCCATCTACTAAGAGATAGAGTAGGTGTTTGGTGGAGGACAGAGGAGCATAAGCTCCATGTTGATTTTGGCACAGTTACCTAGGAGATCTTTTAGGAGTAGTTCAAGAGAAAATATTTGTCACGGAGGTTCATACAATAGAGGATAGATGATTTTCATGACCTTCAACAGGCATCTCTTATAGTGGTTGAGTATGAAAGTAGATTTTTGGATCTACTCTAGTATGTTGATTACATGTAGGATGAGTAGGTATGGATCCATAGATTCATCCGGGGCCTAAATCTTGACATTGGAGGTATAGTTTGGATCCATTATTGAAATACATTAGCCGAGGCCGTTCGAAAGGACTTAATAGCAAAGGAGACTCAGGGAAAGACCCAGCAGGCTAGATACCAAGTCCAGAGCTACATCTAGCAGATGTAAGACAATAGATCAAGGGGGTCAGTACCTCCTCCTCGTGCTGGACAGGGTTCAAAGATAGTCATCATTTAGACCACAAAGAAAGCAGTAATAGTCTTGCCCAACTTATAGACCTCCACAGAGATTCAATGCAGAAAGGGGTTGGAGTATGGGGCCTCCTCCTAAGGGTCCCATTAGGACACAGGGTTCCCAGAGGGCTTAGTCAACAGGAGCTCACCAACAAAGGCCTCAACAGACCATAGCCAGATCATCATGATCCACACCACAGACCTCCAGAGTACAAGTCGGACCTGCTACACATGGGAGAGGATCAAGTGGTTGTTTTGGTTGTGGTGTTGCTAGAATTTTTGGAGAAACTACTCTCATAACCCTATTAACAAGGGTAAGACATAGATCTCAGAGCCTACCATTGGTGACATGGGGTTCAGTCATTAGATCTATGCAGAGTCGAGAACCACCAAGCTGAGCATCAGAGTACCATGATTGAGACCAGAGGTAGCTTTGGTGGTATTCCTACCTCCATTTCTTTTATTTTGGTTCTTCAAATTCTTTTATTACACCATCTTTAGTCGAGTGATGCGGGTTGGTGGCGGTTAGGCGGGGTCTTAGTTGGGATGTTGAGATGGCTTCTAGATCCAATATCTCTATAGACTCCTTAGTTAAGGAGTGTGTAGTGGATTTGGAACCTTTCACTACTACCTCGGATCTTCGTATCTTTCCTTTGGGCTCATATGGAGTCATCTTGGGCATGGACTAGTTTTTTAAACACAAGGCCATGATGGATTATTACCATAAGACTATATCTTGTGTAGATGATCTAGGAATATAGTCGGTGATTTCGGGGCTAGGAGACATGTTTCCATTTGCACCATCTCCGCTATGTAGCTTAAACGGTGTGTGTGATGGGGTTTTTAGATGTATGCTGTTATAGTTAGTGATTAATATGAGGATGGGACTAGTGGACCATCACTAGATGATCATCCCCTCTTGAGTGAGTTTGTAGATGTTTTTCCAAGGGAGATACTCAAGGGTTACTTGCCCCCACATGAGGTTGAATTTCATATAGATTTGGTTGCAGGAGTAGATCCTATCTCACGAGTACCTTACCGGATGACCACACCAGAGCTCTATGACCTCAAGTTGCAGCTAGAGGGCCTTTTGGAGAAATGCCTAATCCATCCTAGTGTATCCCCTTGGGGTGCACCGGTGATTTTGTGAAGAAGAAGGATGGATCCTTGTGGTTGTGTATTGATTACCACCAGCTGAACAAGGTAACGATCAAGAATTGTTATCCCCTTCCATGCATAGATGATTTGTTTGATCAGATGAAGGGAGCCACAATTTTCTCTAAGATTGATCTTAAGTTAGGATACCATCATGTGAGGATTTCGAGATGGATATTCATTAGACCGCCTTATACGTATGAGATATGGCCACTATGATTTCACAATGGTGCCATTTGGTTTGACGAATGCACTTGCGATTTATGAGTTTGATGAATGGGCTATTCAAAACTTTCTTAGATTGCTTCATGCTCATCTTCCTAGATGACATTTTTATTTACTCACATATGCGTGAAGAGCATGAGGGCACCTTTTCCAGTTTCTTTGGTGTCTTCATGAGGAAAATCTTTACGGGAACTTGGAGAAATGTGCATTCTTTCGTATAGAGGTACATTATTTGGGTCACATTATTTTTGGGAAAGCTATCATAGATGATCCTTCTAAGATTAGAGCCATTATGATTGGTGACAACCACTACTATGACAGAGAGTGCTTGCAACTTCATGGGGTTAACAGTTATTACAGGATATTTGTTTAGGAATTCTCTTATATTGTGCACCCCATTAGTTCCCTTCACTGGAAAGGGAAGAAGTTTGATCATTCGGATAGATGTGAGCATGCCTTCAGACACAGCGAAGGAGTGCCTCATGACAGCACCTACTCTTGAAGTGTTGGATCCATAGGGTGAGATTTTTGTATGCACGAGATACATCTTTAGCAGGACTTGGAGATGTTTTGATGTAGGAGGGAAGAGTAGTGGCATTTGAGTCTTGCAAACTCAAAGATTATGAGATTAATTATTCGACTCATGATCTTGAGCTTGCATAATTTTTCACACCTTGGTTTGATGGAGACACTTTCTTCTTGCTCGGGATTCACACTCAGGAAAAATCACTTGAGTCTTCACCACCTCTTCACGTAGCCCAATCTCAATGCTCGTCAATGGCGTTGGATGGAGTTTCTTTGTGAGTATGACATGGAGATAGAGCATGTGAAGGGGAAGGATAATGTGGTTACATATGATCTCAGTAGATGGAGACATGTGGTTATAGCCACTTCAGTGGGAACGAATTTACGGAGTAAGATTCTACAAAAACTTCCTCTTACCAACTTCTACATTAAAGCTAGAGAATAGATCTAGTCTCGTAGACCCCTTGAGGGGAAGTTAGAAGGTATTTCATTAGAGGAAGATTTCCTTCTTAGGAACAAAATTCAGATTTATGTTCCCAGAGATAGAGGCTTTAGGTAGGACATATTGACAAAGGCACATCATGCACCGTATTCAACCTATCCTGGGGTGAAGAAGATGCATGCTACATTGAGAAAAATGTACCATTAGAGAGGACTTTGTAGAGATATGGATCAGTTTGTGTCACGTTGTTTAGAGTGCTAGAAAGGGAAGGCTTAGCATCAACATCCAGCTAGCCTTCTCTTTCCTAATGCTATACTAGAGTGGAAGTGTGACACAATTTTCATGGACTTCGTCGTTGGGGTAGAGATGTCAAGATAACACCAGGATGCCAACATGTTCATGGTGGATAAATTGAAAAAAGTGGTGCACTTTTTTTCCAGGTGAAGACCACCTATATAACTAGTGCGGTGGCACATGTTTATCTAGATGAGATTATCGGGTTACATGTGATTCTCAGAGAAGATCATTTGTGATGGTGATCCTTTGTATACTTCCCATTTTTGGACTACCATGCGGTATGCCCTCGGATGAAGATAAACTTAAGCACATCATATCACCCCAAGACATATAGACAGACTAAGTGGGTGAATCATATTTTAGAGGATATGCTCAAGATGTGTGTTATGGATCATCAATCGAGATGGGAGGAGTTCCCGTATGATGAGAGAGTGCGGGCACCTCTTACCTAGGACAGGTTAAAGGACAAGATTTCTCTTGGACTAGGTTTATTACAGGACATGAAGGAGCATGTGGTTTTGATTAGACAAAAGATTGCACAGGAGGCACAGATAGACAAAAAAGTATGCGAGATCAACATAGGGTGACTATAGTTTTGATGTCGGCATGCATGTTTTCCTTCGTGTCAAACCTCATAAAATCCCTATCCGTTATGGAAAAGGTTCTAAGTTAGCTCTTAGGTTCAAGTGGTCCTTTTGAGATCTTGGACCATATCGGCCCTTTTGCCTACCATCTAGTGTTTCCACCTAGCTTGTCTCACGTATATGATGTGTTTAATGTTTTAGTTCTTAAGAGATACATTGTTGATCCTTCTCATGTGTTGGATTGGACCTCATTACAGTGCAAGATCAATGGTAAGTGATCGTGGAACCTAAGTGCATTATAGATCGTAGGAACCTAGGCCCTCGAGGTAGAGATATTGATCGGTACATGTGACTATAACTACTTGGGAGGATGCTACATTATTATGAATTTAGTTTCCACATTTGTTCCAATGACTTCCGAAGGAATTTGAGTCTAAGGGGAGGGGGATGTAGTTCCCACTTCCCTTTGAAACCTTTGATATTTATCCCGATAATGATGACTATATTATGGGCATCATTATACTATTAATTTAGTAAGATCTTAGATGTTAGAGCATAGATTATAGTAGAATTGATTCCTATATGATGCATGATGATTATTAGAGACATTTTATATATTGATGTAGATATATTGTTTAACATGGTAATACCCATGGATGTCATTCGGACATGTGCTATTTGGATATATTGAGTATACCTAGAAACTGGAATTAAATTATAATCACATAGTTGTTGATAAAATTGTAAATGATATTGTTGGTTGCCTTGATGTTATTGTGGTTGATATATATATAGATGATTTTGGAATCATGTTTATATGCATTTTGGATGTTCTGATATGGCCACGAGGCTTAGGGAGGTATTTATATTTTGCACGTTAAACATATCACAACAAACATCGGTGGATTGGAGACCAACCACTTTGGAATTCTAGATGAATTCAACAAGGTCAAAGACGTCAACCGTATTCATTTGTGTGTGTTTGATTATGTTAGGGATTCCCATGGGGGGATCACCTTGGAATGTGACCAATGGACTTGTGTATTTCTTTTATTTGGTCCCTTTGTTAGTGTTTTCATGGGTTTATTTTGTGGTGCATTGACCCCTTTCATTATTTATTAAATGGTGTGTTAATATTGTGAGTAATCATGTTGTTAAGTTAGTTAATTAAAATATGTCAGAAGAAAGTAATTAATAGAGTTGTTTTCCTTGAATTAAAGTGTTGTAAGAAATGTGTAAGTAATGTGTAAGACATATGTAAGTTGATTTTGGATTATGAAACAATCCACCTTCTTGAAAATTCAAATTTTTCCTTGGAGGCTGATTTTGCAGGCTTGTGGGACAAGTTAAACTTGTCCCATACCTCTTAAATTTATATACCAACCTTACCGATGGTTGGAGAGTTAATTTTAGACTCTCATTATGATTTTTTGTAATTCAAGTAGTATGTTTTAATTGTAGTTTGTTCATGTTTTAAATTTCAGTCCTTAAGGGATGTGGACTTGATTGGAGTGTGTAAGTAAAATTGTTATATTATTCACCTAAACTAACTGTCAAAAATTAATTTTTTGTAAATGGGATCCGCAGGTCCGAATATTACTTAGGGAAATTTTTGCAAAAATTAAAAAGTCACAAGTTCTCTGGCGGCTCCATAAGCCCGACTTTTCCCTTTGGCAAAAAAATACTTTTGTAGGTTCACACCCACACCTTCAAACTTTCTTTTGAAAAATAAATGTCAAAAATTTCTAAGTCTCCCCAATGGCCCGCCCAACCATAGCTAATGATGGTCTCTCACGTGGCTTCTTTAGGCATCGGCGGAGGTGCGGATTGTTTTAGACCTTATCAATTTTGGAAAAATATTGGCAAAAATTCCTAAGTTTCCTGTCAGGCCCGCCTTCCCATAGGTCACTATTATACTGACACATGGCTTCACTTGGCATTCCAAAAATCCAACATTTATAATTTTTCTTTGATAATCCTCACTTCCGCTTGTAGCATTTGGGCCAGACACATGGCACTCATAGGTGTCGGTAAAGGTGCGGATGTTTTTACACCTTTTTCCCCTTTCAACAAAAAGAGTTAAAATCAAAAATTACCTCTAGCAACCCACCTTTCCACATTAGCACAAAAGTTTGGACACGTGTCCCTTGTAGCTTGGGGAAATTTTTTTCCATCGGTGTGAAGCCCCGCCATAGGCTTGTGGGCACACAAATCAAAATTGTGCTTTTAGCTAAAAGCACAAAGTGTCAAATGTCTCCCTAGGTCCACCAGCCCGAAACCTTTCTCGGGTGAAAATTCTGCCCTGAACCCATAGGCTTTCCTTTAGGAAAACTTTCTTCCCCACACTTGCAGGCCCACCTTTGGGAAAAATTTCTTCCCTAGGCCCGTAGGGTTGCCTTGGGAAAATTTACTCCCGTGCCCACCGGCGTGTAACTTAGGAAGTATGAGGAGTTAGGAGGACTTCTTTATATCATTGGAAAGGGGAAGAAATTTCCTATCTAATGGAAATTTTTTCAAGAAACCTTTAGTGTGTTAATTATGTGAAAAATCAGGTTGAAGTTTGAAGATGATTATGAGAGTGGGAAAGTGGGAAATTAACCCTTTTTAACTTAAATGTTTAACTCTAAAGCATGGGTTGAATTTTTTTAAGGGTTCACGTTACGGAATAAGAGAATGTTTTCTATCCCATATAAATAAGAACCTTGGTTATTGTTTAGACCTAGTTTAAAAACCTTGGGCATTTAATTGCTTTGGCCCCTTTGACCCTCTAAAATTAATTAACTAATATTTTACTATATTGTTAATTCAATTATTTATTAAATTAACACCTAAGAGAAATTTAACTATATTTGGATTAATTATACTCATTAATTTTGTAATGTGGATCTAATGTTTGTTATTCTGATGGTAAAATTTCATTTATTAAATGATAATTGACTTTGAATATTTGATGTGACAATTGCTACTTGAAGCTTGGTGGTGGTAACGCTTTTCAAAAAAAAATAAAACTATTCCATAATTTTTCTATCTAAACCTAGGTTGTTCTTAGGTCTCAAGTGGTTGTTATTTTTATCGTGCATTACAATAAATTCCAATTTGAGAAAAAAATAATAATATTACCACCAACATTGATGGATCTTCACACTTGAAGTTATTTTCACATGGGTGCTCTAACACTTTAAACATTTGTAATTGATTCAGAGAGAAATAGTATTCATAAGTTGTTTGGTCAAATAACACTAAGTTTTTTGAAATGGTCTATTAGGCTACTATCCCTCCAATAAGAAAAGTTTTATTATTGGAGATAAACCATTAGGATTATAAATAAAATAAAACCTACTACGAATACCCATTTAGGTACTTTTTGTCACAATTTTTAAGAAACTAGCTTCAAAGTAAACACTTGATTTCGCTAACATAAATTTTCCAATTATATCTCATTTAAGATTTTTTACTTTTGAACATCACTGTCCTAAATTGAACATAAAGAGATCAATGAAAACCACTTTAACCTCTAACATCTATATATATACCTTTCTTATAATATATCATATAATTTAAAGTTCTCGAAAGAGACAATTTTTAGGGCCCCTTATAAGAAAATTAGACTAAGACCCTACCTAGTGTTTTTGGTAGACCCGAGAAGGGTAAAATTATTTTTATAATAAATTTACGTAGCCTAAAACCCCAAAACTATGCTTGCCAATATGTATAGACCTATACAACATCAATGAGAAGGTTTTAATTAAATTTTTTGAAATATTTCATGAAATATTAAAATTACCTATTCAAAACAAGGTTTTCCTTATTTCAACAGAACTATGCATTTTTAGGTAGAAATAGTTGACATTTTATTTCTTAAAAACTTTATAATAAACAATATCACAATCTGACAACATCACTCAATAAAACAAAATGTAAGGATATTCAACACTTCTTAATAAAAGAACTTTATTATACATTCATAATTAGCCATATATTCTTCTCATAGTAAAATTCCATGTTCTTCTTTCTTCTTTCTTCTTTCAAGAACCACATTTATTTTCATTCCTCTAGATTGTTACTCTTGATATTACATCCCTAAATAACTTATTCTTTGACCTACTCTTTCCATTTTTCGATTTTTACTATGAAGAATCGTTTTTTCTTAAGAAAGTTTATGAATGCAAAATGACGAAAGCTTCATTTTTATGAAAATGAAAAAAATTCTTCATGTTCACTTATATGATTTTTAAATACCTAAAAACACTCCTATCAATGTATCTAATCCTAAAAACAAGTTAAAAACAAAAAAATACTGAATTTCACTTTCCCTGGTTGATACTCTTGCACCATTCTCCCTATGAACAAGTAACTCAGCTCATGAAGTATTGTTATTGAGATATTCCAATGCACTTACAAGATCGATGTTGTCATTTTTGTTATCAAGGTGACATCATCTAAGGGAATCTTTTTCCACTTCACTAATTATTGATAATAATATTTACCTTTGATTCTTTTGGTAATCTTCTATTCTAAGATTGACTTTGGTTCTTCTTTTGGTGTTCAATGTAATTATTTTGCCAATTCCTAGATTGATGTTTATTAAAATATAGATGTATGATTAATTTTATCTCCCTCATTTAATGGATACATCCCTACAAAATTTTAAAAATGAGATATTCCAACATTGTCTAACAATTCTAGTTGATATGTATTGTTGAAGAATTTCATAATGATCTTGCGAAGGATTTTTTCTCATTTTCGATTTTCTATAGTTTCATTTTGGGAATATTTTCTTCCTAAGATGATCCAATACCATGTCTCCCACTTGAAAAAGGACTTATATTCTACTTAAATATGTATGGTTCTTATTAGTGTTTGCATTCACTTCCATTGTTTCTTCACTTGTTCATGGATTTCTTGCATAGAAATAGAAAAATCAACTTCTTGATAACTTCTCTTCTCCATTTTACCTAAGTATCTCAACTATATTACACCTCTTGAAGGCATTCCATAAAAAATGGAATCATTCAGGTGCTCTTGTTAAGTGAATTTGTATTGGAAAATTCATCTTCAGAAGGAATGAATCCCATTGTCTAGGATCTTCCTTTTCAAACACCTCAAGAAGTCACCTAAAATATTAATAACCACCTCAATTTATGCATATGACTAGAGTGGTTTGTTGAACTTAAATTTATATTTGTTGTTAGTTTCTTTCATAATGTTATTAAAAATGCACTATGCACTTTGTATCTCCATCTAAAACAATACTATTTAGACTTCTATGTATTCTAAATATCTCATTGAAAAACATATTATCCACATGAGAAGAATCGTTAGATTTTTTTACATGGTATGAAGTGAGTCATATTTAAAAACATTCATGTACCAAAAATTTGAATCATATCCGCCTTGAGTTCTTAGTAAGCATGATAAAAACAATACATACTAATTGAATCACATGGTCTATTTTTCACTGGTAAAGGATGATAAAAATGTACATTAGTTCTATTTTCTTTTGAAATTTGACATACCTTGCATATGTTTACAATCTTAGAAAAAAACTAAGTATTCAGTTGTGCTAGGGTCTTCTCAAGATAAAAATAAACTTCTAGACTTCCATAATGCTTCTTATTAACCATAATTTTTCTCATAGAACTCCTCAAGTACACATAACTAAATTCCTTTACACAAATAGTCATATTGTATCATATAATCTAACCATGGATCCTTATTTTGAGAGGTATGATACTTAAAGGCTTGATATGCAATATTGAAGTCTAGATTACCTTCATATAGCTCCTTTAGAGCCTATATTACTCCAATTTTAATTTTAATTTATGTAATCATCAAAAATATTCTTCTTAATGCATCTTCTACTTTGTTGGTTTTTCATTTCATCTTGTTTTTAGCAAAAGTGAATATTTTACAATTAATCTACCCATTTCACATGCATTTGATTTAGTTTGGGCTAGCTAGTTATTAACTCGTAGTAGTTGATTATCAATAAATATGAAAAACTCCTTAGGCATTAGATAATGCCTCCACTTCCTCAAGTCTTGAACCATAGCATAAAACTCTTTATCATAAGTAGAGTAAATTTATTAGCTTCATTAAAATTATCACTAAAGTACATTACAAATTTTCCCTCTTGACTTAGGAAACGTCCTATCACCACTCCATTTTCATCACTCTCCACTTGAAAAATAATAATTAAACCAAGAAGTGCTAACACTAGTTTCTCTATAATTTTCTTAATAGAAAACTAGAAACACTTATTAGACATATTAGTCCTTAAAAAACTTCTTCTTATCTCCCCTAGTTGTATCAATAATGGGAGCACAAATACCACTAAAATTTATGATAAATTCCATATAAAAAATGGCAAAACAATGGAAACTTCTTACCTCGGATGTTGTTAATTACAACTCGACCATTTAACAATAGATTCCACCTTACCCTTGTCCATCTTTAACACACCTTGTGAAACCACAAATCCTAGGAACATTAGCTCTTTATTCATAAATAAAATCTTCTCTTCTTGGGTCTTTATAAGATCTTCTTAAGATGATGAAAATTCTCTTCCTTGGTTGAACTATAAATCATAATATCATCCAAATACACAATAAAAAACTTACCAATGAAAGTTTTTAAGACTTCATTCATAAGTTTCATGAATGTACTAAGAGCATTAGTTAGGAAAAATGGCATGAAAATCCACTCATAAATTCCTTCATTGGTTTTGAAAGAAGTGTCTCATTAATCTCCCTCTATTATTATTATCTCATAATAGCCAATCTTGATATCAATTTTTAAAAAGTAGGCAATGCCACTCAAATAATCCATCAATTCTTCAATTCTTGGCAAAGGAATTCTATAGTTCATTACTCAAGTATCATTACTTTTTAGGACATAAAACAATAGGTAATACACATTGACTAAGAGTTTCCTTCATCATCCCCTCATCAAAAAGTTGTATTTTCTTCTTGATCTCAACATTCTCTTTAGGATCCATCTTAGAGGTAGATTTGTTTGGTAAATTTTCTTCTGTAATGAATTCAATGTGATGAATAATCCTTATTATTGGTTGTAACTCATTAGGAAACTCATTTATGGAAATAAAGGTAATTCTCCAAACATAGATTATATCTCTTGAGGTAGTTTATGAAATTTAGTAGCTATCATAATAGTCCTTGATCTAATTAGTGCTCTAAAACCCAAATCTTCTTAATTTTTATCGAGATAATAATTCTTTTAAAATTACCATAATTTCACCAAATTCAACTCCTTTCTCATTTTATTCTTCTCTTAAGGGTAGTAGAGTGACATTTACACCATCTTTTTGCAAGGTATAAACATTCTTCCTACCATCATGAGTGGTTTTCCTATACTATTGTTGTGGTCTTGCTATAAGTAAATGGAAAAAGACATTAGCATTATGTCATAGAGAATTCTATCCTTATATCCTCCAATCTGAAAATCCACCCAACATTGCTCACTTACAAGAACTTGTTGTCCTTTTTGAAGCCAAGAAACCTTATAAGGGGTAGGATGTAGTTGTAGTAAAAAAATCATTAACTTTAGACATGTGTTTATCTCGATTTCATACTACTATTTATAGGGTTCTCAAGTGAATAAAGTAATAATTAACCCTATCTTATAGTCATCTTTTTTATTTTATTTCATCATTACCAAAAATTTTCATCCGCATGTGTAGTTTGTTTTGGTCATTTCCCATTATTTTAGCTTTGAATGGGTCATTTGGGGTAGTAATGGGGTGCCGTGGTCGCACTAGGGGTGACCCGTTCATTTCTAAACTTTCCCATCTCTTTTTGGTCTCTTTATATCCATTTGAAATACTTATCTTTCTTGTGGTCGTACTTTTCGGTGTTAATTAGATAATTAGATCATGATGACCCTATAAATATAAATTTATGAGAGCATAATATAGACCTAGCATCACTTACTACTATCACTCCATATAGAGTTCCTTCGACCTATTACATTGAGATCACTTTCATCAACATATCTCTATCATCAAGGAACATGGTGAGAACATGTGTATCACACTTCATAGGGGTGCAGTTATCTTCTATTCGATGCACATATTTTTCTACATTTTCTACACGTGGTTATTGCTCAATACTTCACAAAGTGCACCACACACAAGAGTAACCTAGGGCATGTTCACACACACTTACACATATAACTAAATTAATTCTAAGATTTAGTACAATGCTCGATTAATAAGTCCACCACTATTTTAGCCGAGGTCACCAACCCCTTCCTATGAATTTTAATTTTTTGGGGTTTGATGTTTGTTTTAGGTATTGTAGGTATTTCTTCCATCTTAAGTTATTAGCGATATCCGACATGAATTTTTTTTTTTATGTGATAGGAAGAAAGAGTTTTAGATCACCTTTCAACCCCGTGAAGATAAGATTAAGAGATTTTTATAGACCGGGAGTCTTGATTAAATATGAGAGTGTCCGCAGGTGCCCCAATCCTCCTCTAGGTTTTTATTCTAGCTAGATCCTCTAGATCCTTCCTTTTGGTACCCCTTCACACTCATTCATGCTCTGATTTTTCCAATATCCTTTCTGACAACATAGTCCCATCACTTCATCAAATAAGCTGATATTTTTCCTCTTGCCTCTTACAAATTAGGGTTTCTATTTTGTTTATTTTGATTATTTATCTCATTTACATATTATCTTAGTGAATTTATTTTCTTTTTTATATGTCATCGTAGATGAGATTAACTATCCTTCACTACACATTTTTTTCATATTTTAGTTAATCATTTTTGTGATCCCGATCTTGAATCCACCTTAGTTCTAGGGATTTTTTCATCTCTTCTATCAAAAATTCTAATATCTTTTGATTCTCCTTAATTCCATTGATTCAAATGAACCCATCTTGTAAAGATGGTCTTCAAAAACCCTAGAGACTATGGATCTTCCCATCAACATATTTCCTACCCAAGTCAATTCTCTTTTTGGTTTTCTTTCTAAGGACTCCTTGATTCCAAATCCAATAAATCTATTTGAAAATACATTCAAGATCTTCATTATTTATTTTAAGATAATTTTTGTATTTGGAATCCACGATTGTATCTCTCAAATCTGAAATCCAACATCTTAAGGATACTTCTCACACTCACGTTTATTCCCATTCTACATCACATATTGAGTCTAAGTATACTACATGTGCTCACATTAGTGTACCTCAAATCCTTCCAATCCATGTGCATCACAAGTTTGTAATCAATGCTATGTAACATGATATTATTCAAAAGATCATAACTCATAAATTAGTTAGCTTACCATCCACACATTGTTATTATAACACCATCAAATTCGACACACAAGACAACATTAAAAAAATACAGGATAACTTTTTTTTTTACTTGTTTGAAGTATATAACGACATTATAAGAGGACACAAGGGTTACAACTAACTCTTCGAATAACCTAACACAACTATGACCACACAGGCAAAACATAACACCCAACACCCATCAAGGGAAGTTCACTTTTCTCTTTGACAAGGCACCATGAAACAAGTCCAACCACAAAACACAGTCTCAGTTAAGTGCACCTCATAGTGAAAATTCCTTCAAGGTTATGCATTTTTCTAAAAACGTATTTCAAGACCTGACTTTACGATCTAGAAGATTCAAGTTTAATTTGAGAAATTATTCTTAGAAAGGCTAGATTCATTTCTTTTATACTAGGGACATTAGGCTTGGATAGAAATTTTTGGAAGAGAATCAGCTTTAATATGACAATTAATTGATTGATCAGTTATTAGATTAATGCTAAAATGGTGTGGGGTGGACCAATCTCCATAATGTTATCTTAAACAAACACAAGCTACAAAATCCTGTTCCAACTTCCATTTGCAAGGTGAGTGTATGCTCTATCAAGGGAGATACTGTTTTAGGATTGAATCAACAACCTCCTTATGCAACAATAATATATTAACTCGCTGAAGAGAAGATTATGATGTACTATGGAAAAGGTTAGAGTGAGAATGTCAATTTAATTCATCATCAAGATCTCTTTAGTTATTAACTAGTCATTTAATGAGACTTAATATTTTAACTGGATTTGGGTAAAAGCTTCATTTAGCAACTCTTGATTAATTTTGACAATGGATACACATGGGGTTCCCAAAATGGAAGCACAAGACTTAATGTTTCACAATAATGAGAATAAATTTTAATCTTTAGTTTAAGGTTAATGAGGGTAGATTATTTTACACTGGTAGAAAACTCCTTTCTTTCCAATTAAGGACTCCTAAATTTATCTACAAAAACACAACTTCATTATTATTTTATTTTATTTTTTATTAGCTTTAGAAAAAGGATTGCCACCCACTAAAATATACATAGAATTGCATTGATGTCAAGACCATGGAGGGTTATTAAAACATGAAAGTTTTATGACTCAAAAGAAGAAAATACCATTTCTAATCGAGAGAAAAAACACGGTTATAACATTTCTATTCAACATGGCACACATACAAAAGTCACAAAAAACTAATTCAACTTTGGTTGAGAACAAGAAGGTAACAAAATTGGTCAAGCCATGTTACAAAATTTTCATGACTAATAAATAATATTACCAAAAGAATACTCATAACAAGGTTGATATTAAATTTTATTTCTCGAATGATAATTATATGTTCTGCTTCTACAAAGGACAATACAACTTTATTTCACAAATACCAAAAATTAAGGCAAGAGGTCTTCCAAACTCAATTACAAGCACCTTTGTAATAACTACCACACATTTTTATTCGTACAAGGAACTTCACAAATAAAACCAATGAAACCTTTACAAATATTTCCTTTATCAACATGCACAAGCCATCTGTACAAGTATTAACTTGATTTAGTTATGAAGAACTGAGCATGTTAAGACTACCCATTGCAATAGTAAGATAACATTTAATAATAACATGAAAGGAATGTTCTATTTCAAGAATGGATCAAAACACAAACCACTAATCAGAATTTTTCACACGAGATAAGAATTTACACCAGCCAATAAGGATGAAGCTAACTATTCTAGTAAGAATGATAACTCAAAAAAAATCAAAGCAAGTCCTTGTTGGTTGGGAAAAAAAAGGTCAAGAGTATTGATATTTCAATCATGTAATCCTATGGATTACATGATTGAAATATAATAATCAATCCATCCATCTCGAAAGAAAAACTAGAGGATTCAAAAACATACTAGTTATGATCATAGGCACGAAACAAAAGTTATTCAATCCTTCTAGGAGGGAAGTTTCATAGTAATATGGGTTCGTAATCCTAAAAAAACAATCTATAGTGTCAGTTTTAACCAAGGAGTTTACCAACTCCTCCTTACAGGATCTCTTTAAAAGTAGTACTTGTTAACATAATCAAAACCACTCTTCAAAAGCATATAAATGAGACAAAAACTGCCATTATTCTACCAAAAACCTCTTCATAATTGTCAACTGTCTAAATAATATAAAGGAATACAAACCCCATATGTCATTAATAATTTTACAAACGTATGAAAATATCATACATATTTGAAATTTGATTACATTAAACAAAGTGACAATACGAGAATTTTGGTAAACAAGTCTGATAATATATGATATTAAAGTTCGCATTAAAGGGATTCGATGCACAATATGTAATACACCATCGATATCCTAGTTTCTATAAGCCCTTACTATAAGTTGCGAAGCATAAAAAAATGACGCACATATCCATCTGGGGTGGTTACCCGGTATAATCATGATTGAAAAATCCAAGAGCTTTGTGTCAATGGTGAAGTGAATAAAATATTAAAAAAACCACATGGCCCTTCGAAACAGGTCAAACATTTCTAGATAATTGATACCATTAGCCATGAGGGAAAGGGAGATTGGACAACATTAAATTGAACAATATATTCCTAGCTGAAATCAAGACCATATGGTCTTGTTATGTATAATCCCAACCCACACAAGGATTACACAATAGCACAGGTCAAATCCAATATCACAGAGAAAGAAAAGCTAATATGGGTGGTCACGTCTAGTTAACTAATGCAATAACCAGTTATCACCCATCATGGAATGAGTTATCACAAACAAAGCCATGGGTTCATCTCAAAACTTCCGTATTGGCCAAGATCATAACAACTGGCTTCCAAGCCACAAGGAAAAATAGTGGTAAGGATTTTGTTCATTAAAACTAATGAATTTTTCCCCTTTTCATAAAGAAAACAAGGATTTGAATCAAGATTTATTCATTTAGCCAAACGAGAAGATGTCAGATGAATAAATGACTGTATCTTTAGGCATACATTCAATAGATAAAAATGGTCATAGAAATATCCTCAATGCTTTAAGCCCAAAAGGTAAACCGATTCCAAAATCATCTTACAATATTTTCGAGTTCCCAACAGCTTGGGAATACATGAATTCCTATAGCAAGCACCCATTCGAGATCCTTACGTCCATTCCATAACTCATTAACAGTAACAAATATGTCATCCTTACGTTAATAGAAAAATACGCATACATGGTTTTGGTTTCCAACTTAAAACAACTCAAAACTCGACATGGAATGGAATAAACAAATTCGATAAAACCATAAGAACAAACATTTCATGGAATAATTAAAATGTAGCAGAGCATTGCAAGGGTAGGCCTAACATTCTTGAAAGGAGCTTCTTTATATTCTCCTAGCCTACAATTCTTCTCCATCAGTACATGTTTCTTCCCCAAAAGGAATTACATCTCTTCAAGGGGGTTTCTAACCCATTAATCCATGTAGCTAGCCAACATGGGAAGAGTAGGTCACAAAAAAAAATTCAAACCAAAATCGATTAGTATGCAGCCATTAAGGAAATATGAGTCTCTTCCCCAAAATACGTCCCATGAAAATAGGAACGTGCTGAGCGAAAAAACCATCAATATGCATTGGAAAAAATAAAGTTAGATAATAATTTTCCACCAACTATCAGCTAATAACCACCCAAGGAAAATCTCTTTTTTTTATAACCCATGCATTGGGGATAGGTCATTGCTAAAGTGGTGAAGGGGGTGATAGGTGGTAGTTGGAAAGATTAAGTTGAGCATTAAAAATAATAGTCCCATCAAATCTTGCACTACACACAACCTCCCTACGCACTCACAAGATAGTAAAAGGAAGAAGGGAATCCTACTAATTCTATGCTAACCAAAAGATTAAATTTCATACAATCGCATCTTTGTGAAGAGAAATCATAATTTCCTTTAATTTAAACGATTGAAACGACAAGAAAGTAGGCCTAAACGACCAAGGGGAGAAAGTTATAGTTTGACGTTCAAAAAGAACATGGAACAATGATCGACCATGGTTCCTTGATGAGGTAATTCCCTCTCTCGGTGTGGAACAAGGTTTGGTCTACGGGAGTGAATAGAATGATACAACAAAACGACATAGAGATAATTAATATTAATATCGATTACAAATGACAATAATAATAAGATATATGTAATTTCCAATCGACCATTCGCTTAATAATATCATTTTTATCCCCTTATTTATTATTATTAATATTACTAGTAAAATAAATAAATTATTATTCATATTAACAATGACCGATAGTCAAGCTTGTCAATCCGAGAACATGATTTTCCTTTAATAGGAAAATCATAAAGGACGTTGCAGGGGCCAACAACAGAAAACATTGACATGACACAAGTAGACATGAAAAAGAGGGAGAATGTTGAATATTCCCGTGACAAGAGTTAAGTCAACAACAAATAAAAAGGAGCACAAAAACGTTCAATGCTTAACAACAAGGTCACCAAATTATGAACAAGTGTAACGCCAAATGGGGAATTACATTATCTTCCTCTTAAGAAATCATTGTCCTCGATGTGACATGACATTAAAGGAAGCAAAGGTGGTAAGCAACTAAGAGCATATAAAGGTGAAAGTGCACCCTATAGTTTAAAATTTTAGTCGTTAAAGCATGGCCACAGGGTAGTCGTAGAAACATTTTGGTATAATTTTAACTTTCAAACTTCAGTGAAGATTGGAAGTTCTATGTAATTTGGTTAACTAAAATCTTTCCATTTACATTATAATTAATTCAAGTTCTTTAAAATTTCATTGTTACAGATTTTATTTTTGTTTGTCTGTTCATTGCTTCTTGTAGGTGCCAAACATGGATCGCTATCACAACACCCTTCCAGGTAATACAAAACACTACAAATTCACAAGCATACAAGTACATACTTTTATGTCTATACCGCATCATAACACTTAACCAAATATGGAAGAGAATAGGCTCAGGTCACATAACATAGTACTTGGTCACATACCTATGACTCGCCACACCATACTCAAACACAAGTGTACTACAATAACCAACTAGCAGCTTCCTACAATTACATAGATGAATATTTTACATAACTCAGAAAATTAATTATATGTATATAGAGTCAACAAGGGCATCAATTCCATATCCACAACATCAAAAATATATCCATCTAACATGATTAACCTATAAATAATAACACCATAACCCAAAACACCATAAGTAACTCTACATTACCTCCTGAAGCACTAATCACACACACAAAAAAATCTCTTATGCTTCCCTCAATCTCTTATGCCTCCTCAATCTCTTATTCCTCCCTCAGTCTCTCATGCCTCCCTCAAGTCTCTCATGCCTCCCTCAATCTCTTATGCCTCCCTCAAGTCTCTTATGCCTCCCTTAAGGAGGCTAGTTTCCCCTATGGCCCTAGGGACATAGAATCTAGGCACCCCTAACCCAAGTGAAATAATAACTCATGGTTAACAAACCTACTAATTATATGTAACTCCTTGGGGCATACCCCCATACAATAAAGCGGGTCCATAGGTCTAGCCATTCCATGGTGCATCCCATTACCTTGTTCCATACATCACAATAATATAAAGAACATAGCAATTTGATTCTAATGCCAAGTGGTAAAGTACAATGCTTGGGCAAGGTGGTAAAATCTTAAAATTTAAAAGAAGATCCAAAAACAAGAAAAACAAATTGCCAAATAGCCATAGTTAGTGTCAAAATCTACATGTTAGTACCACAAACCAAGGAAATGCCCAAAATATAAAACATGACAATCAAGAAAATTGCTGGTCCTTTCAGAAATAGATAAAAAATTCAATTTATGAATAAAATACACATATAATAATATCACATTACGATAACTGTGTGGCCTTATCTTGCCACCAAGTGGGTACTCAACGTTTATTGGCACTCGAACATAAATATTGATCTTGTAAAATTAAAATATTAATAGTGCAACTATCATCATCTCTATCTAGAATCATCCCACCACCACATCGATAAGGCTAAACACAATCATAGCTACAATTAGGTTGCATCCATACAATAACCATAAGGAGAGATAAAAAGAGGAGCACATGTCTTCATATACTGAGCCTAAGGTCAATTCAAGTTATTGCCCCATGGTACACATTCCCTCACTCAAACATACAATATTACCAATATCCCTCGTGGGTTAGGTTAGCATAAGGTTCACAACATAACATGCAACTACATCACTAACACAATGGTGGTTCACGCACATTAACCATAGCGTCTTACACATGGTACCGATACAAGGTAAATCACATACATTACATTCACAGTTTACAACACACCACATTACCACATGCTGCACACAGAGTGCAATCACTATACGATAGGGATCATATACTCACCATATGTCCCAAATTTATGACATTAATCATTACATATCACATGAATTACTTATGATGAGCACAATTACAACACACAGTCAACTACCATATAACATGGGAATGCACACATTTCTACACAAATGATAATGACATCATTAAGAAAGCTAATTCACTATAATCAACCTAGTCACACAACATATCAACACACCCACACATCACAAATGCCAAAAGGATCCAACACTCTGAAATCAACAATCACATTTCTTCCACACACAACAAAACAATGTTTCACACTCAAATTCACATATAATTCCTGAAAAGGAGAGAGAATACTCTCATCTTTAACACATCAACATGCCATCAGTTACGCACTAAGTGACATATATAACATGTGCTCTAACAATATCACAATTACGACATAGTTCACATCACGCTTAAATCACATTACTCTTCCAATATCAACCACCATCATGTAACACCATTACACTTCAATCTAGCCCATAGGTTCGAGAGAATGAAACCTTCTCTCATACCAAGTTTAACACCATCAAATTAAGACACACAAGACAACATAGAAAAAAAATACAGGATAATTTTTTTTTTTGACTTGTTCAAAGTATAGATGACATTACAAGAGGACACAAGGGTTACAACTAAATCTTCAAACAACCTGACACAACTATGACCATGCATGCAACATGAAATACCCAACACCCATCAAGCGAAGTTCACTTTTATCTTCGACAAGGCACTAACAAACAAGTCCAAATCCACAAAACAAAGTCTCGCTTAAGTGCACCCCACGGTGAAAAGTCCTTCAAGGTTATGAATTTCACTTAAAACATCTTTAAATACCTTTCTTTACGATCTAGAAGATTTAGGTTTCATTTGAGGAATTATTCTTACAAAGGTTAGATTCCTTTCTTTTATACTAGAGACATTAGGATTGATAGAAATTTCTTAAATAGGATCAACTTTAATATGACAATTAGTTAATTAATCGCTTAGATTAACGCTAAAAGGGGGTGGGGTGGACCAATCCCCACAAGGTTATCTTAAACAAACACAAGCTACAAAATCTCATTCCAACCTCCATTGCACAAGGAGATGAGTGTAAGCTCCTATCAAGGGAGATACCATTTTAGGATCAGATCAACAACCTCCTTGTATAAGGATCAACAATTAATTGTATTTAAAAGAATATTATGATGTACTACGGAAAAGGTTAGAGTGAGAAGGTCAATTTAATTCATCATCAAGATCTATTTAGTTATTAACCGGTATTTTAATGAGATTTAATATTTTAACCGTATTTGGGTAAAATCTTCATTAAGCAATGCTTGACTAAGTTCGACAATAGATACACATGGGGTTCCCAAAATGGAAGCACAAGACTTAATGTTTCACAATAATGAGAATAAAGTTTAATCCGTAGTTTAAGGTTAACGAGGGTAGATTATTTTACACTGGTAGAAAACTCCTTTCTTTCCAATTAAAGACTCTTAAATTTATCAACAAGAAACACAACTTCATTATTATTTTATTTATTTATTCATCTATGAATTCATTTTATTTTATTTTTTATTAGCTTTAGAAAAAGGATTGCCACCCACTAAAATATACATAGAATTGCACTAATGTCAAGACCATGAGGGTTATTAAAACATGAAAGTTTTATGACTCAAAAGAAGAAACTACCATTGCTAATCAAGAGAACAAAACATGGTTATAACATTTCTATTCAACATGGCACACAAACCAAAGGTGTCAAAAGATTCAATTGAACTTTGGATGAGAACAAGAAGGTAACAAAATTGGTCAAGCCATGCTACAACATTTTCATGACTGATAAATAATATTACCAAAAGAATACTCATAACAAGGTGGAGATTGAATTTTATTTATCACAATGATAATTACAAGTTTTGCTACAAAAGGACAAGACAACTTTATTTCACAAATACTAAAAATCTAAGGCAAGAGGCCTTCTAAACTCCATTACAAGCACCATTGCAAGAATTACAACACATTTGACATTTGTACAAGGAACTTCACAAATCAAACCAATGAAACCTTTACAAATATTTCCTTTATCAACATGCACAAGACATTTTCACAAGTATTAACTCGATTTAGTTCTACGAGAACTAAGCATGTTAAGACTACCCATTGCAATAGTAAGCTAACATTTAACAATATCATGAAAGGAATGTTCTATTTCAAGAATGGATCAAAGCAAAAACCACTAATCAAAATTCTTCACACGAGATAAGAATTTACACTAGCCAACAAGGATGAAGCCAATTATTCTAGTAAGAATGATATCTCAAAAAATCAAGGCAAGACCTTATTGGTTAGGAACAAAAGGTCAAGAGTATTGAGATTTCAATCATGTAATCCTATGGATTACATGATTGAAATCTAATACTCAATCCATCCATCTCAAAAAAAAAACTTGAGAAGTCAAAAACATACTAGTTACGATCATAGGTGTGAAACAAAACAAAGTTATTCAATCCTTCCAAGGGAGGTTTCATAGTAATATAGGTTTGTAACCCTAATAAAAAAATAATCTATAGTTTCAGTTTTAACCAAGGAGTTTACCACCTCCTCCTTACAGGGTCTCTTAAAAGTAGTACTTGTTAACATAATCAAATCCACTCTTCAAAAGCATATAAATGAGACACAAAACACCATTATTCTACCAAAAACCTCATCATAATCGTCAACTTTCTAAATAATATAAAGGAAGAGTAACCCCAAATGTCATTAATAATTTTACAAATTTCCAACAATATCATACATATTTGAAAGTTGATTACATTAAACGAAGTCACAATACAAGACATTTAGTAAACAAGTCTGATAATATATGATATTCGAGTTCACATTCAAGGGATTTGATACATGATATGTAATACACCATCGATACCCTAGTCTCTATAAGGCCTTACCATGAGTTACAAGCATAAAAAAAACAACACACATATCCATCTGGGGTGGTTACCTAGTATAATCATGATTGAAAACTCCAAGAGCTTTGTGTCAACAGTGAAGTGAATAAAATATTAACAAAACCACATGGACCTTCCCAACAGGTGAAACATTCCAGATAATTGATACCATTAGCCACAAGGGCAAGAGAGATTGGACAACATTAAATTGAACAATATATTCCTAGCTGAAATCAAGACCATATGGTCTTGTTATGAATAATCCCAACCCACACAAGGATTACACATTAGAACAGGTCAAATCAAATATCATAGGAGAAAGACAAGCTAATTCTGGGTGCTAATGTCTAGTTAACTAACACAGTAACTAGTTATCACCCATCCTAGAATGAGTTATCACAAACAAAGACATGCGTTCATCTCAAAACTTATGTATTGGCCAAGATCATAACAACGGGATTCCAAGCCATAAGGAAAAATAGTAGTAAGGATTATGTTCATTAAAACTAATGAATTTTTCCCATTTTCATAAAGAAAACAAGGATTTGAATCAAGATTTCTTCGTTTAGCCAAATGAGAAGATGTCAAATGAATAACTACCCGTATCTTTAGGCATACATTCAATAGATAAAAATGGTCACAGAAATATCATCAATGCTTTAAGCCCAAAAGGTAAACTGATTCCAAAATGATCATACAAGATTGCTCTCGAGTTCCTAATAGCTTGGGGAGTACATGAATTCCCATAGAAAGCACCCATTCAAGATCCTTACATCCATTCCATATCTCATTAATAGTAACAAATATGTCAGCCTTACGTTAATAGAAAAATACACATACATGGTTTTGGTTTCCAACTTGAAATAACTCGAAACTCAACTTGGAATGAAATAAACAAATTAACATAAAACCATAAAAGTTTGAGATAAATATAGATCCATCTACTTCGTGTCGAACTTAGAATGGGATAAGGGGTTCTCTCGTGTATCAAATTATTTATTAGTTTAGGAATAATTCAACTTGAGTAAAATATATAATTTAATAAGCACGTCAACTTCCTTTTTTATGAATCAACAATTTAAATTAATAATCAATCTCCTTAATACTATGCATGAATAAAATAAGCAATATTATTACTAAATAAGAAAATAGGGCCCAAAATTTTACCCTTTACAGATGAAAATTTGGGTTGTATGCCAATCCTATCTAACACGTATAATTTTGAAAAAGTTAAAGATGCATTCCACATAAATGAAATCACTATAGCTTCCATTAAATATTCATTGAATCTTCCCAACACATTATCACACAAAGGAGAAATAATCAGAAAAATATACTATATTTTAAAACAAAATAGTAGATTTAGATTAGTAAATCCATGCAAAACCAACAATTCAGAAGGAGATACAAGGGGAAACAAATACGCCAAGGCAATCAATAAACCACCACAAACAAACCCATTTCTAGATGCCATTGCAGGAAAGAACAAACATTTCATGGAATAATAAAAGGTAGCAGAGCATTGCAAGGGTAGGCTTAACATGCCTAAAAGGAGCTTCTTTATATTTTCCCAACCTGTGATTCTTCTCCAACAACACATGTTTCTTCCCCACAAGGCATTCCATCTCTGCAATTGGTTTTCTAACCCATCAATCTATGTAGTTAGCCAACATGGGAAGAGAAGGTCACACAAAAAAATTCAAAGAAAAAAAATCCACTTTGTACACGGCCAATAAGGAAATGGGAGTCTCTTCCTCCAAATGTGTCCCACAATAAAAGGATAGTGTCCCATAAAGCAAAACCATCAATATGCATTGAAAGAAATAAAGCAAGACCAAAATTTTCCACCAACCGCTAGATAATAACCACACAAGGAAAATATCTTTTTTTTTTAACCCACGGATTGGGGATAAGTCACTGCTAAAGTGGTGAAGGGGGAAATGATAGGTGGTAGTTGGAAAGATTAATTTGAGCATTAAAAATAATAGCCCCATCAAATCTTGCACTACACACAACCTCCCTACACACTCACAAGATAGAAAAAAAGGAAGAAGGAATCCAACTAATCCTCTGCCAATCAAAAGATTAAATTACATACGACTTGCATGCGAGAGGAAGCAAAATCATAATTTCCTTTAATTTAAATGATTGAAACAACAAGAAAGTAGGCCTAAATGACCAAGGGGAGAAAAATAGAGCTTGATGTTCAAAGCGAACATGGAACAACAACCGACCATGGTGCCATGATAGGTAATTACCTTCTCCGGTGTGGAATGAGATTAGTTCTACGGGAGCGACAAAAATGATACAAAAAAATGACAGAGATAATTAATATTAATATAGATTACAAACGACAATATTAATAAAATATATATAGTTTCGATCGACCATTCACTTAATAATATCATTACTATCCCCCTTTTTATTATTAGTTTTACTACTAAAAATTTATTATTATTATTCATATTAACAATGACTGATACCAATATTGTCAATCTGAGAACATGGTTTTCCTTTAATAGTAAGATCATAAAGGACGCGTTGCGGGGGCCAGCAATGAATAAAAACATCAACACGACATAAGTAGACATGACGAAGAGGGAGAATGCTAAATATTCCCTGTGACAAGGGTGAAGTCAACAACAGATAACAAGAAGAACAACAACGTTCAACGCTTAGAAAAAATGGCACTCAAGTATAAATAGGTGTAATGTCGAAGGCGACATTACGCTTATCATCTTAATCGTCTTGTAAAATATCGTGGTACTCCATATGGTAATTATCATCAAATCAATAAACAAAATGACAATGATTGTTATACTTTAAAAAAATAATCCATCATCTTATTAGTCAAGGTTTCATCTCACCATACAATGTTATGTTACATGGTCATCTCCACTTGTTATATCTCAATGGGTTTTTAAATATGTTTCGTGTAATGAGCATCTTGCCATAATTTCTAAGTCAAGATCCACCCAAGAAACCACCCTTGAAATTGATACAAAACCTCTTCTAGAGTCATATACGACATTACCAATTGAAAATAAGAAACCTCCGTTATAACTTAGTACAACACCTCTTCCACTCAAGTTATCCACGACATCACCAAGTTAAATTATGCAAAAAGAAACTAAAACAATTAGTTCCATATCTAACAAAACCTATCATAAACATCAAGATGAGTGCTAAAAATATACACTACTACAATAATGAATTAAACTAAAACACTATCATATTATTTCTACTACTATATGATTACTATAAAACATGAACCTATTAAAATCCTAAAGAAATCAAAGTGGTTTGTTGTTTACTCAAAGAGGATGAAGAGATCTCTCTAATGATGGCTTTAAGGCCATGCTTAGATCATCCCTTACTAACCCAACTTGGATGAAAGATGCAAGGTAAAGCTATTTCAATGGAGGATAGCCAAGATAAAATGCCTTATTAGCTTAGGTAATGCAAAAGATTTCTAATTCCAAGATTTCCAAATGTGAGAGAGAAGGACCCCTTTGAAAGGAAATCCTTAAGCTTGTATTTATAGTTTTTGGTTTGGAAAAATTGGAAACCTAAGGCATGTGGGACAAATGTCCAAAGAGCACTTTTAGATTAGAATTAAGATAAACATTCTTTAGGATTAGTTAAGCTAGTTTTAGGCTAGTTAAACATGATTAGATAGTGATTAGATACTCATGAGAGTTGTGAGGGGTCTGATTAATCATATGAGATTGATAGATAGCCTATAAATCCTATGACGTGATCCGGAGGGGAATACGAAGAGTTTGAATGGTTAGTGTAGACACCTATAGTTTATCTTGAGAATTTAAATACTTAAATTGCGTTAATTATACCCTATCCGTAAATTAACTATATATCATCAATATCGTGCATTTTCTCTACTATAAGTGTTAATTAATTACATGACATTAGTTAATTAACTCTTCCATCCAAGAACGACACCAATTAATGACCTTACGTTAATCATCTCTACTTTTTATCTAGATTAATTAATTATTCTATCTAATTAATTAATTATTTCTAATTCTATTTAATCTAAAATTAATCATGATTTTTTTCTCTTCTAATGAAAATTCTCTCATAACATAAATCATACTAACTATTTCTCTTAAAATATTCTATAAGCTTGCACACCTATTAATTAGTCACTTTGGTTAATTAATAAACCCTCAATCCCCATGAGTCACTAGAGGACAAACTAAACTCTCCTAAAGTAAACTCAACCACTTCTAAACCATGTTTATCCATAACAAACCTAGTTTTTATATTATTCCACATACAATAGGATACAAAGCTTCTTCAAACCATCGTGTTATAACAGAACCCTCCTCTAACCTTTCTACTTACACCTTGCATTTTATTTCTAATATATATGAATTTTATGTTAGAGTATCTTTCATTTCAGCTAATAGATTAGTTCTTACATTTCATCCATCCAAGATTTTTGGTCATATGGAGAGAATCAAAATGGTTTTGTAGCCATAATTTGATGAGGCTCCATTTCCAAACCCTCAAGATCAAAAATCAATTTTTATTGTCATGATCTATCTAGGTTAATTTAGTGTTTTTTCTAATCTTGAGAGTAGAGATTAATATGCTTTGCATATTAGTTTGATTTGTATTTCAAGTTCTAATACATAATGTTGGTATTTAGTCTTGTTTAGCTCTTAACATGAAAATATTTGTATAGTTAGTTCATGTTCTAAAACAATTAAGGTTTTATTTTGAATTAAATTTGCATAGCTAACTAATATATTGATACATATGGCATGCCCGGTGGGTCTTACTCCATTATCATTTGCACTTAATTTCATATTTTTGTGGTTAAGTTTAAATATTTATATAGTGACTTAACCCTCTTTTTGCATATAGTGAGCTTTTCCCAAGTGTGCCTATTCCTCTGCTCGATGCACATCTAACTTTCCAAGGAGACAGGGTAAGAAGATGCATAAAATAAAACCTAAACTAACAAAGGTGATGCACCGAGGAATGAAGAACACCTGTCTTGCCAATAAACACAAACCATTAAAATGCAATGCAAGATCATGCACAGATAACAAAATTTGTAGTGAAAGATCAAGAGGATGCAAATGAACACAGAGAGGGTTGAGAATCATCCACAAACATGCATTATTTTCTCCAAAGATTGATACAATACACTACAAAATGCCAAGAGGCAAAGTTGCATTACAGTTTTAGATGGGAGGTTTGAACTCCACAAATTCACCTGCCAAAGAGAAGAAGGGAGGGGCAAAACAAGAATGTCCAACCTTTAGAAAGAAGCCCCTCCTTACAATTTATAGGAAGAATGAGAGAGAAAAGAGAGAGGAATTCCAAATCTACCCCAACCACCTCCAGGTTACATTTAATTCATCTCATTATGGTGGTAGGTGAGAACCCTAAAGAAACCCAAAAATGGCGAATTGTATTTTGCATTTTTGAAGAACTTTTTCTCACCCAATTAAAGATATCCAATTGTAGTTGGATAGAGGACCTCGTAAGCTTTCCAAAATTCCAACCTTGCATGAATCCGAGCTCCCTGTGAAAAGTTATGGCCATTTGAATATCTCGCGCTCGTGGTTTGCTTCTTCGTCACGCAAGGTGTCAACGCTCAAAATGTTGCGCCTCCCCGAAGATGCACCTTGCGCATCCATCCTTATGTCATCATACTTTTAAGTGCATAGTGCATCCAAATTTTTCATGTGTCACACTTTGTGTCAGCGCCCTACCCTCGCGCTTGGGCATGAATTTTTTTGTCGACATGTTGCGCCTTTACTCCATGCCTGGCGTGCGATTGCATTTTGCATGTCGACACTTTTTTTGTCGCACTCCTCTCATGCGCGAATTTTTGCATGTCGACACTTTCATGTCACACCTCCTTTACTGCGCACTTTTCATGTCACACTTTGTCATGGCGCTCCACCTCGCAAACGGCCTTTTGAATTTTCATGTCGACACTTTGTGCATGCGCCTTTACCTGCGCTTTAACTCGTGCCTGGCATGAATTTTTTCATGTCGACACTTTTTGTTGTGCACCCTTTACTCGCGCCTTTGGGTGTGCAAATTTTCACATGTCGACACTTTTGTCACAGTGTTTTTCACATGCACTCTTTCCAGCTTTTTCACATGTGCAATAAATGTCGTGCATTTTTTTCATTTCGATATTTTGTGATTATTTCTTTTGATATATTACCCGAGGGGAGATATATACAACAATTTGGTGACTCAACGGGGTCACCTGCCTACTAGGTAGAAGATCAGTGGCCTTTTAGCAATCCATTGGGCATGGAGTCATAAGCAATAACCTAAAACCAACCTGATCTCTGATCCCGAGCCTGATACCGCAACTCCTTCTCCGAGAGCATGCTGAACTATAGAAATTCAACCTGAGAGCAAAAAAAACTGTGCCAAAAGCACTTAGGGAAATTGAAACCTAACTACAACAAGACAATGTGCATACGCACTTAGAGGAATTGAAATCTAGGCTAATATTTACAAGGGTAAACCTTTTCCTTTTAGTAACAATGTTTAAGATAGATTCCGTTAACCGAATCGGAGTTCTTCTCCATCCAATGTAGACAATTGGAAGGCATTACTACTTTTACATCCCGTGACCATGTAGGGGCCACTCCAAATGGCATCAAACTTGGAATGCCTTCCTGGTTTTTCCCGATCTGCATCCCATTTTAGAACTAGGTCCCCTTCCTGAAGGTCCTTTGCTCTTGCCTTCTTATCAAACCATCTTTTTACTAAGGCCTGATCCTTCTCAATCATCTGAACTGCATGTTCTCTTATTTCTTCCAATTCCATCAACTCTGCATACCTGGCCTCCATTGGTTCAAACTCAAACAACTCCAACTACTTCATGAGCTCCAATGCTAGCAATTCTAATGATATAGGCAATACTGCCTCTTTCCCATAGACCAACTTGTAGGGAGAATTACCTGTAGACCTCTTTGGTGTTATCCTGTCAGCCCATAATGCTGATTTTAGCTTGGTATGCCATGTCCTTTGGTTTTCATCCAGAGTCCTTCTGATGATTCTTAGAAAATTCTTGTTCGTGGACTCGCTCGTCCCATTACCCCATGGGTAATAATTTGAAGAGGTGCTCAAATAGATTCCATTCTTGACAGCCCATTCTATAATCTTGAACCTATGAATGCCAATGCATTGTCTTGATATGATAGTGGCCGCACACCGAACCTGGTCACTATTCCTTCATAAAAGTCTAGTATGTTAGACTCATTTGCTTCTTTGAGCGCTACTGCTTCGGTCCACTTGGTGAAATAGTCCGTTGCCGTGAGAATCCACTTGTGGCCTTGGCTTGAGTTTGGGTTGATGACCCCGATGAAGTCCAATCCCCATTGCATAAATGGTTGGTCAACCAAAATTGGGTGCAATGGAAGCGCTGCTAGTCTTTCTTTTCCCGTGAAGAGTGCACATTTCTTGCACTTTCTTATCCATGTATAACAGTCACTGAACACTGTGGGCCAATAATACCCTACCTTCATTATCTTGAGAGTCTGTTACTCATGGGGTGAAATGTCCTCCGAATCTCCATCGTGAAAATCTCGTAACACCCTCTCAATTTGACTTGTCCCAATGCACCTCAATAGAACTCCATTGATGTCTTTTTTAAACAAAACACCATCAACAAGCACATATGGAATGGCTTGTAATCTGAAGTATCTCCTTTTTTTTTTTCAATTCTGGAGGGCATAGGCCTACCTGTAGGAAGTGTATCATATTCTGAGTCCAACAAGGAGTGGGCACATCATCATTTTCCTGTTCTTGACCATCCTGTAGTACCAAGACAGTCTCTTTTTCATCACCTGCTTCAACTTGCCGACTCAAAGCTAGTTGTTCACATAGTCCTTTTCCACGTACTAGTTTTAGTGACCTTAATCTCGATGTCATATTCCATGACACGGTTATCCATCCTGCACGTTTCTCATTCAAATCCTTGTTTAGAAGGAAGTCCTTGACTCCCGCATGAGAGACCAATAATTGGATCTTGTTGTTTGAGACTAGGTGCTTGAATTTCTTTAAGCTCCTGATCACTGCAAGGACATGCTTTTCAATGAAAGAGTACCTATTTTCGTATTCCTCCAAGCCTTGACTGAAGAAAGCAACTGTTGTTCTAATCCTTCTTTGTTTTGTTGTACCAAGATTGCAGAAATTGTGTCTCCACCACCGAAGGCATATAACATGAAGTCCTTGGAGAAGTCTGGATTGACGAGAGTCGAGCTTGAGATATAGCCTCTTTTATTGCCTCAAAACTTGCCTTGCCTTCAGATGTCCACTTAAATGCCATGCTCTTCTTCAACATCAGCGTTATTGGCTTTACGAGAGCTGCAAAGTTTGGAACAAACCTGCGGACAAAATTGATCCTTCCTAAGAAGCTTTGAAGAGCCTTCTTATGACTTGGCAATGGCAACGCTCGAATTGCTTCAACTCTTTCTGGGTCAATCATCAACCCTCCTTTGAAACAATATGGCCTAGAAGTTTTCCTTCGTGAGCCAAGAATATGCATTTTTTGGGATTCAATGATACCCCAAATCTTCTACACCTCTGAAATACCTACCTCAAATGAAAGAGGTGATCCACTACATTTTTGGAGAATACAATGATGTCATCAAGATATATCAGAACTATTTTATTGATCAACCCTTGAATGCCATATCCATTGCCCTTTGAAAGTGGCTCCAAAGATTTGATAGCCCAAATGGCATCTTCAGAGGGCATAGGTGCCCCATTTGGTGGTGAAAGCCATCTTGAACTCGGTCATCTTCTTTCACCATTATCTCGATTATACCCCGAGTAGCCATCTAGAGAGAGAATCTCTCCGAACCGATACCACTTGCAATATTTGTTCCATCAAGGAAGTGGGTAATGGTCTTTGAGAGATGCCCTGTTGAGGTCTCTAAGTCCACACACAACCTGATTTCTCTGCTCTTCTTCCTGACCAAAACCAAGTTTGCAACCCAACTTGAGTGCTTGATCGGGAATATAATGCTTGCCTCTATTAGCTTGTTTAGCTCTTTCTTCATTAGAGGCTCAATGTGAGGGTTGACTAGTCTCTGCTTCTACCTGATGGGCTTAGCATCTAGATCCAATTCTATGGTATGTTGTGCCAACTTCGATTGAATCCTCTCAAGTCTTCATAGCTCCAAGTGAAGACATCTAGAAATTCTCTGGCAAAGTCAGTATGAAATCTGATTTCTCCCGCTCTCAAAGGCCACTTTACCAATTTGAAGTGTTTTGCCTTCCCCAACCTGAATTGGCTCTCGAATCTTCTCTCTTGACTCAGTATGTTAGCCTTTTCCTTACGGAACTGGTCGTTAGGGTCAAGATAGACTCCAATGTTACTAAACCCTTAGGGAAGCTTGTTTGTCCACAGCTGCACTACTTGATCCCCGCATCGCCGCTCTAGTCTGTCCCCGATTCCTAGCCGAGAATTCAGCCTCTTCTTGTCTTAAAAAATTGACGATCTGTTGATCGCTCTCAAACACCTTCCACCTTGTGATATTATCTGGAACTACTGCCTCACAATCACATGGATATGTGGTTGTGTTTTTTTCCTTCTGATGTTGTCAACCACATCAAACGTTGCTCCAACTGCTATGAGCCTATCCGTGGCTTCATTTTTCTTCCTGGGTATGGACACGATGTCGAAAGCTTCGAAATCCTCAATGAGGTCCCATACCCTATTCTTGTAGTTCTTCAGCAGGTCATTCTTTGTAGCATGTTGTCCCCTAGACTTGGTTGATGATTAGCTCACTATCTCCAAACACCTGCAAGTTCTTTATGCCCTTTTTCCTGGCCCAATGAAGTCCATGAATCAAGGCCTCATATTCAAATGTTGTTTGAACAGAAAACTGAAATGGAAAGTGAATAATATTTGATGCCTTGAGGTGAAACAAGCATAACTCCTCCTCCTGCACCTTGCCTACTCCTTGATCCATCAAAAATAACTGCCATACCTCATTGTCATCCTTATGGTCTAGTTTGGTGATGCTAGAATAGGTGGTTTTCTTCATGTATGCAATAGACTCCTAGCTCGATTCTTCTACTTCTTGTAGGGATCAAAAGCATGTACCTTGCTTGCCCATTCATCAAGAGTCAAATCTGGGATGCTTCCAACTTTGGTGTCACCTTCATCTCGTGCTTGATAATCTTCTTGATCAAATGTCAATAGTTGGCATTGATTTGGCTTGGAGTATGAGGCTCAATATGAAAGTTTGCAATTGGTTCGATCTGATTGTGACCTTAGTACCATATCTTGTTCTAAACAACATGTGTGACCAATCAATAGATAAGTAGCCTCCAATTCTAGCTGTGAAATCCCTTGATAAGCATAGGGCAAAGAGTGGTGGCAAATCTATCACTGACACATCTTGCAAAATGGTAACGTTGGGGCATGCATGCAAGGTAAGATTCAAACCTTTAATCACTCCCACCATTGCTACTACTGTCCCATCCAATTGCACTACCCCCTTTGATATGACTTCATATTGGAGACCCAACTGATCAGCTATTTGCTTGGGCATGACAAAACTACTTGCCCTAGAATCAATCATGCAATTGTGTACTAGTTTATCCCCAATGATTAATGAAACATAGAATGGAGGGGGTTTCAAAACTTTACCTTGTTGTCCTCCATGATTCCCTTCAGGCTGAGCAGCATTTGTGAGGACATTCTCTTGCATATGGACCTGCTGGTTCGAAGTTGACCAATTCTTCATGGCAGCTTGTAGAAGATCTCTTTGGCCTGGGATGGATAAAGATTCCCACATTGATATATTCACATTTGTCTTCTTCATTTGATCAATGATGCTAAATGGGGATGAAACATCTCTTTGTTGTCCTTTAGCCTGCACATTCCTTTCTTGCACATGGGCAGCAACAACTGGCATTTGAGTTGGCTTAGAAGGTGGTTTGGGCTGTCCTTGCATGTTTGGAACTATATTTTGCTTACCAACACCTTGTGGAGTGATGGAAGGTTATAGATCACTTGGAGCCAATGACTTCCCTTCACCAATATTCCTCTTCTTTGATCTTGTGTTAGCTACTACACTCTGAGAAATTGTTTGATTCATGCCACAAAAATCCTCAGCTTGCCAATTCACAAGTGCGGTATCATTTGGAGTTGTGTTTTGCTGAGATGTCCCTTGTTGCTGATTTGTTTCTTGACTCACTTCACCCTCTACGCCAGTAGTTGTCACCATCAAGGCTTGGTTCAAAGCACCATTGAAGCACATAGATTGGTTGTGAGGTTCATTGCATGGGAAACACCAATCATACTCTTGAGCTATGTTGTTTTGCACTGGCACTAATGCTTTAGAAGTAGATGCAACATTGGGGTTATAGGGCTGAAATGGTCTATTAGCGGGAGGCCTTACTTGGCTTTGATTTGCAGCTGATTGGGTGGCCTATTGGGCTGGTATGGTTGCCTATTAGGTTGAGCTTGAGGCTGATAAGAAGGTCTAAAGCTTTGGGCTTGCTGCCTCTTGAGTGTAACCAGCTCATTTCCCAAATTTTGCAATTGTTTCATGACCTCTTGGAGTTCATTTGAAGCACTAGAGGATGAAGTAGAAGTTTCATTTGAACTTTGATTTCTAGGAGTGGGAATAGGAGCCAAAGTGGGTGCTTGACTAGTGCTTGGATTTTCTAAGTTTGGATACAAGGGCATGGGAGGCCTAGGAGCCAGCTTACCAACTTGAATAAGATAGTTTTCAGCCCTAATGGCAATGCTATAAGCAAGCAGTAAGGTCAGCCTCCCATAGATTGAATTAACATAGAAATATCAGAATTCAAAGCCTTAAGATAATATAGAAAAGCACCTTCAAATGTGGCCTAACGGCCACCGAATCCTATCCCAAGACCTTTGAAATCTGAAGTTGAAGTCACCACCGCTCATTGGGAGCTCTCTCGATAGTTGTCAATTGTTCTAGTAGAGACAAATTGTCCCTTTTCTCCAAACTCGCTCATGGAGAACTATGCATAACTCGATTCCAATTTTGGATAGAACCAGCTCCAAGGCTCCTAAACCATTGCAATGCCTTCCCTTTGAATGAAGATGCCAACAATTTGACAGAAACATCCATTTCATTTATCTCATGGATTACACAGACATTAGCAATGTCTTTGACATGATCACCAGGAGTGGTATGATTTTCTCCAGTGAAAAATGGAATGTTCTTCAATGCTGCAATTGAACTGATTCTGTGCATTGAGGGCAAGTGGGCACTAGCGCTGAAGTTGAAGTTGACAAAGGGTTTTGTTGTGCCATTCTCGATTGGCCCGAGAGAACCCTTGTTGATTGATGAAAGGTCTACCAGTGGAGGGGTTGATAAAGTCCTCGTTAGGTGGAGATGGTGATCTTTGTGGTCTTCTTCCTCTCCTTCCTCTCCTCTCCGGTGATAGTGCAAGTGGACAAATAACCCTTTCTCGAGTATCGACTGCCGGTTCAAATTCTTCTCATGTACCTGGGCAACTTTTGCTTGCTACACCACTGAATTCTATCCCTTCGAGTCACCAGATGTGTTAGATAATGAGCCTCAAAAGGCTAGATTCTAGCCAAGTTACACACCAAACCTGACAATATTAAAAATAGAATTTAAAACTTTGAAGGACCCGAAAGATACAGTTCTTCAATTCAGTTATCGGGTCTTGTTGTGCAGCTACTAATCCCCGAAAGGTATAGGTGAAACTTAGGTCATGCAAGGCAACTTACAAAACCTGAAACACACTGTGTCGGAACTTGGGACATGCTCAACACCTGGGAAAACCCGAAATACTAAAAACTATGAAATTTTGAAAGTCAAAATCTCAAAAATCTAAGAATACCCTTTTGAAGATTATCCCCGATCTATCAACTGGTGAAATTTTGACTTGTTTTGAGCAAGTTAAGCCCTTTGAAAATTGATTTCAAAGTTCAGCCTGAAGGTGAAAAAAATCTGAAATTGTAAAACTTGTAATTTCTAAGTCCAAATTTCTTGAAAATTCCTTCAAATCTTGTGGAATGACCTCTTGGTCCCACCGGGCATGCCAAAACTATTGATGGTGAATCACAACACCCCTGAATGTCTGCAACTCGATGGGTTGAGACTCTCAGTGCGATTGCATAACATGGAGCTTTTCCCAAGTGTGGGACCTCAGAAATCGGGAAAGCTCTCCGGATGAAGGCCGGTTCCTATTCCTCTGTTTAGATGCACACATAAAAATGTAGAGGGTTTACTCAAAAACCTAAACTAACTTTCCAAGGAGACAGGGTAAGAAGATGCATAAAATAAAACCTAAACTAACAAAGGTGATGCACCGAGGAATGAAGAACACCTGTCTTGCCAATAAACACAAACCATTAAAATGCAATGCAAGATCATGCACAAATAACCAAATTTGTAGTGAAAGATCAGGAGGATGCAAATGAACACAGAGAGGGTTGAGAATCATCCACAGACATGCATTATTTTCTCCAAAGATTGATACAATACACTACAAAATGCCAAGAGGCAAAGTTGCATTACAGTTTTAGATGGGAGGTTTGAACTCCACAAATTCACCTGCCAAAGAGAAGAAGGGAGGGGAAAACAAGAATGTCCAACCTTTAGAAAGAAGCCCTCCTTACAATTTATAGGAAGAATGAGAGAGGGAAAGAGAGAGGAATTCCAAATCTACCCCAACCACCTCCAAGTTGCATTTAATTCATCTCATTATGGCGGTAGGTGAGAACCCTAACAAACCCAAAAATGGTGAATTGTATTTTTACATTTTTGAAGAACTTTTTCTCACCCAATTAAAGATATCCATTCATAGTTGGATAGAGGACCTCGTAAGCTTTCCAAAAAGTCCAACCTTGCATGAATCCGAGCTCCCTGTGAAAAGTTATGGCCATTTGAATATCTCGTGCTGTGGTTTGCTTTCTGCTCAGGTGTCAACACTCAAAATGTTGCTCTCAAAGATGCACCTGGGCGTGAATCAACATGTCGACACTTTGTGTTGTGCCCCACAAAATTTTCTCATGTCGACACTTTGTGTGTGTGTGCCCTTCACCTCATGCCTTTCGGGCGCAAATTTTTGCATGTCGACACTTTGTGTTGTGCGCCCCAACCTGCGCCTTGGGCAAATTTTTACATGTCGACACTTTGTGTTGTGCACCCCACTGTGCCTCATGGGCATGAATTTTCACATGTCGACACTTTGTGTTGTGTGCCCCTAGCCTGCGCCTTGGGCACGAATTTTCACATGTCGACACTTTGTGTTGTGCGCCCCACTCTGCGCCTTGGGCATGAATTTTCACATGTCGACACTTTTTGTTTTGCGCCCCCCCTTATGCCTTGGGCATGAATTTTCATGTCGCATGTCGATGTCGACTTTGTGTTTCCGTTCTTCCTCAAGCACTTATTTATATTTACCTGGGGGAGATATATACAACATTCTCCATGTTTTCATGTTTAGAGCTTAATTTTTTAACATTCTACATGCTAGTTTTGTCAATTTCTTGAAATCTTAAATTCTTGAGGATGTAGGTTAGTGTTTAATAGTACTTAGTCTTCTAATTACATATGAATATGGTGGGTTACTCTCAAAATTGAATCTTGGTGAGAAAATTTTAATATTTCTCCATGTTTTCATTTTTAGAGATTATTTTTTCAATAATCGAAATGCTAGTTTTTCAATTTCGTGAAAATTTAAAATTCTTGAGCATGTAGGTATGTGTTTGATAGTGTTGAGTATTCTATTCATATATTAATGTGATGGGTTGTTGTAAAAATTAAATCATTGTTGGAGAAATTTGACCTTTTACTGATTAAGGGACATTTTTTCACATTTTTTTAGTACATGTTAAGTGTATGCATGTGAGCATAAGAGCATATGCATAACCCATCTTCCTAAGGACATAATGTTTTCTCTGAACTTGAAATGAATCCATTTTTTTGCATTGAAAATTTATTAAGTGAAATATGGAATGAAAACATAAACTCAAGATTTATACTTACGAAATTGTAGGGTTTTCCTTTATTATAAAACTAGTCATTTTTAACATGTCTAATGTTTTGATGAATGTTGTATTTCCATGCTTTACTTGATTTAAAATGAATATTTTGTATGCTCTTATCTTGTACATTTTGGTGATCTTGAGAATCAAAAACAACTTTGATACCTATCTTTTAAAATTTTGATTAACTTGGAAATTTTATTATTCATTTTGTTAAGGGAATGAACCTTTTCCAAAGCATTTTTTATGGTCCTTTGATTTGAATTTTTCCATTTCTATCTAGTTTGGATAAAATTTTAGTATACTCTTTTATCATACCTTAGTGTGATCTTGAGAATCAAAAGCAAATTTAGTCTTTATTATATGATATTTATTTAATTGGAAACTTCATCTTTCATTTTTGGCTTAACAGAATGAAAATTTATGAAGATTTTTATACGGTTCATTAATTACAAAGATTTCATTTACTGTTTAGTTGGACTATTTTTTGCATATGTTCTTCTCTTGCATCCTTGGATGATCTTGAGACTCGAAGAAAAACTTAATCCTCTTTCAAATAATGTGATTTTCTTGGAGAACTAGTAATGCTTGAGTGTAGTACCTAAAAACTTGTCAAAGAAAGGAGTTTGAAAAAAATTTCTAACTACATCTATGTTGAATTTTTGTAAAATGGTGAATAAATAAATCAAATTAAGTCTAAAATATTAAAAAAACACCACGGTTAGAAAACTTGATTTGCAGGTTTGAATAAGAGTACGCCCATCTGCTTAAAACTAGGACATAACCCCTTTGGCATAAGCCTTAAGCTACAACAATCGGAGTGGTCCTAGGAACCCCAAATTATTCCACGAAAGAGAGAACCTTTTTGATGAAATGGGAAGTGCTCCACACACCTACTTGACTAGTATACACATGATATTTAGCATCAAATTTATCTGTATCGTGACCCTAGTGAGAGTACACAATTAACACATTTTTGCCAAATATGCTTGAAGGGGTAAAGTAAACTTGGGATAATCCTTAGAAATTCACAACTTTTTTTGAAACATAATTGAGTGAACCATCTAGGAAGCTATCATTGACTAGGAGCCAAGTTTGACCATTTCAAAACCAATTTGAGTTGAGAGCCATTATTCATGACAAAACGTGTGAAGCGTTACTTTTACTTAGTTTTTCAAATACCCTAAGATGAGGTGAAAATCTTCCAAAGTGAGGCCAACATTTTTCACCCAAAATTGATCTACTTAATTCACTTTCTTTTGACACTTTGTTAATCATAAGAAGAGTGATTACCCTTGTGTTTCTAATTAATTATATTTTCCACTTTTGTCTTCATTTAGCTCATCCATGTTTTCAATGAGTATTTTAACATCTAAAGTGTGTGGAGACATTTTCATATCATGGGTATCCTTTTTCTCTAGATACCCAAGTCAAGATCGTCATCGTATAGTTAGGCTTGAATCATCACCTTGATTTTTCTTTGAACTGTTATTTTGTTTATATCGTGTCACTTTAATTTCGGTATTTATGTCTTGTTTCTCGTAAAGTTGGCATACATATCTATATTGTGATGTTACACTATACACACTCTAAAATATTACTTGGTATACTATATACCTAGTTTTATTTAAATTACTACTTTCATTTTGAAAAGTGTTGAGTTTTACCATTTTTGTGTGTTATATGAATATCATCTTGAGATTAATACCTTACTTTTTTGCAAAGTTTGGTTAATATATCTTGGTGGTATTGTTGTGTCATTCACAATCGTAATTGTCACTTTTTGGGATATAGGTCTTGATTGGATTCAAGATCTCTTTTAGTATAATTTATTGGGGATCGCATTCACTTCTTGTTATTACTTACATCTTGTTCATTTCTTTAAACATGACATAAGTGGTGACATTTTGTTAATCATCTTGAAATGCCAACTACCATTTGGAAACAAACTTAGGAAGTACATCATTTGATTGATTGGTCTAGAACTAAACATTGTGTGATTGTATATTATTTTTTATCTTGACTCATTCAATTAGGACAATCCTTTTGATCCTTTACACTAGCAAATTTTCATCCAAACCTTGTTGAATTTTAAAAATTGTGTTATCATGATGTATGTTTTTCTTAGATAACTTTTAGAAAATCACATAAGCATCCCCATGTTTACAAAATGTCTAGTTTGTTGTTATTATGTTGCCAAAATTAACATGAAACCTTCTTCACTTTGAAGAATTTTGATCATAAAATCTAAGTATATACCTTTGAACCAAACACACACCAAAAATTATTGATTATCACAAGGCATCTTATACATAAGACAATAAGGAATTATAGTTTCGGAGTTCGATAGAAATATGCCCATCCCGACCAAAAATCATTTGATTCTTCGCATTATCAAATAACCTATCGCCACCTTCATCTCATAGTTAGTGGTATGGTTGTGATACTTCTAGTCCAAATTATTATTTGGGTTCCCCCACTCTTCATCTGATTCTAATCAAAACATTTCCTCTTCTTTTGAGGATTCTAATCCCATTATTTCCTCCGAATATTCTCGATGATTCAGATCCAAACTACTATTGAGATTCATCTAATTCGAGTCCTAATGCGCAGTCCTACCCTTCTTCATATAACTTCTATTATCATCCACCTAAACAATGTTATCCTCCTCTAAATATTTTTGTCGCCATAAATTTTCTTCATCATTCATCTAATACAAATCCTACGTCGAGTCCTCCCTATATTCACATGACCTTATTCATCATTCATATAATATGAATCCTACGTCATGAGCTCCTCCTCCCTTTCTCTCGTAGGACCCCTTTTATCACTCATCTCAACGATGTCTTCCTCCTTCTAATATATGTATGAATCTAAATCCCTCCAATAAAACATCTAATATAATTCTTAAATCGCAGTCCTCTCTTTCTTCGGCTTTGGACCCCTTTTATTATTCATCCAATTTGATTCTTGAATCTTGGTTTTCCCCTTCTTCGTAGGACCTTCTTCATCTACTAGCCCCATGAATTCTTCCTTCTTTGAAGATTCATACAAATCAAATTCCTTCTAGTCAAATGTCTAAATTGACTTTTATGTCACAATCTACAAACATTTTACTTATTCCAAATAATTTATAGATGATATACCGTTGTATAGGTAGGTCCACACCACCTTCTTCTACTTCGAGAGATATAGCTTCATGTCTACTTCATCCCTTACTTCACCTTATTCTATCAATCATCATCAAACATCTTCTCAATATTTTACACCAGTTGACCTTTTTCATCCAATCAAATCCTCATGGTCGATTAGAAACCCATATAGATTGAGTTATTTCATAATGAAGGAGCGATCACGGCCTATTAGTGTAGAATCACAACACCCTTGGATGTTTGCAACCGAATGGGTTGAGACTCTCAGTGTGATTACACAACATGGAGCATCTCTCAAATTGTGGGACCTTATGAGTTGAGAGAGCTCTCTAGATTAAGGTTGGTTCCTATTCCTCTATTTAGGTGCACAAATTTTTGTTGTTGAGGATCTACTCTAAACCTAATCTATATCACCAAGGAGACAGGGGTTAATAATATGCGAGAAACCTAAGCTAACGAGGTGATGCACAAAAGGATTGATAGACACTCATTTTAAAATTTAACACAGACCATATAAATGCAATACAAACACCATGCATAGGTATCCAACTACAATGAGAGATCACAAAGACAATAATGAACATGTGAGAGGGTTGGGAATCATCCCTAAACATATATTGTTGCTCGGAGTTGATACAATACATTACACTAGCCAAGAGGAAAAAATTTGTATTATAACTCAAATGGCAAGTTTGAAAGCTCCAAAATTCTCTCGATAGATAAGGGAAAAAGGGAGGGTGCGAAACACAACTATCCAACCCTTTATAATGAGCCTAGTTTCTTCTTTTATAAATGCAGTGAAGGGAGAAGAAGAAAAGAGGTGGGAAACTTGATTTTAGAGCTTAACTACCAGCCATTAATGCCCTTGCAATTTTTCCCACAATCTGTCCGAGTCCGCCACTCTGTCCTCATTTGGTGTTTTGAAGAAAGGATAATGACGGATCGAATCAAATCTGATCTGGTTATCGGGGATAATCAGATTGAATATTAAGAGTGTGAAGATCTTTTCCTAATTTTCACCCACCAATCCTTGTCAAAATCAAATTTTTAGGTTTCCATGGTGTAGACAAGGTTGAGACCTTTCCAATGGTGACAAATTTGTTGAATTTTCGACACTCGGGTTAAAAGATATGTCCATTTGAACGTTTGAGTTGGGTCCATAAAAAATGTCAAAAACAAATTAACAGAATGGGTCCATGGGCCTGAAACTCACTTTTTGCCTTTTGGCACCAAAAATACAAAATGTAAAAAAGCCCCTCAGCCCCAGATCTGAAAATGGGTGCATCAAATTAAAAATTTTAATTGTTTTAAAGAATCTTCAATTTTAAGCAATTTAAAAGGATTTTAGACTTCCAAAAATTGATTAGAATCTGATTCAGGATTGAGTTGAAATTGAAATTAAGTTTCCAACTCACTCAAAATTTCACTGTTCCTTTGAAAGTGCCAAAAAAATTGTTTCAGATTTAATTGAATTCCCAATTTTATCAATTACTGATTATAGTTGCATCCATATTCATATTCTGAATTTAAATTACTTCCAAATATAAGAAAATGAAAATAAAAATTAGAAAAAAACACTAGATTGTTTACAAGGTTCGAATTCCTATGTCCCCGAGTTCATGGTGAAATGATCCGTTAATAATGTTAAACATGTAAATACAATAACCTTTAAACTAACCAATAATGAATCAAAAACCTACAAAACTATGTTTTAGACCTTCGAAGGATGTTAATGGAGCTCAACCTATGTCCTTCACCTTCCTGATCCACTTGCAGTAGTGTCTCCCTTTGGTTCTATGCCTTCATGTGACTTTAACAGAAATAAATCTGTCATAAAATCTCCAAATCAGATAAATGATCACACCATTGTGATTTTCTCAAAATTTTGAGAAACTTTCATATATAACTCGAGATCTGAAAGTGAGAAGAAGTGCCCCAAAATTGCACTTTTCCAAAACTACCTCCTTATTCCCTTGACACAAACCTGGCACTGTCCTCGTATAACTTTCAACGAGCCATTATATAACCAAGTGATCCCTATGGTGAGTTGGCTAGCGGATTTGTCTTGGAATGATGAGGTTGGGGGATCAAATCCCACCTCCTATAATTTTTCCATGGCTTTGGTCGTTAATCCCATATTGTGGGCATGCTCAATAAGGAAAGAATTTAATAATGCTAAAGTTATTGGTCTTGCATTGGCTTTTGAGCCACCTTATGCTACGCATTGTGGTTTTGGTTGGCCAATGTTTCGCACATGGATTAGTGTTGACTTTGGTTGGTGGGAAATAGGCCTATGTTTGGTAAACTTTTACTTAGCATTGGATATCATATGCATATGAGTTGGAAATAATGTTGGAGAGATAAGGCGTGAATAAAATGCATGGCACTTAGTATATAATGCATGGGAGATAATGTTTACTTTCCAACCATGGATAAATACTGAGCAATGAGGGAAATAGCTTAATCTGAGTGGCTTGGATATCTCGAATTACATTGGCAATTGCATGACATAGTTACAAAGGTTAATATGAAATTCGACCATGTAAATATGATGTGGAAAATAATTAAATATGGAAAAGATATAAAGTGACTTGGAAAATATAAACCACTTATCGATCCTGATAAGCTAATTGGGTGAATTTGATTGGTGGTGGCAAGCCATGTGGTGGTTTGAGGACCTACCACGTCGGCGATAATATAATCGTCCTCACGGCGGTCGGACTCCCCTCTGTAAACAAAGTTGAGCCTCTTGTTCTACCAAGATATACCATTTATGAATTTCAAAGACCGATGGTTAAATCCTCTCGAACCTATGATTTTTCCAACACACTTTTGCCATGTGTCACAGTGGTATTGGTCCATTAATCACCTTTTGACCAGAGTTGAGTTTCCTGTTGACTTAACTTTGACCGGACATATCTTGAGCTCAGAGTGTCCACTTTTCACGTTCTTATAGTCATCGGAAATCTCTCTGAATGATCTAGTGCATTTGGCATGGTTTAGGGAAGTTCAAGGAAAATTTTCACTAAAATTAATCCCGATAACTCCTCCCTAATGAGAGATTTTTCTCCATAAAAAGTTGTTTATCAACCCACAAATAATGCTATCTCTTCTACATTGCAAAAACACATACAACAACCCAAAATAACATTATAGGTTAAATAAATGCAAATAGTTGATTAGCTAGTCACATAACCGATTAGATAATAACACCCAATTAAGCTAGTGTTCAACTGAAATGCTGCAACCCTATCAACTCTACACACAACTGTGAACTATCATACCCCACTGTAATGCCATCACAAATAACTGACCAGATAATAACACCCATTATATTACCGAAAGATAGTGTTCAACTGTCACCTTGTGATACGATTGATTACTTAAATTACATTTTCATAAACACAAATCAGTATACCAGACATCTAAATCGCCATAATTAGGCTAGTGCCCATTTTCCATCTCGAAATCAGAAAACTGCAATTATTCACTATCCGAATAAAATAGAATATCAATTCCGACAAATAGCTATAGTAAACAACTAATCCACGTGAATCACAAAAGCATTATATCTCCATCACAAATAATGAGTCGATAATAACACCTATTTATAATGGAAGCTAGTGTTCAACTCGACACTTTGTGATTATGTTGATTATAACGCAAATATTCACTATCCAAAATAAATAAACTATCAATGCCCAAAATGGATATAGTCAAAATATGAATCAACATGAATATGCCAATATTTTATCCATACTCGAATTGTAAAGGGATAGATTATAAATCGTATGCTTACCCAAATTGGTGAACTTCCATAATCTATAAAATGATCACTGGTGCCTTTACAAACCAGTTTGTTATTGTAATAAATTTACACCCTAATTGTAACCACATCTGATAGTTACAAAAATCAAATTTTCCCAAAATAAGGGTCTTATAAATTATTGCAAATAACACAAGTGGATACAAAAAGTTTTTCTATTTATTACAATATCAAACAAAGTGCCGAATGGGTCTTATAAGCATCCATAAATTTGTAAAAATTACAACACTATAAAACTACAAGTTTCAAAATCGACATTCGGATGATGTCCTATCCCCGCATACTATTGTCATAAATGGAATAACTAACCACAATGTGAGAAGATGAATATGAGTATGATGAACCTATCACTCAACACTTCTCTACGCTTTCTTGCAAATTATTTCAAAGATAAATATAAACATAGGATCAAATCCTGAAATATAGCTTTGAAAATGTTTGCATATTATCACTAGTTACTTCAATGCAAACATAAAGTTGAGGAATTTTTACCCATCCAATTACCTCGGATTTTTCTGTTTAGGTGGTTTTATTTCCCGATACCGAGAATGAGAATTTACATGAGTTAGATCAATAAATTTTGGTTTGACATTATTTTCCTTTCAACAACTTTCCAATGTTGCACTCAAGGAACATACCGACACATCTTAACATCATGACCTTTCCTTTTACAATGGGAACAAATATTAACTTCCCTATTTTTAGGAATCTTACCCATTTTTCCATTCCTTGAAATTTGTCTAGGAGAATGATTCCTCTCTTTTAGGGAGGTAAACTTTTTCCATTTCTCACCTTATGAGGGAGAGATTGGTCTTTACCACCTACCTTATAATTCACAAAAGGCACTAACTTCTTTATCATAATTTTCCTCTTCCAACATTATGTTGCGGAATGATTAGTACCTTCACAAACATGCAAGGAAAACAATACTTTTGTCTACCGAAGCTATATTGTTGATTGAAGGAGAATTTTAGAAGTTTTAGGATTTAATTTCCCTTAGTACTTTTTTTTATGTAAGTGGGAGGAGGTGGAATTTCATTAACTCATTTACTTGCTTTCTTACACCTTTCATTGTTCTTCCCGATGGTGGAATCCTATAATTCTATAGGTGCAAATCCTTGGTCTGTTAGAAGCTTGTCTTTCTTTAGCTACTTTGGAACTTTCTCCAATTTCCATTTTCCACTAGAATAACCCAAACTGTAAACCGAGGTTGATCATCTACCTATATGGGATTATCATCACCTTTTCATTTTCACTAAGGCATTTTCCATTATATCCCATTTTAACCATTATCTTAGACCTAATTCCCTTAGTGTGTTTTCTAAATTGACCCAAAGGAATATATGAAACTGAATGAGAGGAAGAATTAAAATTTGAACAACTTACAATGCATTATTTCATAGTACTTGCATCTGATTTGGAAGGCATTTCCTTCTTGTGTTCACCTTGTTGTAGCTTTTCCAAGAGGGCATCCTTGGTCCGTATTTCTTCCTGTAACTCTTTAACAAAGCCCATCAACTTCTTACTTTGTGCTAACATCTCATTGACATAGTCCTCTTTCTTGGTTATAGAGGATTGTGTATTATATTTTAACCACACTATTTCCTCTTCTAAGGAATAAATATTAGCTCTCGGAAAGAGTTTTCTTCGTGGAGTTGGTGGTTAATGGCATCAAGCTCACTGAGTTACTCCTATTTGGATGACTTGCTCATGATTCCCTGATCATGCAAACACAACCTATACTTCAAAAGCTACACACTTGTAAAATATTATAAACAAGCCCCAAAATGTTTGCACACCGAACACTTGAAATCAATATTGAAATCTGAAGCCAAATTTTCAAACATAATTAGAACTATTCCGATAATCGATACCAAACTTGATCTTAAAACGGGTGCTTGAAATTAACACTTTTAATAGTTTAAAAGGATATTCAATTTTAATCAACTTAAAAGGATTTTAGACTTCAAAATTTCATTAGAATTTGATTTAGGACTGAATTGAAACTGAAATTAAGTTTGTAATTTACTAAAAATTTCAATGTTCATTCAAAATCCCCATAAATCATTATTTGAGATTTAATTGATTTCTCAATTTTATAAATTATTGATTATAGTTACATCCATATCCATATTATGAATTTAAATTACTTGCAATATCAGAAACTCAAAATAAAAATTAGAAAAAAACACCAGATTATTTACGAGGTTCGAATTCCTACGTCCCTGTTCGTGGTGAACTTATCCATTAATAATGTTAAATATGTAAATACAATAACCATTACATTAACAAAAATGAATAAAAAACCTACTAAACTGTGATTCATACCTTCAAAGGATGTTAATGGAGCTTAGCCTATGTCCTTTACCTTCCTGATCCACTTGTAGCAGTGTCTCCCTTTGGTTCTATGCCTTCATGTGACTTTAACAACAAATATATCTATAACCAAATCTCCAAATTAGATAAATTATCACACCATTATGATCATCTCAAAATTTTGAACAACTTTCATACATAACTCGAGATCCGAAAGTGAGTAGAAGTGCCCCAAAATTTCACTTTTCAAAAACTACCTCCTTATTCCCTTGACACAAGCCTCACACTTTGTTCTTATATAAGCTGTGAGGGAGCTATTTTATAACCAAGAGAGCCCCTTGGGTAAGTTAGATAGCAGATTTTTCTTGGAACGATGAGGTCGGGGGATCAAATCCCACCTCCTACAATTTTTCCGGTGTGGTTGTAAATCCCACATTGTTGTTACACTCAATAAGGAAAGCATTTAATAGTGCTAAAGTTGTTGGTCTTGCATTGGTTTTGACCCACCTTATGCTTGTGCATTGTGGGTTTGGTTGGCCTATGTTTGGTGCATGGATTATTGTTGACTTTGGTTTGTTGTAAATAGGCCTATCTTTGGTAAACTTTGACTTGGCATTGGATAACATACATGTATGAGTTGGAAATAATGTCATAGACATAAAGGTGTGAATAAAATGCATGACACTTAGTATATAATGCATGTGAGACAATGTTTACTTTCCAACCATGGATAAATACTGAGAAATGAGGGAAATAGCTTAATTGTACATTGTGGGCACGCTCAATAAGGAAAGAATTTAAATCCCACATTGTGGGCTCACTTAAGAAGGAAAGAATTCAATAATGCTAAAGTTGTTGGTCTTGCATTGGCTTTTGAGCCACCTTATGATGCGCATTTTGGGTTTGGTTGGCCCATTTTTGGTGCATAGATTATCAATTGACTTTGGTTAGTGGGAAATAGGCCTATGTTTAGTAAACTTTGACCTAGCATTAGATAGCATACACATATGAGCTGGAAATAATGTTGCGAGAGATAAGGCATTAATAAAATGCATTGAACTTAGTATATAATGCGTGGGAGATAATGTTTACTTGCCAATCATGGATAAATAATGAGTAGTGAGGGAAATAGATTAATCTGATCTCTCTTGGATATCTTGAATTACATTGGCAATTGCATGACATAGTTACAAAGGTTAATATGAAATTCGACCATGTAAATATGATGTGGCAAATAATTAAATATGGAAAAGATATAAAGTCACTTTGAAAATATAAACCACTTGTCGATCCCGATAGGCTGATTGGGAAAATTTGATTAGTGATTACAAGCCACGTGGTTGTTTGAGGACCCACCACATTGGTGATAATATAATCTTCTTCACGGCGGTTGGGCTCTGCTCCATAACAAAAGTTGAGCCTCTTGTTTCGCGAGCTATACCATTTACAATCATGGAATACCGGCGATGAAAACCTCTCAAACATCTAATTTTTCTAATGCCCTTTTCCACATGTCACATTGCTTATTGGTCCATTATTGACCTATTGACCATAGTTGACTTTTTTGTTAATCGAACGTTGATCGTACATATCTTGAGCTCAAAGTGTCCATTTTTCATGTTCTTACAATCATCGCAAATGTCTCTCGAAAATCTACTACACTTTGGTATGGTTTAGTGAAGTCTAGGGAAAATTTTACAAAAGAAATTTATCCCTAATCAGCCCCATAATTCATTTTTTTCAAAAACCCATCTTCGTGCCCCCTAGGTCTACATTTTCCATTTGGGAAAAATCACTCCAAGGCCCGCCATCCCACATGTAATTTAGGCCTGACACATGGCTACTTGGGCATCGGTAGAGGGGGATCATTTTTATACTTTATGTCTCTTGGGAATGAAGCCAAAAGTTAAAATTACCTCCGCAATGCGTCTCCCCACTTTGACGAGGAATATGGCCACATGGAGGGTCGTACGCATTTGGGGACCGCTTTTGGATTTTTCTTTTGAAGTTGCATCGGGTTGACACATGGCTCCTTCCACAACTTTTCTCTGTTCCTTTATGTTTTTAACTATGTCATTTTGTTTGATGGTGTCATATGTATGACCGGGACACTAGAGACTTGACGCTTGTCTAAGGACCCGCTTTTAGATTTATCTTTGAAGATGTGCCTGGATGACATGTGGTTCATTGCACGAGTCCATAATAGTTAGCCAATTTGGGCCAATGTCTTTCTTGAATCCAAGACACGTGGAAGCCTCACACTCATTTGAGTCTCTACTTTGGGTCAAACCTTTGAATGTGCAACGTTGAGACACGTGGCACCTTCCTCCCATTTGGAATTTTCAATGGCTTCTATCCCTCTTCGGGCCTAGGACATGTGGAAAATAAATTCTTTTCTAGGGACTATGTTTTTGTTTTAACCTTTGGAGAAGTGTTGATGAGGCACGTGGAAGCTTCTTTGATTCCTCCATACTTAGCCATTTCGGGCTCACTCTTAATCGTTTGTAAAGTTCAAGACTTTGAACCTTTCTCTGTTCCTCTCCTTTGAGCCTCTATTTTTTCTTTGACATTTTTGGCTCTTCCCCGACCTTTCTACTCCATTTTAGAGCCTTCTTGCAACTTGTTTGTTGGATTTGAAATGTGGGCTTGTAATGTAGCCAAATTATGAACAAACCTGATATACTGCAAATAATATGAACTCCAAAAGAAAATAGATATCCTTCTTTGTTACTAAATAATGAATTAAAATGTTTCCTTAATAGGAAAACAACTCCCAACTTGAGTTTCCAAGAAAAATCTAACTAACTCGACTAAATCTACTCTACATGGCGGAAATTACTAGTTTTAGCAGCTTTCCTAGAACTTGCTATTATGAGTAAGTTTGCATGCTTATTCGTATGGGCACGAAATTTCCATGTATCTTCTACATCCCTAAATTAGAGTAATTACAAACTTTCTAACTCATAATGCAACTAATAGACTAAAATTAACTAGTGCCCAAAAATAGGAAAAAGCTGAACTATAACTTAAATCCTAATTTTAGGCCTCAAGATGGCGGATTTAGGGCCCGAAAACGTGTCAAAAACTTGCCCCAACTAGTAGGGCGGGTTTCCTTTGCATTTGTCTCATAGAATCATGTGGTTTAAAAAAAAGGACTCAAACAGACACCTGGAGCTCAAATTATGACCTTGTCAAGTTCCTAATTAACATCGCACATCATGCGATGGAACCGTCCTTGGATGACTTCCTACATGGGGTCATGTTTGATCAATTTTTCTGGGGAAAACTTGAGATAACAATTTGGTGACTTACGGGACATTTTCCTGCTAGATGAAGAGACTAGTAGCCTTGAAGCATTCATTAGGCATGAGTCGTGGGTGGTGGCCATATAACTTGGTTCTATTCTTCTAGAAATGGACCCTTCGAGACCCGATTTTAGTTTCTCTATATTTGTTATATTTTAAAATGAGAAACTGTTATGGTAACTATGGGTCTCTCATTGTAAATTTTGAAGGGCCAAGAACATTCACTTGGAGGCACGTCAAACGTATAATGACGTAAACCTCAAGAAAGAAAAATGGTGCCGAGTATTTAGGGAAATAAAACCTATGCTACAACAAAACAATGTGCCTACACACTTAGGGAAATGAAAGCCTAGGCTAATATTTGCAGGGGCTAGGAATCTTTCCTTTTAGTAATAGTGTTTGAGGTAGATTCCATTGACGAATATGTAATTCTTTGCCATCCAACTTAGCTAGTCAGAAGGCATTGATACTTGTACATCTTGTGACCATGTAGGGGTCACTCCAAATGGCATCAAATTTTGAATACTTTCCTAGTTTTGTTGGATCAACATCCCATTTTAGAACTAAGTCCCCCTCTCGAAAGGTCGTTGTTCTTTATTTCTTATCAAAGGTCTTCTTGATCAATGCTTGATCTTTCTTCATGACCTACATTACATTCTCTTTCTCCTCTCCTACTTCCATCAACTATGTATACTTGATTTCCATAGGTTCAAACTCGGCCAGTTCAACTATTTCATGAGCTCCCATGTGGGAAACTCTAATAATATGGGAAATATTGCTTCTTTTCCATATGCAAACTTGTATGAGGAGCTACCTGTGGACCTTTTGGATGTGATCCTATCAGCCCCTATAGCTGATTTAAGATTTGTATGCCAAGTTCTCTAATTTTCATCAAGATTCCTTATGATAATCCTTAGTAGGTTCTTATTTGTGGACTATTCGTGGCCATTACCTTGGGGGTAATAGTTTTATGAAGTGCTGAGGTATACACCATTTTTTACAGTCCATTTAGTGATCCTTATACCAAGGAATGCTAATGCATTATCTGATATAATAGTGGATGGGACTCCAAACCTGGTGGATATTCCTTCTTAGAAATCCAAGATGTTGGATTCATTTACTTCTTTAAGAGCCACCGCTTGAGTCCACTAGGTAAAATAGTCTATCATTGTAATTATCCACTTGTGGTCGAGCTTGATTTGGGTTAATCACTCCAATGAAGTCTAGTCCCCATTGCATGAATGACTGGTCCACTGAGATTGGACAAAGGGGTAGGGTTGCTAACTTTTCCTTCCCTATGAATAATGCACACTTTTGCACTTCTTGATCCATGAGTAGCAATCCCTAAACACCGTAGGCCAATAATAACCAGCTTTCATGATTTTAAGAGTTGTTACTCAAGGACAAAAATGACCTCCCACTTCTCCATCATGGAACTCATGCCACAATTTCTAAATTTGGCTTGTCCCAATGTACCTCAATAGAGCACTATTGATATCTTTCTTAAATAAGACACCACCTACAAGCACATATGGGATGGATTGTATTCTGAAGTATCTCTTGTTTTCTTTGTTCCATTCTAGAGGGTACAAACGGGTTTGGAGATAATGTACTAAGGCTTGAGTCCAACATGGAATAGGTGCATCATTAGTTTGTTTCTCTTGATCATTTTGTAGTAATAGGACAACCTCTTTTTCATCCACTAACTCACTGTTCCTTGGAAGCGAGCTGGTCACACGAAAATTTACCACAAACTAGTTTGGTCACTTTGATCTCAATGTCATATTCCATTACCTGAGTGATCAAACCTTCTCTCTTCTCATTCAAGTCCTTGTTCAAGAGAAAATCCTTAACACCAACATGGGATACTAGTAGTTGAATCTTATTGTTTGATACTAGGTCCCTAAACTTCTTCAAACTCCTAATGACCGTGTGAGGACATTATTCTCAATGAAAGAGTACTTTACCTTTAATCCTCCGAGATTTGACTAAAGAAGGATATGGGTTGTTCTGCACCTTCTTTTTGGGCTGAACTAAGATAATCGAGATCAGTGTCGATCCTCCAAAGACATACAACATGAAGTCTTTAGAAAAGTCTGGGTTTATAAGAGTTGGGGCTGTGATATTGTGAGATTGATGGCCTAAAAATCTCTTTGCCTTCTATTGTCCATTTGAATGCAAGACTCTTCTTTAACATCATTGTCAAAGGCTTCACAAGAGTTACAAAATCAAGCAAAACCTGGAATAAAGTTTATTCTCCCCAAAGAAGCTTTGGAGAAACTTTTTGCTTTGTGGCAATGGAAGTGTTCGAATGGCTTCAACCATTTTAGGATCAATTTTTAACCTTCTCTTGAGAAATGTCACCTAACAATTTCCCCCTCATGTGCCAATAATACACACTTCTTTGGGTTTAATGGCACTTTGAATGTTCTACACCTCTAGAATACTTGTATGAGGTGGAAGATATGGTCTGTAGTGTTCTTTGAGAAGACGATGACATCATCTAGATACACAAAAACTATATTATTGATAAAGCCTCTACGAATGCCATGTCCATAGCTCACTAAAATGTTGCTCTGGAATTTGACAATCCAAATGGCATTTTTTTGTAAGCATATATACCCCATTTGGTGGTGAAGGTTGTCTTAAACTGATCTTCGTCTTTCACCATTATCTAGTTATACATTGAGTATCCATCTAGCGGTGAAAACCTCTTAGAGCCAGCTACAAACTGTAAGATTTGTTCCATTGATGGAATTGGTTAGTTATCTTTGAGTGATGATCTGCTCGGATCATGAAAGTCTACACACAACCTGATTTCTACACTTCTTTTCTCACAGGCACCAATTTCGTAACTCAACTTGAATGCTTGATAGGAAGATGATACGAGGCCTTGATTAACTTGTTCAACTCCTTTTTCATGAGAGGCTCAATGTGAGGTTTTACTATCCTTTGCTTGTATCTAAAAGGCTTAGATTCTAGATCAAGTTCGATTGTGTGTAGTGCCAACTTTGGGTTGAAGCCACTTAAATCTTTGTAAGTCCAGGAAAAGACATTTGGGAACTCTAGGAAAAGTTGAACAAAATCAGATTTTTCTTGTTGGATACTCACCTTGCCAATGTGCAATGTTTTTCTTTATCCTATGGAAATGGGCTCTTAATCTCCACCCTTTACCTGAATATTTTCTTTCTCCTTTCGAAATTGATCATTTGGGTTGAAGATTGACTCTAGAGTTATAAGAATTTTCTTAGTTTGTTGGTTCTCAGCTACACCACTAGGTAACCACAACACTGTTCTAACTTGTCTTGGTTTCTAGCAGAGAACTCAACATCTTCTTGTAGAAAGCTAACAATTTTTTATCATTCTCGAAGACTTTCCAACTTATGTTGTTATTAGGGACAACATGTCTTACAATCACTTTGATATGTTGCTGTGATTTATCACTCTTGATACTCTCTATAACATCAAATGCTGCCCCAATCACTTCCGGTCTTTATCTTGCTTCATTCTTCTTACTTGGGATGGAATTGACGCCGAATTCCTTGAAATATTCTATGAGGTCCCATACCTGGTTCTTGTAGTTATTTAACAACTTGTTCTTGGTAGCATTTTGTCCTCATACTTGATTCACAACTAGATCAATATTTCCAAACACTTGTAAGTTCTTGATATCTTTCTTCCTTGCCTAATGCAGTCCATGGATCAAGGCTTCATACTATACTATGTGTTGTTGGAGCAAGAAAATTAGAAACAAAAGCTGAGTAGTATTTCATACCTTGAGGAAAAACAAGCATAGCTCCTCCTCCTACTCCTTGTATACTTCTTGAGCCATCAAAGAATAACTGCCATAACTCATTATCATCTTTGTGGTCCGGCTTAATGATGTCGGGTAGCAAATGATTCTCCTCATCCGTAGATAGTATAATCCTAGCTCGATTCCTCCATCTCCTTATAGGGGTTAAAAGCATGCCTCTTGTTTTCCCACTCGTCGAGAATCAAGTCTAGAATACACCCAACCTTGGTATTTGCCACATAAATACTTGGGAGGTCTTCCCGATCAAATACTAAATAGTTCACATTGATTGGGCTAGGCACATAAGGTTAAATATGGTAATCTACAATGGGCTCGAGATCTGGTTGTGGACTTATCTCTATACCTTGTTCTAAAAAGAATGTGTGACCAATCAACAGACAAATAGCCTCCAATTTTAGAAGTGAAGTCCCTCGATAAACACAATGCAAAATGGGGTGGCAATCTATGACTGATACATTCTATAATGCGGTCACATTGGGGTAGGTGTGTAGTGTAAGGCTCAAAGCCTTGATGACTCTAATCTGTTGATATCTGTCATCTCATCAAGCTGAAGTACAACCTTGGAGATGACTTCATATTGATGACCCAACCGATCACCTACTTGCTTTGGAATTACGAGATACTTGCTCCCAAATCAATCATGCAATTATGAAACATAGAAGGGTGGAGTGTTCATATTCTTACTTTGTTGTCCTCCATGGTTCCCTTCGGGCTGAGCTGCATTGGTAAGAACTTTCTCTTGTTGATTGGGGGCCTGATTTGAGGTTGAACAATTGGCCATATCAGCTTGTAATAGATCTCTCTACTGGGGATAGCTGATGACTCCCACATTGAAATGTTCACATTTGTTTTCTTCATTTTTTCAATGATGTTAAATGGGGATGAGCTATCTTTTGTTCCCCCTTCACTAGCGATTATTTTCTTCCACATGGGTTGTTACAACCGGTGTCTGAGTGGGTTTGGAAGGCATCTTAGGATGACTCTACACATTGGGATTTCCACTTTGAGTACAAATAACTTGTGGAATAATAGAGGGTTGAGGATTACCTGAGTTTGATGATTTTCCCTCTCAAAATATTCCTTTTCTTGGACCGTGTATTGGCAGCCACACTTTGAGAAGGGGCTTGGTTAACTCCACAGAAGTCTTCAACCTGCCAATTGACAAGCATAGTCTCATTTGGAGGTGCCTCTTCTGAGCTCCTTACTGCTGATTTTCCTCTTCGCTGGACTCTTGTGACACACAATGGTTTGTACCATCAAGGCATGGTTTAGTGCACCATTAAAACACATTGATTTGTTATGGGGCTGATTACATGGGAAACACCAATCATATTCTTGTGCCATGTTGTTTTGTGTTGGAACCAAGGCCCTAGATGTTGAAGTTGTGTTTGGATTATATGGTCGGTAAGGCCTAGTAGCTTGAGGTTGCCCTTCGTTTTGATTTTGATTTGCAGCTGAGCCAGTGGTCTGTTTTCCTGATAGGAGGTTCTAGCCTAATACTGAGTTTGAGGCTGATATGGCCTAGAACTTTGGGCTTTCCACCTTTTGATAGTCACTAGCTCATTCCCTAGTTTCTATAGTTGTTTCATAACCTCGTGTAACTCTTTTTAAGTACTAGAGGATGAGATGGAAGCTTCAACTGAACTCTGATTCCTTTAAGTGGGTATGAGGAGCTAATATGGGTGTCCGACTAGTGCTTGGAGCTCCTAGTTCTTGATACAGAGGCATAGGTGGCATAGGAACAATTTTACTAGCCTGAATTAAACAACTTTAAGATCTAATGGAAATTTCATAAGCTGTAAGTAAGGTTGTTCCTCCCAATGATTGAATAATTAAGGCAATATCATAATTAGAAGCTCTAAGAAAGTATAAGAAAGCACCTTAATCTGTGGGCCTCATGGCAAATTGAATTGTATCCCATATCCTTTGAAATATGTGGTTGAAATATATCAACTTTGCTCGTTAGGGGACCTCTTGATTTTTTTTAGTTGTTCCAACAAGGATATATTATCTCCCTTCTCTCCAAATTTATTATGAAGAGCTCTGCACGTATGGTCCCGATTCGAATAGAGCCTGATGTTAGACTCCTAAACCATTATGATGTTTTACCCTCAAGTGAAGAGGCTAACAATTTGACTGCAATGTCCATCTCATTGATCTCATGAATTACAAAGACATTTGCAATGTCTTGAATGTGATCACTAGGAGAAGTATGGTTTTCTCCATTGAAATATGGGATTATCTTTAATGCTACAACTGGTCTAGATTTTGTGCATTGAGGATGAGTGGGATGCTGCAAGTGAAATTGACATAGGGTTTAGGTGGTTGTACCATTATGATTGGCCTAATAACCCTTGTTGTTTGACTAAATGACCTACTAGGAGGAGGTGTTAACAAGGTTTGATTTGGTGGAGATGGAGACCTCTGGGATCTTCTCCCTCTTCTCCCTCTGTCTAGGGACAAGTGTAGATAGACAAATAGTCCCTCCTCTCTGGTTCTTGACCTTGTTTGTATTCTTCTCATGAACTTGACAAGATTGGACTATTGAAATCAGTCAATTCTGTATCTTTTGGGTCATCGGATGTGCAACTTAGGAACTTCTTAAAAACTAAAAACTTGAAACAAGTGCATGTCAATATTACTGGAATAAAAATGGAGACCTCTTGTCCCATCGGGTATGCCAAAACTATTAGTGCAGAATCACAACACCCCTAGATGTCTACAACCAAATGGGTTGAGACTCTCAGTGTGATTGCACAACATGGAGCATCTCTTAAAGTGTGGGACCTTGTGAGTTGAGAGAGCTCTCCGGATTAAGGCCGGTTCCTATTCCTCTATTTAGGTGCACAAAAATAAATTGTAGAGGATCTACTCTAAACCTACTCTATCTTACCAAAGAGACAGGGTTGAGAAGATGCGAGAAAATAAACCTAATCTAACAAGGTGATGCACCAAAGGAATGTTAGAAACTCGTTTTGTAATTTAACATAGACCATAGAAATGCAATACAAACACCATGGATAGGTAACAAAATGCAATGAGAGATAAAAAGACAACAATTAACACATGAGACGGTTTGGAATCATCCACATACATATATCATTGTGTAGGAGTCAATTAAATACATTACGGTGACCATGAGGCAAAAATTATATTACAACTTGAATGGAAGGTTCGAAATCTCCACAAATTCTCTTATAGACAAGGGAAAAGTGCACATTTATAGCCATTAACAACAATCTCGAGAGATGAGTCAAGAACATGAACACCTACGAAATAATATATAAGGCCTAAACAACTTTTTGTTTTCACCAAGGCAAATGCTTGTTTTTCCATGATTGTGTATTTTAACTTAGCAGCTTGTAAAGCCTTGCTAAAGAAGGCAATAGGCCTCTCAGCCCCATCTTCATCCTTCTACATAAAATAGATACAATGGTATTTTAAGAATAAAAGGAGAATATTTGTAAAGGCTTCTTGTAACTCGGAGCTGCCAAGACAGTGCATGTTTCAATGCTTCTTTGATTCCTATATATAGAATCATACCTTTGACCAAATTTGGGTACCAACATCAAAGAATATTAAGCAAAATATGGATAAAATTTTAACCCTTGACTCATTCTCCTATGTTGGTACCCAAATTTAATCTCCTTTTCACTTCCATCATCTATAAGTTACTCTCAGCCATAAGCTTAGCAAGACCTAAACCTCTTACCAACTTTGTGGTTTGGATATCCATGTCATATTCCCAGCGGTTTGTTCACCGATCTACATCGTTTGCTTGAGATATGCATCTCGATAAGACATCTTTTACCATGGTGTGGGGAACATAAGCAAAAATTTTGAACTTAAGATATAAGGCCTTAAAACCTTTGTTGCTTTCACTAAAGGAAAATGCTTGTTTTTCCATGACTTGTGTATTTTAACTCAACGGTTGTAAAGCCTTGCTAAAGAAGGCAATACGCCTCTCAGCCCCATCTTCATCCTTCTACAAAAAACATATGCAATGGTATTTTTAGAAGAAAAGGAGAAGATTTGGAAAGGATTCTTTTAATTCGAGATTCCAAGATAGGTGCATGTTTCAATGCTTATTTGATTGCTATATATAGAAGCATTCCTTTGTGTTTCTTGTGTTTCCTATAAACGCTGAGATTTATAGCCATTAACCACAATATTAGAGCTGAGTCAATAAATTTCATTTTTCCTTTTTCAAATACAATCTCGTAGCTGAGTCAAGAACCCAACCACACACAATTCCATCATTGGCTCTTAAGCCACCACATGTTCCATTCTCGATTCGTTGCGGGCCTACTAGCGCTTTTTTGCACTTCAACTCTTTTTCCAAAATTCCTTAAGGAACCAAAAGACCCATTGCTTCTCATCCAATAAAAAGAGAGGACACATCGAAACATTAGAACCAATCGAGTAAAGCAGAGCCATGGGACCAAATTCACCCTTTTGCCAAAAAAGCAAAAAGTGATAAGTTAAAACAATTTTCCACCATTCCTATAAAAAATCTCAAAACATGTGCAACTCAATATTTAGTTGTAATAAGCCATCTAAAAATTTGTGATCGATGAAATCTCGTGATGGATTCTATCAAGGGCTTAGCTTTGAAACCCATTTCCATCTCAATCTCTAAAGTCAAGGAAGGTAAAGTGATTTTAAATTTGTTTATCTCTTTATCAAATGAAAGCTCTTCTGAATGTGAGATTGCAAATGCCACTAAACTATCACAATAAATGAGACCATGTATGATCAAGAGATATTTTAAACACAAGAATGCAACAGGAAACAAGAAACACTAATTTGAAATGCATTCTAAAATGTAAGAATTCACAAATTTTTCCCAAAGACAACACAAATAACTCAAAACTAATCAGATTTATCGGTAGGGGAATGTTTTGAAAAACAATATCGAGCTTGTTAATGGCTGTTCTACATACTTTAGAAAATGGATTTAGATCTTCTATGGGTATACAACTCAAAACAGGGGTAAAACAAGGTAGGATTAGTTGTTTTGAATGATTTTTGGGTGGGAGTTTAGACAAGACAAACCAAGGTCTACTTGAATCTTTGAGGATTTCAAAAATAAGGAGAAACTTAGCGTTACGTAAAGTATTAAAATGGTTAATCATCCCTTCAACCAGGATATGTGCATCAAATGGAGACCTATATATGTACTTTTCCACACAATATTTGATCATATATCAAAAAATCTTGAGTTAGAATGAACTAATGAAGCATTTAGCAATCACTATTTAATCATGAGCTAAGGTGCACCCAAAGGTTTACAAACAATCTTTGAAGTTAAGGAAGGTAAAGTAATTTTAAATTTTTTTATCTCGATTAAAGATATGATGAAAGAGGAAAGGACCCATGAAGTCTGCAAATAGACATCCTCAAGCACGTGAACGAAGAGTGTTACTTGATCCCCTAACCTACTAGGGTTCTTTGATGTTGAGGAAGTTCTTGATATTGATTGGTGTGATAGGTGTTTTCTTCCCCATCCTCCATGTGAAGTGGACTAGAAAAATGGTGAAGCTAATTTAATGATGATGAAATTAATGATGATACCTGCATGATGGAGATCCTTGCAAGTTCACCAAGGGGAGAAACTTCAACAGATGTCATAAGTTCTAGGACTACTACTATTTTTTGGGATTGTATCCAATGGGTACATCTTCTTCCTCCTTCTCATGTTTTAGAAATTGATAATGTACAAGCCTTTGAGCTGCCCAATAATGATTTTGAATACTTGAGGGCATTGATTATTAATAAGTATGATGGTGGTATCCCTTCGGAGGAGGATAGGTAACTACTTATGAATGTTGTAGTTGCCTAAGAGAAGGAGCAAAATAGTAGAAGAAAAGTTGCCAAGGGGCAACAAGTTAAGTCAAAATTTCCATTGTTTACTAAAGAAACTCCCAAAAAAAATACATTTGGTAAAGTCCCTATTCCCCCAAGAAAAACTTGTGATCCTCCTCATGCCCAAACTAAAAAGACATCCATACCATCGATGAATTTGCCAATCTTTCCCATAGTTCTGCTTTACCAAAGAATGCTCCATATGATATTGCCCAAGTCTTGAGTCGATAAAGATTCATGTCCCAATTGTTGAGTTACTTAGGATTTCGAGCACAAGAAGAAGCGGATTTTGAATATTTATGATTCAAAGAGGAAGAGAGTAATCAAGGCATAGTTGGGAACAAGGTTGGGATTCCTATTTCCATTGTAGAATTGGAACATCCACAAGTGTTGGAAGAATTGGGGGAACCACTTGAGGTTTACTTAGGAACTCCTTTGGTTAAATCACAGTTGAACGTGGATCCGTTTTCACTACCTTGGTTATAAAAGAAAATTTGTTACATAACCGTAAGTTTGACTCTGGGGCATCATGCAATGTCATGCCTTTAGAGGTCATGAATGAATTGGGAATCAAAGTGACAACAACGTATGGCAAGTGTACTACTATGGATTCCAGGGAAGTGCCAGTTGTTGGGTGTGTCAAAGATCTAGTGGTGCAACTTGCATCTTATCCTGGGAGGAATTTAAAATTGGATGTTGTGATTGTTGATTGCCCTGCCAAATGGGGTATGTTATTATCAAGGAAATGGGCTGCAAATGTTTGTGGGAGTGTCCAAATGGACATGTATTATGCCACTATCCCCATTGAAGGAAACATAGTAAAGTTATATGGAGAGAAAAAGATGTTGTACCTTATTGAAGACCCAAACAATGCATCTTATGAAGTTTTGCGGGTAAATGATAGTCTTGATGAATTTGTGAGTTTTGTGGATTTCGGGAGTATGAAGTTATTGAAAAATATCTCCTAAGTATGTTGTTTTTTCTTGAAATTTGGTCCTTGATTCAACAATGAAAAATGTTAAAAGGTTTGACACGAATACAATGGAGGAGCTTCAAAGAAATCTGGATGGTTTACAAATTAAACAAAGAAGAAAAAGAGGTATATTTCTAGTTGATAAAAACATATAAAAACCTCTTGGCATGGTCATATCCAGCATAGAGGACATTTGGTTTTTCCCCTTGATTTGTTTTCTTTGAATAAAGGTTTGCTTACCAACTTCTACAATGTATAGTGTTTGGCTTTTGCTCTATTTTTGGTGTTTTGTGGGTTCGTGGTTTGCCTTGGTGTGTGACAGCAATGATTTTTATCGGTTTCTCACTGGGTTTTTTTGGTGTCTTTGGCTCATGAATCTATTTTTCCAATGAATTATTTTTGCACTTGGTCTACTTTTTTTCTTGTGGCACTCACTGGGAGTGCCCATCCCCGAGCTTGGAGCCAATGTTGGTGCCATTTTTGAGCTTACAACATTTCGCCCTAAATTTTTCCTTCTTTCTGCATGTTATGAAATGTTTTTCTCTCAAATTGGTGGTCTATAAATTTTCTCTCCAGTCGAATGCCTTGAAATGCTCACAAACTTGTTGTTTTTCCCCAATTTGAAATAAATCTATATGTGTACCCTATTTTGTGCCCTAATTTTTCCAAAATCTATGGGCTCTGCCATTTTTATTTTTTCCCAATCGTGGAAGTATAAAATTGATCGATTTGCACTTGTATGCCATTGAAAATCAAATTCCATGATAAAAATGCTTTAAAAACATGTTTCAGTTGGTTCAATTTTGAGAAATTTGTCATCCATAGCAAAAAAATTGAATTCTAGGGCATCCCTGGCATTTTCTATGTTTTGACGGTTACATAAGCATCATTTGCCTATGAATTTCTTCTTCAGCATTCATCGGCAACATGGCTTGTTATAATTGGCTAAGGGACAACAGAAAATTGTTTTAACTTATCATTTTTTTCTTTTTTGGAAAAAGAATGAATTTGGTCCCATGGCTCCGATTTACTCTAATTGGTTCTAATGTTACTAACGTGTCCTCTTTTTATTGGATGAGAAGCAGTGGGTCTTTTTTTGCCTTAAGGAATTTTGGAAAAGGAGTTAAACTACAAATAAAATGCCTAGGGCCTGCAACGAATCAGAATGGAACACGTGGTGGATTCAAAGCCAAGGGCGAGAATAGTGGGTTTCGATTCTTTTGAAGTTTTTTGACTTTATTTGATTAAAAGATTAAATTCACAAAAAATCTAGAACCCCACAGTGAATCATAGGTGAACACGTGTCATGTTTTCATCAAAGGTGGAAATGGAGGCTGGCGAAAGACTTAGAAATTTTTGACTTTTTGGCAAAAGGGAACAAAAGTTGTGAAAAGGGTTACGAGTCTTCCAGGCTAATCAAGAGTGGACATGTGGCGAGGTCGGAGGTGGAACTTTGGGCCTTAGAGAAAAATTGAGATTTTTTCCCATTTATTGGCATAAAGGCATAAAATTAAAAGGAGGAACGTAAGCCCATAGCGAATCAGCAATCACCACGTGTCAGGGATAGAATCAAAGGTACGAGGTCTAAGGGGGTAATTTGGAAAAAAATCCTTTTTCCAAAAAAGGTGGAAATGTGTAGAATTGGTCTGCGATTCCAATGGTGCCCACTTTGGGAAACATGTCGAGCCCATTTTTAAAGGGCGGAGGGTGAAAAAAATGCCAATTTTTACTTTTTTCCAAAAGTGTTAAAATATCAAAAAGTGATCTAAAGCCCATTTCCAATCACATTGTGATACATGGAGTCTCAGATTAAAGGATAAAGAAATATCAATGGTAATGTGTAGTTTTTAGTTTGGTCGCCATTTGAGCTCCAAGAATTTTGGAGATGTGATTTTTGCATTAATTTTCATCAAGTTTTTGAAAAATTCATGTCGTTTATGCCTGCAAGGACCAATGCAATCGGTTATGAGGATCTATTTAAAGATCAGAGATGTTTTGAAATAAATTTTACCCTAACTCATCCAAAAATGTGAAATATCATATCTAAAAGTTGCGAGTCAAATTTTGGAGGGATAAGGATGAAATAATAAAAGGAAGGGGGTCTGCATGCTTTAAAGATGAAAAACATGTCTCCAAAATACGTAAGGATGTAATTTTTGCAATGATTCATCTCTTTTTGAGACAAATGGAAACTTTTTGGATGTATTCTTAAACATCCCCTGTCTGTGAATCATGAGGAATTTTGTTACCATATTTGATCCTTTGGCATATTCTTTTCTTGGAAAAGAAGGCTTGAAGGATATTTAAAGCTATATATTGCATGAATTTGCCATGCAAATGGTTGGAAAGAGTTTAAAAATCCTAGAAAACTAAAAATTTCACAAGAAAATATGGGCGAAGCCATTTCTTTGAGTGACAACTTGAGAAACTCATGTAACTCTCTCTATATCAGATTTCAAATCATGTTAAGTTGGTTTCACATGTATAGACTTTAACAAGCTTTGAGATTGTTTTTCAAAATATTCCCTATTGATAAATCTTATCATTTTTGAGTTATTCTGTGTTGTCTTTGTGAAAAATATGTGAATGCTTACATTTCATAATACATTTCAATTTTTTTTTCTTGTTTCTTGTTGCATTCTTGTGTTTAAAATCTCTCTTGATCATACGTGGTCTTATTTATTGTGATAGTTTAGTGGCATTTGCAATTTCACGTTCAAAAGAGCTTTCATCTAATAAAGAGATAAACAAATTTAAAATCACTTTACCTTTCTTGACTTCACAGATTATTTGTAAACCTTTGGGTGCACCTTATGTCATGATTAAATAGTGATTGCTAAATGCTTCATTGGTTCATTCTAACTCAATATTTTGTGATATATGACCAAAGATTGTGTGGAATGCAGTGCTGAGATATGGCCTCCATTTGATGCACATATCCTAGTTGAATGGATTATTAACCATTTTGATACTTTTTGCTATTAAGTTTATCCATATTTTGTTGAAATCCTCAAAGAGTCTTGTGGACCTTGGTTTGTCTTATCTAAACTTCCACCAAAAAAATCATTCAAAACAACTAATCCTACCTTGTTTTACCCCTGTTTTGACCTATATACCCACAAAAGATCAAAATCCATTTGCTAAAGTATGCGAGAATAGATCAGATTTCAAAGTGTGTTTAGTAACCCTTTTCTTACATTGAAAGTATCTCCATAATCTGGAAGTGAAAACTTGTGAAAGTCGATTTGGAGTGTTGATCATATTTTCCCAAGGCCCCTTCACATTATTTGTACAAATTGAAGGATTCCTTAATCTCCTTCACCATTTGAGGGTTACAAAATAGGTTCCCTTACCTTGGTTGAAAGGAACAACCTAAAATAGTTAGGACAAGATCAAGTCCTATTTGAGTGCTATCCATCTCTCCACAAATCTAAGTGTCGGTTAGATCATATGCCCTGCTATAGAAAGACACACACCACTATCCATTTGTATTCAAGATTCATGCCATATCTTTTTGTTGCTCAGACTAAAAGGAGAATAAATTTGGGTAGCAACACCAAGGGGCGCCGTTGTCGGGGACATTCTTAGTTCAATATGATCCATGTGCATACATATTTGAAATATTCAAGTGCATATCAAACCTTGTTAATGTATCTTGCAAGTTCTGTCTACAAATATATTGTTGGGTCAATGCATGGTGTTGTGTCCCACTTCTTGTCCCGAAAATGTGAGCAAAAATGGTAAATGCGCTTTATCTAAGGAGGGTTCGCGGAACACCCCTTTCGTGTGAAGAGATAAGCAAGCCATTATTTTCCATGTGTCATAATTGATCGGGTTCACGTGAACATGTGGTTTGCATGAACACCATTCATGCGAAGGGTATTCGCACAAACCATCCTATTTATATAGTGGAGGCGCTGCGGAGGAAATCATTTTCCTCCACCCCGCCTCCTTCGCACGAAGTTTGTGCAATTGACCAGAGCCCACCACACCACCGAGAGAGCCCACCACACCAGTGAGCCCACCAGCGATGAGCCCAGGTATGTTAGCAAAATCATACCCATTTTTTAGCAAAATCGTAGCCATTAAAATACCATTTTTTGCAAAACCCTGGCTCTTTTTTTTTGGTAAAACCCCATTTTTTCTCCTAGAAATGAATTGAATGTGAAGGTCAACTCTGAAAATACCTGGTTGGCCATTTTGTATGCTACATCCTTGTTACTTGTAAATGGTCTCTTTGAGAAACTCTGAGGGCAATAGGCAATATTTATACCCTTCCATTATGTACGTCCAATCAGACAATAAAAGTATTCATTTACTAGGTTCAGAGAAACTTGTTTTTCACAATGGACAATTATACTGTAGTTTCAAGCTAATTTTATATAGCTTTATTTCTATTAGCTTTGATCCACGACTAAGGAAGAATTCATATGGTTGTTACATACATTTTTCCAAGGTCCTCTTGGTTGCCCCCGTTTTGTATGCTACATCCTTGTTACTTGTAAATGGTCTCTTTGAGAAACTCTGAGGGAAATAGGCAATATTTATACCCTTCCATTATGTACGTCCAATCAGACAATAAAATTATTCTTTTACCAGTTCCAGAGAAACTTGTTTTTTACAATGGACGATTATACTGTAGTTTCAAGCTAATTTTATCTAGCTTTATTTCTATTAGCTTTGATCCACGACTAAGGAAGAATTCATATGGTTGTTACCTGTACATTTTTCCAAGGTCCTCTTGGTTGCCCCCGTTGTTCAATGTATTTTTTTGAAGGGCTTCTTTTATGTGCTGCAAATTGTAACATAAAGGATCTTTTTAGTTTCTAGAAAAATGAGTATATTGTGTAGCTCACAGCTGCCTATGCCATACTAAGATCCCAATAGTGGCATAATTGTTGATTGGAGCCGAGATTGCAGAGTGCACTACCAGAATAATGCATATCATGGAGATATTCCATTTTCACAAACCTTAATACTACTGCCACTGCTAGGAAGCTTTGCATATTTCTTCTGCAATATCTGTTTTAATGTGCCTTTAGGGCTGCTTCAAAGCTTCTAGATAAGATAATATAAATATAAATAAATAAGAACTCATTGCGGTAGTTTCCTCCTAGAACTCGTTGGCTGCATGTATGCCTACACTTGAGAAGCACATGCTTTAATGATATCAATGAACTTTTAGATTATATTCTTGTATCCAAAGTAGTGATATTGTAAGGCACTATAAAAACAATGTTAATGGGTAAGTAAGGATGGGAAATGTGACGGGAACAGGGGTCGGGAGTTTGGTGTACAAAATGTACACACACTCATGTTTACATGAAATTACATTTTTTAGGGATTTATCATTAACACGTATTGCTAATGGTTCAAATTTCATAAAAGGTTAGGCACGGCTATCATCTTTCAGCAAAAACATGCTCATACATGTTATGTTTATTAGTGTTGCATACTAATAGGTTATAATTGGATGACAAACATAAATAATAGAACATATAGAGTTCAAAATTTTAAGCACAGAAAAACAAACATTAATAAGAAAAAAAGGAAAAGTAAATTTCAGTCATATGAGTTAAATAAGATAATGCCACATCAATAGTTACATAAATAAGTATGAAGCAACACTTAATATTGTCTACAATGTCTAATGTTGAAAAGGAAAACAATCAAGTAATAAAATTTAAAAAACAACTCAATGTATGATAAGAGGGACTTACCTTTCTTCATTGAAGTTCAACACATGGAACATTGCTTCTTTGGGCTAGAATAGCATGGGAATGACCTGAATGGTAGAAAACTATTGCTAGAATGGGTAGCATTTTTCAGTCATCAAGAAAAATATTTCTCGATTAGAGAAACTTGATGGATGGCTGAGAAACAACCATTTCATTGGGAACATATTTCTCGGCTGAGAAATGGTAACATTGGCCGAGAGGTTACATTTCTTCTAACAGTAAAAAATGTCTATCTTTGTAATAAAGTGGTTTTCAATTTGAGCATTTATTCAAAAGTATCTAAGTTCCTTAATATTTCGTCATGGAAGTTGTAATTAGATGGTTGATTATGGCACTTTTTGTGATCAATGATTCTTCATAACAAGATTTTCTTATTTGTGATCTTTGGTGTTTTATGGTATAGGTGACGAAATTGATCTCTCCTTGCATGTGCAAAGGAACTCAACAATTTATTCATCGTTCTTGCCTTGATCACTTGCACTCGGTCAAGGTGTGTTATTTCATCATCTTGAATTTCTCTTGTATTTTTATCATATATTGAAGGTTTTAAATTTTAATGAATGAAAGACTATTTATAACTAGGATTTATCACATAATTGTTGTGGTGTCCAGAAGGTTTTCATTCTCACACTAGAAACTCGTAAAGCACGATTTCATCTATGACTGAAATACCGTAAGATTACTCTTGGTGTAAGCTTAAGTTTAGGATTTTTGTTGCATGTGATGTCCTCCTTGTGTTTTTGCAAAGTGCAAAAACTGTAAGTACTCGATCTTAGTTGTTCCAACTTTGTCAATTCTTAATCTCGATGTTTTTTCATGTTGGATTTGTGTGTGCAAGCCAACACTTTTTGGGAATCTATTAATAGTTGTAGAAATAGAACCGTTAATCCATATTTTTTTGTATATGTCCTGGTTTGTTTGATTATGGACACACTTACATTTTGGGTTTGATCTATTGTGAAATCAGTGTTGCAAATTAGTAGGAGGTTTTAAATATGAAATGAAATGAATTTATATTTATGCCCACAAATGACCAAAAGTAAGTCAATGGACTTGAGAATACATTCAGTTATAATAGAAAGTGCTAGGCTAAAAGGACCATAGGATCAAAGACTACCTAAATACAAAGAACAAAAGTATCAAAAACAAATGTGAGAAGGGGTAAACCCAAAGCAGTGAAGCCCCAACTCATGCGGTTAAGTGCTTCTTTACTAATTTTAGACTAGTTTTCTAACAATAATTTCGTGTTCAGCCTTACAAGGCACAAGGTAAATATTGCTTTTAGATCACGACTCATGGCTAAGCCGAATGCTAATTTGGCCCAATGGGATTTCTTTCTATTTACTTTATATGTTGTTCAAATTTTTTATCCTTTATTTTTGACTTCGTGATTAAGTTCGGGAGAAAATGCAATCTTAATCAGGAACCTACACCTAGAGAATAGAAAATTATTTCTGTACCAGAAGTTAGTCCGGTTAGAAAGTTAAAGAGTCAGTTCAATTAGGACATTAGAATTAGTGCAAGCAGAGACGAGGAGTGATCATTTTGCATAGATAAAAAGAGAGATTCGAGATGGTTGGGACCTAGGAGATTGTTTGCGGGCATAGGGGAACATTTTATTTATAACTTAACAGGGTTTCTATTGGGGCCTACACCATAACCATACAACAAAAGATATAGTCTTTCAGCTTTTGAATGATTGGGATAGGAATGTTACCCTTGGAAGGTCATTGAGGACCAAGGCCAGTCAAATGATAAAGCTTTTTCAATGTCATATCTTGTGTCATTTTGTATAAGAGAGAGAAAAATGTAATGCTCTTAGAGTAAGAAGAAAGATGAAAGAGTGTAAGAAACCATCCGTAGAAGGTTGATTTTGCAGTAATAGATTAGTGCAATATCTTGTTGTTTTATATAATGGAAGTCTTGATTCCCTAGCCTCTTATGCATTGCAGTTTTGATTAGTGTCTCGTAGTTTCTATAAACAAGCATAGTTGAGATCGCATGCATAGTTTTAGTTTGTACTCATGTTTTGTCAAATGTATAACATAACTAATTTGTAAATAGACATAGCACAAATGAGTCCAGTGAGTAGAATAACCTTACTAATTTGTAAATAGACATAGCACAAATACATACCATAACCTTACTTGCAGAACAATTAAAAGAAAATAAAAGGCAATGAAAAATACGTGAACATTCATTTATTATTAAGGAATTTTCTTACTTAATTACTAGAAATAAACAGCTTCCTTGAAATGTAAAGTTGATTTATCCCTGATTTTGTATACAAACACTGTGATGACATCAATAATAGATTACAAATAATTTCAATGTTTTTGTGATTTTTAAGCATGCATAAGTGGTCAACTTGTACATGTGGAGATATAGATGCATTAGACATGTCTTTTACCGATGTGTTTTGTTGTTTAAAATTGGATTGGTGTTCTATTTGATTGTGCTAATTCTGTATCATATGCACAAAAATTGTGTTCCAGGGAAAGGTGAATCCCACTCAATGTGAGGCTTTGATAATGGTTTGTGCCCAGGTAAACTTACATTCTCTTCTAGAAACATTGCTTTGACTTTAAGATCATCTAAATGTATTCAAAACTTTTCATTTCTGAACTCTGCAGCATCACTTGGTATATTTTGTTATCATTGTGATTTGTAATTTATGTAATTTATTTGATTTTGTAATTTATTTTCTATATTAGTTGCATTGAAGCTTGAAAATTTCATATTTCTGTTTTCATTAATATAGGAGAATATCTTAGGAATTTTTTTAATTAAAAGTACTATTAATTAGAATTTTACTTTCATTTTTTTTACAGTCATGGCTTCTTCTGGAACTCCTAATTTGTTTGAGAGGACTGATTTAGAGATTGCAAAATTGCAATCTATTCTTGAAAATCCAACTACAGTTGGGCAGTATAAAGCCCATTGCGAAAAAATACTGGTTGATCTTCATAGAATAGAGACAAGTTTGAAAACATATAATCCATTTGATTCTGAATCAATAAAAAATTTTATGGATTCACTAAAATCAAGTGTCTCAGGAGATGTAGGTTATAATGAGATTACATCACGACTTTCCGATAAGGAAGTCGTTAAGAGGTCTTGTTGGAGTTTTTATGTAGACAAACGGAAAATAAGGGCATATTATGTAAACAAATGTTCATGTCCTTTATGTGCCCCTTTGATTTATCCTAGATTTGTGGCCTCTCAAGGCCAATTTCCAAATAATGACCAATTACCGTTATACTTCATAATGATGCTACATGCTGAGGTTCACTTAAACCTAAAGGTGAACTATTTAGACATCCCTAGTTATTTGGGGCGGGCGTGGCCGTATTAGACACAGGGGCGGGCATATAGAAAGGAGGGAGCTCCTACAGTTGTTGACGCATGGTAGCTTGTACCAAGGCCACAACCATTCTTATCATGCTTTCAGGATGTCACAAAGACCTGTTGTTATGACTGCACATGAGGCTGCTATCGAGGGTCTTGTTGGCATTGCTCACGAGACCCAATTGATCTCTTCTGACCGTGTGGGTCAGTACCTTCAGAGACGCGATACTAGCAGTGGAGGTGCTAGTAGCACCAATGATGCACACAACAAGGTATACGCTCGTGCATCTTTGATTTCCCCAGATGACTTTGAGCTAGTTACAGATCCCGCTCAGGCACGTCGGCTAGGACGCATCATGGCTGCTGACTTGTTGCGTGTGTATGAGGTGATTGCTCGGCATTGCAGCATTCCACTATCGGGGGTTTTAGATTTTATAGAGTAGAGTGGGAGTGTATCTTCTAGTCAGGGTACTATTGCCACTGCTACAGATAGACTTCTGTTCTTGCTAGGATTATCACACCTGATGTTCAACACATTTTGTTCCAGTATGTGAAAATTAAACCTTTAATATAATTAAAATTTATTTTAATTGATCATTACTTTACAATTTATTAATATTAAAATTAAACATGTACTTTTGTGTTTAGGTTTCTGCTCTAGTGTGTGGAGCTTCACAGCCCACACCATCTACCCATGTCACATACACACAACTCTTGACTGAGCGCAACATGGATCTCGATGTTCCGGGTCTGAGTCAACTTGGTTTAGTTGGCGACATATTTGCTGGTGTTGAGGTCATGGATGACAATCACATACATTTGGAGACACGTTCCGTAGAGGTATAAATACATGTGTTTTAATATAATTAATATTTAATCTAAATTGAAATGTTAGAAATTAATGAACTTTATTCAAAAAACTTATTTATCAACTTCTTACATTTTATTTATTTTGTTTCACAGGGATCTATGGGACAGAGATCTACGGGTAGCGTAGATACTCCCAACATCCGCGCAGGGACAGATACTGAGGTAATCAATTGTACATATCAGTTATATAATGTATTGAATTAATCAAGAAATTGTTGTAGATTTTTGCTTATATATTTTAATATATGGTACATGCTATATATAGTTTATGACGTGTATATTCCTTTTTTTTAACATGCAGGGTGCAGCAGAGCGTAGTGAGGGGTCTGGCACTTGCCCTAGTGCACGAGAGGAGACTTCAGTGATATTTTATAGATTTCAAACATTTTAGACATACTTTTAGAGATTTTAGACATGTATATATATTCATACTCATTCTAGACATTATTATTATATTTTGATATATGTCTTAGACACGTGTATTTACAATTATGGATGTGAATATAAGACACCCCCTTATCTTTCATTTTTGTCTCTTGATGATATCATAATAGGTATATAACTAGCAATCGCATGTGTTTCATGAGATGTGAACGCCGAACGGTATATGTTATTTGATTTAGAGGCATAGTTATGTGAAGGTTGTTTCTACATTTCAGTCTTGCTCCTTGCCAGAGATTCCTCATTTTCAACCATTGACTAACATCCTTCCAAATCTGTTGTGAGAATGGACCCTGTACAAATAGATGGGTGGTTCTCCATGCTAAATAGATGGCTTGTTCTCCATGCTAAATTTATAAGATGAATCATCAACAAGTGATTACTGGTTGTAAAGCTAGGTTCCCTGCAATACATTCATTATTTCTAGGTTTTACACTTTGCTGGTCTCCAGGAATTTAGTGATGCTCGAGATGCTGACGAGGCAAGATATTATCTGAATGGAAGAGATTTGAATGGGAGCCATATTGTTGTGGAGTTTGCAAGAGGGGTAATGTTTTCAGATTTTAGTTTTGTAATTTCTTCTATTATTCAGACATATGTCATTCATACCTTTGATCAGACCTCTTGGTAATTCACACCTTATTGGTTCGCTTTGTCACTTGTAACTAGTTGCAGCAGCTAAGAATAATCCTTAGGGAGGAGTTAGTTGTTTATAGCTAATCCAGTTTCAATTTTGGGTTTTATATTTCTATTTTGATTTTCCTTTGTTCATCAATATTGATGGAGAGATAGATTTGTAGGGTAGGGATGGGCGAGTGCCTCTACTCTACACATAGTGGTATATAGATATAGATATAGATTGATAAGGCAACAACATCCATAGTTATGCTTGGAAGACCAAGGGTCTATCAATATCTAGATGGATAGCATGCCCAGCTATTATATAGCCATAGCCAAGACAAAATGACTCCTATACCATTGTAAGAAGGATCCTCGATTGTTTTCCGGATGCTGGAGGTGACCAGACCGTATATAGCCTGGCCTGGAGGGTCTGCTCTGCTACTCGAGAAGCTGCATGCTACAATTTAGATTGTTGGAAAAACCTATGGAGTAGGATATCCCTACACAGACTTTAAATTCCATGCAAATTAGGAAATTGGAAAAACAAATGGAGGATGAGGTTGATGGAAAGGAGGTTTTTCTAGCTGATATATTTGGTAATTTATTCAGAACTCAAGAGAGACCAGGTAGGCAGACTGATCTAATAAAGTAATTAGGAATTAATAACTAAAAAGACTTGAGACAACCAACATCAAGCTTGATATCATCTTAATTCCCCATATCAAACCCTTGGCTAGATGTAAATGTGAGACCTAGAAATACTGGCCCATAAATTACCACAACTAATCTCCAGTACTAAATCTAATTAAAGAATAATTTCATAAACAAGTGACTGGGTCAAATTTTGAAGTGCAAATTTGAATGCACACAAAAATTATGTTTATGAAATAAGTTGAGAAACAGGAACAAATCAATTCTAGCCATATACATCCACATGCCAACCAAAAACTTGTCACAGAAATAAGCATATGATAAAGGCATACAAAGAACATAATATGTATTTGAATTATGAGGAAAATTGCACTAGTTCATTTGAACTGAAAGGGCTTCTTGATCAACATAGTTCCAAGTCTAGATCAAATGGTCTACATTATTTTTATTGACCAATCCTTACCAATCGGAACATTTGGTTTCCTAACAATAGCTACACTAGGATATGATCCTGCCCGCAGCTTTAGTGGCCCAGATTCAATATCTACTCTTTGATTTGATGGTTCAACAATAGCAGTTCTTCCTCCTGTTGAGATCTTTGGCTTTAGACCCAATAGTACGATTCTCTCAACACTACAGTTTGAAGAGAACGATTTCTTGTTCGACTTATCTGATGCAAGGTTCACAGAGGTAAGCCGACCATTTGAAAAGACAAACCGTCGATGGATGTATTCCCCCTTTTCATAATCATAACTTCTCCCATCATCCACATAAAGCTCACCTTCAGCCTCCAATGATTGATTTAATGCTATGACCTGAATATCACAAGTATATATGTCAGATGAGAGAACAAATAATCAATGGCACCTCGACATGCTATTATCAGCAGTAAGAAGTCATTCAATTTGTATAATATTCTTCTACAAATCAAACCCATGAATTTCAGCTTACTTAAAAGAACCTCCCGAGGAGGGGAAAATAAGGTATAGATAAAGATATTATACACAAGGCCAAACGATTTTGATCACCTATTGTGTCACTAGCCAATTTCCTCAACTTGGAAAGAAAAACCTTTTAACATTAGTATTCAAGAGTGCCCAACAAAAAATTTGAAACGAAATCATAAATGTCATTCCAATTCATGGTGAATGTCAAAGATGCTTATAAGCTCGAGATCTTCCTCGGTACTCACCTAAAATATTTCCAAAACTCCAAAACATTTCCTGATACGCTTTTCCATACCGGCCATTCCTAGGATGTTTTTGCATGCTTTATAATGTTTGAGTCATACCAAGTAGGATAAATTTTATTATCCTAATATTTAATTATGCATAGTTGGATTATTTAATTAATTTTAAATAATAAATGGTTGTATTGTTATATGGTTAATCAACCATATTTGTCTGTATGCACATTGTTATATTGTTATAAACAATATATTTGTTTTTATGTAAATGTTGCTTCCCGGGTGATTTGGAAGCTTGTTTATTCTGGTTTTTGGTTGCACCTGTGCAACTCATTTTCCCAGATGTATTTGGCTGTGCAATATCTATAAATATTGCAGCCCATCCTCTGTACTTTTTTACTTGATTGAGATTAATAAAATAACACAGGCTTCCGTCCCTGTTTCTCAATCTACATTTGGTACCAGAGCGAAATTCTGGCCCTGTGAAGGTGTGGAAGAGAGAGCAGCAGAGAGAGAGAAGATTGGAGAAGAGTATGCAGCAATAGAGAGCCTGTGCAGCCTCCTGCAACCTCCCAGCCTCATCTCTGCCTTTCCACATCCCCCAGTTCATTCCAGGTGTTTGGAACGCAAATTTTTTTTTCACTGGCGCACTCAGCACCAGGCAAAAATTGCTCCAGGTATTGATAATAAAAAAAAAAATTCCCAATAAGGGTTTTGTTTTACTGTATTTGGAATTTGCTTGGCTTGTTTTGGAGGTCTATTGAACACGCCAAGTTGGGGATATAGTAGATCGAGCTTTGTTTTAAGCATTGGGGAGCCATTGTTTGGGGTCGAGCCCACACACCAACCCCACGAGCTTGCACCGGTTTCATCTAACGGTGAAGCCTTGACAATAAAAAACAGCGACTACAGATCCTCCTCGCGGCCTGCTGGACGTCCGCATCCACCTGCACACAAAAGAAAACAAGAAAAAGGTGGCAGCAGCAGCAGTGCCCGTGCCACATACTCCTCACGCGACCTGCACAAGCAAATGAAGGTTAGATAGTAATAAACAACAAAAAAACGCCGGCAAGAGAAGAGAGAAAACAAAAAGGAAAGACGCGAGCAAGCAAACAAACATGCAATAAACAAGAAAAAAACGGCCCGTGCACTAAAAAAGTCGCGGGGCAATAAGAAATAGCGGCCAAGGAAAAAACGCGGCCAAGGAGAACAAAAAACGCGCCCAAACACAAAAACACGGCTGCACTTGCAAATCAGTGCGTGGGAAGCTAAAAAACGCGGCCATAGGAGAATACAAAGGCGTGGAGGTGAAAAGAAAAGCTTCAGATCCGTTTTTTAGGCAAATACAACCCTAAAAATGCCCCTTCACCAGCATGCGCCACGTGGAGGCTCACCAAGTTGCATTTTTTTAAAGGTAAGTCAATTTTACTTATCATTAAATACAAATTTCTTCCTTTCATAGTCCAAGCGCCCCAAGTGGGCAAGTTGGTTAGTGCATGTGCCTTGGGAGTGAGAGGTTTGAGGATCAAATCCCACAAAAAACACTCAAAAACTCTCCTTTTGCATCTGGCGGAAATTCTGGCGGAACTGCTAAACTTAGCAGGCTTTTTTGAATTTAGTTACAACTAACTAAATTTAGCGGAGAAATCCCTAACTTAGGGTAAAAAAAAAAATTTCTCCTATCTGGTCTGTTTTCTCATTCCAGACATTTTTTGCAAAAGGAGACCCACCTAAAAATTGCATTTTCAGCTATTTTTTTGCAATTTTTAGCATTTTGGGTTCAGGAGGTCACCAGGACCCCGAAACTGAAATTTTTTGCCTGTTATTCAAAATTGTACTGCATATTGTACTAATTTGCAGGTTGCCATAGTCAACTGCAAAACTTTGTAACTACTCAGAAACTGGCAGAATTGTAATAAAAAACAATAAAATTGGTTCTGTAACACTCACGAGATCCTAGATCTCATTCGCAGCGTTCGGTATATACAGTGCCTCTGGGAAGCGCTTACGGGTAAAGCCGTCACGACTACTACTGCACTTAACACCTAATATAGCTGCAACAACGTCGTCTGGGCATCGTCCCTATAAATCGACGGGGAGTAATAAGGTCACAGTGCACACACTATGAACCATCCCATCCGTCTGTGAACGATTGCAAGACATAAATCCGGACTGAGAAATTATCCGAGTATATAGCGAAGTTACGCGCGCGTATGAGGATATTTCTTTGAGCCGGTGTCAATAATCACACAGACCCCATCAGTACTGTCTTGGTACCACGTATCGAATTCTTTCACGTACGTTAACGCCTCTTTCACGTACCGCCGGGTATATAGAAAGGGCGAGCTTCTTCCACGTACTGACGGGTATATCCGAAGGCGCGTATATATAGAAAGGTTCGGTATATCGGATGACGGTATATAGATTGGGAGACCTTATACAGGTGATAAGAGCCAAACCACATCGGTGATCTCTGCAAAATGGGCACCAATGCCCCCAAATTTTTTCTTCCGGATTCACAATTGCTCAGAGGAAGCAACTATGCTGCTTGGAAGACAAAAATAAAAACACAACTTGAGTTTGAAGAAATCTGGCCTGTTGTGACTGGTACTCTAACCAGATCACCAACTGGATGCAACACAACAACGACAATTTGATAGAGCAGATCAGAAAGCAAAACTCATCATCTTGTTTGGAGTGTCCGACGATGTGCAAGCCCACATTCGAGATGCCACATCAGCAAAAGAAGCTTGGGATAAGCTGAGCACAATATATGAGGCCAAGAATAAGAATGTCATACTCAATTTGCAGAGTCAGTTACATACATTGAAATTCAAACAGAATGAGAAAATTGAAGCCTTCCTAAGAAGAGTTGCAGAGTTGAGGGCTTCACTTCTAGCCCTAGGAGAAGAGGTCAAAGATGAGTCTCTCATTCCCATTGTTCTGAGAGCTCTCCCTTCTTCTTACCGAATTTTTGTCACAACTCTAAACTTGTCAAATACGACAATTAGTTTTGACAAGTTAGTAAACCTATTGCAACAAGAGGAAGCAATGTACAACAAGGATGATGAAGAGGAGCAGGCACTGTCTTCACATCAAAAATGGAAAGGAAAAGGTAAAGGAAAACCTAAATCCTATCAAAAGTCCCCACATCAGAATCAGTATCATGGGGACAATCAATAAAAGAAGCGATGTCCCATTTGCAAAAGAGGACATGACTTGCAAGAATGTTGGTTTAACACATATAAGAAAGGTTCATCAAGAAATTCTAGACCACAACAACAACAAACTTACAAGGGACATTCAAACAACTATCACGGGCAGAAAAAGGGGAACTGGAAAAGAAGACCCCACCAGCAAGGTAATATTGCTGAGCAACAAGATCAGTCAGACAATGAAGACTTCTTGTTCACTGCTCGATCAAGTGAACCATCCACATCATCTAGTGACATCTGGTATGTTGATTCGGGAGCCACTCGACACATGACCGGCCACAGAGACTGGTTTATTTCAATGAGGGACACGCCATCGAAAAATCATGTTTCGTTGGGAGATGATTCTTCATATACAGTTCAGGGGATTGGAAACATTTCTCTACCCCTTGGTTCACGCAAATGCAAACTATCAGATGTTCTATATGTCCCTGGGTTGACAAAGAACCTTCTTTCGGTCAGTCAACTCCTAGATCACAACCTAAAAATTGACTTTGATAGTCAATCCGGCAAGAAAATGTGTTTGATTCGAGATAAATCCAGAGGCTCGAAAATAATTGCAAAAGCCTCAAATGTGGGACGAATGTTTCAACTTGATTTCATTCACAAAAATGATCAAGCACTTGTGGCTAAAAACTCCACCTCAGCTCAGTTGTGGCATCGGAGATTTGGTCATGTAAGTTTCAAATATCTCGAAACACTTCGCCGGTGTAATATGGTACATGGGCTACCATCTCTTCAGAAGGATACAGATAAGTGTCCTCACTACTTAGCGGGAAACAACACAGAGTTTCATTCCAAATGAGTACTTTTCGAGCTCATGGTAAACTTGACCTGGTTCATACCGATCTGTGCGGTCCAATGCAGCCAAGTCATTCAGGGTTCCAGTACTTCATGCTCTGTGTTGATGACTATTCACGCAAAATGTGGATTTTTTGTCTTCGCAAGAAAAGTGAAGCCTTTGAAACATTCAAAAAGTTCAAAGTGGCAGTTGAGAAAGAAACTGGTCGTCACATCAGAACTCTCCACTCAGATCGAGGGGGGGAATTCACCAGTGATGAGTTCAGAGACTATCTACAAACTCACGGGATTCGTCGACAAATGCCTCCTCCACACACACCACAGCAAAATGGTGTTGTCGAGAGAAGAAATCGTACTATCATGGAAATGGTGCGATGCATGATCGATGATTCCGACTTGCAAAGACATTTTGGGTAGAAGCAGCAAAAACAATAGTGTATTTGTTAAACAGAGTGCCCACAACTTCTCTTGATGGAATTACACCACAAGAAGCATGGTCAAAAGAAACCATCCATTGCACACCTCGAGTATTCGGTGCAAAGCCAAAGCATGCACATACCCAAACAGAGCAGAAAGAAATTGGACATGAATTCACAAAATCTCATCTTCATTGGATATAGTGAAGAGACTCTTGGGTACTGGCGATGGATCCTAAGACCAAAAAAGTCTACACAAGCAGAGATGTTGAGTTTTTCGAGAAGAAGGAAGCAGAGACTCCTCCTCCGGACTCGCAAGATGTAGATTTTTCACCAGTTGTAAAAATTGAAGCTAATGTTCCCTCAGAATATGAAAGTGATGATGGGGATGATGGTGTTGATCAGATAGAACCACAACCCATGGGAACAGCTCAACGTATGCCTAAATGGTGTACAAGCACATTACGAGATGCAAGATTGGATGCTCCACTGGATACATCCACCCCTGGACCACGGACTCGCAGTAAAGCAAGAGAAGAAGTTAACTTTGCTTTGATGAGTAGAGTCATTGAATCAGATGAGCCCTCTACAGTCCAGGAAGCCCTACAGTCAAAAGCTTGGAAAGATGCCATGGATTCTGAATATCAATCAGTGATGAAGAATAACACTTGGCAGCTTGTTAATCTTCCACCAGGGAAGAAACCCATTGGATGCAAATGGATATTCAAAACTAAGTACAAAGCCAGATGGGATGATGGACAAGTGCAAAGCAAGACTTGTAGCAAAGGGGGTACGCACGAAAAAGGCATTGACTATGAGGAGACATTTTCTCCCACAGCTAAGATCAAAATGATCGGGATGATCTTTGCTCTAGTTTTTGATTTGGATGGAAAGTTCACCAAATGGACGTAAAAGTGCCTTCTGAATGGAGATTTACAAGAAGAAGTCTACATGACTCAACTTGAGGGATATATTGTACCTGGTCAAGAAGAAAAGGTATGCAGACTCAGGAAATCTCTGTATGGCCTCAAACAGGCACCCCGGGCATGGTACATCAAGATTGATGAGCATCTCGTACAACATGGATTCGTCAGAAATCCATACGATCCCAATCTCTACCTCAAAAAGCAAGGGGGGGAGATGGTGATTGTTGTAGTTTATGTCGATGATCTAGTCATCACTGGCAGTTCAGTGAAGATGATTGATGAAACAAAGAAAGATCTTAAGCGATCATTCGACATGACAGATCTCGGGCTTATGCACTATTGTCTTGGACTGGAAGTATGGCAGAAAGAGAATCACATCTTTGTTTCTCAGATGAAATATACCAAGACAACGCTCGAGAAGTTTAGGATGATGGATTGCACACCAATTGCTACACCTATGGAGAATAGATTACAGTTATCTCGTTCAGATCCATCTCCTGAGGTAAGTGCCACTCTCTATCGGCAGCTGATTGGGAGTCTCATTTACCTGACCTACACTAGACTAGATATCAGCTTTGCAGTGAGCTATCTATCCAGGTTCATGCAGGAACCCAAAATTTGTCATTGGAAAGCAGCAAAGCGCATTTTGAGATATCTCAAAGGATCAGTGGATCTTGGTCTAGAATACAAGAAGAACGAAAACTTCTTCTTGACTGGATATTCGGATTCAGATCATGCAGGTAACATTGATGATAGAAAATCCACTTCTGGATTTGTATTCTTTATGGGATCTGGACCAATATCATGGGGAAGTAAGAAACAACACTTTGTTTCTCGCTCTTCCACAGAAGCCGAGTATCGTTCTGCAGGAGAAGCTATCTGTGAAGTGATTTGGCTACGTCACATACTGGAAGGACTTGGAATACCACAGGACAAACCGACCACCATGTATGTTGACAATGAAGGTGTTCTCAAACTTGTTCGCAATCTAGTTTTTCACGAGAGAACAAAGCACATTGAAGTTCAGGTTCATTTCATACGCAAACATGTGTTGAAGCACAACATCCAGCTTCAGTTTTGTCCAACGGCTAAACAACGAGCAGATATTTTCACAAAGTCACTTGCACGTGACAAGTTCGAGTTGTTCAGAGCATTTCTCTCCTCATCTCTTCAGACAATGCACAATTAAGGGGGGGAATGTTAGGATAAATTTTATTATCCTAATATTTAATTATGCATAGTTGGATTATTTAATTAATTTTAAATAATAAATGGTTATATTGTTATATGGTTAATCAACCATATTTGTCTGTATGCACATTGTTATATTGTTATAAACAATATATTTGTTTTTATGTAAATGTTGCTTCCCGGGTGATTTGGAAGCTTGTTTATTCTGGTTTTTGGTTGCACCTGTGCAACTCATTTTCCCGGATGTATTTGGTGCAGTGCAATATCTATAAATATTGCAGCCCATCCTCTCAGTACTTTTACTTGATTGAGATTAATAAAATAACACAGGCTTCCGTCCCTGTTTCTCAATCTACAATACCAATACCCGCCTGGATGTTTTTCGCCATTTCATAGCTTCTATTTTTTTGAAATCCAAAAATAAAAATAAAAACCACCATATACCTCTATTTCAGCAGTATTTGAGGAAAATCTAGATGCTATATTCTAGAATCTAGATTATAATCATGTGTACATATGAAAATTTAAGCATGTTGAATGTTTTGAACTATGATGAATACAAAGTTTTTATCAAGTGTATTATCTTTTATGGACAAGAAAAGAGTGTTAATTACTTGAAAAAGCATGAACCTCAGGTTCATTACCTATAAAAATGGATAATACTTTTGATGATAATGTCTTCTTTTCATTGATATTGCAGAGACCTGTGATGATGAAACAATGCCTTTCAGCTCCACTAAGTGCAATTTTGTTTAACCCATCTGCATAGGTAATGTTTGTGACCACAGTGGTTATTGCAGAGAGCTGTGATGATGAAACAATGCCTATCAGCTCCACTAAGTGCTATTCCATTATCTCTTCAAATGTGATAGTTTTCCATTGAAAATCTGTTTCAAGGAAACATTGGCTGCCATACAAATATCATGTTGGATCTAGGGTAGAAGAAGAAGAAGAATATATTTTAATGTCCGTGAGGCTACCAAAGATAGCCTATGGGACAACTAGACTAGAGTAGATATAACAGAGTGAGTGAGATTCTAGCGGGGAAGTCAGTAATAGATGTTAAAAAGATAGCACCCATCACGAATTGTCACAGCAGGTTTTATTATGTTCATATTCCAGTCCTCCCCTGAAGATTGAATAGTAATATTTGTTAACAACTAGACTGCTTTGCATGGGTACGGAGTGCACAAGACACTGATATGGAATTTTTAAAAAACTTCGTGTACAGTATGTTGGGATGCGCTTTTGGGTACGTTATATATATATATATATAAAGAAGCATTTGCATACTCTAATTATTACATTCTCTCTTATTTTCACCAGTCTGTGTTATATATATTAAAAGGCAAGGGTTGCTGAGGTGTGCAGAACAAGACGACCTCCGTCTTATAATTGTCCACCTCCTCATGTGTACATGAAATCCTACTATAAATATAAAGTAATTTCTGTGTTTTATATAATTGTGACGTGCTACTGTTAAATAGAAAATTAATTGCAAACATATCAAACACATGCCTTTCTATATTGCCATACAGGTTTTATATTCCATTTACCCTCTCCGAGCTTCAAAGATGTTGTGCACTCCATCTGTAGACTGGCCTCCTTTTTGTCTTTTGTAGCTTGACCTGAAACTGAGACAGGAATTTTGCTGCCAATCACAAACATCTTTTCCACATTCACTCCCTCATATCCAATGTCATGGTCCCAACCATGAGTTTCCAGAACAGGTCGCACCAGCCATTGATTAGATTCACTGTCAAGATAGCGATACCTATGAGAAGGATTTTCAGCATTAAAGGATGGTGGCAAAGCCATATCTGGCATTGGTGAGAATTATAAGCCTCTTAGGCTATTGTGACCCTTGCGTAAACATATGTTTATCCAACTTGTAATGTGCTTACATTATCACAGTATTCAGGTTTGAAGGCCAAATCTTAGTAAGAAACGCATGGTTGTGATCTTCTTTATGATGGTAGTAGCAAGTTCCTTTGTTGAGGTTCATCCCATTAGACTCGGATTTCATTTTTATGCTCTTAATTGGGAAATAAAACAATGTAGATGACTGGCATTGGTGCTTTGTTTCATGGCTATGAAGCTTGAGCCTTTGATTGAGTATTGAGTTAATTAAAAAGCAAATACCCTTTATGCAATTTTGATTCTGCAATTCTTAAGTTATGCAGTTCTTGTGTTACAAAATTGATACCAATGGTTTATATTGAAGAAAGGATTATCTTTATTCAATTATTCTGTTTATCAGCCTTTGTGTGTTTGTATAATGAAAATGGGTTTGGATAAACTTGAATTGTCAGATGAGGCGCTAATTTCAATTGCTACATGAATGGATGTGTGTTTGATCCGTCATGTCCATCAAGGGGCATATCCATTGTACGACCCAACTTTGATCAGTTAGTGTGCTCATTCTTTTTGTGCCTTGACCAAAGCACTTTTTAAGCTTCGTGATTATGTAATTTCTATTTTGATGTTCCTTGGGTTAATTTTATGTGATTATGCATTTTTTATTTTTATGTTCCTTCAGTTATTTTTACGTGATTATGCAATTTCTATTTTCATGTTCCTGCCCATAAAGGGGCCCATTCATTGTATTACCCAACTTTGATCAACTAAGAGTGCTCATTTTGTACGTTCCTTGACCAAAGCACTTTTTGTACCCTACTGATTATGCAATTTTATCCCATTAGACTCGGAATTCATTTTTATGCTCTTGATTGTGAAATGTAACATCGTCGAGGCTTATAATTCTCACGGGTTTCATTATTCTCACCTGGCTCTCCACTGGTCTGATCCTCCGCAACTTGAGATGCACGAGATGCTGAAGTGCCATTTGCTCTAGAATGCTGCACCACACGAGAAACAGGCTCCAACAATGGTACAGATGATCCTAAACCTGCAGGACGAGCTGGAAAGGTTGCATTGTTTTCTGTGTGGGTGGCAGGGAGGAGAAGACTTTTCCGATGAGAGTGTGGATGAGAACATAGAAATCATCACATGAAGTATTAACATCCAATTAGCATTGTAAATACTGTGTGATGTGCAGAGTTGTTTTACACGCAGTGGGAGTGGAAGCAAAGATACAAGACACCATAGCTTTCTGAGAACATATGCAGCGAAAATATTTACTACAGTTGAAACTATTGGGTGACGTTGTTTAAAGACATTAAATTTTTAAGCAGGTTTTAACTGAAATTTGCATGCAGTGCTAGCCATTAGCTCAACAATGTTTTTCAACCATAATTTTTTTGTTTGATCTGAAGATACAGTTAGGTGTTTTGTTTTGAGATTTTATATATCAAAAATCTTCTCTTATATCTCAACCTAAAATATCTTTAGAGTTTTCTATGCGTAAAATTCAAGGTGTTTGTTTATTGCTGGCGTTATGCTTGATGATTGATTTCTATGACAAAAGTCTTTAATTTGGAAAGGAAAGTGAACACGAAACTTGGTGGGAATACATTTTAAAAACCTTTTTTGTATGGCGAACATTGTGCATTACATCATTTTTCCATAGTAGAATTCAAGACATGTTACATGTTGAAACTAGCTGTTCTAGAATTAATTCATGTGGCTTCCTCATTTGAGTTTTGAAGGGGCCAATGGTAAGTCTCTCATGGCGGGAAAATGGGTCTAACTGAGTAGATATGAACTTGCTTTGGTATCTCGTTTATGTAAAATTCAGCGGGATAACTTGTTATAGGGAAAGCTTAGAACCTTTTTCATGGACACGTGTTGTCTAATCTTCTTTGCCTTCTCCCATGTGGTTGATCTTATCCCAACAGGAAATTTGAGTTCGGTAAATGGTCACGGTCTAGGATGAAGCAACTAAATTGAAACTCACAAACAAGATTCACATCTTTTGACTAGGGTGCTTTCCAATGATTGAGTATTGGGGTGCCTTCCAATGGTCGAGTATTGTACAACAATTTATAGTGTCAATATTGGGGGAATCCGTGGAGATAGGGAATGTTTACCTGTATATGTTAAAAAATTACTTATCCAAACAAGTTTTAATTTTCCTAGAAAACACTTTCCAAATCCTTCTGAGTTGAAATGCTCCTAGGTTAAGTCTGAAATTGGGATCCAGTTATATCGTTGGGTGGTACCTTTATTCTATGTACGACGATGTAATAGGATGCACCTAGGGGATTAAATAACTTAAACAAATCCCTATATTGTTTGAAAGGTGTAATGCACATAATCGCTCAAGCAGAGTGCTAATTTTAGGGAATATTTCATACAAACTCTATTGATTTATAGCAGATATTTTTCAATATTTTTTCTGGAGTATGATCTTTTCTGGCAATTAAATAAAAGTATTGTTCAACGCCCTAGTGTAATTTCTTTATTATCATTCTTGTGGCTCAAGAGAGTGGAGATGAAATTACGAAATGTTATTCTTGGGATACATTATAGGAAACCTGCTTGCAAATGTCTTAAGTCTAGAGTTGGGATCTAGTCTTATTGTCGGCCAATACCTATATTCTATATATAATGATGTAGTTGGATGCACCTTCGGAGATAAAATTAAAATGTAAATGAAGCGATTGTTACTGATTGTTAGCCTTTCTCCAATGCATAATACCATATTAAAAGGGGAGAACAAAAAATAAATTAAAAATACATCAATTACAAAACTATAAATATGTAAGAAAAAGTATAAAAGTCAGTCTGTTGATGAGTTCCTGAGCTATTGCACAATCACTACATTGAGATTGTTGGTCAAACATCAACATTTCAGTTGGACCAACACAATGAACTGGAACGTTTTCAAACCAAACATGATGAATTTCTCATACAAATTTGGTGGGATAAGAAAGAATATTACAAATTGAATATACTTTTGCCTTTTAAAGTTTTTATCACTAACGCATTGCCAATATCTGAATAATTTCTAAGCAGAGCCTTGCAAATTACACCAGTGTTTGTGTTTGTGATGTACATGTAGCATGGAATTTTTAGAAATTAACGTAAGTTGTGAAGATATGAAATATCAGCAAGAAAAAGTCAGGCATAAGAAGTCATGTACCTATTGTTAGCACCAGTACAACATGCAGGTAGAAATATAAATGATTTATTTTATGAACCAAAATCTCCAATTAGAAAAAAACAAAATCTAAAATTACTAGTAAGACTAGAGAAATTGCTTAGCATTGTACAATTTCTTAAATTGCTTAGCATTACACAATGTCTTAAATTGCTTAAGATATTTTCAAGCTATGTTGTACCATGATCCATAACGAGCACTTAAAATCTTCTGACAACGGGAATCAACATATAACAATTCCACATGTAAAATGTAAAATATACACAAAATATACTTAGAAGGCATTTTTACTTTTTAAGAAGGGCATATTGTCAAAGCAAAAAATATAGTTAGAAGGCATTTATCCATTAAAATAGGTCACACCTTGTATTCTTTTACGGTAGTCTTATTTCAATCATCTTATTGGCACAATCCATATAAGGAATGTCCAAAAGTGCCCCATGTCAGGTTTTATTAATAAGCTCCATATCCTATAGTTATAGTAATTACAAATATGACACAAAGTTTGATGCAAAAGAAAACATAACCCAGAAGAACATGTTATTTGTGATAAGGGTGGAGTGATAAGGGTACTCCATATACAACCTTTTGGTTCACAACTAAACAAATAACATATATCAAAAACTATGTACATCTGAATTCCCAACTAACATTTCCACATTAAAAATAATAATGTAACATACATCCACATCATAAATCATGTTTATACCATACATACTTCCATGTAACAACCATATCACAATACTTGTAAACCATAAACCATCTCACAACAAGTAAGAATCACAAGTATTAAACAACTTTATTGTATAGTGGTCTCCATAGTCCCTTCAAGTAGAAAATACAATGCTATCTAGCTTAATAGTTTATTACCAACAAGGTTTAGTAATTTATTCCATTTCCTTCTATATAATACCAAGTGGCTCTGCTTGTTGTTCAATGACTTGTAAAAGTTTTTCATGGTCTTCTACATCTAGTCTCCATTTTTTGCATTTACTATTTGTAGTCTTCACCTGCTACAATTGTAACCCTATAGCAATTATAGGATGGGTGTAATGATACACCTTTTTGTCTAGTTTGTAATCAACAAAGTGAATCCCACTTTGGAGGGCTTTCACTTGTTGTAAGTATGTTCCCTGCACTACAACCGAGCCAGTAAAAAATGTTGTCACTTCACTTGTTATTTCACATGTTAGCTTTGTTCTCTCCTCTGTGCAACACAACAAGTAGTACTCCACTTTCTCAATATTGGCTTCTTCAGCAATGACTGTAAATACATCTCCTACAACAAAATGCAAAGAAACATTCAATGATCGGATGTATAGTATAAATTATATACATATATATTTAATTATCAAATTATACTTGATCCTTTCAAATAAAACATACCTTGTTTAACCAATCCTAGATATGTGGTCATAATCAGTTGAAATTAATGGCACATCTTCAAAACTATCATCATGATCTGATCCATATGTGTCATCCACAACTAAAGGAACTTGCTTCCACTCACCTACATACCCATGTTTTTTACTATTGCACTCTAAATATGATTTGTTCATGCATTCATAACAAAAACAAGAATAATCTCTTGTACAGATTGTCCAGTTATTACTATCCATAGTCATCAAAGAGTGCAAAGACCTAGAATTGGGAATCCTTTCACATCCATACTTTTTCCTCCGATCAATACCTTCATTTAATCATGCTCAAAAGATCAATAAAGTTTAAAACAAACAACAAAAATCAGAATAAAAAAATTTAAAGTTAGTAACTTGTAGTTCACTTAATAAATCACATCAAGATTTACATATCTATGTTTTAAATGTGCATGTACCTATTATCTCCCAAAACACTCAGGTGGGGTTGAAACCTGTGGGGTTGAAGCATGTGATGTTGAAGCTTGTGAGGTTGAAACCTGAATTGCAAAATGTTTCTTACACCATTCAACAACGGTGTGGGCATCAATCAATCAATCTCCCTCATAATCAAAGCTTTGTTTCTTTAGAGCATGTTTGATGCATGCACCCACACCATCGTGTTCTCCCTTCCCATGAACACTCTAAAAAAACTCCATAAATGAGGAATTTTGTGATGATGATGATAACGACTGAGTGCAAAGAAAGGGCGAGAGGATTTGAATTGTTATGCGCAACCATCTGACCAAACAAAATGGTGATCTATTTGTATTTCTCCCTGATGAAGATATTGAAAGAACAAACCAAAACAATGTTGTACAAAGTGGGTGTCATGTTCCTTGTCATCACTTATATAGAAGTGATACTCCTTCTTGATCATTCGCTTTACATATGTACTTTCAACCCCATCCAAATCCTATTGTGCTTGCCTATAAAATATTTGAACCATGATAGTAACCTAGTCAAGATCATAATACTCGTGTTTGAATTTCTTTTTGATGAGAAAATGAGTAATTCTCAAAGAAAATCAACCACGAGACAATATGGAACCAATAGGGAATGTGTCCCTATTAGTCTTGAATTATGTAGCCTACCACTTTGAATAGTGAGAATGTTTGATGTATGGACTAATTAAACTTCGAAACTTTACATGAATGTAGCAATGGGGATTTCCTCTTCTACCAAATCCAACCTGGTTACATCTTTTCCAAGCCTTGTTGAATATTTTATGTATTTGAACCTACAAAATCAATTCATAACATGGAAAAATTGTCATGTATTCATTTGCAATAAAATAAAAATCAAAATAAAATCTAACATCGAAATTTAAAAACATAATTTTATATATATATCACCTCTTGCAAGCAACCAGGTTAACTGTGTCCAAATATTCATTTGTTTTTGGCAATAATTTCAAGTCCCCACACTTGTCATAGACACCTTTGATGCAAGTCATACGATCATCGACATGATCATCAGATATGTTGCAAATAATTGAAGTTATGAATTCACTGACATGTGTAGGTGGGGCAATTTCTTCTCGTAACTTTCTATACACCTGAAAAAAACATAGATTTTGAAATACATTAATTTTAAATCACATGTCTCAAAAAATGATATTTAAACAAATTTTAAATATATAGATATAAATGAAAGCACACCTCAAAATATATATACATTGAATCTATAAATTTTTATGTACCTGATAGTGATAATCAAACTCAACGTGATAGCGACAACAACATGTGTCAAGGACTTTATCAGCTCGCACATACCAAGGCTTCAAATTTTCAAACATTCATTGTCCAATCTTAACATCTGGATTTTCTTCTATAAACTTTATGTACATCTCATGTTGAGTTATTTCAAGCCAATGTTTTATATGTTCATCATAGTTATTGTGAGTTATCCTATGTTTTAAAACATCCCTCACATTTGGAGAAGGATGAGTCCTCTCAGTCCAAAAATCAGAAACTATCTTCATAATATTATCCTTTATTTTATCAGAACGTGGATTTCTACACATTAGTGCCCAATTTCCTTCCATAGTAGAGTCATCCAATGTCTTCCTCCTCTTTGCATACCTGCTAACCATCTTTCTAGATAAACCCAATGCCTTGGAAAAGGTGGTAACATGACGATTCTTTGTTGTATCTTCACTTACAACTGAAGTTAATATTGCTCTACGAGAAATACTCTTATCAGCAGACCTAGTTTTTGTACCCAAAGAACTTATTCCTTTAAAAACATTCCCAACAAATTCTTCTTCTACACGTTTTGAATTTTTCGTCCAAAATCAACACCTAACAATTCTAATGTTTCCCTCATATCAACATGATTCAAGAATGTAACCAACAAATGTGCTCTAGCAACTGTAGTCAAATTAACAAATTCACCATATACTATCTCTACACTTTTTGCTGTTTTCTTTCGTGATAGTGGTTCTTGTTCGGAAAATTCTTTTAATTTTTGTAAATCCATCTTCACCAAGTGTTTCACATTTTTTGGGAAGTAATTCCATAACTTTTGTTATCACTTCAGCATAATGTTGTGCATCATGATCTGTGTCCATAAACATACACATGGGATCCTATCAAAACCCTTGCCTTTACGCAATCTAAAAAACATAAATTATCATATTTAAACCTTAGAACTAAAAAAAAAATTAGGATCTATCAAGGGTTTCTATACATATGTACCAATTTTTGTAGCGTTGTCTTTCACTTGTTGTGTCTTCTCTCTCTCTCTTTGTGCCCTCCTATGAACAGATCTTCTAGCATTCTTTTCTGCATTCTCTTCCTCGGTATATTTTCATTTCTCATTCTTTGCATTTCCCATGATTCATCCACTTCAATAATTTTCACCCGCACACATAAATCGTGATAGATCTGAATGTCTAAGAGTAAACTTGATACAAAACTATATGTGCATGCAACTCTATTTATATACAAATCTCAGTAGAAATTAGGTTATTTTTAATTTTAGTTTTCTATAACTTTAAAACAACTTTTCTAATTTTAATAGAATTTATATTTAATATGTAAAACAACTTTTCTAATTTAATATTACATATTTTTGGTTAAAAACAATTTAAAAAAAACACTTAGTTTAAAACACAAAAAATATGTAAAAAACTAAATTTAAAACATAAAAAGCGAACAATATTAAATAAGTAACTTGTAAAACATTAAATTTAGAAGGGGAGACGCAATTGCGAATCATTAAATCTAGAAGGAGATGTTTTGGTGGCGCTTTGGTGGTGTAGAGGGGTTCAGTGAACAACGTTCGAGCGAACGATGTTCGTGCGAACAACATTCGGGTGAACGATGTTCGTGCGAACCCCATTCACATGAACCCCGATGAGTGGCAGTGACGTGGCGCCTGAGTGGCACATTTTGGCTCCAAATCCTTTTGGGGGACAATTGTGAGCCAAAATCTGCCACTCGGGTGCCACGTAATTAGGGTAAACGAAATAGTTAACTTACAAAATTTTGACACAAAATTCATATTTTTATTGGCTTTCTAAAAATGTAATTTTCATTTTTAAAAATCTGTTTTGCTATTTATTTTTTAATTTTTACTAACATACGGTATTTTAGGACAATCAATAGTACACAATCAACCAAATTTGAAAAATAGTACAATATATCAAAAAAATTGAAAAAATATACTTAGTATTTGTTGAATTCTTCTTCTTGCCTATGAAAAAAAAAAAAAATTGATATAAATATTAAAAGTTATTGGCATTGAAATATGGATGCCATTTATTTTAAAATATAGTTACTAAATAATTAATTAAAAAAATATAAGTAAAAAAAAAATGAAAATTTGACAACACGTCAAAATTATAATCTTGAACATATATCTAAAATTTCATAGTGAAAAGATAAGTTTTCATTTTAAAAAACCACCGGGGGATAGTCATTCCTCTTTAATAACATAAGAAACAACATATGAATAAAATTAAGAAAAATACTATATTTTTTGCCAATTTTTTTTTTTAAAAATATACATGTATTCTACACTCTAAACACAACATTTCATTAGTTTGTGGAATTTCATGAATGTGTACGGTTTTGTGGCTATTACCTTTAGAAAATCAATTAAACTGAAAATTCATGTTTACTAAGGTACAAACCATACCAAAAAGTGGGACATTTTATTGTGCTTTTACCCATCATTCTGTACTTAGATTTGCAAGGTGTATACAAATTTTTAAACTTTGTCTCTAATTTTATCGCTTTCTAACAAAGAGTTGCACTTCATCTATATTTGTGGTTGTTAGATTCAAGAAAAGGAAGATCTTATCTATAAAGTTTGGCAAGATTTTCAGTGATGATAGGTATTTGATAGAGTATTTTAGTGCATTTGCATAACTAGGGTAAAATTCCTTAGTGACGACTCCATGTTGTTTCGATCTTGATAAATACCAAGTGTCTTAGATTTTTTTCATTTGTTTTTTGGTGTTACTAATCTCTGCAAAACTAGAAGGAAGAATATCTCTCTTCATTAGAGACTCTACTAAGAAGTTATTTTCATATTCAAGGAAATCATAGTTAGAAGGGAGAAGAGTTTTGAAGGTGGTTGGAGAGCAGAGCTCAAGGAAGGAGGTTACCTTTGTTGAACTTGAGATTAATCAGCTTGTCATTGAGGACTGCAGCTCTTCTTCGAGTAAATCTAATCGATAGTCCTCTTGAAAATTTGCATTCTCCATCTGGAGAGGGACCTTCATTTGTCTTTGAAAATATTGTTCCTCATTTTGCCCCTATTTTTTCCAAATCTACTAGAGTTTATCAAGAAGCTTATCCTATAAGGGATATCCATTTTGAAGATTACATTTCTATTCCCCAAATACCTCTCACTCATCATTTTATTTCTCCTCCAAGATCAGCACATCGAATAATATGGCTTAGCTTCCACCTAGACCTCCATTTGTTTTTAAAACATTTGGTCCTATTAATTTTAGAGGAATGTATGGTTATCCAAACGTTGTACCTCAAGATGTCATAAATAGATTGCCAAAATTCAAAGGCAACAATGCAATAACTGGTGATCAGCACCTAAAAGTTTTTGTTAACATCATAGAGCACTTTGAGATTGAGCATGAAGATGTGTATGTTAAATTTTTCATTCATACACTAGAAGAGGATGCAAGGGATTGGTACAAGGCTTTGCTTGATAATTCTATTGACTCTTGGACTGAAATGAACAATGCATTTAGGTTGCAATATGGTGATAAGACTGATCCTAGGTTTCTCTTGTCTAAGTTTGAAAATATCAAGAAGAACCCCAATGAATCAGTTCATGACTTCAACACAAGGTTTAACAAAACTTTGAGAAGGCTGCCTGTTAATTTGAGGCCATGTGATGAGTCATGCTTGATCAAATATGCAGATGCATTTGATAAGAAGGCAACCTACTACTTAAGAGATAAAAAACCTACTAATTTGAGGCAATCCTTCACCATCACACTACAAATTGAAAAAATATCAAAGCAATTGGGAAACCTCTCAAGAGAGATGGTGTAAAGATGATAAACTCTGAAAAACCTCAAGCTAGCAAGGGTGCTTGATTCAAAAGAGGTTATGAAAACTTGGCAGGGGCTTTCTAAGAAATCTCAAACAAGCTAGCTCGGGCAGAGAAGGGAATTGGGAAGAGCACACAAGGTCAGCAAAAAGAACAAAATCATGATAGATTTTCCAATCATCCAAGAGGTGATCAAATATTTGATGATAGAGGGAAAGGACCCATGTGGTCTGCAAATAGACAACCTCAAGCACGTGAAGGAAGAATGTTACCGGATCCCCTAACTACTAGGGTTGCTCATGTTGAGAAAATTTCTTATATAGATTGGTGTGATAGGTGTTTTCTACCCGATCCTCTATGTGAAGTGGACCAGCAAGATGGTGAAGCTAATAATGATGATGAAATTGATGATGATGTATGCATGATGAAGATCCCTACAAGTTCGCCAAGGGGAGAAACTTCAATGGATGTCATAATTGCTAGGATTTTGGGATTGTATCCAATGGGTACATATTCTTCATATTCTTCCTCCTCATGTTTTATAAATTGATAATGTACAAGCCTTTGAGTTTCCCAATAATGATTTTGAATACTTGAGGTCATTGATGATTAAGAAGTATGATGGTGGTATCCATTCAAGGAGGATAGGTAGTTGCTTCGAATGTTGTAATTGCCCAAGAGAAGGATCACAATACCATAAGTAAAGCTACCAAGGGCAACAAGCCAAGTAAAAATTTAATTGCTTACTAAAGAAAATCCAAAAAAATATAATTTGGTAAAGGCCCTATTCCCCAAGAAAAACTTGTAATCCTCCCCATACCCAAACTAATAAGACATCCATACCATCCGATGAATTTTCCAATCTTTCCCTAGTTTTGCTTTACCCAAGAATGATCCATATCATATTTCCCAAGTCTTGAATCAGGTCATGATTCTTATCTCAATTGCTAAGTTACTTAGGATTCTGAGCACAAGAAGGGGGATTTTAAATATTTATGATTCAAAGAGGAAGAGAGTACCCAAGGCGAGTTGGGAACAAGGTTGGGATTCCTATTGCAATTACAAAATTGGAATAACAACAAGTATTGGAAGAGTTGGGGGAACCACCGAGGTTTACTTAAGAACTTCTTTGGTTAAATCTCAGGTGAACGTGGATCCATTTTTCACTACCTTGGTTATAAAAGAAAAGTTGTTACATAACTATAAGTTTGACTGTGGGGCATCATGCAATGTCATTCCTTTGGAGGTAATGAATGAATTGGGAATCAAAGTGACAACAACATATGGCAAGTGTACTGCTATGGATTCCAGTGATGTGCTAGTTGTTGGGTGTGTCAAAGATATAGTGGTGTAACTTGCATCTTATCCTGGGAGGAATTTAATATTGGATGTTGTGATTGTTGATTACCCTACCAAATGGGGTATGTTATTATGAAGGAAATGGGCTGCAAGTGTTGGTGGGAGTGTCCAAATGGACATGTATTATGCTACTATCCCCATTTAAGGAAACTTAGTAAAGTTATATGGAGAGAAAAAGATGTTGTATCTTATTGAAGACCGAAACAATGCATCTTATGAAGTTTTGCAGGTAGATGCTAGTATTGATGACTTTGTGATTTTTGTGGATTTCTTGGAGTATTAAGTTGTTGAAAACATATCTCCTAAGAATTTTATTTTTTATGGAAATTTGTTCATTGATTTAACCTTGAAAAATGTTAAAAGGTTTGACCTAAACACAAAGGAGGAGCTTCAAATAAACTAGATGGTTTACAAATTTAAAAAAGAAGAAAAAGAGGTATATTTCCATTGCTAAAAACAATTCGAACCTCTTGGCATGGTCATAACTAGCATGGAGGACATTTGGGGTTTCCCCTTGATTTTTTTCTTTAAATAAAGGTTTGCTTACCAACTTGTACATTGTATAGTGTTTGGATTTTTCTCTTTTTTTGGTGTTTTGTCGGTTCGTGGTTTGCCTTTGTATGTGGCATCCATTTTTGTCGCTTTCTCAACCGGTTTTTTTGGTGGCTTTGGTTCATGACTCCGTTTTCCCAATGGATTATTTTGGCACTTGGTCTACTTTTGTTCTTGTGGCACTCGCTGGGAGTGCCCATCCCTAAGTAGGAGTGATGTTGGTGCCATTTTTGAGCTTGCACCATTTTGCCCTAAATTTTTCCTTCATTCTACATGCTCTAAAACATTTTTCTCTCAAATTGGTGGTCTACAACTTTTCCCTCCAGTCGAATGCCTTGAAATTCTCACAAACTTGTTGTTTTGCCCCAATTTGAAATAAATTTGCATGTGTGCCCTATTTTGTGCCCTAATTTTTCCAAAATCTATAGGCTCTACCATTTTTCCTTTTTGCCCAATTGTGGAAGTTTAAAATTGATCAATTTGCACTTGTATGCCATTGAAAATCCAATTCCATGATAAAAATAATTTAAAAACATGTTTCAGTTGGTTCAATTTCAAGAAATTTGTCGTCCTTAGCGAAAAAATCAAATTCTAGGGCATCCTTGGCATTTTCTGTGTTTTGATGGTCAGATAGGCATCATTTTCCTGTCAATTTCTTCTTCAACATTCATCGGCAACGTGGCTTGTTCTAATTGGTGAGGGATGTCGAAATTTTTTTAACTTATCACTTTTTTATTTTTTGGCAAAAGGGTGAATTTGGTCCCATGGCTCCGCTTTACTCTGATTGGTTCTAATGTTGCTGACGTGTCCTCTTTTGATTGGATGAGAAGCAACGGGTCTTTTTGTGCCTTAAGGCATTTTGGAAAAAGAGTTAAAGTGCAAAGAAAATGCCTAGGGCCCACAACAAATTAGAATGGAACATGTGGCGGCTTCAGAGCCAAGGATGGAATTGTGGGTGGTCGGGTTCTTTTGAAGTTTTTTGACTTTATTTGGTTAAAAGATTAAAGTCACAAAACAATCCAACTCTGCTTGTGAATCATAGGTGAACATATGTCATCTTTGAATCAAAGGCGGGAATGGAGGTCGGAAGACTTAGAATTTTTTTATTTTTGGCGAAAGGGAACAAAAGTTGTGAAAAGGACCACGGAGTCTGCTGGCTAATCAAGATTGGACACGTGGCGGGGGTCGAGAGGTGAAACTTTGGGCCTCGGGGAAAAATTGAGATTTTCCCCATTTTTTGGCATAAAGGCATAAAATTAAAAGGAGGAACGCAAACCTACAACGAATCAACAATAACCACGTGTCAGGGATAGAATCAAAGGTGCGGGTCCACGGGGGTAATTTGGAAAAAATTATTTTTCCAAAAAAGGTGGAAATGTGTAGAATCGGTCCATGATTCTAATGGGGACCACTTTTGAACACATGTCAAGCCCATTTTCAAAGGGCGGAGGGACGTAGAAAAATGTCAAATTTTTTACATTTTTCCAAATGTGTTAAAATATCAAAAAATATCCCAAGCTCAATTCTAATCACATTGTGACATGTGGAGGGTTCAGATTAAAGGATATAGGAAGATCAATGGTAATGTGCATTTTTCAGTTTGGTCACCATTTGAGCTCCAGGAAGCTTGGAGATGTGATTTTTCCAACAATTTTCATCAAATTTTTGACAAATTCATGTCATTTGTGCATGTAAGGACCAATGCAATCGGTTTTGAGGATCAAATTGAATATCGAGATGTTTTTGAAATGCATTTTACACTAAACCATTCAAAAACGTGAAATATCGATCCAAAAGTTGTAGAGAGTAAATTTTGGAGGGATAAGGATGAAATAATGAAAGGGGGTTTACATGCTTTGAAGATGAAAAACATGCCTCCATAATGGATAATGATGTGAATTTTGCAATGATTCATGTCTTTTTGAGATAATTGGCAACTTTTTGGACGTGTTCTGTTAAACGTCCTTGTCTGCATATCATCGGAAAATTTGTAACAAATTTGATCCTTTGGCATATTATTTTCTTGGGAAAGAAGGCTTGAAGGAGATTGAAAGATATATATTTCATTAATTTGTCATGCAAAGGGCTGGAATATTTTTAAAAATCTTAGAAAACTAAAAATTTCATAGGTAAATGCAGGAAGAAGCCCATTCTCTCGAGTGACAACTTGAAACTCATGTAACTCTCTCTCGAATCAGATTTAAAATCATGTTAAGTTTGTTGCACATGTATAGCCATTAACAAGCTTTGGGATTGTTTTTTAAAACATTCCCCTACTAATAAATCTGATCATTTTTGAGTTATTTTGTGTTGTCTTTGGTAAAAATTTGTGAATGCTTACATTTCAAAATGTATTTTAAATTTGTGTTTCTTGTTTCCAGTTGCAGTGTTGTGTTTGAAATCTCTCTTGATCATACATGGTCTCATTTCTTGTGATAGTTTAGTGGCATTTGCAATGTCACATTTAGAAGAGATGTCATCTGATAAAGAGATAAACAAATTTAAAATCACTTTACCTTCCTTTACTTCGTAGATTGTTTGTAAACATTTGCGTGCACCTTAGGTCATGATTAAATAGTGATTGTTAAATGCTTCATTGGTTCATTCTAACTCAAGATTATGTGATAGATGATCAAATATTGTGTGGAAAATTACAGATCTAGGCCTCCATTTGATGCACATATCCTGGTTGAAGGGATGATTAACCATTTTGATACTTTCTATTGTTTAGTTTCTCCATATTTTTCTGAAATCCTCAAAGAGTCCGCAGGACCTTGGTTTGTCTTATCTAAACTCCCACCAAAAATCATTCAAAACAACTAATCCTACCCCTGTTTAACCATTTTTTTGACCTGTATACCAATAGAAGATCAATGCAAATGATCGAGATTTCAAAGTGTCTTCATTAACCCTTGCCTTGCATTGAAAGTATATCCATAATCTGAAGTGACAACTTGTGAAAGTTAGATTTAGAGTGTTGATCATATTTTCCCAAGGCACTTGCATACTATTTGTTCAAATTGAGGGATATATTCATCTCCTTCACATTTGAGGGTTACAAAATAGGTTCTCTTACCTTGCTTAAAAGGCACAACCTAAAATAGTTAGGACAAGATCAAGTCCAATTTGAGTGCTATCCATCTCTCAACAAATCTGAGTGCCAGTTAGATCATATCCCTAGCTAAAAAATGACACACACCATGACCAATCTATCTTCAAGCTTCATGCCATATCTTTGATGTTTCTCATACTTTGAAAAGGAGAAAAAATTTGGGTACCATCACATTACAAAGGCCAAGAGGCAAAAAAATTGTATTATAACTTGAATGGGAGGTTCAAAATCTCCACAAATTCTAATACGAGAAGGGAAAAAGGAAGGGTGCAAACCACAACCGTCCAACCCCTTAGAATGAGCCCAGTTTCTTATTTTATAGATGTAGCGAAGGGAGAAGAACAAAAGAGGTAGGAAACATGATTTTAGAGCTTAGCTACTAGCCATTAATGCCCCTGCAAATCCACCCACAATCTATCAAGTCCACTGCTCTATGTCTATTTGGAATGTTCACGAAAGGAGAATGGTGAATCGAATGAAATCTGATCTAGTTATAGGGGACACTTGGATTGCATATTAATGGTGTGAATATGTTTCCCTAATTTTCACTAACCAAACCTTGTCAAAATTAAAGTTTTAGGTTACCATTGCATAGATGAGGTCGAGAACATTCCAATGGTGCCAATTTTTTTGAATTTCGAGTCTTGGGTCGAAAGATATGTCCATTTGAACATTTGAGTCAGTCCAAACAAAATGGTGAAAACATGGCTGCTTTGTGCTTTTGGATTTTTCTTTTGAAGTCATGCGTAGGGCTAACACATGGATCCTTCAGTAGATTTTCTCTATTCCTTTATGTTTTTGGATAATTCATTTTTTTTTGGCGGGGCCATATGTCTAACCAGAACACATGGATACTTGTCGTTTGTCTAAGGACCCACTTTTAGATATACCTTTGAAGATGTGTAGATCTCGACACATGGCTCCTTTCATGAGTCCACGATACTTAGCCAATTTAGGCTGATTCCTTTGTTAAATCCTATACATCCGGATCCCTTGCACTCATTTGAGTCTCCTCTTTGGGTCATGCCTTTGAATGTGCATCATTGAGACACATTGTGCCTTCCCCGCTTGGAATTTTCAACAGCCGGCTCTATCTCTCTTTGGGCCTGGGACATGTGGAAGCTCCACTTTTTTTTGGGGGACTATGTTTTAGGTTTAACCTTTGGAGAAGCACCGATGAGGCACATGGAAACTTCCACCGATTCCTCCATACTTAGACTCTTTGGGCTCACTCTAATCATTTGTAAATCTCAAGAATTTGAGCCTTTCTCTGCTCCTCCCCTTTGAGCCTCTAGTTTATCTTCGACATTGTTTTGACCTTCCCGACCTTGCTACTCCATTGATATCCCATTACAACCTATGTGTTAGATTTGAAATTTTGGCTCATGTGATGATACCGTCCCTTGGATTTCTTCCTTAAGGGGGTCGTATTTGATCATTTTTTGGGGGAAAAATTTAGATAACATGGCTTTTGTAGAGGCACATCAATATATCCCTCTAACCAATTATGAGGAAGGATTCTCTTTAGAATTTTATGCATCTACATTTTGTGAGGAAAATGCTAATTCCTTTTATTAAGAAACAAAGGAAGATTCTCAAAACATCCAACTTGATCCTCCTCTTATTCTTCCATCTTCACATTCTTCATTACATGATGACATTCCTAGGTCTTGTATTGATCCATGGCCTATCTTGTCATCACCCAATAAATCTTTTTCTATCATAATTCCTCAATCACAATGATCTCTTATGGGGTCAACACCAAGTAGCCCTCCATCTTCATCTAGGTGTAGGTCACATTCTAATAGCCCTCCCTAAGATATTTTGGGACATTTTCGAGTAGTTCACTATCTTTTGTTTTGGGCATGTCTAACTAGCCCCTTGTCTTCTATGTATGCGTCACCCTTTGGTAGTCCACCATATTTTATTTTTGGGAAACATCCTAGTAGCCCATCATCTTACATTTATGGGTTACATCCTATGATCCCTTCTTCTTCTATTCTTGGGCCATATCCTAGTATCCCTTCATTTTATATTCATGGCTCACCTTTTGGTAACCTCTCTTAGAAAATTATCGGTCCATGTACCTTTCGTCCATCACATTATTCTTCTATCAATAATTGTTGCAAGCCCACTATAATTCCTCATATTCCTCTCATCAATTCTAAATGTACATATTATTATCCCAATTCTTAGGATCGACAAGTCAATCATTAGCTTATAAGAAGCCTTGATTTTTTTTTACCAAGCTAATGTTAAAACAATGAAGAGCTCCAAATATTCCAACAACTCAAACAATCATATAATCCAAAATCAAATGTGATTCTAGAATACACACCAACTCACCCATCAAGTATAGTGCAAATTTTAAAAACTAAGGATAGGGAACCTATGGATAGGAACTCAAGATCCCACATACAAAACCCATGTTTAAAAAATATCAATTTCATATATTGAGTGTGAACTCACCATGATCATCGAGATCGGAAATAATATTACGCTTCATAAACAAACGTGATTAGTCTCCCTTATCAAGGAAGTCACACACATCATTGTTGGATCTTATCATACAGAGTGACATTGTTAGTCCCAACTTCAAAAAAATCTATAAAAAAACATCAAACATTACAAAAACAAAATCAAATGTACAAATATCAAACATTGCAATCGGGTAATGCGTACACTTGGATGTTCTTTCTTCCCATTCTTTCATATTCCTCTACAATTCATTGACCATTTTCATCCCTTCAATGTTTTTGTGGTTAGTCTATTTGCACACATTTTGTGACATTTATCTCTATGGTATTTTTTAACCTTGGTCTTTTAACACCCATGTAAATTAAATAATGACTGAACTCTTAGAGATCCTATCACTATATACATTTAGTAAACTTTTTAGAAGTCTTTTTGGGCATATTTGTTTACACTAGATAATGATATCATCACAATCACTTCCACATCCTTCCATCAAGACATTAGTGGTTCTTAACCCCTTATTAAACAAAAGATCTGAAATAAGTTTTTAGGAAGCAAAAGAGTCAAAATCAATCAATCAAAAAGTAAAAGCTAAAACCAAAATCAAACTGATATATAACTCTCTCTTGAGTATTTACAATAATCTCTCTGGGGCTATGGACACTGTTGGGTAATAGAGAAATGTGTTGATTAGAATCAAATGCATCTTCATCAAGGATATAGTTACCTAGCTAACAAAGCAGAGCAATGTATGAATCTCCTTCCATAAACATTTCACAAACCACCTTTCAAACTGAATCATTCTAATACATCGGCTAGTGTCTTCAATTACTGTCTACCAACTCTATCCTTCAAGAACTAATTTATTTCAACATGCACACATGGGATCTCGATGAATAAAAAGTATTAGTATTATACCAAGTGTTATGTTTAGGACCTTGTTCAAACTCTTTCTTTAGCGCATGTCTTGTCTCGATGATTTGTGCCTTGGGCCTAATCACCTTTTCATCGTCCACCTTATAAATATTTTCATAACATCCTCTATTCTTCAAAAAAATTAGAACATCCATGTGTATCGATGTCCTCTTTTCCATTTTGTAGACATTTTTTCCCCTTTTAATAAGATAATAAGACAATTTTGTACTTCCTTTCTCTCATGTGTCTACTAGCCAACTTATGCTTTGGGGAATCCTTCATCCTTTACGATTGAACCTATTTTATATTGGCCTTGATCCCCCTTCTCGCGCATGAAAAATTTACCTCTAAATACTCCCACCTAATCACTAGGGAATTTTTTCATCTTAAATTTCTTGCACATACACGTGACATTCTACCCTTGAACCTCCCATCTATCACCGGGAGAATCTATGCTTCTCTATATTCTTGTACATAGTTTTAGAAAACTTTCAAAATAAAAAACATTCAAATATGTTTCGTAACCTACCAAAATCACGACACACGAACAACATAGTGAAAGACAGATAACTTTTTTTTGACTTGCTTCCACACATGAAACAACACAACATATCGTCACAAAGTTACAACCAACTCTAGGAACCACTTGTCACGGGATAACCACAAGATCAAGCATAGAAACATTCACACCCAAAAGGATAATACTTTTTTTTTCTTCTTGACAAGACAACATAGGGTCCAAACACGAACACACTTACGCTTAGGGCCAACCACAATGAGATATTCTTGGGGTTATTTATTTTAAAAGGACATCTTGCAATTCTTAGCTTATGTTTTCAAGGAGGCTCAAGATATGATCCATATAATTCGACTTGCCAAGCCAAGATTATTCCTTTGACATTGAGTAATTATCTTTAAATCTTCTCTATTATGACATTTATTTACTTAATTCATTTATCAAGAAAAAGGAGTATTTAAATTCCACAAGGCCATCTGCTCACCACTAACGCTACTAAGATTCATTCTTGCTCACAAGACAACATGGTTTTAAGTTCAACACACTTAAGAGAAGAGATACAAGGTGCCTTGAAAAAGGGTTAGAGGGAGAAGGTCGAGATGAAACATTTTTAGGACCTCATTAGTTATTGCCAGTATTAAATTGAAGCTAGGGCTCTTAACCAGATTTAACAACAACTTTACTTAGGCTTCGCTAAAAGTATTAACAAGGAGTAAAAATTTACTTTCCAAATGGCTGAGAGATAGATTGTGTAGTTTCAAAATTGTTTTCTCCTGTTTATTAAATCTTATTATCTTCCAGAACTAACCATAGATTTCCTTTAAGTTCGTTTAAGAATTCCACCATGAAAGGGATAGTGTTCATTAATGTCGCTAGGGGTGTCAAGTTAAAAAGTTTACCTACAATGATAGTCTTGCCCTTGGTTACTTAAAGAATTTCTTGCTCTCAAGTTGGTGACCCTTATGTTACTTTATTTGAATACAACTTTTAATTTAACTTCCAGAAGTATTAACAATCCCATGTTAGTTTACTTATGACGCTTTATTACTAAGTCATATCAAGGTTTAACTCAAAATTTATTCTCAAGGCAAGGTTGTAGCAACACTCATTTACAAGAACAAAACAAGATTACATCAATTCTTAAAATACTGATACTCCAACAAAGTCACTTAACAACAATAACCAAATTTTCTTATAATTTCAATGATGGTCAACCAATACAAGGTTTCCAAAGTTCAGATGACAAAGTCCACAATACATTATACTGAGACATTAATCCTATTTTAAACTTTCCACTGGACGTTAACAAAAGTTGAACAACATAAAAGGTTTCGAGCAAGGGATCTTCTCAACTGAGGTTGATGACAAAAGTCTACAAATCTATCCCTCATCTACACGCAAAATCCATCTGCAGCAAATTTTCTACAAGAGTCAGTTCACGAGAACTGAGCAAGATAAGGCTACACAAAACCACCATAACTATTATCTAACAATATCACAAAAAGGAAGCACTTTATTACAAGAATTGGTTCAAACCTCTAAACACTATTAACACATCAAGTTATAATAAAGTCTTCATCATGCCAATCAAAGAAGGAGAAGACCTTGTACTTCAGTTAGGAGCAAAACAACGAAAGTAATAATCGTATGAGAATGGCCCTTGGCCCTATAAGGAGATATAAACAATCTAGCAAAGAACAAAATTCCCATCAAGTAAGTAAATAACAATAATTACAAGATTGAGATTTGATATAAATAGACCAACCATCTAGAATTTTATCAAAGGTACCAACGCATAGGCTAAAATAATACATTTCTAAAAGAACAAAAGTTGATCGGCCCAAGAAAGGGGAAACACGGGTTTCAAAATTTAACACAAAAAGTCATGTATAAATGAGTTTCAAACCGGAAATCAAATAGAGTTTACACACAACATAAGTTTCGAAGCGAAGGCATAGTATACTAGTTTTGACCATTAACTACCAGATTTTCCAATCATCCAAGAAGGGTCAAAGTCTTACAGGCTAGTAGCTAGCATGCGAGAGGATAAGGGGGCTCCGTCACACAAGAGTATACAATAATGTCATCAACAATTTTTAATACACTAAAGGTTTGCAAACTTCCACAACAATTCTAATGTTTGATTAATTTAAAATAAATTATCCATTTCCCGAAACAACCATATTTTACGGCAACCCTTGGTAACACAGTCAACCGTCACACAAATAGATACAAGCATAATTTCTAAGTGACTTTATCAAAACAAAACCTTCCGCTATGAATTCATAAGATTATCACACGAAAGCTGGGTTTTTCCCGAAGGTCAATCACATTTAAGGAAATCTCCATCACAACCTATTACGGTAATTACGTGCATAAAAACTGACCAATATTAATTAATAGCGTTAACATTACAAGGGAGAAAATAATGCAAGTTAGGAAAGATAGAAGAGTGCCATCAGAAATAATTCTGAGAGGGGGATTAGACCAAACTATTCTAGTGTCAACGAGGTATTGGATTCGCACAATGAAACCTCCAGCTTAGTTGATCCGAAAAGCTAGTTATGATTCAAGTTGATAGGCATGGTCAAGGTACTTCTTGAGGATGGCTTTAAAAGCCTAGAAACAAGATGAAGGATAGTATAAGAGTCTAAACACGTGAGACGGAAAAACACGTTGCACACGAACCCTTTTATTCTACCAGTTTTAATACCGAAACTCTAAGCTGGCTAGCCCACGCATTGCTCGCACAATCCTACAACCTTTCTTTCTCGATGCCAATAGGTTATCAAAGGGACTTGTGAAGGAGCTAACAAAACATTAAAAGACAACTTGGGTGCTAGGGAGGAGCTTCACAGTTATCGTAACTTACTTCCATGATATCGAAAATACTAGTTAATCAACATAACAACTTGCAACTCAATCGCAGAGAAGAATTAATACATAAACAAACAGACGAAGGTCTATCATTCGAGTAAGAGAACATAACATTCAAAGGAGAGGGCACACGCATCCTTTCGACCCACATTCTGTCAACGATAAAAGCTAAAACAAGAAGACACAAGAAGAAAGGGAAATCTCCCATCATGGCATCCAACTGACAAATCAATGCAAGGAAAAGTGGTTCGATTTCACAATATTTTTAAATAAAATAACAGTAGAAAAGTGTAGAAATATCTTTCCTATTTCTCCAGCTTCAACAGGTCGTACAGACTCCACACGGGCCAGCATAAACAATAGCATGAGACAAGGATGTGAGTACTGCTGCTGGCGATGTCAAAGGGCCAAATGTGATAACAGGATAGATAGATGGGGTAGAAAATTTAACAGTTGAGTCCTTTCACAAAACCACCTCACACCACCTCGTAGTATGCTTCTCGCATTGGAATCAACTCGAGGAGATTGTCTTCCATCTTCCTCGCCTCAAAGAGTCCTATGAGATCATCAAGGTCATTATCAACCAAGTACTCCTTGAAAAGTCTATGACGAATAAAAGCATGATGCCCTTGGCCATAAGACAACCCAATTAATCCAGAGAAAAGACCATATAGAATGAAAAGTCGGAGAAAAGAAATATCAATAGATGTTATCCTCGTAGTCTCCTAGCATTGGATATACTACGAGCTCTTTCTCACATTTCTGCTCTGCCCAAGTAGTTTTCCATTTCCTTCAAGCGATACTCTCTGCTTTTCCCAATCTCGACCTACTCTTCTTCTTGCTTTTTATCCCAGAGATGCATACCATACATCAGATTTGATGAAGTAAACAGCATAGTCCAGTCCTCTTAACATTCAGAAAAGAATACTTTTTTGAAAGTGAAAAAATAAAGTCTGATTCCTTCTTATCGCTGCAAGTTCCATATGATGCACCTTGTTATAGTGCAAATGTGCAGCCCATTGCTTACAGCTTGCTTCACTTAGCAGCACCAATAATCTCCATAAGAACATTGTCATTGTTTAAGATGAGAGAGCTAGATTGCATTACCCACAACAATTTCTCTAGCAATATAATCTTGGAGATAAACTTGGTTGCAGTGTGGCAGTCAACATCTGCTAGAAGGCTCTTTTGAACTTAATATAATAGAGTGTTTCTCCACCATGCTTATGCCACAGAGACTCGATATCATCATTTCATCTTTGTCCAATGAATTTTCTAGATTTACTTCACCAGGCATTACCAGAAATCTCTACAAGAACATTTCCTTTTTTTTTTTTAAAGAAATGGAACCGCTTTGCCTCTCTCACAACAATTTGCATTGCAACAATCTTGGACAAACCTGATGTAGTGTGGCAGAGGAATACTTTTACTTTCCTTGTTCACTCAGCACATGTTCTGAATCTGACAAATATCCTGCTACCTTCATCTCCCAAGATGTTTTCTCCAACATTGATAGATCTCCCATGCCTGTGGGTGTGATTTGTCACCTACACAACAACATGCACCATTTTATTGCCTTTAAACCAACTACATCCGAGTTTCTTTTTAATTCCTCTATCCTTAATCGATCTCCTTCCTGCACTCTCTCTTTCCTTTCACCCCTCGCCATGAGATCCTACCTACTAGTGACTCGATGAAGAAGTTCATATAATAGCAAGCAAATCGTGCTTCATGAATATACTAAAATGAAACAGATCCACGCCTATGAGATTCTCTTCCATGAGTTACATCGTAAGACAAGTAAGAAGCAATAGAGAATCTTAGAAATAAATTTCATCAGGTCTTCTGGTAACACTCCTGCTGTCACTTAATCGATTTTGATACAAAATATCTTGAAGGAGAATCCTGAATTTGAGGATGTAATCAATCGAAGATAACAACATAGTGGACAACTCCGCTCGTTGAAGCACTCAAAATGGCTTCACTACAGGTTGTAAGATTTTGCAACAACGATCACGACCGTGGTCCCATGCAACTGCAGAACACTCCTCACAGCGGCGCCTAAAAAAAGGAGGTAACACGCCTGCTACACTATCTTGTAGCTTCATCCACACCCACATCAAACCAGGCTCACGCAACAACCAAGGGCAGAGAAAAACGTGCCAGGAGGGAGAAAAAAATGCCCATATGAAGAGGGGAAGAAAGCAAAAGAAGAAGAAAGTTCGTGAAGCAGGTAATAGGAATAGAATTGTGAAAAAGGGACAAGGAGACACTCAAACGCGTTTTCTCCCTCCATCGGTGCCTCCAACTCCGAAAAACATGCCTCCCAACCATACGCATTAAAGAAGGAGATCAAATGAGATATAGGTGAAGAAAATTGGGACTCCACCGACTCCCATCTCCCTCACGCAAGGACAGAAAAAATGCTAATAGACAGTCATAAAAGAATTTACAGGTTGGGTGGTTGGCAGGAGGCCACGGTGGCAGAGGAGGCAGGTGGAAAAAAAAGATCCGATGCCCACTAGGCATTACAGCTTTCTAAAAATAAAAAATAATAAAAATCATCCTATAGAAAATCTTTGGTTCTCACCTATTCTTTTGCGTGACTCGTAGATCATATTGATCTACCTCCATCAACAAAGTTGGTTTTCTTACTATGTCTCGTACTGGGGAAAATGAGTAGTTTGGTACCATTTCATAGTGAACAATTACTTTTCATAGGATCTAAGTGTTCTTCGTTATTCCCCTTGCATGTATCCTTGATTTGGGCACCATCTTTTAACCCTTGTTAATTCACAGAGTTGGAATCAAAGCTTGATAAAAAAAAATGCATTATGTTTCTCTGTTAGGTTAGCTTGTTTAATTTCTTGTATTGTATTGCATTTTGTATGTTGTTTTGAGTTAATGTTTTCATAAATGGAAAATTCTTCATAGAATGTATTTTCATGCCATTCTAATTTTGTCATATGCTTAAATTTTTAATAAGGACTGATAATGTAGATCTTCGGCAATATGAAGACACTAAAGTTGTTTTGATACACTAGATGAAAGATTTCTCTTTCATTTTGTATGTATTCCTCTTGTACATCATTATCCTATCAACACTACTCTTTTGATTCCCTGGAGCATCCTTCCCCTACACATTCTTCTATCCATTTCTTTCAAAATTTTGATTTTCAATCACCTTTTTGCAACACCCCATCGACACTCAAGGGGAATCTCTCACTATACCGATATTTCTTCTACCCATTCAAAATTTTATCTACCTACTATCTTTGAAGTGGTGTCACGTTTTCCACCACATAGAGAGGAAAACGTATACACCTCTAATTTAGATTGAGTAATTTAAATACTTAAATTGCACTAATTATACCTTTTCCCACCGGATGACGACATATCATCAATATCAAACATTTTCTCTACTATCGTTGTTAATTAACTACATTATGTTATTTAATTAACTCTTCTCTCCAACAACGATGCCAATTAACGACCTTTCATTAACCATCTCCCCTTTCTAGTTAGATTAGTTAATTATTTATAATTAGTTAAGCTCCCCTTTCTATCTAGATTAATTAATTATTTCTAATTAATCAATATCCCTTTCTATCTAGATTAATTAATTATTCTTAAGTTATTAATTCTATCTTCCATTTAATAAAATAATCACCATTTATTTGATTAAAATTATCTCGATAACATAAATCATACTAACTACTCTAAAAAGATTCTATAAGCTTACAAACCTATTAATTTATCACTTTGGTTAATTATTAAACCCCTCAATCCCCATGAGTCACTAGAGGACAAACTAAAATCTCCTATAGTAAACTCAACCACTCCTAGACCATGCTTATCCATTAAAAACATAGCTTTGATATTATCCAACATATAATAGGATGTAAAGATTCTTCAAACCATTGGGTAATAAAAGGAACCCTCCTCTAACCTTTATACTTACACATTGCATGTTTATAGCTAATTTATTGGCATTTTATCTTACAACATCTTACATTTGAGCTGATAGATTCTTTATTGCATTCCATCCATCCAATATTTTGAATAATATGGAGAGAATAAAAATTGTTTTGTAGTCATACTTTGATGAACCTTCATTCCTAAACCCTTGAAGATCAAACAATCAACTTTGATTTCCATGGATCTATCTAGGTTTATTTAGTGTTTTTGGTGATCTAAAGAGTAGAGATCCAAATTTTTAGCATATTAGTTTGATTTCTATTTCAAGTTCTAATGCATAATGTTGGTATTTAGTCTTGTTTAGCTCTTAACATGATAATCTTTGTGTAGTTAGTTCTTTTTTTGAAACTATTAAGGTTTTAGTTTTAATTCCTTTGTATTTCTAAGTAATATAATGATACAGTTAGAAGAGGGATGTTTAGATAATAAAAGGGGTTATTAGCCAATTTAGATTAATATAGGATGAATATGACAAGGAAGGTATTCTAATTGTGTATCTAAGAATGGAGTGGAGAAGGTTTGATTAACGAAGTGTCATTAATTTACCAAGTGAATGAAATACTAGGAATAAGAATATTTTGGGTGTCTACATTTTCCCTCTTTGGGCTGATGTAAGTGACACTACTTCAAAGAAAGTAGACAAAACCAAACATAAAAAAATTTGAATGGATAGAATAAAAATTAATAGTTAAAGGATTCCCCCTCAAGTGTTGTTGGGGTGATGAAAGAGGTTGATTCATGATAAAAAGATGAAGGAAATAGATAGAAGTTCAAGGGAAGAAAGGGAATACAAAATAAAATGAGGATGAGGAAGGGGAATGAGCTAACATCCATCCAAAGGCCTTTTTAAGAACTTATTTTTCATTATATTGCTAGTGATCTTCATCATCGGTTCTTATTAATAAAAATTGAACAAAAGTTTAGTATGACATGAAAATCCATATACGAACAAATTCCCATTGATAAAAAAAAAAAAACTCTATGAAATATAAAAAATTCAATGCAATACAAGAAAGTAAAAGGTTCCAACTATCCAAAATTTACCTATCAAGGTAATTTTGATAACTTGCACAATTTCTACAAAAAGGTGCTATAAAGAAATTCTGCAAAAAGTCCGCAAAAAGTGTTATAGAACAAATTCCATGGAAAGTAAAGCAAATAAAATTCCATGGAAAGTGTTTTAGAAAAAAATCCATAGAAAAGTGCCGTAGAGAAAGTCCATAGAAAATTCCACGGAAAGTGTTTGAAGAAAAGTACTGCAGAGAAAGTTTGCGAAAAAGTTTGTGGAAAGTTTCATTGAAAGTGCCGAGAGAGAGTCCACGAGAAAAGTCATGGGAAGTTGCAGAACTGAAGTCTAAAGAAAAATCCGTGGAAAGCCACGAGAAAATCAAATTTTTGAAATGTTACGAAAAACAACAATTTTTCATGTGAAACTTGAAATAGGCATAACTTTTGACCCAAAGCTCGGCTTTTCATAGATTTGACTTTTTAGAAAGGGCACGACATCGTCTACGTAAAAAAATTATATTTCTTATTTTTAATGAGGGTATGTGGGATAATACATAGGGAACATCTCAATCTCCAAAAATGAAATTCATAGTTTCATAAAAGGCAAGAAATCTTTGGCAAACCCAAAATAGCTGCTCACACTCAGAAGACCATAACTTTTATAATTCTTGATGATTTTCATAAAATTGGTCTCATTGGAATCATGATTTTTATCCCAATGAACAAAAGTTAATAAATGATGAAATTTATAAATAATCAATGATGATTTTAAGGAAAACATTCCAAGTTTTTAACAATGATCCTATTAGTGGTTGGAGATGCATTAAATGAGCATGGGAAATCATTTTTCACTACTATCATACTATCATTTCACTCCATTTATGACATCTTGTAGGCTATTGGAAGACAAATCCTGGATTGCAATTCTCTCTCTCCTTCTCAATTCTATAAATTGTAATCTTGAACTCATTTGTAAAAGAGTTAGTCATTTTTCTCTCCTGGCCCCCTCTCTCTTTCTTCTCTAAGGTTGAATGTGGATTTTATGCCTCCTCTATTCACTTTGTAATGGAATTTTCTTTCCTTTTTCCCACTAGTGATGTACTCTGTGAACTCATGGATCAATGAAATCTATTTCGTAATGCATTTTGTCCATCCTTTGTTTATTTTATTGTCTCTTCTTGTGTCTCACAATTTCAGGGTATATTATGCATCTCTTATGTTTATTATAGGTTTTGGGAGTTTTGTTTAATGGGTTTGAAGTGATTTTATATGTGAATCTCACCTTTGGTTTGTGATGTATCTTGTCCATCCTCTCCATTTCTCACACCTCTCTACTTCAAGAAGTTGAGATTGTGCTCAATAACCTCCACCTTCATTGTATCACCACTATTAGTGTAGGTTTTGTTTTCATGCACTCTCTCTCCCTAGTCCCTTGGAAAGTTAGATTAGGATTAATTAAATAGTCTTTCCTATACTGAGATTAGTTTGTGGTAAGTAGTTTAGGAGTAGGAACAAACCCTGCTTTAGAGGGTCATCTCAAGCCCATAAGTCCCACAAGTTGAGAGATGATCTAATTTTACAAAAAATTACATGGAATGCCCCACTCAAATCTAAGGCCATTCTCGAGGTGCTGTAATTTTTGATAATAATTCTGAACTCCATGCAACATACATAATGCAATGCAATATGAGAAAGTAAACAAGCTAACCTAACAGAGAAAAATAATGTAATTTTTTTTTTTTTATAAAGGTTCAGTTCTGATATGTGGGAATTAATGACAAGGGTTAATGATGGTGCCCCAGGTAAGATACATGCAAGGGGAATAACAAATAACACTTGGTTCCTATGAAAAATCATTATGTGCTACGAAAGAGTACCAAACAACTCGTTGTGCCCCAAACTATAGATGAATAATGTAGACTTTCTTTGTTAATGAAGGTAGATCCAGATTATCCATGAGTCCTTTATGACAAGAACAAGTAAGAAATAAAGAGCAGCATTTTGTAGGATAATTTTAATTTTTATAATTTTTCTCTTACATATTTGAATGTTTTATTTTTCCTAACATGTTTGAATTTTTTTGTGATTGTAAAAGTTTCATGAAACTATGTACAAGAATAAAAAGAAGTGTGGATGCCCCAAAGGATAGATGGGATGTATAAGGGAAAATGTCACGTGCATGCTCAAGAAAGTGAAGATGCAAAAATGATCCATTGTTAGGTGGAATTATTCAAAGGTAAAATCTTCACGTTGATGATGAACACAAATGGATGAAGTGTTGGGAAGGAGCAAGGATACACCCAGCGTAAGTCCGCTAAGAAACACATGATAGAAAGGAAGTGGCATATTGTTTTGACAAAGGGTAAAATGGTTCCTACAAATATGGAATAAAGGCAATATTATATGCATGGATGTTATGAAAGAATTAGAAAAAAATGTGAATGCATGAATGTATCTTTGAAGCCTCATGGTGAAGTAGTGCTTAGCCAAAGGCACAAATTGTGAGACGATATAAGGACTAAGGAAAGGGTTTTAACAAGGTCTAAAACAAGAAACTTGGTAACATACTAATCCTGGTGACTCATAGAGATCTTGTGCATGCACGTAAAATTTAGTACCTCTTAGAGATAATATTTAATAGGAAAAAAATGAGGATAAACTAGCCAATTTGTAGGAATTATTTATTTTAACAGTGATTCATGAATGAAAGGTGGAAGGAGAGTCATACATTTCTCTCTGCTGCTAGCAAGGTGTCCATAGCCCCAATGGAGATGTGTTTGATTATAATCATAACATTGATCTAATGCCATTCAGGCATCCATAGTCCCAATAGAGATTTTTAAAATACCAAGAGAGAGTTATATATCAATTTTCTTTAGTTTTTAGTTTCTAGCTTCTAATTTTTGATTGATTTTGATCTTTTATTTTCTAAAAATGTATTTCATCTCTCTTGCTTTGACAAGGGGTTAAGAACTATTGATGGATTAATGGAAAGATAAGGAAGTGAGTGTGATGATGCCATTGGCTAGTGTCAAAAATATGTCCAAAAGTTCTTCGCAAAAATTTTACTAGATGTTGAATGTGATAAAATTCAGTCGTTCTTTAATTTGCCAAGGTGATAAAATACCAAGGTAAAAATAAACACCATAGAGATGACTGTCATAAAATGTGTGCATAAAGACTAACCAACATATGATCGAAAGGATGGAAATGGTGGATGAATTACATAGGAATGGAATGTAGGGGAAGAAAGAACATCCATGTGTATGGAATACTTGATTGCAATGTTTGATCTTTGTACCTTTTTTTTTTTTTTTTTTCTCTTTTTTTGTATTTTCCGAATTTCATTTTTTTTTTTTTTTTTAGTTTTTGGAAAGGTGGGACCAACAAATTCACTTTGCGTTATAAGATAGAACGAAAATGTTTGTGATTTCCTTAATAAGGGAGATTAAAATTGTTTTCTTATCAAGAGTTATGTTATCCCCGATCTCAATTATCGAGGTGACCTCATACTCAACAAATGACTGTGATTTATCCTGAAACATGGATTTCATATGTAGGAGCTTGAGTTCCCTTTCCAGAGGTTTCTATAATTTGCTCTATACTCGATGGTTGCATTGATGTGCATTATTGAATTGCGGTGGATTCTAAACCTTAAAGTTTTTGGTCATGTTGGGAGTCTTGGATATCGTGGAAATTGTGACTTGAGCTTGATGAAAAACAATTTGGGATTCTTATAAGCTAACGTGTGAATTTTTGATCCCGAGAAGTGGGAGAATAAAGCTTTATGATTGATGATAAGAACTAGAGAAATGATGGTACCATAAGGTGAGCCACTAATAGAAGATGACGAAGGGCTACTAGGATATGGCCTTAAGATGGAATAAATTGGGTTACGAGGACATGGAAAAAGAAGAGATGACAATGGTGTCCTATAGAAGAGGATGAGGATGTGGCCCAAGAATAGAAGCTAATGAACTACCCTAAGGTGACCCCTGAATAGAAAATAATGGAGGGCTACTTAGGATGTGACTGCAGAATAAAAATAAGATGGCGAGGGACTGCTAGGGTGTGACCCAAGATTAAAATAGGAGGGAATACTCGAAGGTCTCCCATAAATAGAAGATGATGAAGGGATACTAGGACATGGGTGGCTCTAGGATATAAGAATACAATGGGATACTTAGTGGTGACCGAAGGTGATATTTTGATTTAGGAATGATGAAAGATAATGAAGTATTTGGAAATGATAAGATAGGCCATGGTTCAATGCTAAACCCCGAAATCTCATCATTATGAAAGTATGGTGAAGATGAAATGCCAAAATGAGAATCAAGTTCCATGACCTTACTCTCTTTCTCTATGTTATGACAAAAGGGATAAAGTTATTCTCCTAAATACTCAAGTGTATCAAGTTCTAGAAATTATCCTTGTTTACAACCCTCTAGAGGAATATCTTTGTGTAGTCTTATTGTGCCTTCATTATGAGATAAAAAGTTCAATAGATGTTGTTGTTATTTAAACATAGGAGGTTGGATTGAATAGATGGGTCTCATAAGCGGGAAAATTGATTGATAGAAGAATATGAAGTTGTTTGATGATTTAGACAAAGGGAAGGTTTGAAATTATAACTCCCATGAATATTTTGGAAAGTGCTTCAAAAGACATCTTTGCAAATGGCTTCTTTTTACTAGTTCGACATAGTCACAGACATTGATCTTTAGAATATTGACAAAGATATGATAAGCTACATTTTAAAGCGCTCAAAGGCCAAGGAGGGATTGGAGTTAGTTTACTATTAGAGGATGACTCAAGAGATGACATATATTTGAAGGAAGGTGTATCATGAACAGATGATTTATATTTGAATTGAGGTAATTTTTATAGAAGATGATGCAATGTAGGAAGAAAAGTAGTATTGCATAGCCATCCATTAGGTTGTGACATAGGATTCGAATGGATAATTGATCAAGGGAATCTGATTTGTGGAGCTCTTCGACAAAGGAAGGCATCGTCAAGGTGACTAATGAAGGAGGTCATTCAATGAAAAGGAGTAACATGACTCAAGAACTGAATTAGATGTTTGATTGATGAAACTTGGGTCACACAAGTATTCAAAAGAGGAATATGTTGTTCAGGTGATTTGGAATAAAGGTGTTGCAAAGGAAGGGAGGAACGTGATTTAGGATTTGATCTAGGGATATCTAAATTATAGTTGGGATCCAAATCTTTAGAAGAAGATTGGGAATCTTAGAAGTAGCTTGGATCTGAATTAGAAGAAGAGTGGGGAAAACCTAAATAATAACTTAGATCAGAAGCGTCCCAAATGATACCACAAAATTTTAGGCAAGGTGGGGAATGAGGTTCCCGAATGAGTCCTCTAGCAAGAAGAACCAAACGAGGTTTAGTTGTAATGGGAAACTTTCTATGTGAATTCCTAAACCTAGGTTCCATGTTGTTGTAAGTGTGAGGAATCTGTGAGATAGTCATTCATTTTTGGCATCGTTTAAGCAAAAATTTCTAGATCTAGATAGTGCGATGGAACTCCTTCAAAGGGAAGAAATTGACATGTCGATTTGGGGAAGCATAATGACATTTATTATATATAGATATTTTGGTGTGATTTTCAAAAAGGAATCTAAGGAAAAAATACATCTTTATAATGTACTTTCATAATCTAAGAATATTTTCCTATAATAAGTCTATAATTTTATTAACATGCAAGGAAAAATCATGCAAGTCTACTAGTAAACTAGTCAATCACTCAAACTGTTTATCAAAAACTATACCCTTTGTTATAGTTCCAAAGATAGGTGTAAAACAAATAGTTAAAATGCATATCACCAACTAGGTCAAGTTCAAATATAAATAAGACCTAAGTGCTAAAGTTGTATTGATGTTATCTCTCCACAAGATATACTATGACTAATTCAGATGCAAAAAAATCTATTTTTGACAATGGAAGTTACAAATGTGAATAACGTAACAACACTACCTTGACACGTTAACCAATCTTGGAAAAAGTGAGGTGTTAGTATCAAGATGATGTTATTGTGATATAAACAATGTAATATCAACACTCTCAAAATCTTAAGAAAATGTTGGGATCAAAACTAAGTACAAGTATAACAAGAAGTTATTAATCGTGTGAGTAGCGTAACGATACAATATGGAAATTTATACCAAGTTCTCATAAATTAAAACAAGATGTAAGTGTCATCATTTTATGGCTAAAATACATGTAGAATAACAACTCAAAGGATAAATAATGATGAAACCAAACCTAGCTTATGAATATGATCCTAAAATCGAGATCAAGAGGCTATCAAGATGTATAAATGTACCCACACACTTTAGACATTTAACAACTCATCCATAAACATGGATGAGCATAAACGGAAAAAAATGTCAAACACAATTTATGATAACACTTTCGTAAGATGCCTTCTTTTTCCCCAAATGGAAACATGAATGAAAAATGATAGATTAAATGGTGTAGAAATGAACTAAGCATTACTTTGGTATAGTTTCACCTCATCCTAAGATGAGAAAGAAACTAATTTAAGTAATACATTACAAATCTCATGATGAGTGACACTTAGTTTCAAAGTAAGTGGACTCTTTGCCTTGTTCACAAAAGAAGATTTTGATTCCATGTAAGTCATCACTTCATGATATTTTTCAAAAGATACGATAGTTTGGACTAGCAAAAGTGGGCTCCAAGAAGATATGGCTTTCCTACGTAGTTCACTAAACTAGGTGTCACAAGGTTATCTAATGTGAGCTCGATTTTCCAAGAAAGACACAATGACTAATCCTGGTTTATCTTGGATTTACTTTACCCCCTTCTAATATAATGAGCAACTCGTGCATTTAGTTGTATTTTCATTGGGGTCGTGATACGAGATAACTTTGACTCTAAATCAAAAGTAAAATCTAGTCAAGTGGGTAAGTTTGAAAACTTCCTATTTCATCGACAAGGTTAATTAGATGTGGAATACTATAGATTTCTAGAACCACCCCCATTGTTTTAGCTTAAGGAGCTATGCCAAAGGGGGTTATGTTCTAGTTAAGAAGATAGGGATGTACCCTTTTTACACATGCATATACAATGTGTTGAATGTGGTGTGTTTTATCATTTTTAACTTAGTGTGCTTTTGCATCACACACCATTTGGCAACATACATCAAACATATTAGCACTATTTTATCCTTTCATTCTTAGATAATCAATTTTGGTCCAACATGTGAAAGGTTGGTAATTTTATGAAATATTACAATATCATAAAAGAGAGTTTATATGTTTCTTTTGATTCCCAATATGAACAAAAAGGCACGAGGAACAACACACACAACGCCAAAAAAACTACAAATAAGTAATGAAAAATACTTTAAGTAATCTTGTGAAAAAGGAATTTGTTTTACCTATCTTTGAATATTAATCCATTATGAAGCTTAAATCAAGTGTATTGAAAGTAAGTAGAAGGTTTTAGAAGCATTTGTAGTTCCCAAGATCTCCTATAAGGCATGAGGGAAGAGCATACATGTTTACACTTACAAGTTTTACACACACTTTCTAGGTTTTATGAGAAAACAGAACAACTAAACACACTTCACAACTAATTAGGACTATGATTATTGGAATGCTCCTAGAAATAGGGTTTGATTACATGCATTACCGTAATACTTTAAGTAATATTGTGAAAAAGGAATTTGTTTTACCTATCTTTGAATATTAATCCATTATGAAGCTTAAATCAAGTGTATTGAAAGTAAGTAGAAGGTTTTAGAAGCATTTGTAGTTCCCAAGATCTCCTATAAGGCATGAGGGAAGAGCATACATGTTTACACTTACAAGTTTTACACAATCTTTCTAGGTTTTATGAGAAAATAGAACAACTAAACACACTAAACATCACAACTAATTAGGACTATGATTATTGGAATGCTCCTAGAAATAGGGTTTGATTACATGCATTACCATAATAGGACCACATTCTCCAAGAGTTTTCGGTTGTGATCCCTAGGTCTTGCAACACAACAAGCCTACTAACCAATTAGATATTGACATTGGTTTACGTGCATCAGTATTTAGATCATCACCACTTCCACCTTATATCATCACACAAATTTCATTATTGAACATAGTATCCGATGAGGCTAAGATTTTTGGACTAGACCATAAAATCGTGTATAGTCCCTATGGTTTTGTTATGCCTCTTGTTGTCACTTCTATGACCTTGTCTAAAAATCTAAACAAGGCACCCACGGTCACTTTCCACATGTTCAAAAACTAGTGAATATAATCTTGGGAGAGCTTGATATTTAATGCGAGTCTCTATTAGCTATTATATCAGATTGATCCGTCGCCTCTCTAGGTTAGGAGACCATTATTTTCCTTAGACTCGTAGATCCTGATATTACATGTCAAAGATATAAGGTTTCCTCATTATCTTATCCATCATCACCACACATAGAAATCCATTTCTATTCTACACCAATTGTCTCGGCATGACCTCGGTAGTTTGGGTGCAATGAAGGTCACATGTTTATTTTCTTTTGTACTAATTGGTGAACTCGATGTGAAGAGCTAGTCTCTAAGAATTTCCACTTTCTTCGTCCATCCTTTATTCTATGGGTATTCTTATACACCCTAAATATGTTGGGATACGATGAGTATGGTAAACCCATCCCGTTTTGACATGGAAAATTATAAAATAGGTATACCATAACAATCACCTTCACTCTTAACATGCAAAATAACCACTCAATTGTTCAAAATCCTCTTCTTCGTGGTGCCAATTTTGGCTCCTCTATATGTATTAAGGAACTTGAGAAAGGCACACAAACATATCCTCATGAAAAATCAAGTTATCACAACATGAATTTAGTTGGGAAAGAAATTTCATCTCCTTGGGTATTGTTTTGAAAACCCATTAACATGCAATCGAGACCAGCTCCTACATCTAGATGAGGAGTACTTATCACGATACGTCGGGATCCGAATAACGATTTCAGAATTTGAACTGGGATTTGTATAGGTTGCGAGGACATGGTGATTCCCTACTTAAAAACAATAAAACTACCCCTCCAACAATGGAAAACATTTCCAACGAGGGGTGACAACATAGTGAACAATTCATAGTAGGATACCACACTCCTCAACAACCTCCAAAAGTTCAACAACAAGCACCTAAACAAAACACCATCCCATCAACATATGCCATCATATCACCATCAATACACAAATTCAAAGATTTATAGTTTTCCCAAAATGCTCAAAATTCATATGCAAGGAAAGAAAGAACTTCTCACTATTCGCATAATTATCAAGAAGTACCTAATGTGTAGAATCCTCCAGTTTATACGGGAACTCCAAGCCATATAGATTTGATGAATGGGCGTGAACCTAGGGTATGCCCCCTCATGCCACATATGGATATATACAAAAAGTAATATCCGGAAGAGCGTTCTCAAATGCCATACAAGATGGAAATGTAATTTTCCCTTGCTTTGTGCCTTGGATTTCATATGAAAGTAGTTAACCCCCTTACTTACAAATGTACTCTAAATCACCATAGGGGGATATGCACACTTACCCAGGTCCATATGGACAATAAAAGGTGATGTTGAATGGCCTAAAAAATGTTTACACTGTACTATTTCAGCAACCAATGCAACCTCCACCTCCCCAAAAAGGATCTTCAATGGTTAAAACATTCACAATGGGGACCTATTCTGAATATCTTAAGGATCCTTTAGAATTCTCCATCCAGAAATTCATGCTCCCAAGACCCTTACCCAATATTCCAAAGTTCAAAGGGGAGGGTGATCCTAATTCTCACATCAAAGCTTACGCAATGGCCATTTGAGAGTTGCTATCAAGTGACGTAGTTTTTGTGAAGATTTTCCCTAAGGCACTAAAGGTATTACTCTCGATTGGTTCTATACGATACCAGAGGGTTTAATACACTCCTTCACGTAACTCGTGTCATAATTTATTAATGATTTTGATATGAACAAAATTTTAAGACCAATAATCTCATAATTCCTTCATATCAAACAAGAGCACAACGAGTCCGCATCCCACTTCATTCAAAGGTGGCGATAGGTTCTGTACTCCTCTATAAGTGCTTCAAATATGGATTAGATGGAGATTTATGATTTTTTCCTCCACTCTATCAATAGAGAGATGAAGGAATAATTCCAAAAGTTCATGCTAAGGATAAATGAACAGTCTTTAGGGTGCTCTCTAAATTGATCAAGTAACCATTGACAAAGTGGTCGTAAGAATTATGGAGAAAATCAAAGGTTAGTTACTCATAATGAAAATAATCTTGGTTACTCCAACAATGCAAATAATAATCAAGGACTGAAGGTCCTTAATAAGAACATTGGACCAAAACTGATGGTGTCATTGATTAGTATAAGAAACCTAGTTTTGTTAGCTATCCCAATACAAATACTACCAATAATATCAACAATGGCAATAATCAAATAAACAATAACTTCTCGCCCTCATTCAATGTTGTATACTTTAATCATCCTTAGCAATAAAGACAAATGCAAAGCCAAGGCCCTAACCAATTCCAAAACCAAGGGCGGGGTTACAAAATTTTAACTATAAGAATAAATAGTTGAACAATAAACATAATTTCGGACCACAACAAGCTACAAACTAGATTCCCGAACTTTATGATCCCGATTTGTGTTGTGGTTTCTATAGGGTTCATGGGCATGATGTAAGAACATGTCGAGATTGCAACAAGTTTCTACAATGTTTTTGAGAGGATCAAAGATAATTATTTTTGGAACTATTTTTGTGAATCCAAATAGTGCCAACTCAAAACACCTCTATGGGACCGGTATCCCCATAGAACACACCACTTGGAATATTTAATGATCCTCTTCCCACGCACCCAAAATACGAAGAATAGATCCCAAAGGCTCAAAAAAGGTATCGTAATAGGAACCAATGATCGTGAAGCCTCAAACTCTTCAAACCCATAAGTGCCACCTCTTTTGGATGGCCGCCAACAATAAAAATTGTTGAATTGGTAGAGTTGGAAACTAAACCTCGGATTAGCAGTGCTTTACTAGACTAAAATATTATTCTTCACAGCCAATCCCAATTTACCCAACTATATCAGATTACATTCGTGATACGCTACGAAAGACAATAGGAGCTTATGACTTTATCATTAACATAACTAAGACCTTCTCTCACATTTCATTCTTGGATCTACTAAAGAATTCCCTTGTTCATAGAGATACTCTATTAGAAGAACTAGATCTTGGCCATTTGATTAACGTCACCCCTCCTCCTCCAAGGAGTTTGATGTCTCTCCTCCAATGCAACTTAAAAGAGATGTTGGATTTGTATTTGACATCAGTAAGATGCCCACAGATGGTGAAATATCTTGTAGGGGTGATCTAGATGTTGTTTTACAAGTCTACATTTACAAAAATTTGTAAAATGTGCAATGATTGATGATGGGGAAGTGGTTAACATAGTCCCCATATCTTTCCTTAAAAAGTTTGGTTATGAAGAGAAAAATTACTCCTCAATTAAGATGATGGGGAATTTCATGATCGAGAGCCGAAGTCATGTTTTCCCATGGGTAATAACTCTCAAAATAATGAAGGTGGGTTATTATTGGCCCACGGTGTTCAGTGAATGCTATTCTTGGATAAAAAGTGCAAAAAGTGTGCATTCTTCACGGGAAAAGAAAGACTAACAACACTTCCATTGCACCTAATTTCAGTTGACTAGCCATTCATGAAGTGGGGATTGAACTTCATTGGGGCATCAATTTAGAATCAATACAAGGCCACAAGTGGATTCTCATAGTAACTAAAAATTTCACCAAGTGGACTGAGGAAGTAGCACTAAAAGAATCAACCGAGTCTAGCATACTAGACATCTATGAAGGGATAGTGACTAGGTTCGGAGTACCGTCCACTATCATATTAGATAATCCATTGGCATTCCTAGGTTCCATGATCACAAAATGGGTTTTCAAGAATAGGATCTACTTGAGCACCTCTTCAAATAATTACCCACGGGGTAATGGGTAGGTAGAGTCCATGAACAAGAATTTTCAAAGAATCATCGAAGGACATTGGATGAAAACCAAAGGACATGGCATATAAATCTAAAATAAGAATTTTGGGCTCATAGGATCACACCAAAGAGGTCAACAAGTAACTCTCCTTATAAGTTGGTCTATGGAAAGGAAGCAATGCTACCTATATCATTTTAGCTACTGCATTGGAGCTCATGAAACAACCGGAGCTATCTCGAGTTCGAACCAATGGAGGCTAGGTATGCAGAGATGATGGAATTGGAAGAAATTAGAGAGCATGTAGTTAAAATGATAGAGAAATATCAAGCATTACTCAAAATATGGTTTGATAAGAAAGTAATAACAAGGAGCTTTTAGGAAGGGAACCTAGTTTTGAAGTGGGATGCGAATGGGCAAAACAAGGAAGCCATTCCAAGTTTGATGCCATTTGGAGTAGCCTACATGATCACATGATTTAAAAGTAGAAATGCATTCTAATTGTTTACATTAGATGGAGAGGATATTTTGATTACGGATAACAGATCTATCTTAAAAATTGCTACTAAAAATGAAAGTTTCACCCTTATAAATATTATCCTAGGATTTTAATTCCTTTAAGTGTGTATGCACATTGTCTCATTCTAGTGTACGTTTCAATTTCTCTAAGTGCCTTTGACACATGTTGTAATTCTCCGAGGTTGTAGCATTGTGATTTCAATGTGCCTCCAAAGGTGAATGTTGTAACAATCCATTTCTAGGACAGGTGAAAACTCTAGGTCAATATAATTTTCTACTCTCACAAATCTCATATTCGGGATTGTCTTATGAAAATTAAGACTGCAAGTAGCGGGGAAGGTTTAGGATCAACATGTTGTAAGACATCGGGTTCAGGTTTCAAGTACAAGATCAGTATCATGATATCATTCATGACTCCATACCCAATGGGTGCTTCAAGGTAATTGATATTTCCACCTAGTAGGCAGGTGATCCTGCAAGTTGCCAAAATGTAATCCAATTTTTCCCCTCTGGAAAAATTGGACAATAAAGAACTTGCACATAGTGAAAATGGAGGAGTTGATCCATCAAGAGAGATTTCATTTTGAAGTTGTTCCAAAAGGTTGAAGTAGGACTGAGCAAGTTGTAGAGATTTTGGGAAAAGAAGAGGTTCAAAATCTAAAATTTCAAACCTTGGAGGTAGAGTTTTTCAGAGGTAGGATAAGGTGGATTTCGGGGACTCAAAGAGAGAATAAAATCTCCAAAACCTAAAACTCCAAAAGTATGAAAATTGAGAATTTTGGGTTTCGAGGTTTGGGTTTTAGAGTTTTGGAGATCTCAAGTGTGAAGTTGGAAAAATATCCCCAAAAGTCTGAAATTTCAAACATTCGGGTTTCGAGGATCTTGGTGTGCGGGAACATAATAGGGATAGATAAAGTCTAAAATCCTGAAGTTTGAAAGTCCAAAATTTTAGACACTCGGGTTTCAAGGTTTTAGAAGTCATGACGGGTTTTAAGGTGAATAGTGTCAGAAGGTCTGAAGACTTAATATCTTAAATCCTGAACTCTGAAAGTACAAAATTTTAAACTTTTAGGTTTCAGAGTTTTGAAACTTTGAAGCCCCAAAACATAAAATTTGCAACTCAATGTCTAAAATGTCTAAAATTTCAAACTTTCAGGTTTCAGCATTTCAAAACGCTAAGGCCATTTTGAGCGGTGAATAGTAGCTTGACTTCCAAAGCCAAAATTTTTGAAATTCCAAATTTTGGGATTTTGAAGGTTGCATGCATTTTGGACTCTGAAGAAGGAAGATCACCAACCTGCCATTTTTGTAGAAAGATGCCTCAACCTTCAGATGTCCATAACGTTTCTTGGGAGATCAAATTTGCACAAGAAAGGACTTTTTATAAATCTCTCTATGTCTTCAACACAACGACAATTGGATATATTAAAATTAGTGAAACTACATTATTCAAATTGAAGAAATACAGTCTACCATTTTTTTGGGGTGTTAGGATTCTCACTTACCCCAACAATGAAAGTATGGGGTTCCTTTCCTGCCCAACAAGGAAAATGACATCGAGGAATTCAATGCATTTTTTATTCGTTGAAGGAACATTTCATATTTATTCTCTCCCCTTCTCTCATTCTTCCTATAAATTGTAACATAAGGCATTTTTCAAATAGTTGGACATTTTATATTTACACCCTCCCTTCTTCTTTGTCACACCGAGTCATCTTGTGGAGTTCAAACCTACCATAATAATTGAAATACAATTTTTTGCCTCTTGGCTATTGTAATGGACTGTATCAAATTTGGGGAGCAATAAACTAATTTTGTGGATGATTTCAACCCTCTCTTATATTCATTACATCTTCCTGATCTCTCATTACAATCTTGGTTATCTGTGCATGGTGGTTGTGTTACATTTTTAATGTTTTGTGTTTAATGGAAAAGTAGGTGTTCAAAATTCCTTTAGTGCATCACGTTTGTTAGTTTAGGTTTATTTTCTTGCATATTATTAACCCTTTCTCCTTGGTAAGATAGAGTAGTTTTTAAAGAATATCCTCTACAATTTGTATGTGTGCATCAGAACAAAGGAATAGGAATTGACCTTCATCCAAAGAGATTTCCTTATTGCAAAGTCCCACACTTTGGGAAAAGCTCCATGTTATGTAATCACACTGAGAGTTTCAACCCATCTAGTTACACACATTCATGGATCCTGTGATTACGCATCAACAAACTGTCAAGGAGAACAAACGAGATTGGAATTTAAATATTTTTTCAGCCATGTGGACCTATTGGACATCGGTGAGAACAACAACAGGGGAGACCCCATTTTCTTTGGTATTTGATGTAGAAATAATTTTACCACTCGAATTTGAAATACCACGTATTTAAATCTCATTGCAAGGAATTCTAGGAGAATAAGTCTATCGAGAGGTTTGACTCACTCAATTAGAAAGTCTTGATGAAGCTAGACTCAATGTTGAACAATGGCATAACATTTATGCTTTGATCGGATGGCTCGAAAATACAAAAAGAAAGTCTATGAGCATGAAATATATGAAGCAAATTTGATTTTAATATTTGACAAATGAATACACAAAAATACCGGTGAAGGAAGGAAATTTATACCCATGTGGTTCGGTCCATATCGAGTAATCTAAGACTAAAAAATGGGGTATTTCACTGTTTACACTAGAGGGTGAGGAGTGTAGTGAATTTGTTATCTCTCTTCACTTGAAGAGGTGTTATGCATGATCAATTAGCATTTTCATATGTACATTACTCCATCTACATTACATTTTCATCTACTAGTTCATTCTCAGTAAAATTTGTGATCAAGGGACTTATTCATCTAGCAATTCCTATAAACTTTAGAAAATGTTCACAAAACATTCAAGTCATACCTCTACAAATATTCATGGTATCATAAATTGTTTCTGAATGATTTCATCAAAATAAATAGGATAAGACAAAGTTTTGACATAACCATACCAAGGTCTGCATACTTGGTTCTACTTATAGTCTCTTTCTAGATTAGGTGTATTTGCCTATAGCTTGTTCTAGAAGCTTCATGGTGTCACATCTATCTCATCTAGATATCTTTGGAAATAATAATATTCTAAACATTTTTCCTACATAAATAATTCAAATGTAAATCCATAGAAAATTTTTATTTTACACATTTCTCTGCCCTCTGAAACCTTCGGTGTTGAGAATGTGTCTCTTCTTTGGTGATGTAAGGTTAGGAAAGGAGATATATTCCCTTACTCTCTATGCCTTGTCCATGGCGATCAGTCCATACTTCCTATTGGTAGCATGGGGAAAGGTGTAGGGGTTCTCTTTGACAAACTTGAAATATAGAATAGTTATTTCAAATATTGTGAAATCATAAATCAAATCAAAGTGAGTTAGATGTCCAAAATTCCAAAATATCTTAAAACCTCAACACCATATTTTTTCAACCAAGTGGCTATATATGGATCTAATTCTAGATAAACTGGAAAACAATTCAAATTCTAAACTATGAAGCAAAATTGAGTAGAGTGAGGTTGTAATGTCTCAATTTGGTATTATCAAATCCTTGTCTTTCTCTCATCATTACCATTCAGAAAATTTCCATAACTTGTTCCCTTTACGGATCTCGGTGTTGATCCCTCACATCTTACTAGTTGCATAATGTGAGGAAAGGGAAAATTTCATTCACTTATCATATCACTATATCACCATGTTTTCCCAAAACAATATGAAGTAAAAAAATTGCTTAAATAAACTAAATTTCAACATTACAATGTGTTTGCATTATCGTATATCAACATTATAAAATACAAAAAGAAATCATTTTGTTAGCATTCATATCCACTGCAAAAATTCTGAAAATCATATAAAAACGGAAGTTCTAAACATCTAGAGTACACATGCAAAGTGAACCAGAGAGAAGTCAACTCAAATTATATAAAGAATTATTGAATGAAAATGAAGAGTTTGTATATATCATAATAAATTGAGTTTTAAGTACAATGCCATCACTCACAAGGCATGTTCAAAATGCTTGCAATGAGCCCAAAATATACAATAAAATCATATAAGCCCAAAAAAATGACAACAAAGCAACAAAAAGTCCCAATGGCCTATCATTCCTTATGGGATCCCTCGGATGGTGCAAGACTACATCTAGGAAGCCTACTATGGCTACAAAAATGAGAATGAACTAAATGGTGTAAGTGCTTGTCGTGGCAGCCACTAGCCATGCTCTCTCTACGAGAGATACTTCACCTCATAAATATCTTGGTTGCCTCATACCCAACCATATGATTATGAAAAGAGGTCATCACCTCCACTACTCTCCAAATAGGTGCAAACACATTAGTATGTCTGCCGACTACTAGCGGTTGGCATGAATCCTCGATCATCTTGATTTGGGTCTTCCCGAGGGGATTTGCGGGTGTATATGCCCACCTAATGAATAATCTCTCACCACTCTTATGCAGTCACTTCAAGAAAGAAAAGAATAAGAAACGATGAGTTAGAAAATTACAAAAAAAAGATAAGTATGAACTTACAATTGTAACTAACAAAGTCAAGAGAAGAGTATGAACATAATCAGATCTCTAGGCATCCAAGTAGGTTCAGTGGTTATTGTTTCTATTGCTGGTGGTTATATGGCCTCCCCAAAGCTAGATACAAGATGTTTTCCTATCACAGAATCATCATATCCCTCTCCATCTTGAGGAAGTTGTCCCTCCGAGACCAAGGTCTCTCTCTTTGCACTCACCTCCTCCGGTGCATCTCTCAACATATCCTAAGTATCATGCCACTCAAAGTCACTCTTCTCCTCCTCCATATGGGCTACCTCATTAGCCTCACCACCTAATCCCTCATCCCTTGTCTACTCTCCAAATGAATCCTCCTTGAACTCATTTCTTGTGTTCTCCTCAAATTTAGAGTCTACATCAAAGGGCTCATCCTCCTCTCCACTATGATTGTGAATGGTCACAATCCAAAGTAAAGGAATTATAGGGGAACCAGCTACCCATTGGGCACGGACCACATGCGTATCAATAATAAGCACACCTAGAGTAACCACAGTCTAGTTAGGATCCCCTCTAGGGCCCTTCCGAGCCTCCTGAATAGTCCTGTATACTTTGGTGCAACTAGAGGAATCATATCTACATAAGGGAGGACAAAGTATTAAGGAGTCCAATTTAATGGATGAATCTCAACTCTCCCGACACACAACTAATTTCCCTATGGTAGAGAAAGCTACGACGTGGTCACCTCCTACCCCCATAACCCTATCATATCCTAGTAGGGTGTGGCAACCATGTCTTTCATACTCAAAGAAGCCACTTGTTGATGTAGCATTTTACATCATTTTCCACCTCACTTCCTAGACATCCCTTGGGTCCTACACTAGTATTCCCCTACCATAGGGGTAGTACGCTCATATATATAACTCATAACTAGCATGGGATGACTCAACGCATGTCCCTGTAACCTAATGACCCTGTATAGGTCATGATAGGTATTCCTAGGATGTCTTCTCTCTAGGCATATATGTGGCCATGTCCCTCAATCTTTGTAATAATAGAAGCCCAACAGTTTTTAGAAGAGTGTCACCTCCCTTATACCTGATCAATCGAAAGGAAAAGATACCCATGATAGGCTCTTTTGATTGATGGGGATAGGAGTAGTGGAAATAGATTTGGCCTTTATCCCCTTCTTTGAGACAAATGAAACATCAACATCCCCATGTATTTGGTCCACTTTGATTCATAGTAGACCTAGATTTTGCTATCTCCAAGGTCAATTTGCTTCCGAGTATCTGAAGCCCAACAATGCAGTATATGTCCTCGGGGTGATAGTCCACTCACCCCTAGCACCTAAAAAATTAGAAAGTGTTTTGGTATGCATCCCACTATGAAAACAACTCACATAGTACGTGACTAGTAGGAGTGACATTGGGCACTGTGCAATCCTCCAAATCGTTGCCCTCTGGAGAATATCTGTCTCATCATGAGTCAGCTAGTCTAAAATCTCAAGAAGCCAATCACACTCCCTCTAACGACTCCATCAAATGTATTCCTCATACTTTTACATCCATGAAAATATAGAAAAATAACAAGTTAGTAAAGTATATCAAAGGATAAGCTCACCAAAAACATGCTAAAACATCAAAAATCCAAAAAAATCAAGTTATTAATCATTTTGGTCATTATGTTCGAACCACCACCGTGCGAGGTGGTGGTTCAAGAACCACCGCCCTAACAGGGAAGCGGTCTTGTGATCACCACCCTACTTAGAATTGCTGTCTTGGACTGATTTTCCAAACCCATTTTAACCCTAGAAAATGCTTAAAAACAAAAAAATACTATTTTGAACAAAATAAAAGATTACCCTATGGGTGCCCTCCCTAGAGACTCATTTAAGACAATAAATTTTTAAAATGATCCCCCCTAGGTAAATTTTTTAACATTTTTACATTTTAGGTTTAAAAATGTAAAAGTGAAAAAAACCAACCTTAGACCACACGCAGTCAATCTCCCGCTCATGGAGGCATGATCATGATCTTTTAACAATCATTTGAGATGTACTCTCATCAAAAATGGTCACCGTGGGTTCAAAGCTCCAAAATCACCAAATCGAATAAGCATAAATGAAAATGAGTGGAAAATAAGTTTGTTTTATATATATATATATATATATATATGTTGTTTTGACCTTCTTTTAAGTGTATGTGTTCACGAAATGGAGCATTGACATAGGTATATCTTTATATCCCCTGCTCAAATGGTAAGTTCTTTTTTTGTTTTGATCTAGTGTTTCTGTTTGATATTTTATCTATATACACTTGAATGTTCTCTTCCTAATGCAGTAGCCGATCTTGGATGGAAACATTTCAACAAATGAGCATGTCGTATAGCTTCTAACTCCCCATTTCAGGAATGTCATACTTAGACTCTACATTTTACACCTCTTCATGGCTAAGACACTTTTCTAAGGGGAAAATATGTACGCACCCAAAATTACATGTGCTACATTGTCAAAAATGGTTACAAAAGTCCCTAATGATGATTCATGTCCTTTTAGAAGATGTTTAAGCTCATAAACCCATTTGCAATGTATATTTGTAGCCTAGATATTCTTAATTAGCTTTTACATGCTTTTTTCTATCTTCCCGCTTCATTATGTGCATGTTTTGGCCTTTAGTGCTAGGACCACCACCCAACCTAGGTTGCAGCTTTGAAACTACCACCCGGTAGGGCGACGGTCTTAAGAAATCTTTCCAGAATCTTTCATGCATATTTTTAACATGTGATGCTTCACTTAACTTCACTTATAGGATGCATTTGTGAACCAAATTGTCCAAAAATACTTTTGATTGTTTGGTTCTTGTTCTATCTTCTATTTTTAAATAGATTTATTTAGTTGGAACCCCTATTTTTTCCTTATGTATGAAGGCACATCCCAACCCCAATTCCTATAAAATCAATGTTTGTATTCAAGAAAATGGCACGAGAATTTTCATGTATCTTGAATAGTATTATTACCACAATCCTACTAGGAATTACATAGCCTAGCTCATATCTCTTGTGTTATCTCTCTTCTAATTGTATTGCAATGAGACTTCCTTTAAGCTACCATTACTCAAACATCTTCTTCATCTGCTATTCTTGTATCTTGATCCCTTGGACTCATATGGACACACAAATAAAGAAAGGAACAAACTAAGGGGACAAATACGATACAACCAGATTTTCCAAAGTTCATTCCAATTCATAGATAAAATTTACTTTAATAGTTAGTTTCTTTTACCAATATCATTTCAATTCATTGGTATGCCCATCAATGGCCCATAAAAAGAAAAGACATAGGATTTTAATCCCATAACCCAATGGGTCATAATTCTTGACCAAATTGATATGGATTTACGCTTACAATTTCTATGCATACTGCTATATTTTTCGAGAAAATAGAACAACTAAACATGCTAAACATTATAGCTAATCAAGCCTACAATTATTGGACTACTCCCGGAAACATGGTTTGACTACACACATGACCATAATAGGTCCACAAACTCCATGAGTTTTCAGTTTTGATCCCTAGCTCCTGAAATTCCACGGGCCTACTAAACAATTAGATATTGACATTGATTTGTGTGAATCGGTATTTAGATCCTCACCAATTCCACCGATATCATCACACAAAATTCATTATTGAGTATAACAACTGATCGAGGCTAAGATTTTCTGTACTAGACTAGAAAATTATCCATAGTCCCTTTGGTTTTATTATGCCTCCCATTCTCACTTTCATGACCTTGTCTTGAAATATATATTTGGTGCCCGTAGGTCACTTTCTGCATGTTCAATACCTAGTTAATAAAATCTCTGAAGAGATAGATATTGACTGGAGTCCCCGAGTGGTTAATATATCAGTTAATCCATCACACAACTTTAGGTTAAGAGAGCATTATTTGCCTTAGAATCACAGATCGTGATATTGCGTGTCGAACATATAAGGTTGATTCATTAGCTTATCCATCATTAGAACACATACAGATTCATTTCTATTCTACACCGGTTGTCTTGTCTTGACCTCGGAAAATCAGTTGTGAAGAAGGTCACGTGTTGATTTTCTTTTGTATAGTATCCCTACTATAAAATACATGGAAATGGTATACCATTTCCACTCACAGTATGGCATATGGGTAGAGAAGGCCAATTGGATGTTGATGCATGGCCTTCACACTCTCGACACTCTAAACATAGAGATAATAAATGAGCTACATCTCTTCGTAGCCCTCTCTAATGGTATAACTATCTCAATGTGGCATGCATCTTCTTCATCCTTGGATTGGCTAATTAAGGTGCACTATGAGCCTTTGTCAATTTAAACTACTTCAAACCTCCATCTCTAGGTAAATAAATCTAACCTTTGTGTCTACGAAGTCCATCGCTCTAGTTTCAATCCCTAAAAATTAACCTCAAGGGGTCTCTAGCGCTCAATCTCTGCTCTAGATAAATAGTAGAAGCTGTCATGTGGAAGCTCTGTAAGATTCTGCTCTTCAATTCTGTACCAACCGTTGTAACTAAAACCAAATTCCTCTGAAGACTAAAAATGTATGAAACTACAGTCTCCTTCCCCTTCACATGCTCTATCTCCATATCATACTCACATAATAGCTTCATCCAACTCCATTAATAAGCATTGATATTGGGTTGTGTGAAGAGGTACCGAAGGCTCAAGTGATCTATCCTAAGAATGAACCTCCTGCCTAAAATAAAATTTCTCCATCAAACCAAAGCATGCATAACTGTTGTAAGCTCAAGGTCATGAGTCAGATAATTGAGCTCATAATCCTTGAGTTTTATAGACTCAAAAGCTACTACACAGACATCCTGCATCAAAACACCTCCTAACCTGCCAAATAAACACTGTACACATAAAAAAACCTTCTTTTGATCGACACTACTAGAATACGTGTTTACATAAGGCATTAATTAAGTGTCCCAATGCATGCACACATTTATCTTACCAAACAAATGTTTTCCCTATCCACTGAAGGAAAGTGATGGGATGCGCAATATGTTAGAAATCATGTACACATATCATGTAATAACCTTCCAATGCTATGAAGCTATGTACCTCACTCACATTGGTTGGAATTGAAGAATCTATGATAGCTCTAATATTGGATGGATCGATTGTGATATATTCCCTAGAAATAATATGGCCTAGATATTAAACCTCGGTGAAATAATGCACACTTCTTCAGGTTCCCATAAAAAAATTTCTCATGAAGACACGACAAAATTTGTCTAAGGTCATCCTCATGCTCCTCACATGTGCGTGAGTATATCAATATGTCATCAAAGAATATGAGCATGAAGTGATCTAAAAATTTCCTAAATACCCCATTCATAAATCTCATGAACACTACGGGGGAATTCATCGAGACAAAATGACACATCTATGAACCCATACTTGCCATATCTCATGTAAAAAGGTGTCTTGTTAATATCATTCTTTACAATCCTCAACCTGATGGTAAAATGAGTTAAGGTCTATCTTGGAAAACATTGTTTCCTTTTTCATTTGATCAAATAAATCATCAATGTGTGGAAGGGGGTAACGATTATTGATCTTACTTTATTTAATTGTCTATAATCAATACATAAATGCAATAATTTTTCCTTCACCTTCACAAAATCACCGAGTGCACCCCAGGGGATACGCTAGGATGGATTAGTCCTTTCTCAAGAAGGCCCTTGAGCTTTAAATTGAGCGCACATAGCTCGGAGTGGTCATCCTATATGGTGCGTGTGAGATAGGCTCCGCTCCAAGAACCAAATCAATATGAAAGTCTATCTCACACGGGGTAGGTAAACTAGGTATGTCACCTGGAAAAACATCTGAAAACTCCCTCAAAATATGATAATATTCAAGTGAAAGTCCACTAGACTCATCCTTCGACCTATCACAAACTTTTATAACATATATCGACTCCACAACATGCACACCGCTTGAGTTGCATAGAATAAATAGTGCGAATAGAGATGGGTTTCCTAACTTAACTATCAATGAATCAACCCCCAAATCCTCATCACAAGTGATAACTTTTTTGTAATAGTCCACTCTAGATTTTTGTGCAGATAACCAATCCATACCCGAATGACTCTATAATAACCTAAAGTAAGGATGTAAAGATTCAAGGTCATCGTAAAGTGTCTTAGGTCAAATACACACTCCTTGGCTAAGGAGTCCACTATGAGTTTTACTCAAAAGCCATCTCAACATCCCAACTAAGGCCTTGCCTAGCTTTGCATCAACTTTGCATCACTCTACTAATGATGGCACAATAAATGAATCAAGAACCAAAATTAAACAATATAGATTTAGGGATACAACTAGTGCTTCCTATATTCTATATCATTGTACCTTCATGCTCTGGTTGGTAGTTCTTGATCACTACATAAATCTTGTGATTGCATGTCATGTCACTAACTATAGGTTCTTAAAGAGGTCCCTTACCCTTTTTATTATGGTTATGTGGACCCTCTCTCAAATGATGTGCATGTAGACCGAATTTATAACAACTATCAATCTCTCTCCAAAAGGAAGCAGCTCCCCTGTTACTGCGGTGGTTTGTGGAGTAGATCTTGCTTATCCTATTGTGGACTCTTTTGGCCACTTGTTGAAAATCTCTAGGTGGATCGAGCTCTAGGTGCTTCTTGTGTGAAGGTGGGTTCTCTAAGTGGAGGCCCCATACTTTTTCCCCTCTATGCATAAAATATTTTTGGAGGTATAAACGGTGGATGGGTCTACTATTGTTGTTGTTGCTATTATTAGTGTTGTGGCACAAGGAAGACTTTGCTCAACCATGTCTACCATAAGGAGGTGGAGGTGTCCCTCTCGATTGACTATTCTGTATCTATTGAATATGGGTCCTCACTCTATCTCTAGCCTAATGATTCTTCTCCCTATTCTCCTCTACATGTATTCCTTTTCAGCAGTTATTAGCTAAAGTCCAGGGAAAATGCATGCACACTACCACTCCCAAATCCAAATTCAGGCCCCTGATAAACCTATGAATCTTGACTTGCTCATCCTACATGTACTCAACATACTCAAGCAAGTTGAAAACCTATCTACATACTTAGCTATCACATCGATGGCTAACGCAAGTCATGAAACCGATAGATCCTCTATTGTGTAAACTATCTAGAAAAGTATCAAATCCTCAGTAGCTCCTTAAAGAGCTCCCAAGTAACAGTCTCGAATCTAAGTGGATATTCTTCTCCTTACTCTTCCATAAAACTTCTTCTCTGTCTCTCAAAATATGAATCACAACATGAAATTTCATGTTTCTAATACATTGGCATATCTTGAAGCATCCGCTCAAGCTAACTAACCAAGCCTCAACCTAAAATCCACCCATGTCTCTAGAAAAATGAGATGGATGAAGCTTCAAAATTCCCTGTGATATAATCTATTAATGTTGTCTTCCCGCCTCTAGGTCTCTCACCATGGCCATCTCTTTGTGTTTAGAGCTATTACTAGATCTCTCTCTATGTCCCTCACTCTATCTTCATACCCTCTTAGTGGTGAATTTGGTCTCTCTCGACCCCACATTGGATTACTCCACCATATGTTCCTCGTTGTGTAGTGGAGGGTGCTAAGTCTTATGTGATGGATCCCTATCATACTAGCTAGTTCATGCCCTACTGATCCACCTCAGTATGGCTACACTCACCTCTTCCAAGGTTTATAGGATCTATGGAAGTATAGGAGAAAATTCCTACTCTAGGGGTGGTAGATCTAACTCAATGTGCAAGAACTCATCGTCTAGTCTGCTCCTACACAAACGAAGGTGAGAGTTAGTTCATCATCATCTATGTTCATTTGAGTTAACTAAAATTTCTACATTTTTAGTTATCCACAATTTCATGTGTTCTAAGTTGGCGTTGCCCAAATTCTCTTGTTTGTGTTTCCATGTGTGCCCAAGGGTCCAAGCATTAAACCCACAAATCTGATACCAAGTGTAACACCCACATTTTTTATGCACAAAACCCAAGACAAAACTCAATACTTAATTAGGAAAATATAGAATAATTTTTATTTTTTTAAAAGGGTTTCAACAAAGTACTAGCAACTAGGTTTAATTATTTCTTGTTTAATAACTTTGCACATTTGAGAGATTGATGAATATTAAATTAATAATTAACATTATTAATTTACACTAAGTCCACTTCAAGATAAATCCCTTTCTAGGGTTTTTGTTAATTCATCTTACTTAAAATATCAACGGGGTCAATATTTCCTAAGTTAGTTTAATTCTTACTTCTCACAACATTAAACACTAATACCTCCCATGAGGTTGTCTATCTAAACATTTAAAATTTCAATTAATTAACCCTTAAATTTCATTTCCTAAGTTACCCTCTTTACTATTATTTAATTTATCCCCAAAGGACCCAAGCTACATATTCATTTAACTTTCTAATATTAAAGTTTCAAATTTTCCTAACCATTATTTGGCCCCATTCGACTTAAATACCCATACTTTTAAAATTACCTAACCCCATAAAGTACCACAAATTGAAATGTGTAGGGTTGATCCTCAACCCTTATATTAAATGGATATACACCCTTAGATATAGATATTTAAAAATGAACCATAAACATCCTTATGGGGTCTTCGTATTCTTTCTTTTACCTAAATCATTCATTTGTTCCATTTTAATTTTTCAGCTTTGTGAAGTGGAAGCCATGGAAGCAATAAGTGAAACCATGGTGAAATTTCCTTGGATCTAGTTTGAAAATGGGGAAATCTTCTTCCATTATTCTCTTCATTGTTTATTTTATTCATGAATTTATTATTACAAGGTTCAATGTTTTTTAATTATAAAGGTTCCACCATGAATCTAGTTTTACTATTTGGTTACTTACATTCTTGAGTTTATTGTTTGGGAAAAACACCATTTCATTTGATCTATGTGTTTATACACATTAAATGCCCATAAATGGATCTATGTACTTAAACAAATGAGTTTGTTCTGTTATGGGCTGCTGCTAGTTTCATTTCAAATTTTTAAACCTAAGGTTTTAAATAAATCCATTTCAGATTTTGAACAGCCACAAATTTTATTTTTCAGTCAAAGTGACAAACCACCACTCAACACATGGCAGCGAGTTTTGTTTCTTGAAAATAGAACCTCAATTTCAAGCATTTTCCGAAAACCTTTCAACCTAGGTTGGTTTCTAAGATAACATTAACTTTAATTAAGGTGCCTACAAATTCATTAGTTGATATGTTGATTTCATTTCTTCATTTCATGACTTAAATTACTAAGTACATAGTTTTTCCATTGTAATAGTGCATAAGAATAGGTACAAGATTTCCTTTTAAATAAAATTACTTATAAGATCTAAAAGAGAAATGAAATTAAACCAATTCATAAGTATCATTTATTTTCTCTACACAACAAGAGTGATAACCATTTCAAAAAGGCTAATCAAGTATAATTTTCATAAAATATTTGAACACAAACACAACCGTTTTACCAAATGAAAGCACAAGTAACGTAATACAATTCTAGATTTTATAGGAATACCTTTTCAATAAATTACAACTTCCAAAATTTATTCTTTCACCCTTTTTAATACAACCTAACTTGATTATAAAATTTAAAAGAATTGCTACATTTTAAGTAATAAAAAATTCAACAAGGAAACAATGAACTATCTTTTTCCTCAATGAGCATACTTCATTTCTCTTACAATAAAAAAGTTCTTCCTTCCAAAAATTTGAAAGAATAGTTTATAAGTTAAAACGTTAACTTTTCCAACATTGAAACAACCTTTAAAAGCTGACCCTATGGCTCCAACATAAGCATGAATCCTCCAATCTTCAACTTCAAGCACAAAAAGATGGATAGCTTTGGTGAAGTATACCTAAGCCAAGGAATTTATATCAGATTATTTTGTTATTGCTGATTTGTGAAAGAGATTAAGTGAAATCTATAGCTATGTGTGCTATTACAAAATGTAACAACTCACATAGTCTGTAATTTCACGAATATCCTCAGCAAAAGAACACAAGCCCCAAGGACAGCTTTGTGTTATCTTGATGAAGACACTGATTACAAAGTATGTAAGGTGTATAGTTTTGGAACAATAGACATAGTGGCATTTTTCAAATAATCAGATTCATGGTTATTATCTTTGTGCCTATCAGATTTATTGCTCTGTATTCATTAAAGTTGTTTGTGATTAATGAGATTGCATTTATCTATGTGTCATAAAAGATTACAATTGACTCCTTTCCTACTACTTACATCAAGAAAATATTGACAAACAAATGGTGACAATAATGTCCAAATGTAAGTAGCAGGAAGGAGTCAAATTGAAAGAAATAGGCTAAGACAATTAAACAGCATACAAGGAGGCACATTTCATTCAATGGTTATCCAATGGAAGTTACAGGTATTCATTTTAAGATTATCCCTTATGTTAATTCATTTTATTGAGATATTGAGTTGCCTACATCATTGTACAATCAAAGGAAAACTGAATGTAGAAAGAGATAATCAACTCATTATTTCAATTTAATGCTTTATTCATAAGAGATCATAAGTTTTCCCACACAAGTTGTGGGATATGACTAAGTGACTCATCATATACATGGAAATGAGAATATTGCATGTGCTAAAGAACAAGAGTAGAGGAGTAAAAAGGAACCCATCATTGCCTTTCATCTTCTATCCCCACTCCACATCATCTCCATCTCCATCTCAACTCTCTCATCTTCCGCTTCCATCTCCATCTCCTAATACCTAAAAATCAAGAGAAGTATCTATCAAATTGAGCTCAAGGTACAATGTTATTCCAATGCTCATGTTCTAAAGCAAATACATATTCTAAGTTCAATGCATCTAATGGTACTTGAAGGAAAAAGAAATATAGATGAGCTAGCAGCAAAAGAAGAGACAGAGCACATAAAGTGAAATGAGTAGCAAGAGAGATCAAAGAAGCTAAGGATTGGGTTAGAAAGGTAGAATCTGAAGCAGCTTGTAAAAGAAATAGATGTGGAAAATGACACTTGAAAGAAGTTGGAAAACAGTTTGCAAAAGAAGGAAAGAAGAAGAAATAAAACACATGGATACAAGAGAGGCAAAAATCCTATTTATTTCTAACTCATTTATGAATTTTGCAGAGAACAGGTTGCAACATTAAATAAAATTAGTTTAACTGTTTAAGAAGGAAACATCTACTTGAATGAAGATAAATATCATTTTTAGATGGTTTATAGAAGAAATAAGCATCAGAATGAGTCAAGAAAGAGGTATCTTTGCAAATCAGGATCAAAAATTGGAAGGGAGAGAGAAAAATAGGATTCTAGAAAAAATTTTTGCAGAGTCTCCCCTTGTAAAATTGACTTTTGATTTAAAACATAATTGAAACACATGCTTTTAAGCTACTACATTGCTTTCTAAGCTATCTGAGCTTCAAAAGGAATAAAAATAGTCAAGAAAAGTACATGTTTCATCACTTCTAAGTTGATATCATGATCAAATGAAACATACAGGTATTCCAGATTTTCATCATGCTACAACTATCAAAAGTTCCTTTTAATTTCCAAATTCAAGTGTGAATCAAAGGGCAACTACTTTATAGATTTTCAGAAGTTGCAATGAATCAAGTAAAGCCATCATGGACAGCTCATTCAAAGTGATCAGAAAAACAAGAGAGATGTTTATATCTTTTTTAGAATGGACAAATCACAAAAATCTGGAGAGAGAAGGATTCTTTAAAAAAATTGCCAGAGTTTCCCCTTGCAAAATGGACTTTTCCAGAAAAATAGAATTGAGAAATAATGCAAAAATTGAAATATAATTGCTACTATGACTTCTAGAAAGAGAAGTGCCATTACAGAAAAAGAGACTAAGTATTTTCTTCATTTTCCAGAAAAGAAGTATTTATTGCATTTACAGAAAGAAGAATGAATCTACAGGAGCTTGAATTCATACAATACTATCCAAGTTTAGTTCCAGTTTTGTATAGAAACGAAATACAAATGCTCATTTATCAGAAGATACAGGTCCACAAAGAAAGCATGTCAAAATGCCAAACTACATCTACAGTCAAATGGTTACAACAATACAAGCATACATCTACAAGAAAGATGAAGTGAATATCCAACACAGAATTTGACAAGTGCTTAAGGAGCTTCTACAGCCAAGTTATAATAAAATGGATTGTATCTACATAGGAAAGAGGAAGCAAAACTGGATCTACATAAAATGGGAAAACTTCAACAAGAGCATCAATGGAAAGTCAAGCTCAAAAGTTCACTTCAGAAAAGGAAAGGAACTTCACAATACAAGGATAGTTTCATTTTAAATGGTGTAAGCCGAGAAACTCCGTGTTTCTTTTAGATATGCAGAAATAACAAAACCCTATATTCATAAGGGTTAAAGTTTTGCAAGTACAGAGAGGAAAGTGAGCCAGAAAAACCAAATATGCATCTACAAGAAGATAAAAATGAAAAGGAGCTCGTGTATCAGAATAAAAACAAAACAGTCAACATTTCCAAGTACCGAGCCAACAGTTCATCAGAAAATGCACAGAAATAGAAAATGTTTCACAAAACTGCCAAGTTTCCATAAATGAGTTCAACAGATAACAAAGTATGCTCTACAGGAAAGACTGAACCCACAAAATACTTTCATGTTACGAATATTTTAACTGATATTTGATAAGATTTAGAGTTGCGGAAACAAAAAAAATCGAGTTCAAAAGAATTTATCGAAAAAGAGTGTAAGAACTCACATGCTTGAAACGAGAAAACAAAGAAAATGATGATAGCATTTTCCTCTATAGGCTCGTGTTAAGCTTGATAACTACCAAGAGCATGAAAACCAGATAGAAAACCAGAAAGAAGTAGAGATTCATCATTTCACGAAGAAGATACAAAGTATAGAAATAGATGAAAATGATCTTTAGATCATATACAAAGGAAAGTCGAGCTACAGGCTTAAAAATAAGAATAAATACCTTCATTTTCATCAAAAATGCAAGCAAAAGTCAAGCACCAATGGCGTCGAAGACCAAATAACAAATTTGCAGGCTCAAAGATGTCCAAATCTCCAAGTTTCCATCAAAAAATCATAGAGTGAGGAAAAAATTTCTAGGGCTTCACCCGCAGAATGAAAAACCAAATGAAATGACCAAATGCGAGCTCAAGAGTATAAACCTTGCATTCGAACTAGGGTTCCAAAACCCTAACCCATGGTAAAGATCAATGACTCATCAAATGCCAAGTGCCCAATCAAATGATGATCGATCCACACAGGTTCCAAAGTGGTAAGCCCAATTAAATGCCACCAACTATATTAAATGCTAGGGCGACCCTAACCTTGGGTTAGAAGATCAACGATGGAAGTACTACCAAAGCAAAGATCAAGGGCCAGCAGAGCTCATCAAAAACCAAGAAAACAAAAGCCCGTTAGGGTTTCCACACCTATGAGTGGAAAGGGTTCGAGTCATCATGGAGGGGGCCAGCCCATGTGGACCAACAAATAATCATTTGCCAAGACTTTACAAAGTCTAATAGTGCATGCCCAAAAATTAAAACATATTATATGCCATGATCACCGAAAGGTGAAAATTGTATTATGTGCCAAGGGGTCTAAAGGTGGCGAATCAAATAATGCATGGTGGGCTAGCCAAAAGGGTGGTCCCCTTTAATATTATACACATGCTAATGCCTAAGTCCATAATGTGGCAGCAATTTCACAAACCAAAGGTGGTCCCCACATGGGGTTTTAAAAAAATTTGCAAATGTCACTCATGTGACCATCCAGGAAAAGGAAAAATCAGAAACATGTGCATACCAAGGTGGTCCCCACTTCATCTTAATTTTGCAAATATGGCTAAGGTTGCATCTTTTTTCCTACACAATAGGAGATGATTTTTGCATGCCTTCACAACAGGACAAAATAGAGAAGATGACAATTTGCATGTGCAAAGGAGGAAGACTTGCCTAGCAAGCAATTTGTAATTTTAGCAAATTATTCACCTTTCTTTCTTAAAAATAGAATAGTCAACTTCAGTTTGACTGTATTGTATCTAAGGCTGATAATGCCTAATTTTACTACATGCTTTAGTTGTATTATTTTATTCCTTTATTTATTATTAAATAAAGGATAAAATTAGGATGCATGGGTGAGTATAGCCTTTAGGCTATTTTTAGGAAGGGGGTGAAATTTTGCTATATATTGTGTGCTCTTGCAAAGCACAAAGGGGGGGGATTTTTCAAAGAACTTTCCCAGAGAACTTTTGATATGAGTACTGAAGCAATTTCTACCAGTTTTTCCCTCTGAGTGTGAATTATTCTTTGCCTTTCCAAGTTATTCTACAGTCTTGTGTATGCCAGTATTAGTCTTGTGAATCAATATTCCCTGATTAATCACTTTACCCTACTACAAATCTACTATTTTCTACTAAATTTCATTGTGCATGTTAGCTTACTAGTGCTTGTTGTGAACTTCCCTCAGTACAAAATAAGTACTTTGCCCTTATTTTCTATAGAAAGTACAAATTGGTTTGTGCACATAAAGAATTCTTCACAAATCAGTTGTGTATTCCACTCAAGTCAAGTTTTCATCCAAATTTGGTGTATCACCTTAGTATTTATTTCATTTTTAGTCACCTCTTAACCTAAAACTCCCAAAAAAATTTTAGTGAACACCAATAAGGAACCGACCTTTTAACCCCGGAGGTTCACCTCAAAATAGGTATACCCATAGACCTGAGGTGTCCCCATTGTATCTACAGAGAGAGAGAGATCTTTGTAGACTTAGAGAACCTGCTGCCATCTCTCTGCCAGGTGCACTTTCGAGAGATAACAATTTTGGCATGCCCAGTGGGACAACGAATCAGATCTGCACGCAAATCCCAGATTCTAGAGTAGATCAAAAGTAGATTTACAGCAAATAAAAGTTACTTTCGGGAGCAGAGCTGCAGCAAATTAATTCTAAAGATTCTATGATCTTTTGGCGACTCCGTAAAGCTGATTTCAAACTAGTATTGTAGCATGTTCCATGCCTAAAGTGACTACAAGATCATCGGTAAGAGGAATTCCTCCTGAGTTTGTTTCTTTACCTTTGAATTCTGCTAGAAGGAGAAGGGTTGGTAATACATTGCCTTATAACAGACCTGGTTTTGAAAATCCTCCTGATATTCCTTCACCACGTATAAATTTTTCAATCAATATCCCAGTTTTTCAAATGGCTATTCAACCACCCAAAAATTTTGTGGCCTTCACTAATGGCAGCCCATTAGTAATTCCAGTGTACCATGATATTCCCAATGCTGCTTTGAAAATTTTCCATCATTTACTAGGTGAAAATCAAGTTACACCTACTAAACATATTAAAGATGTTGCAGCCATATGTGCAGTCCACAATATTACTCATGAAGACATAGCTTTAAGACTTTTAGCTGCATCTTTTAAAGGACAAGCCTTGCAATGGTATAGGAACCTAGAGATTGGAAGCATAAGAACTTGGGATGAATTAGGAGAGAAATTGCTGGAATAGTTCCAAGACAATTCAGATCATTTGTCCCTGATAGAACAACTATCTACTATCAAGAGAGCCCCTCATGAATATTTGTCTAGTTTCAACATTCATTTTGCTAGAACTTGGGAAAGAATCCCAGCAAGTGTTAAGCCTCAAGTTGATCACGCTTTCCTTTATTACCTCAGAGCATTGAATAGTGATATTGCAACTATGATCCAATCCATGGGAGCTTTTACTCTTCCAGGGGCCTATGACACTACTATAAAAGCTGAAAACAACCTTATTCAGGATGGAAAATTAGCACCAAGGCCTACAATGCCATTTTTGGTAGATTTAGCTCCTATCCCATAGCCTATTACAATCGTAGAGCCTACTATTGCAGCCCCATCCCCAGATATGTTTAAAGCCTTGCAAACCATGGGAAATAAGCTGACATCAATTGAAAATAAGCTTACATTGCCTAATAGGCCATATCAAGCTCCTTATCAGCAAAACCAGCAGAATAGGTAGCCTTACCAATAGAATCAAAATTACAGGTAACCTTATCAGCAAAGGTAGTTTGATTCTAATGTTCCTAGTGCATCTAATGCTTTGGTTCCAGTTAATATGGCTATAGAAGAGTGGTGCCAACCTTGTAATCAACCTCATCAAACTACAAATTGCCCAAATGCATTCCTGAACCTGAATCTTGTTGCGCAACCTCAATCTGAAGCATTGTTCATACCTCAAATGGAGGGTGGGCAGCAAGAAAGTCATGTTAAAAACACTGAAAAATTTGGTCAGCTTTAATGAGGAGGATTTCATTGTTGTTACCACTAGAGCTCAAGAGAAAGCTACCAAAATAAAAACAACAAAACAGACCTATGCTGCCCACTATTACTGATATATCAACATCTACAGACCTCGAAACTAGCCAACAGTCCTGTTGTCCCTCAGAAAATAAAGCAAGTGTTGCAGCTGGTAAAGAGCAACAAAAATAACTTCAGCCTGATCCAAGAAGATTGTTTATCCCTCAGATATCCAAGGCTTGAAGCAGAATCAGTTTTTGCTAAAGCTTATGCTAAAATGGTTGAGTCTATCTCTAAGACTGTTTCTTCTTTTAATATTGTTGATGTGATGAAGAAGCACAATGTTAACATCTCGATGTGGGATGCCTTAAGCATTCCAGGACAACAAGATTTACTCTCTCATGAACTAGCTAAACTGCAGATTTCTTCAAAAACAGCAGTAAAGGAAGTCCAAAATACAGATATGGTCCTTGGAACACTTGATCAAGATCACGTAAAGGATGTTAGATGGATGGTTCAAAAGGTCTTGAATGCTCATGACATAAAAAAGCCACCACCTTTTTATCTATCCCTGATTATTGGAGAAAATTTAGTTCATAACTACATGGTGGATAGCGGTGCCAGTAGCACAGTTATGCCAAAGCCAATTGCTGAAAAATTAGGCCTGCAGTATGAGCCAATAGAAAAAAGTGTTCTACAGCTTGATGGGACTGCAACCAATATAGTTGGTATAATCAGAAATTTGGAGGTAACGTTACATGCTTGCCCAAATGTTTCCATTTTGCAAGATGTTACTGTTGTGGATTTACCTCCATATTTTTCTTTGTGCCTATCTAGAGACTTTACGGCAAAAATAGGAGGTTACCTCTCTTCTGATTGGTCTTTCTTATTTTTCACTACACATTATGGCACTAAAGTTACCATCAATTCAGAGCCATTGGCTAGATTTCATATTGAGCCTCATTCACCAAATGCTTTGGCAAATTATTCCACTCTAGATCAATCTGATTTTGATGATGTGGCTCAGATTACAGCACTAGAGGGTGTGTCTAACATGTTTATGGATGAGAAAATAGTTGAAGAACATGCTCATGATCCTTTTAAAGAGGTTGAAGAACATCTTTTTGGTGTATATTGCATGCATGAAGAAAATGCAGCAATTCCCTTGCTTGTCCAAAATAAAAAATTCAATAGAAGGGATTTGGAAGCTTCATTTTGATGGAGCTAAGAATAAGAAGGGGCAGGGAGCAGGTCTGATGCTCACTTCCCCAACAAACGAAAGGTATTTTACAGCTCTTGAGTCTTCAATTTTCATGCACTTGTAATGTAGCTGAGTACGAAGCATTAATTCATGGCTTACTTTGGGCCAGAAAAAGAGGAATCAACACGTTACAAGTCTTTGGCGATTCTGAGTTAGTAATAAATCAAGTAAAAAACTTCAATGTATGTAAGAATCCATTAATGAAGTCTTACAGGCATAGAGTTTCAGACTTAATGGAAGATTTTGATGCCATTAATATTCAGTCTATTCCTAGAGCTGAAAATAAACATGTTGATAGACTTGCAGCAGTTGGTGCTAGTTTCAAGTGCTGGAACAAATAGAAAACAACAAAGTTTAGCCTCATGTTAAGTTGATTTTCAGGCCTTCTATACCTGATAATGAATCTAATTGGCAGGTGTTTGAAAGTGATAATCAAATCTGTAGGTTTTTGCAGCAAGAAGCTGAATTTTCTGTAGTAAATCAGGATAAATTATAACATCTATATGGTGACCAAATTGTTCAGTTAAAGACAAACAAGTTTCCTCGAGGACTTGTCACATTGGAAGACATCTTCAGCACTAATGACCAGTTAAGAAAGGACAAAGCTAAGATGTCTACTCATGCTGATAATTACGAAGAGGTTTCAGTTGATGAAGGAAAGAACTTATTTCTTGGAAAGGTATGTTCCTTATCCAAAAATAGTCTTTTATTAAGCTTTGCACTTGAATTTAAAGATGTTTTCACTTGGAGATACCAAGACTTGAAAGGGTTTGACCCCAGTCTAGCACAACATATGATTGAATTACAGCCAAATTCTAAACCAGTTAGGTAGAAACAAAGGCCTATAAATCCCAGAATAGAACCTCTTATGAGGAAAGAATTATCAAAATTGATTGAATCAGGAATTATTTTCCCGGTTAAGCATTCAAGTTGGGTAGCAAATCTTGTTCCAGTTAGGAAAAAGAATGGAGAAATCAGATTATGTGTGGATTTTAGAGATCTTAACAAAGCATCATTAAAAGATCATTATCCACTACCGAACATGGATCATATTTTGAGAATAGTTTCAGGATCAGATAGACTATCCCTTCTAGATGGTTACAGTGGATATAATCATATTTTAGTCGAGGAGAAGATAGATATAAAACAACTTTTACCACCAAGTGGGGTACTTACACTTATAAAAGAATGCCTTTTGGTCTTTCAAATGTCGGTGTAATGTTTCAACGTGCAATGGACATGGATTTTCGTAGCCTACTAAATAAATGCATACTTGTTTATTTAGATGATGTCACTTTGTATTCTCAAAAAATTCTGATGAACATCTAATGCATTTGAGACAAACTTTTCAGATCTGCAGGTAGTTTGGAATATCCTTGAATCCCAAAAAGTCTATCTTTTCAGTACATGAAGGTAAGCTACTTGGCCATATTGTTTCTAAACAGGGTTTAGCAATTGATCCTTTCAGAATTGAAGCCATATCACAGCTATCATTACCTCATCACAAGAAGGCATTACAAAGCTTTCTGGGAAAAATCAACTTTGTCAGAAGATTTGTTCCAGATTTTGCAGCATTGGTTAAGCCATTGACAGCCATGCTAAAGAAAGAGAAAACATTCTCTTGGACCAGTGAAGGGAGAGAAGGTTTTGAGGCTATTAAAACAGCTATTTCTCAGGCTCCTACTCTTGCAAATCCAAATTTTGATAAAGATTTTACAATGTATGCACTTGCAGGAGCTGAAACAATCTCAACTATTCTAACTCAGGTCAATGATGAGAATATCGAACAACCAATTGCTTTCTTTGGATAGAGCTTGCATGATTACGAAACAAGGTACACATTCCTTGAAAAACAAGTACTTTCAGTAGTCAGAGGACTAAAGAATTTTAAGTACATGCTTTCAAACAATAGAATTCATGTTCTTGTTTCTCATCCAAATGTGAAAGCTTTCTTGTTGAACAAAGAGTTGAATGAGAAAAGAGCAGGCTGGATAACAAAGGTTATGGAATATGATGTTGATATCCGAGTTGCCAAGATAGTTCGAGGTAAAGGTTTATGTGAGCATCTAATTGCTGATATGGAGAAACAACAGGATGTAAAACCCAAAGTTTTAGAACACCATGCTGAAACCACGTATCAACAATCAAACGTTATGTTGCAACCAAAAAATCAGCAACCTGAACCTTCTCAAGAAATTTAGGAATCAAGATGGATGACTGATTTGGTTGACTATTTACAACATGACACTTATCCGGAAGGTATGGATAAGAATAAATGAAGATATTTCAGGTTACAGGCTATTCCTTATCTCTTCATTGATGGTGTATTGTTCAAAAGAGATATAAATGGAATCTTGCTGCGATGTGTCGATTATGACAAGATTCAGAAGATATTATCAGAATTCCATGAAGGACCTGCAGGAGGTCACTTCTCAGCATACTACTATAGCTTTGAAGATCATGAAAGTAGGTTACTATTGGCCTAGCATATTTAAGGACTATTTTGAATGGATCAGAAAGTGCAAGAAATGTGCTTTCTTTGTCGGAAAAGAATGTTTAGCTTCACTTTGCCTTTGCAGCCTATTTCAGTTGATCAACCCTTTATGCAGTGGGGTCTTGAATTTATTGGAATGATTAACCCACCTTCTTCACAAGGACACAAATGGATTCTAACTACTACAAATTACTTTACACGATGGACTGAAGTAGCCCTTGAAGGATGCTAATGAAGCTTCAATACTAGCTTTCTATGAAGGTATAGTCTGCAGATTTGGTGTTCCAGCAACTATCATATCAGATAATGCTTTAGCATTTCTCGGTGCTAAAATAACAGATTGGGTTGTTAGCCATGGAATCTACTTGAGCTCTTCATCTAATTATTACCCACAAGGTAATGGATTAGCTGAAAGCACTAACAAGAATCTGTTAAGATCATCAGAAGAACACTCAAGGATAATCAAAGAGCTTGGCATCTAATGTTGAATTCAGCACTTTGGGCTGATAGGGTGACCCCTAAGAGATCAGTTGGAAACTCACCATACAAGCTTGTGTATGGAAAAGAAGTGAGGATGCCAATTTCAGTTGAGTTACCTACATTGGATTTACTACATCAAATGGAATTACTTGAGAATGAACCATTGTAGGTCCGTTATGTAGAATTGATGGAATTACAAGAGCTAAGAGATCAAGCTCATTTAAATATGGAGAAGAATCGAAAATAGAGATGAAGAAGACTTTTGACAAGAAATCCAAATTCAAAATCTTCAATGAAGGAGATATTGTGTTGAAATGGGATGTTGATCGTGCTAAGCCAGGAAGACACTCAAAGTTTGATACACTCTGGAGTGGTCCTTACATGATTTTAGCTTGCAAAGAACACAATGCTTTTTAGCTTTCTAAGTTGAATGGAGAGGAACTTCCCATTCCTGTGAATGGTATGTTTCTCAAACATTGTTATTGAAAATCTTACAGTGATTTGGTTAGAGTAGGATTTCCCATTCAATAAGTGCAGTTTACACATTGCATCGTTCTTTATTTTCAATAAGTGCATTCATGCACATGGTCTAGTTTTCCAGATCTTTTCCCAGCTTTAGTTGTTTTGAAAGGGTTGGACCTTTCGGAAAAGGGTAGATTTTGGTTACAGATTTGGACTCCATACCCAATGGACAAGAGTAAGGCACTAGTCTACAAGCTAGCAGGTAGCTTTCCCAGAGGATCGCCAGAAATGTTGACAATTTTTGCACTTGTGCAAAAATGGGCAACTTAAACTTTGTTACGATGGATAGCTTTGGTGAAGTATACCTAAGCTAAGGGAATTTATATCAGATTATTTTGTTATTGCTGATTTGTGAAAGAGATTAAGTGAAATCTGCAGCTATGTGTGTTGTTACAAAATGTAACAACTCACATAGTCTGCAATTTCATGAATATCCTCAGCAAAAGAACACAAGCCCCGAAGGACATCTATGTTATCTTGATGAAGACACTGGATTACAGAGTATGTAAGGTGTATAGTTTTGGAACAACAGACATAGTGGCAGTTTTCAGATAATCAGATTCACGGTTATTATCTTTGTGCTTATCAGATTTATTGCTCTGTGTTCATTAAAGTTTTTGTGATTAATGAGATTGCATCCATCTATGCTGTCATAAATGATTACAATTGACTCCTTTCCTACTACTTCCATCAAGAAAATATTGACAAACAAATGGTGACAATAATGTCTAAATGTAAGTAGCAGGAAGGAGTCAAAATGAAAAGGAAAAGCTAAGATAGTTAAACAACATACAAGGAGGCACATTTCATTCAATGGTTATCTAGTGGAAGTTACAGGTATTCATTTTAATATTATCCCTTATGTTAATTCATTTTATTGAGATATTGAGTTGCCTACATCATTGTACAATCAAAGGAAAACTGAATGCGAAAAGAGATAATCAACTCATTATTTCAATTTAATGCTTTATTCATAAGAGATCATAAGTTTTCCCACACAAGCCATGGGATATGACTAAGTGACTCATCATATACATGGAAATGAGAATACTGCATGTGCTAAAGAACAAGAGTAGAGGAGTAAAAAGGAACCCATCATTTCCTTTCCATCTTCTATCCCCGCTCCGCATCATCTCCATCTCCATCTCAACTCTCTCATCTTCTACTTCCATCTCCATCTCCTAATACCTAAAAAATCAAGAGAAGTATCTATCAAATTGAGCTCAAGGTACAATGTTATTCCAATGCTCATGTTCTAAAGCAAATACATATTCTAAGTTCAATGCATCTAATGGTACTTGAAGGAAAGAAATATAGATGAGCTAGCATCAAAAGAAGAGATAAAGCACATAAAGTGAAATGAGTAGCAAGAGAGATAAAAGAAGCTAAGGATTGGGTTAGAAAGGTATCGAATCAAAGCGAGCTTACTTGCAAAAGAAATAGATGTGGAAAATGACACTTGAAAGAAGTTGGAAATAGTTTGTAGAAGAAGGAAAGAAGAAGAAATAAAACACATGGATACAAGAGAGGCCAAAAGCCTATTTATTTCTAACTCATTTATGAATTTTGTAGGAACAGTTCATTAGAAAATGAAAATTAGTTTAAGTGTTTAAGAAGGAAACATCTATAGAATGAAGATAAGTATCATTTTCAGATGGTTTATAGAAGAAAGAAGCATCAACATGAGTCAAGAAAGAGGTATCTTTGCAAATCAGGATCAAAAATCTTGAAGGGGAGAGAGAAAAATAGGATTCTAGAAAAATTTTGCTAGAGTATCCCCTTGTAAAATTGACTTTTGATTTAAAACAGAATTGAAACACATGCTTTTAAGCTACTACATTACTTTCTAAGCTATCTGAACTTCAAAAGGAATAAAAATAGATCAAGAAAAGTACATGTTTCATCACTTCTAAGTTGATATTATGATCAAATGAAACATACAGGTATTCCATATTTTCATCATGCTACAGCTATCAAAATTTCCTTTTAATTTCCAAATTCAAGTGTGAATCAAAGGCAACTACTTTATAGATTTTTAGAAGTTGCAATGAATCAAGTAAAGCCAGCATGGACAACTCATTCAAAGTGATCAGAAAAACAAGAGAGATGTTTATATCTTTTCAGAATGGACAAATCACAAAAATCTAGAAAGAGAAGGATTCTAGAAAAATTTTTTAGAGTTTCCCCTTGCAAAATGGACTTTTCTAGAAAAACATAATTGAGAAATAATGCAAAAATTGAAATATAATTGCTACTATGAATTTTGGAAAGAGAAGTGCCATTAAAGAAAAAGAAACTAAGTATTTTATTCATTTTCCAGAAAAGAATTATTTATTGCATTTACAGAAAGAAGAATGAATCTATGGGAGCTTGAATTCATACAATACTATCCAAGTTTAGTTCCAAATTTATAGAAACGAAATACAAATGCACATTTATCAAAAGATACAGGTCCACAAAGAAAGCATGTCAAAATGCCAAACTACATCTACAATCAAATGGTTACAACAATACAAGCATACATCTATAAGAAAGATGAAATGAATATCGAACACAAAATTTGAAAAGTGCTTAAGAAGCTTCTACAACAAAGTTATAATAAAATGGATTGTATCTATAGGAAAGAGGAAGTAGAACTGGATCTATATCAAATGGGAAAACTTCAACAAGAGCATCAATGGAAATTCGAGCTCAAAAGTTCACTTTAGAAAAGCAAAGGAACTTCACAATATAAGGATAGTTTCATTTTAAACGGTGTAAGATGAGAAATTCCATGTTTCTTTCAGATATGCAAAATAACAAAACCCTATATTCATAAGGGTTATAGTTTTAAAAGTACAGAGAGGAAAGTGAGCCAGAAAAACCAAATATGCATCTACAGGAAGATAAAATGAAAAGGAGCTCGTGTATCAGAATAAAAACAAAATAGTCAAAATTTCCAAGTACCAAGCCAACAGTTCATCAAAAAATGCACAGAAATAGAAAATGTTTCACAAAACTACCAAGTTTCCATAAATGAGTTCAATAGATAAAAAATTATGCTCTACAGGAAAGAATGAACCCACATAATACTTTCATGTTAAGAATATTTAACTTGATATTTGATAAGATTCAGAGTTGTAGAACAAAAACTCGAGTTCGAAAGAATTTATCAGAAATAGTGTAAGAACTCAACATGCCTGAAATGAGAAAACAAGTGAAATGATGATAGCATTTTCCTCTATAGGCTCGTGTTGAGCTTGATAACTACCAAGAGCATGAAAACTAGAACAGAAAACCAGAAAGAAGTAGAGATTCATCATTTCACGAAGAAGATACAAAGTATAGAAATAGATGAAAATGATCTTCAGATCATATACTAAGGAAAGTCGAGCTACAAGCTTAAAAATTAGAACAAATACCTTCGTTTTCATCAAAAATGCAAGCAAAAGTCAGTCAAGCACCAATGGCGTCGAAGACCAAATAAATAAATTGCGGGCTCAAAGACGTCCAAATCTCCAAGTTTCCATTAAAAAATCAGAGTAAGGAAAATTTTCCAGGCTTCACCCGTGAAGGTAAAAAAATCCGAATGAAATGACCAAATGCGAGCTCGCAAGTATAAACCTTGCATTCGGACTGAGGTTATAAAACCCTAACCCACGGTTGACGATCAACGACCCATTAAATGCCAGTGCGAGATCAAATGGTGATCTACCCACACATGGTTCCAATGTCATAAAGCCCAATTAAACACCACTGACCATATTAAATGCCAAGGATAGACCCTAACCCGTAGTTAGAAGATCAACGATGACGGTGCTACCAAAACAAAGATCAAGGGCCAGCAGAGCTCATCAAAAACCAAGAAAACGCAATGCCCGGTTAGTGTTTCCACTGCCTATGACCGGAAAGGGTCGAGTCATCATGGAGAGGGGCCAGCCCACGTGGACCAACCAATTAATCATTGCAGGAGACTTTACAAAGTCTGAACTATAGTCCATGCCCAAAAAATCAAAACAGTATTATATGCCATGATCATCGAAAAGGTGAAAATTATATTATGTCCCAAGGGGTCTAAAGGTGGCAAATCAAATTGCATGGTGGGCTAGCCAAAAGGGTGGTCCCCTTTAATATTATACACATGCTAATGCCTAAGTCCACAATGTGGTAGCATTCGAATTTCACAAACCAAAGGTGGTCCCCACATGGGGTTTTGAAACAAATTTTGCAAATGTCACTTTTGTGACCATCCAAGAAAGGAAAAATTAGAAAAGCAAGAGCATACCAGGTGGTCCCCACTTCATCTTAATTTTGCAAATATGGCTAAGGTTGCATCTTTTTGCCTACACATAGGAGATGATTTTTGCATGCCTTCACAACAAGACAAAACAGAGAAGATGACGAATTTGCATTTGCCAAGGAGGAAGACTTGCCTAGCAAGAAATTTTTAATTTTAGCAAATTATTCACCTTTCTTTCTTAAAAATAGAATAGTCAACTTCAGTTTGATTGTATTGTATCTAAGGCTGATAATGCCTAATTTTACTACATGCTTTAGTTGTATTATTTTATTCCTTTATTTATTATTAAATAAAGGATAAAATTAGGATGCATGGGCGAGTACAACCTTTAGGCTATTTTTAGGAAGGGGGTGAACTTTTGCTATATATTGTGTGCTCTTGCAAAGCACAAGAGTGGGGAAATTTTTAGATAACTTTCCCAAAGAACTTTTGATATGAGTACTAAAGCAATTTCTACCAGTTTTTCCCTCTGAGTGTGAATTATTCTTTTCCTTTCCAAGTTATTCTTCAGTCTTGTGTATGCCTAGTATTAGTCTTGTGAATCAATATTCCTTGATTAATCACTTTACCCTGCTGCAAATCTACTATTTTCTGCTAAATTTCATTGTGCATGTTAGCTTACTAGTGTTGTTGTGAACTTCCCTCAGTACAAAATAATTACTTTGCCCTTATTCTCTACAGAAAGTACAAATTGGTTCGTGCACATAAAGAATTCTTCATAAATCAGTTGTGTATACCACTCAAGTCAAGTTTTCATCCAAATTTGGTGTATCACCTTAGTATTTATTTCATTTTATCTCCTTAACCCTAAAAACTACCAAAAAAACATTTTAGTGAACACCAATAAGGAACTGGCCTTTTAACCTCGGAGGTTCACCTCAAAATAGGTATACCCATAGACCAAAGGTGTCCCCATTGTATCTACGAGAGAGAGAGAGATCTCTGCAGACTTAGAGAACCTGTTGCCATCTCTCTGCCAGTGTACTTTCGAGAGATAACACCTCCTCAATTTCTCTTATGTCTTCCTAAACTATAATCCCTCCCTCAATAAACATATCAAGATAAATAGGAATTCTTTCTTACTATCAAAAGGTGGGACACCCAACCCAAAAGCTCTCTCCAAATTATAAAACAAACTCTTATCCCTAACACAAAAATTTCTCATTTACTTTTTCCTACACAACCTTAAGGCCGTTCTAATACCAAAACAAAAATACACAAAATTCATTCATTTAAAACTAATTTTCACAACAAATAAAAATAAAAATACATGGGTGATGTCATTGCACTGACAATTACAAGAAATCTCTAAACCATAAGCACAAGTTCCAAGCTTTCCAAGTCTAAACATACCCCAAACAATATTATGAGCTTTAAACAAAGGCTCCAAAGGCAAGCTCCTCCATAATTCAAGAGTGAAAAAAACATCTAACCCCCAAAACCATCCAATAAATTTGTATAAATAGAAAAAGAGAAGAGGAGGGTGAGGTGGCTCCATGTAGGATGCAACATCACTTCTCCTCCACTCTACATCACATGGTCAAACCCCAAACCCAAAGCTCAATAAATTGGTGGTTGAGGAAATGAAAAGCCTCTTACACACACAAAATCTTACCCATACATCTAAAGGAAAAATTAAAAACTCATGTAATAAAGTGTAATAGATATCACCTTTTACCTTACACATAACATAATGAGGTCTATTTTTACCCCTTATCTTATAGGTATAGTTCTTTGCTGAAATTAAGAGGTGTGCGACAAGCGTAACTTATCCAAAGCCTCCTAAAATGTCCCTTAAGCCAAAATCCGAATTTGACATGCAATGTTGAGTATACAACACTTACAAGAATAAAAATCCTTTCAAATAAAAAAATAAAATCAAGGTAAGACTACCACAATTAATACCCCTTTGCTCACATCTAATTTACAATAATAGTCAAGAATAATCAACTTAAATAGAGAACATTAACTAAAACTAATAAAGTAGATCACATTACAATAATAAATCACACATTCACAAATAATTAAAACCAAAAGGAAAGAAAACACATTTCCCTAAGGTCACGTTTGAGGCCACCCCAATGGGGACCTCCTAGAAATTTATCAACAACATAAAAAAACACAAGTTGCCAATACCCAATATTCTTTCATTATTCATCTCCTATCCCCTTTTGTCTGTTGTGTTATAATTTCCTACAAAATCAAAACAATACCTCTTTGGCATCGTGGTGATATCAACTACATCGAAACAATAACACATAAATACACATATCAATTCACAATATCAAATTCCATAACTATATCATTGCTAAAATCAAGCAATATCACCAATTGTTCAAAATTTTAAATTATTTCAATTTTATCATTTCATCAATGAACAATAAGATCACCATACTAATTAGATCGTCTAAAAAAATCTATGTATAAATTCCAATGTATCAGTACATATATAAATTAGTAACTCTAGATCGTCATAGAATACTAAAATGTCAATCCATGCATATAATTCACACTATGAGTCACCACATATCCGTAATCAAAATATCTATAATGTCTAGAAAAATACTAATCAAATATAGCAATGCATACTGATCATATATGATAATAAATTCTATACCTCCAATCCAAAGTAAGAAAAATCATAGTAAGATTAATGTTGAAGAAGAGTGGGCACTACATTGAGTTTACCCTTTTTGTTCATCGGGAAGAGCTAGTAGACTCTGGAAACTCTAGTTTTTGTCATCAATTAGATATTGGATGATTATATGGAGTTTTAAACATCTATTTGTACAATTTCACATGCATTGATGATAAGAAAAGTGGAATTTATCATTATAATTCCTACCTTTTGCTCATGATGGGTCTAACTTGAGTGGTAGGGAAGGGTAATAAGATTACTTTTGAGAATTTGTTTCAATATAAGATGTGAATCCGTGATGAAGTTACTAAATGTGTCTTGAGGTTGATGTGAATGAACCTCCTTAGCAGGAGTGAGTGTGTTGACAATGATTTTAGTGTCGGTTGGTTTAGATATAGAGGGTTTGAATGGCGTCTTGTTTGAAAATCAAGTGGAGGAAAAAACATGTTCTTGATATTTAATATTTCTTATGGATAGGATATTTGTCTCACGAATCTTAATAGTACAAAAAATATGATCGAAAGAAGGAGAGGTTTCAAAGATAACACTCCCTTGGAGAGGTGTTAAAAGGTGTTAGGAAATAAGAGATAAATATCCTAATAATCCCTCACGAGAATCGCAACAATAGAAACTAATATGCTGAAAATATTATAGATCTCAAATAAAAGAGTAAAATAAAATAACACAACACAAGGAGACGGTATTTAATGCGGTTCACCCAATTTGGGCTACGTCCACCAAGAATCACTTTCTCATATTTTATTACAAGCTACCACTCTCTCAATACAATACCTAGAACCTGTTTGGAGCTATGCTTAACAAACTCTCTGAAATTCACACCTAAATTCAAAGCACATCTACAATGTTTTTCATCTTTCTATCATATGCATAAAACCATATAAATAGACAAGCTGCTTAAGTATTTTTACAAAACCATGGCTACCAAAACCATGGGAAAAAACATCCCATAAACCTATGGGTCAAAATCCTACCCATATGAGAAAAACATGTTTCCTGATATATCGAGCACGTTTTAAGACCCAAGATACATGAAAAGTATACAATAATATTAGTGTACAGTCTTCAACACTTTCACACATGAAAACATGCTCCACAACCTAACAAAAGGATTTGAATGAACAAGTCCTAAAGCTAAGAGTCCGCATGACCACATTTTTCATCTTGGCTATATTGTTCTTATACCTCAAAAAATAGTAAGAAATGTGTTCATTTGATTATTGTTTAAGTTGTACTAGCTAAGCATAAAATATCATATAGCCATTATTGATGTAGAAATGAGTAAGAAAGGCATAAACTAGATGCACGAAGGAAGCTATTGAGTGGACATGTAGACTACTAGGAAAGAGTTTACCTCAAAAATATGATCATCGGTGATATATAGATAAGAGACATAAATGTGTCTAATATTTTCTTGTGTGTCACCATAAGTGACAAATCTAGGACAAAGCGGATAAGTAGAAATGGTAGTTGCAAATGGAGTATGTAATAATAAATTAGAATCTAAATACGACGATGCATGCAAGGTAGGATGTTGGAGCTTATGAATTTGAGCTTGAAGGCCACAATAGAAAGAAGTTAACTATAGATTTCCAATGGAGGAAACTCCGTCTTATATGAGAAAATAAGGGCGATGTAAAATGATTGGTAGGATTAGTAACGGAAATGGGAATAGTAGAAATAGGTGGAAGAATAGAAAGCAAGCGGTTAAGAAAAAAAATAGAAGTGGGCATGGCCGTGGAAGTATTTAGTTCTACCAACTTAATAGCTTCTTCATGAGCCACATGTAAATGTAAGTGTAGATCTTGTTGATGTGCAAAAATATGAAATTTAATGACCTTAAGATGTTCTTGATAAAATCGGTATGAGAGTGAGCCATGATGAAAGGATAATATTACCTAGAATGATATGGTATGAATGAATAATGTAGAACCATGAATGATCAGCTCAATTTCACCAAAAATATTAACTAAATTGGGGAATATGTGTAGTTGAACTAATATATAACGACATGAAAATACAATAAATAAATGTAGTAAATAAATATGAAAATGACATAAACAACTATGAAAATAGAAAACCTAAACCCTAGAGTACTAAGAGAGTTAGAATGAACTTAGATGATTAGAGAAACTCACTAGACTATGCCATAAAAATCATAGGAGGAGCAGGAAGAAGGAATGAATGTGTAGAGGTCCCAAAAGGGATGGACTTGGGCTATCTAGCTAGACTGGAGCACTTAGAGAGGGAATAAAGCATATGTAGGCTCTTTGGTATGAAGAATGGGCACCCTTTTATGTTTAAAAGATCAAGAATTTAGTTTCACAGTCTGCAGTACGTGGTCTAAAACCCTCGTAGTGTGTCACATTAACTTGGTTTCCTTACTCCGGATATTCTTGGTAACCCAAGATGTATAGAGGACCTATAAAAGACCAAAAGAAGTATCAAAACTATAAAAAAATTTGCAAATGAATAGGTCAAACTGACCTCGAGATACCACAACAATTAGCTTAATAATTGAGCATTGCACTACATTTCGACTCAAATGTAGTTCTAGTGTCTATGTGCATTGTTTCCCTAGGCGCTATTGTGCTAGTCACACTTTGTGAAGTACGAGAGAAATAACTAGATGTAATAAATGTAATAGAATGTGTGCATAAAATAGAATTTAATCCCTCCCCTAATGCTTGTGTGATGTAGATGAACCATCCTTTTCCTTTTGATGGATCTAATGGATACAAGTGATCTCCAAATGGATGTAACTCTAGGTGGATAATAGTAGTGACTAGTGTTTGGTCCCTTATGATGGTCTCATTAATTTATATTTATAGGGTTCTCTTGATCTAATTTCTTAATTAATCCAAAAATGGCTGACCACCAAAAATTTAAGAATCTAAAACAACTAGAAAGATCCCAAAAGTGGTGAGATAGTTAAAAATGACCGAGATGCCCCTGGTGGGACCAGGGGCACCCCATTACTAGCTTGAGCACCCCAGTCAAAGATAAAATAATGGTAAATGAACGAAGCTAACTAGGCATGCCAAAGGTCAAGAGGGTCGAGAATGATTAAAGAAAATACATTAAGATGGAAAAACATGGGGATTAGTTAGTTCTTGCTTCACTAAAAACACTCTAAATAGTAGTATGAGATTGGAACTAAATAATGTCTAAAGTGTATTCTTTTTCTACTACATAAATAAACTCACCATCCGTATGATTTCATAAAAAAAAATTATAATGTCAACCCATCTTCTAAACAAGGATTTGAATTAGTGAAATATACGAAAACCTAATGTTTATGCTTTAGAATATATACCAATGTCCTCTTGTTGAAGTTATCAAAGCAATTTTAAAAATAACTACACCCACATATTGAGATTGTCTACAATTATCCACACAAATCAAATTGACTTATCTTGATGGCGATTTTTCTTTTCAACTAAGGCACCAACATTTGAAAATTGGGGGTGTCTAGTTTTTTCCACATACGAGACAATGAATGATCTCAAATGAAAAAAATTTCTCTAGTTTACTTGTTTTATGGGAATGACTCTTTGTGATGGTTTTCCGTAATGCACACTTTACACAATTATTGTGGATTTTCTATTAGTACAAATATTTCAGCATATTTTTTCCTATGTCCAAATTCAATGCTAAGAAATTTGAGTGTTGAAATTGAAAACATAAAATATAATTTTTATTATTTATCTATCTTAAAGGTTTCCTTAAGGTATCACTATAAAATATCTATAGCAAGAAAATTTACATTTGGTGTGTATTTGATAGGAAAGTATCTTATTAAGTTACTTGAAAATAAATGAAGATCTATTGGTGAAAAATAATTGGAGGCATTTTGTCTAGAATTTCACAAACGTTTATTGTAAGGAGATTTAATTGGGGTGACATCTCGAAGGGATAAAAATTTATTTGCTAAGGGTGTCATTGTGGTGACAAGTTGTGTTGAAAATTATGTGATAATTTCAAAAACAATTATAGTCCTTGAAGAATTTCTTTGCAAGAAATTTATTGTTGCTTTTAAAAGTGTTCATATGAATTTATTATAAAAATCTTTATCCATTGTGATGTAGCTATAGAGAGACATTTAGTTGAGATGAACAACTTTTATTGGATTGTAGTCTATCTTCTTTCACTTCCATTAATTCATATAATTACTTTTGCCACATCTTCGACATCTTCCTTTCACTATTGAGTTAGATTTACCGCTACCTCTACTACAACTATCTAAAAAATGTGTTCTAAAATCATGACACAATGGAACAACTAGGTGAGTTATTTATTTATTGCTCATGAGAAAGCATAGATGCATATATCTCATCTATTGTGAAAAGTGAAATATTTTTGTTTCTTCCATGGCTACTACAATATAATTGAGCTTACTAGAAAGGTCTTTTAGTATTTTTCAACTACTATATTATCCTCAAGAGTATCACTGTGATAATTGACTTGATAAAATAATCCCATGAAATGACTAAATAGTTAATCTATTTATTCAAACTTCTTCCTTCACATAATTTATAAATATCTTATTAAAATTTTCAAGTTATCAAAGTAAGAGCGTTTAGTTTTTTGACACAAAAAAGAGTGAATGATCTCCAATGGTGGTTTTTCTTTTACTTACTTCCTAGATCGATATAACTCTCAATGTTTAGTTACTAAAAAGCACCATTTACATACTTTATTTGGCTTATGTATGAACATTACCCTTTCATAGACATATTTCCTATGTGGTAGGTTCAAGATCTATGAAATTCAAGTGATGAAATCTCAAATGCCAAATATTTTTTTCTTATTTTATCTTTAATCAAAAGGTTTCTGATCTATATCACTAGAGAAAGATATATGAGCAAGCTATTTTGAGAAATTATGCATTTGAGGTGTAGTTGACAAGGAGATATCTTATTTGTATATTTTCAAATGAGTGAAGGCTTCATGAAAGGAAAAAAATGGAGGTATTTTGTGTGAAATTAGGAAAATGTTTCTCCAAGGACATGTTGTTAGGTGGAAATAATTAAGGACAAAGAAATAGTATAGCGAAGGTATTGGTATTGTGATAAGTTGTGGTGAAAAATAATATGAAATTTTCATAAAAAATTCCCTTGAAGAGAGTTTAAGTGGTCACTACATTGTTTTTGGAAAGAGTGTTCATATGACTTGATTTTATCAAATGTTTTTCATGTTGAGGTGTCACCAATGTGACATGTGGATGACCCTTGTGACTTATATTGGATTTAATTCTAGCTACACCACATCAATTTGAATTCGTACAATACTACTTCGCCACCTCTTTGACATATTTCTCTTTATCTTGAATTAGATATGTATCCAACTTTACCACTACTCGGTGAGTCTTGTGTCATTAAAATAGGATCTAGCAAAGAATTAGATGAGTGAGTGAGACCATGATGATGGGAAACTAGAAAGGAAAGTATGCACTCTGGATTTTAACTTTCTAGGAGGGGTCCTTGTTATTTTTGAACTACACTTTTATCCCTAAGATTCTCAAAATTAGACATGATTTGATTAACTAAACCCTTAACTTGAATAAAAATTTATTCTATTGATTTAGACTTCTTGATCCACATAAGTTTAAAATATATCTACTTACCATTTGCAACTTATAAGTTTTGACTTCATCCATACCTAATTTGTTTTAAAGAATGTTACATGCTTACTTTGTCTTGGTTACCATTGTGACATAGAAAATACTTTCATGACCATCTTGGGAAATATAAATAGAACATTTGAATCCTTGTTCCTATTATCTCTTAAAAATTTATTTTTCACATGCCAATGCATTGTATGTAGATTTATTTGGAGGTTCTAGTAACCAATTCTTAACAAGGTCTAATTCATCTCTAGAGAATAATAAAGCTTTCATAATAATACACTAATATTCACAAATTTTTCTATTCAACTATAGAAGTTTAGGATTTGTAAGACAAATTCTTCAAGTTGATGCCATAGTTGGAACTCCAACTCTTATACCAAATTACAAAAAGACCAATCAAGATAGACACTAATAAGCTCAATTCTATTAAAAATGGAGCTTAGTCAATAGAAATCAAATTTACAATACAATCATTAATTTTTCTAAACTTTACTAAACAATTAACAAGTACAACTATTTTTAGACTCTGAAGAGGATCAGGCCACTTGCTAATCATAAAACAATAAATTTGACCAATTAGATTAATAAAAATTCATAATCAGACCCAGATAAAGTGCCTGCACATCTAGTAATTGGGATCTGCACTGAACATGCCTGAATTCATGCTGCAGGCGGATATATCCGTATTAAGTCACGGTAGTTGGAATTATAATTCCAACAAAAATGTTTTTCTATTTCCAATGAAGGGTTCTTTTAACTTGCTTCTTGTAGGCAAATCTGATGTACAAATGATACTGCTTGAGAATGTGTTGGAATCAAGATAAATATGTAACAAATCATACACATGCATACGCATTGCGCTAAAAAAAATGGTTTCAAGTTTGCAGCTGCCGTTTAATGTTGATCATTTCAACTGTCTAGTGCGAGTAAAACTCTTTGGTTAGTAATTCTATAAAACGCAGAAGGAAATATATCCTGTCAAAGGAATAAAAATAAGTAAAACCATCCATATCATTTGAAATCTCCTAGAACATATGATATGATAAATATTTCTAGTGTTCCAGTGACGGTAAGATTATCATTACTTTTGATACAAAAATACATTTATATTGATTATTTACAAAGTTTGACGTAAATTAACGGTGAGAATATTAAATATATAAGGTATTTAAATATATAGAATATTTAAAGCAATATAGAGCAAGCTAACTTACTGTATACACCTCCTCCTGCACGAACTAAAACTATAAACGGAGATTTTTCACATAAACGATAACTTAAACATACTCCCTCCAAATAATTAGAAATTATGAGCACGGCCAGAATGATATATTATTCGCTGTGAGGTCTGCCTCTTCCACTGTACTTCCCTGCTTTGACAGTATCCATATATTTAGTCACGCAAATTGCAATTTGCTCCAAGAGATCTCCTTGGTCCCTGTTAACCAAACATTGGGAATCTACAGTTAAGATTTCATTAATGGAAAAGAATGTATGTGTAACAAGTTTCATAAATAGATCGAACGTTACCCCTTGAAAATAATGCCCTGAATGTAGGAAACCTCGCTCAGAGCTTTCTTCCATTCGTCGAGTGATTGAGGCGTGATTTTTCGAATGCACTTATGCATCTGGAAAGCTCGAGCATACACTCCGTCTTCGTCTTTCATGCGAAGTTCCGACGGCCGAACTGCACAAAACACCGGGACGATCGGTGCGCCGGATTTGAGCATCAAATGGAGCTCGGCCAAACACCACTCCGATTCCGCATAGTTTGGAGAGAAAATTGCTACGTGCACAGAGGCTGTGCTTATGGCGTGCTCTATGGATCTGGGAATTCTGTGTCCGACTTGAATGGACTTCTTGTCGAGAAAGACGTTGCATCCCTTGTTGCAGAGATTATGATAAATGAGACTGGCTACGCTTTCTTTCGTATCGATTCCTCGGTGATTGATGAACACATCGTACCCTGGTTCAGACATAAAATGATGTTGAGTGTTTCCCATGGCTTGGGAGAGACAGCGATTCTCTTGCAGAACAAATTCAGCCAAAATGTTGTATATGGTTCGTATTCCGAAGAAATGGATCGGCTTTTATTAACGTTCATCAAAGCAAAAGAGTAAATGGAACATAATCGCTTTCATTTGGACAAATATATGGATTATGTTTTTCATGTAGTTAAAATGTATTTATTTGGAAGACATTCATGTCAGTCGTGGGCCCTATTGGTGCTAGTGGGCTTGATGCAAATACAAATAATTACCCAATATGTTAAATTAAATCTTTATTTCACAAAAAGAGCAATTTGCTTTATTTATTTTTAAAATTTGTTTTTCAATTGTCGAGTAATTTTTACCTTTTCAAATTGATTTTCCCTTTTATTGTTATTTAGTAATCATTTTTGTTTATTATTATTTAGTATGTTAGTTTAATTCCATTTATGAGTATTTCTCATTTAGATATGTTTAGGATAGTTTTACTAATTTAGATTATTATTATGTCGAGAGGTGTTCATACAAGGTGGCAGCCCGGGCTGTAATAGCATGATTGGTTCATTTTCTCTGCCAACATCAAAAAAGAATTAAAAATTATGAATCAACACAATGATTAAAAAAATAAAAAAAGTTATGAACCACACAATGTTTAGAATGTTTGGGAAATCTATAAATAATAGAGATCAATATTTTGAACAATCATATATGTCTCGACCCATTTTGAATACGAGATCCAAATCCAAATCAATCGATTTTTGTGAAGTAAAATGGGGAGATATTAAGTCAGCAGATTTATCTCCGTGTGCGGGACTCGATTTAACCCATAATGCTACTCTTTGTTACAACTATCGTGAGAGTTCCGTTTAGCATAGCCCTCCCCAGTAGGACTCGACTTTTGCATTCGTTGCATCTATCCAAATGCTCCTAAATTTCTAATGTTAATTTCGGTTTCAGCTTGGTTAATGCCTCTCCGATCATAAATAAAGTGTGTGTATTATAATGACTAGTCTAGAAGGCCATATAGGGTTAAAATTTTAAAGCTTCAAATTATTACTTCGGTTTTTGTAAAAAAACACAGGTTTACATTCAAATTCGTGGAATTGGGTTAGATTTTAGGTTAGCGATATTTATATTAGTTTATATAAATTATAATTTATATCATAAAGCTTAGTTTATTTTTTATTATTGGAAAATAGTTTTTGAAAGGGACTATATCGTAAAGCTTAGTTAATACGTATATAAATATTATATAATGTATAGAATTTATTTATATTATATAACCACACATATATAAGAGTAATATAGTTTTGAATATTACATTATAAATATTATTGTATTATATATAATATAATAAAATGACATTTGGTACTAAATATAACGTAATTATTATTATAATATTAGTAAATCTATTTTAGAAAATCTATGTAAAAGATGTTGAGAGGCATCATTGTTTAGGAGCCTATATTTGATTTTACAAATATGTGGAATAGGCGCCTTGAAAATTATACCTCTCAGCGTCGTTTACATAGATTTTCTAAGATAGATATGCTAGTTATTATTAGTTTAAATTTTTAATATTATTTTATATAATATTTATTGAAATCGAAATTTTAATATATATTGAATATATAATGACGGTTAAATGGAAATCATATTGAAAATCAATTATTTTTCTATAGTTTGTAAGGGAGTTAAAGAGTGTTTTTAATAAAAGTGTATAATAATATTTAAAATCAATATTTCATATCACAATATATGATATATCATCAAGATCAAAACAAATGATTAATGATTGTAGACATTATAGAGTAAAAATTATCCGTAAGCATAAAAAAATAAATCGAAATAAATAAATACAATTATTACAAATTAAATGATTTTAAGTAATTTTGGTTATAAGAATTTTAATTCCTTATTATATTACACTAACCTAATTGTTGAATGAAAATTTCGATGACAACTAATTATAATAAATGGCCTTCCCTTTGTAATTAATTTTATTGTTTCTATATTATAAGTTTGGAAGACCTTGTAGCTCATCTAAATAGTCACTAATATCCAACATTACAAGATTTGTAATATTACATTGATAAATATAGTGGTTTAATTATTATAATAAATTATATTTATGGAGAGTTAAATGTTTAGGTTTTTGTTTAAAAATGTTGTTATATACATATAACTTTTAAGAAACTATTTGAAAGAAAAACTAAGTTTCAAATCATATAGTGAACAAAAATATCTATCTCAACCTATTTGGATAGGCCACCTTGTGTGTGTGTGTGCAAACAATTTTGATTAGAGATATGAACTAGTATTACAATCAATTTTAACAAGTTTAAAATTTATTTTATATCGTCCCTTCCTAGATTAAATGGTTGGGATGATTCAAATTCATACATCTCAAAAGGGATTTTTCCTAACGAGATTTGATCTCTAGTGGAGATAGACATAACCTACAAACTTAGTGGAACCCGATCAACATAATAAACTATATAAAATCTTGTGAAATTAATCATACACTAAATGGTTAATTTTAAAATGTACATGTTTAATTTAATTTCCTAATTTATAATTTACATATTAAAGTAGTATATCGTTCCTTCCTATTTCATTCGGGGGTGAGTTTTTGAATAAAGTTTTTATTTTAAAATTAACATTCCTTTATTTAAATAAGAATCTTGAAAGAATTGTAAACATAAAAATTTCTTTCCAAAACTAAATTGTTCAAAAGTGGGGAGCATACTTTTATGATGTCAAGGAAAAAAAAGAGCATCAGTCAAATGTCAAGGAATAAGTCATGTTTAGAAACATGAATCCCATAATATAAATAAGCATATTATGAATAAATAGAAAAACAAAATAGGTGTACATATTAAGAAACATGACATTCTTAGAAAATTGGGTAGCTAAATATGTCTTGAAATATTTTATAAAATCAATGAGGTGTTGATGAGTCGTTAAAATGGGCCAATTGTTTCCCCTCCTTGCAAAAATATCTAATTCATAACTCCAATAAAAACTGGATGAACAAAATTAATTATTTTAAAGTAAAATTAATGTCTGTTAATATACACTCTCTTTAAAAAAATTATGATATGTTATATTTGAATACAAATATTTAAAAATATATTAATGGACTGCAATTTAACATAATTTAACAATAAATAAGTTGCTAAATATAGAGTTGGAAATAACTTTTCCCTTCGCAATATAAACTCTTCCCTACATGTCAAAAGTATATGAAACAAACCCTATTCAAGTTAACAGTAAATTAAAAGGCTAAAACGTTATAAAGTTATACATATCTTTGACCCGTGCCTTTTTTTTTTTTTTTTCCCAATTAACACTCGAGGAGATTTCCATTAATGAAGGTGAATAAGATTCTTCGAGGAATTTGTATGCCAAGATTATATTATACATCTCAAACATTCCACAAGAATTGTTGTCGGCTGGTCACCTTGTCTCCAAGATATCTTGACACATTTCCTCGGTTTTGAAACACAAAAGTTGTTGTCCCATGGTGACTCATTGTGACCCATTATAAGCATCTTGAAACTTCAAAACAAAGTGGTGAAGTGCCTGGAAAGCATAAGTACGCCTTCTTTGAAATATCGAAAGGAATGTGGCTTTGAAAGTAAAGTTATTTTAAAGGAATGAACATAGGTGTGCAAATGGAACGTAAGCGAACATACAAAATGAAAATGTCATAATCTGGCCTAAAATAATGTCGGAAACTTAAATTACGAAAAGGAAAGGAAGAAGAATACATTTAGAATGGACGTGCGTTGTAGAAAAAGTACACGAGACAATGAGGAGTGGAATACGGTGCACAATAACCTTGCCAAAGTGGAGCACTAATGTTGGTCCAAGACAAAATTGAGAATTACTATTGACAATTGCAATTCATGATGTCCCAATGCTATGTAGGCTAACTTTTGAAGTCCATAACTTCAATCTTTTCGAAGCCATTTATGTCTTGTTTTTTTATAAAAGATCTCAAAATGTTTTAACTTGTCATAATTGGCACCATATAATTTTCTAAAAATAAATCCATGCCCAAAACTAATCATGTATGGGTTGAAAATTCTAATTTAATTTACTTTTTATATTTATAATTTAAGAGATTTAAGATTTTTTTATAATTGGAAATAACCTTGAGTTAAAATTCCTTTGAAGACTATATTTAAACATATCTTGCATAAGCGTAGAGACAATATTTTATGTCATGTGTTGCAGAAGAGTGGACAATTATGGATCATGATTCCTGTGGAAAATCTCACAAGTTGTTAATAAGATGCGCACATTGCTATGCGGAATTTTTTTTTCGTATGTCCCTTCACTTCGTAATCATTACACCACAACCCACCATATGTCTCATGCACTAAATTTATTGAGAACTTCTCCAATTTTATAGCCATAATTTATCTTTGTGCCTCGTGAAAAGGAGTTACCCCTATATCTGCACTCTCAACTACTTTTGCATGCATATCTACTTCTAAATCGTCGCATAGATCAATTGATATTTTATGTGACAAGATGCTTCAAAAGGGAGTCAACAAACCTCCAATGAACCACTTCGCAGTTGGCTCACGATGAATAACATAGGATAAATTGGATAGAAAATTCTCAAACCATGCATCATACTCTCACACACTTTCAGAAAGCCCTTCTTGATGTCCTTAACTACGCAAATGCTTTGTTGCTCAAACCCAAGGATGTGGAATTCAACTAATAATGTAGCACAAAATACATCATAATCCATCAAAGTATGATGTGGATCATATTTTATATACGATTTGTAGCGCACCCTTAAAGTGCTATGAAAACTAACTTGCCTTCCTATCACGCGATGTTATTCCCTTAACTATGTATAATAACTCACACTTGTTCAAATTAATATTTGCATCCTTTACACCCCTATAAGTAATTAAAGAAACATCCTAAAGAATATTTGAGGTGTTTGTTGTGTTGGTTATTGAGGCTACAATGGTTATTGTGATGAAAGTCTTGGACCTTATCCCCTCGAAGTGGGGCCGAGGTTCTAACAGCTACTCTGCTCCAACACTCTTCCATGTCAACGCACATGTTAAAGTACTACTAAAAACACTTGTTCAAAACACTAGCACCTGTTGTGATCCCAAGTCCGCATCCTTACTCTATTATACCTCCTAAGTGTTAACTAAAATATGTCTACCTATACATCATTCCCAACATGGATATCCTCCTTTATCGCCTTCTCTATGATTCTACTCTATAACAACCTGTGGATCTTAAACATCTTGCACAAGGGAAAGGTAGGCAAGCTGGCTCAGATGCACTCCCATAGTTCTCACGCTCTCCTTAGACTCAATATCATCACTTGTTAATGGGGTATCTCTATTGTAATTACCCAATGTTGAGAGGACATGATCTTTCAATCCCTCACCTTCTACGGGGCTCTAATCACTTCCACTAGACATCATTCTTCTTGAACCAAACACCTCATCAAACAACCTTTATCGCACATTTTTATTCCTAAGTTGTCTTTTGTAATGCTCCATCTTTTCGAAATCAATCCGCGTTTGTCAAGGCCGGTAGGTGGGAGGGCTTGCGAACCTATCATTTCCTTGCATATTAGTACATGCACATTATTTGAGGTCTAGAAGCATCAACCCCGAGGAGGCCCAGGCTACGTTGTAGAGTTAGCGGTGATTGGATGGTGGTAGTAATTGTCGGGTGCACTATCAAAATGAAATAAATAGAAATTAATTAGAATTGTGTTGAAAGGAGCTTTAATAGTAGTCACAAAAATAGTCCATTATGGGTCGAAACATCCTGCGCATGGAGATAAAATTGTCACCAAATATCTCCTCATTTTAGCATATGTGAATTGATTGATCTAGATCTGTTTCTGTATCTTAATCGTGCTCATTTTTTGGTAAGAGAAAAAAATCTACTATCTTCTACTATTTGCATTGTATGCGAAGAAGAATAAGAATTTTCTACATTGAGAGGTGTTCCATTAGGGAATAATTTCTAACTATAAATGATGTGATTGGGGAGTTTTAGATCCTTAAGGAAAATCATACGTCTATGTACAATCCATATCCTTCACCTTACATCACCATACTTTCATATCGTCTTAAATTGAAGCCTTTGAATGGGTATGGGCGGAAGAAAGGGTTTGGTGAAGAAGGGACGAGATTTAGGGAGGTTTTGTAGTTGCGAATCACTTGGTAGGTTGAAATCCTAGATCTAGAAACCCACGCCAACACTATCTAACTTGTCCATATATGGTTCTTAGCAGTCCTGCGTGTCCATTAAAGCATAGATGAAAAATAATTTTTGTTTGTTGTCGCCTTGAGAGTGTCGTGGTAGATGTTTATGCAAATGGGAAGCATGCAATGGTGTTGAGATAGGGTATCTATAGACCTCTCGGTTTAATGTAGTGAGTTGCCCTAAATTTAGCATGTGTGTAAGTTGAGGCCAGAGCACGGTATGAACAAGCTGTTAATCTTTTTGGAAAATGGCCGACCCACCCCCACTTTTTTAATTTAAAATTTTCACAAATAAACTTAAATCAAACTCTGGTTTCATTACTATTATTATTAGTTATAAAATTTTCTCAATGAAACTTGGCTCCGAATCGATTAAATATACATATATATACACACACGAGACACACACATACCGGTACAGTTAAGCCTCTTCGTAATACTTTTCATATGATCAAATATCAGGCTATATCAGATCAGTAGAGATTATTTTTTTTATAAATTTATATATACACATATATTTTGATATATATATGTGTATATATAAATTTTTACTTGTCTATAAATTTAAACCTTGTTTTCCACAACTGCATTTACATGGGAATTTTTTTTTAAATATGAGGAACATTTATCTTCTCTTGGTTTAAATTTTCACATAGATTCACAAATAGTAGTAGGTTTGTAACCAAATTTTAACACACACATGAGTTGATTAATTCCATAGTGTAATGCCCTGTTCTACGTTACACCTGTTCATCCTGTGGCGATCGAGTGCTAAGCATGGAGTGTCGTTGTGCCTTCGTCGACCTCGATTGCTGACCATTATGACTATAATTGATAATTATTTTACAAGCTGTAAAATGATAATAATAATAATAATAATAATAATGACATTATGATTGTATTATCGATCAACGATTGTATTTTATTATTACCTTCTTTATATCGATTGTTATCGATATCATCCTCTGTTATCGTTAAACTATCCTTTTGATTTGTTTTCACTCCCGCTGATCGAGCCTCGTTGTGCAAATGAGGAAGAGTATGTTTTGTGGTGGCACCACGGTTTGGGAGTGGTGTTCGCGTAAATATTTCATTTAATTACTCAACCCAGCCTCTCCTCCACGGTCGACCGATCCCGCAATCTTAGAATTGTTTTAAATTACTAATTTTAAATATAGATTTTTATGTCCCCAACCTACCTTGTCTCTCCCTTTTGATCTCCTTGTGTACCACGTTTGGCGTGGGGAAGGAAAGGTTAATGTTTTTTTTTACTTTGTTTCCTTGGTCGGCTGGAGGTGGGTGGCTTTAATGGCCACCTACCATTGCATTAAAAACCCCCGCACCTTTCTTGGCGTGTTCAACTTTCCTGGTTGGTGGCCACACATGCCCCATTTATTAAAATGTTGACTTGCAATCTGCTGTCTCACGTGGTCTACCTGTTGTTTTCTGCCCTAAACCACGAATGCTTGTTTGCACTCCATCAAATGCTGCAACAGATGAATTGCTACAGCGTGTTCTGGATAGTGGATTCATTGATGGTGAAATGAAGGTCTATCCCTGATGTTGTGAGGGTGGGTGTGGGTTCTCAAAATCATCTTTGCACGGGCAGATCGGTGGAGCATAGAACTGAAATTCTTCTAGGAAAGTGCCGTGAGGAAGTAATTGGCTATATGCAGTAGCTACAAGGTAGAGAAGTAAACTTATCTTAGAAAATCAGTGGCCTCCAGAGAGAGTTAAGTGCGACAGCTGCCGCAGGGCAATCCCAAGGAACCGTTGGTGTTGATCCTGATGTTCTGGTTGCACGCGACCATAGTCGTGATCAGTTGTTGCAAAATCTTGCAGTTGTAGTAGAAGAACGAGATAAAGTTTTAGTTGAGCTGTCTTGCCTTTTCATTTTGGAAATTCGCTTCCGTCCAGGTGGTGAATTTAACATGGAAGAAGCTCGATCAAATCTTGAGGCAAGTTTTGCAAGTGAGGCTGAGATTGCGTTCACTACTGTTTCTAGTACTGACCGGAAGTTATTCCAGCGCCTAGCCCATGGGTTTGATATGGTGGTTATAGATGAAGCTACAAGCTAGGGAAGTAGGCGTGTTACCTCCACTTTCCTTGGGTGCTGCAAGGTGTGTTCTTGTTGGGGATCCATAGCAACTACCTGGCCGCAATGAATTAGCTAGGCAAAGGAAGGCAATTTAGCAGCATGTTGCGGTATAGTAGAAGCCTTTTTGAGCACTCCAACAAGCGGTGGTCAAACTTCGTTGTTATCTGCTTAAATTCGGGCATTCTCCTTCCTTCAAGGTGACAGATCACACCCACGGGCACAGGAGATCTATGCAATGTTGGAGAAAATGTCTTGGGAGATGAAGGTAGCAGGATATTTTTCGATCTAGAACATGTACTGAGTTTGTTTCTTCAAAATCGATTATGTGACAGTGAGGGTGTTACCAGCAGACCTGATGAAATTTATTTACAAAGATTCTCTATTGAGATCTTACTTGTTGTACGATGTAACCCATGGAAGAGAACCTCATAGAGGCCGATCTATTTCATATCAGGATATTCATGAAACACAATTTGCTTTGCTATTATATGAGCTTCTTCAACAAGTCACCAAGTTGGCAGGCATAAAGTTTTCTGTTGGAATTATCACACCTTACAAGCTACAGCTGTAATGTTTGCACCGAGAGTTTGATGCTGTCCCCAATCTGATGAAGGAAAAGGTTTATTTATCATTACGGTAGATGCCTTCCAGAGCCAGGAGCGTGATGTAATCATTATGTCTTGTGTCCGAGCTTCAAATCATGGGGTTGGGTTGTAGCTGTTTTTCACCGCGTGAATGTGGCACTAGCACGAGCTCGCATGAGCACTTTGGGTTAAGGGAAAGTAGCGGCATTGAAACAATCATATGCATATGGAGATGGCATTTTAAACTAGGCATGTTAAACCTACCCTTGCAATCTTCTGCTACCCTTTTATTATGTCATGAATTGAATGTCCTTCTATTTTTTTTTTTATCTGTTATGGCTTTTAGAATGGGCTTCTGCTTTTTCCTTGTGAATCGACCCAAATTGAAGGAATGGAAGGACTGTTGGGAGTTGTTTGTTTTTTTCATACCCTGGTAGCAACTGTGATAGCATGTATACACTCCTTTCTGCCTCATTTTTTTTTTTCGAAATAAAAGAGTAACTGCTATGTGATAGCAAAATAATGGTTGATGTTTTATACTGTGGGTGTTAGATCTTTAACCTGGGTGTTTCCTGCTTAATTCTTCAATTCGGGTGACGTTTAGAGACAATAGTGAACAATGGCCATTGAGTTCGATTTCTAAACCAGCAGTAGCAGATATAAACTTGAGCCATGAATAACATTAGTGGATATTTGTAGATTTGTCGACTCATGGCTAGTTTTAGGCTAAATGTTTGTTTTTGTCTTGGTAAAAGCTTTTCTTGGGCTGAATCTGTGTGTAGACCTCGCATAGTGAGCATGATGTTTTCTTAGAGGCCTACGTGAGTGAAATATTGACTGCTCAATACAGATCCTGTGATGTGAGACACTGTATCATAAGATAAAAGAGTTCAATCGAACTCTGTAGTAGCAGATGTTTTCTTTGGAGCGACTATGAGGATAGGTCGAGTAGACTGTCGTGAAATAGATGGGTATGCCCAAACTATTCATATGTTGTTTTAGAGACGGAAGAGAAGGCATAGTTCGTAGGAAGAGTATTTTGCTTTGTATTCCTCCTTCGCTGACTATTAACCTTGTGATTGGTGACTCGAGTTGGGTCACGGTAGAGGATCTTGTGTCGATTCACTTATATTTTCAACAGACTATCCCTTGCTTGTTTAAATTCAAGTATCGAATGAAATGGGTTTCTATTAAATCCATTTTGTAGCTTAGCAAACCTTCAATAATTCAGGTAGGGACTTTCTGAGTAAGTGTTGACTGAGGCATGTATGAAAATAGAATGGTTACCTTTCTTCGAATTGGGTTAGACTTGTATGAAAATGGAAAAGGTAGGAATCGACTCAGTTACATATTTTGGTGAGCTAAGTCCTTAACTCTTACAATGATCATACGAGTGGTGGATTACGGGTTTATTACTGTTTATGTGATGTAAGATAATAACAACCTTTGGTGAAAAGACCTCTTCTTGATCCTTGCTTGTGTAATCCAACTATAGTTGTTGAATGTAATTTAGTTGGATAGAATCTAATTTATTTAACTTCTTGAAGAAAAATAATTAGGTTCGGTGAGAATTACTTGGCATTTTGAATCTTCAGATTCAGTTTTTGTGTTGTGAGTATTATATGTATGTTGGTTTATTCAGTCGAGTGAAGTTAACTTTAATCTTTGACTGATTTGTGTTCATATATGGTTGGGGCCTATATTCTTCCTAAAACAAGGATGTGTGTTAATGCAGTCTTGTTACCAAGCAATTTTGAATATGTTAAGTCATTTGACTGATCTTTATCCTTTTGGTTAAAAATAATAGAATGATGTTTGGGTGTTAGATTTCAATCACGTAATCCATAGGATTACATGACTGAAATCTTAATACTCTCAGCCTTGTTGTCTTCACCAATAAGGTCTCACCTTGATTATCTTTGGAATATTTCTCTCACTTGAATATTGGGATTCCTCCTTGTTGGCTGGTATAAATCTCTTCATCTTGTGAAACATATTGATTAGTGGTTTGTGATTTGATCCATTCTTGAGTTTAGAATTTTACTTTCATGATATTATAAAATGTTAGCTTACTGTTGCAATGGGTAGTCTTAACATGCTCAGTTCTAGCGAACTGACTCTAGTTAATATTTGTGCAGATGGATTATGCGAGTAGACTAGAGGAAAAGAGTGTTAAAGGTTCATCTGTACAATTTATGAAGTTCCTTGTAAAAATGTCCAATGTGTTGTAAATTGTGTAACATTGCTTGTAAAGAGAGTTTATATGACCTCTTGCCTGGAATTGTTCGGAGAATTACGTGAAGTAGTAGTTTTGTCCTTTTTTGTATTTTGGCTGGTAACTCTTCTTAGTGAGAAATAATATTCAATCTCTTCACTGGCATAAGCATTGTAAAACTTTGATCTTGAGAATTAAGTGTTAATTTAAATCTTTCTAAGACTTTGTATTGATGGGTTATATGTAAGCTTTAATGGGGTGGCTTTTCCTTACAGAAGTTACCTAAAAGTTTTATTCAAAGAAATATGTTGTGGTTTAGATCCCCTTGTAAACAAACAATACCTTAAGTAATCAAGAGTGAGACCATCCTTGCAAAGTGATTTTATATAACGTGTTATCCCTAACTGAACTAGTAAACACTACTCTTTTGGTGAACGCTAAAGACAAGCTTAAAGGAAAACAATGGTTAGTTTCTAATAAGATTTAACAAGTAAGAGAAGAAAATTTTGAAACCACTCAATTTATCTCTCAGCCTATTTAAAAGTAAGTAGCTTCCTCTTGATAAGCTCTTTCGGTGAAGCCTAAGTAAGAGCGCTATTTAACTACGTATAAAACCTCAAGCTTCAATTAAACCTTAGTAAGAACTAATGACGTCTTAAGGGTGAACTCATTTGACCTTCTTCCTTTAACTTTATCCAGGGTACCTTGTAATTTTCTCTTAAGTTTGTTGAACGTGAACCGATGTTGTCATAAGGGCATGAACGAGTTCTAGTAATGTAAGTGTGAATAGATGGCCTTATGGAATTAAATTACCATCTTTATCAAATAAATATATAAAACAAATAATGGTTATAAAGGAGAAGACTTTAAGCGAACTACTCTACAGTGTATAAGAACATAACTCAGTTGGTAAGATGAATTTGTGCGAATCATATATTGAATCCTTCTGAAAACTTAAGTCATGAGTTAAAGGGTGTCTTATCAAAATAAATAACCTCCAATCATTTCTTACTGTGGCTTGCCCTAGCTGTGAGAGTGTCATGTGGTTGGGCTTCTATGTTGTCTGTCAAAAAAAAAAAAGTATATTGTCCTTGATAGGTGTGAACATTTCCGTGCTGCTTTTATGGCCATCCTTGTATCGAGTTGTTCACAGAGTTAGTTGTATCCTTGGTGACGACATGTTGCGTCATGTTATGTGTCAAGCAAGTCAAAAAAAAAAAAAGTTATCATGTATTTCACTGTGTTGTTCGTGTGTGTGATTTTTGGGTCGTTACACTTGGTATCAGAGCGTAGGTTCATGCTCTCGAACCTATGGGCCGGATTGGTGTTGTATGGTGATGTTACATGATGGTGATGGTGTTACATGATGTTGTTTCATGGAGATGATGGTATTGCATGATGATGATTTATATTGGAAGAGTAATGTGCTTTAAGTGTGATGTGATCCATGTCGTAATTGTGATATTGTGAACGCACGTGATGTGTATGTCACTTTGTGCGTGTTTGTGATCATGTTGATATGTTTGGGATGGGAGTATTCTCTCTCCTTCTTGTGGATTCTATGAAGAATTCACGTGTGAATTATTGTTTGTGATGTGTGAAAAGAATTGTAATGTGGATGACATAGTGTTGGAGCATTGTGACATATTGTGGTATGTAGGTGTATCAATGTGTTGTGTGACTAGATTGGTGTTAAAAGAAATGAGTTGTATCATGATGTTTTACCATGTTTTGAAGAAATGTGTGTACCACCTTGTTATGTAGCAATGGATGTTATGTTGAGATGTACTATGTTCATCGTATGTATGATTTATGCAAATATGTAATGCTTCATGTTGTGATTTTGGGTCATACGGTGAGTGTATGAACCCTATCGTATGGTGATTGCACTTTGGGTGCAGAATGTGGTAAAGTGATGTGTTACACTCAGTGAATGTATGATCGTGATCTACCCTGTATATGTACCATATGTAAGACGTTATGGTAGTTATGTGTGTGCCACCGTTATGTTAGTGATGTTGTTGTATGTTATGTTGTGAACCTTACGCTAACCGATCCTGAGGGAAATCGGTAGAAGTGTATGTTGAGAGTGAGGAATGGTGTACCATGGGTCAATAACTTGAGCCAAAACTCGGTTTAGTAGATAACATGTGATTCTTTCCTCTCTCCCTATGTGGTTGTATGTATGCAACCTAAGTGCAACTATGACTATGTTTAGCCTTGTCAAGTGGTGGCGGGATGATTCGGATGGAGGTGATGACAGGTTGTATTATTGATATGTATTTTGCGAGTGAGGCTCGATGTTCCGAAGTGCTAGAAACTCGTTGAGTACCCCTTTGGTGGCTAGATAAGTCCACACGATTATTGTAATGTGACGTTATTATAAGTTGATTTTATTCGTAATTGAGCTTTTTACCCTATTTTGTAAGGACCAGTGACTTTTCTTGATTGCCATGCTTTACAATTTTGGGCATTTCCTTGGTTTGTGGCACTAACATGAGGATTTTGATTCTAACTATGGCTATTTGGCCATTTATTTTGCTTGATTTTGGGTCTTCTTTTAAATTTGGAATTCTTACCGCCTTGCCCAAGGCTTGTACTTTGCCACTTGGCACTTTGATTGGATTGTTGTGCTGGTTCTATTTTCATGATGTGTGGAATAGGGTCATAGGATGCACCATGGATTGGTTGGACCTATGGACCCACTTCGTTGTATATGGGGTACGCCCAGGAGTTACATATAACTAGCGGGTTGTTGAACCACGCGTTATTATGTCACTTGGGTTAGGAGTGTTCGAACTCTATGTGTCTTGGACCATAGGTCAACCGTCCTTGAGGGAGGCATAAGGCCTCTTGAGGGAGGCATAAGAGTTTGAGGGAGGCATAAGAGACTTGAGGGAGGCATAAGAGTTTGAGGAGGCTTATGATATTTGTCTGTATGGTTGATGTTTGAGGATATATGTTGAGTTATTGTGATGTTTGGTAGTGGTATTTTGATGTATGTGTTACTCATGTCAGATGGATATGTGTTGTGATGTTGTGGTTATGTCATTGATGCCCTTGTGGGCCCTATGTACATGTAGTTTTTATGAGTCATGGAAAATATTCATACGTGGAATTGAGGAAATGTCTGGTGGATTGTAGTACTCTTTTGTTTGAGTATTTTGTATGTCAGTCATTGATGTGTGACGAGTACTATGTTATGTGGAGTGTGCCTATTCTATTCCATATTTGTGTAACCTTTTGTGGTGTAATACAATCTTGAAGTATATACTTGTGTACTTGTGAATCCGTAGGGTCTTGTGAACCTGATAGGGTGTTGTGTTAGCAGCTCATGTTGGGCACCCACAATAAGGAATAAATCAAAACTCTTCAATGATGATATTTTTTAAAAGAAACTAAAACTAGAAATAATGATAATGGAAAGAGACTAATGAAATGATGAACAAGAAAGAACTGCCAATCTTCACAGAACATTGAAAGTTAAAAATTCTACCAAATGTTCCTAAGGCTACCTTGTGACCGTGCTTTAATCAACTAAAATTTTAAACCATAGGGTGTACTTTCTCCTTTACCTGTTCTTGGTTGCGAACCATTTACTTTCCTCCGTGTAATGTCGCATCGAGGACGATGCTTTCTTAAGGGGAGGAGAATGTAATGCCCTGTTCTACGTTACACCTGTTCATCCTGTGGCGATCGAGTGCTAAGCATGGAGTGTCGTTGTGCCTTCGTCGACCTCGATTGCTGACCATTATGACTATAATTGAAAATTATTTTACAATCTGTAAAATGATAATAATAATAATAATAATAATAAAGACATTATGATTGTATTATCGATCAACGATTGTATTTTATTATTACCTTCTTTATATCGATTGTTATCGATATCATCCTCTGTTATCGTTAAACTATCCTTTTGATTTGTTTGTCACTCCCATTGATCGAGCCTCGTTGCGCAAATGAGGAAGAGTATGTTTTGTGGTGGCGCCACGGTTTGGGAGTGGCGTTCGCGTAAATATTTCATTTAATTACTCAACCCCGTTCTCCTCTCCCAGGTCGACCAAGATCCCGCAATCTTAGAATTGTTTTAAATTACTAATTTTAAATATAGATTTTTATGTCCCCAACCTACCTTGTCTCTCCCTTTTGATCTCCTTGTGTACCACGTTTGGCGTGGGGAAGGAAAGGTTAATGTTTTTTTTTGACTTTGTTTCCTTGGTCGGCTGGAGGTGGGTGGCTTTAATGGCCACCTGCCATTGCATTAAAAACCCCCTGCACCTTTCTTGGCGTGTTCAACTTCCTGGTTGGTGGCCGCACATGCCCCATTTATTAAAATGTTGACTTGCAATCTGCTGTCTCACGTGGTCTACCTGTTGTTTTCTGCCCTAAACCACGAATGCTTGTTTGCGCTCCATCAAATGCTGCAACAGATGAATTGCTACAGCGTGTTCTGGATAGTGGATTCATTGATGGTGAAATGAAGGTCTATCACCCTGATGTTGTGAGGGTGGGTGTGGGTTCTCAAAATCATGCTGCACAGGTAGTATCAGTGGAGCGTAGAACTGAAATTCTCCTAGGAAAGTGTCGTGAGGAAGTAATTGGCTATATGCAGCAGCTACAGGGTAGAGAAGTAAACTTATCTCAGAAAATCAGTGGCCTCCAGAGAGAGTTAAGTGCGACAGCTACTGCAGGGTGATCCCAAGGAACCATTGGTGTTGATCCTGATGTTCTGGTTGCACGCGACCACAGTCGTGATCAGTTGTTGCAAAATCTTGCAGCTGTAGTAGAAGAACGAGATAAAGTTTTAGTTGAGCTGTCTTTCCTTTTCATTTTGGAAAGTCGCTTCCATCCAGGTGGTGAATTTAACATGGAAGAAGCTCGATCAAATCTTGAGGCAAGTTTGCAAGTGAGGCTGAGATTGCGTTCACTACTATTTCTAGTACTGACCGGAAGTTATTCCAGCGCCTAGCCCATGGGTTTGATATGGTGGTTATAGATGAAGCTACAAGCTAGGGAAGTAGGCGTGTTACCTCCACTTCTTTGGGTGTTTGCAAGGTGTGTTCTTGTTAGGGATCCATAAAGATCTACCATGATGGTCTCATGTAATTCAGCTTGGAGTCTCACGGTTGGTGAGGCATGTTGTAGTATAGTAGAAGCCTTTTTGAGCACTCCAACAAGCAGGTGGTCCAACTTCGTTGTTATCTGTTCAGCATCGACTGCATCCTCAAATTCGGGATTCTCCTTCAAGGTGACAGATCACACCCATGGGCACAGGAGATCTATGCAATGTTGGAGAAAATGTCTTGGGAGATGAAGGTAGCAGGATATTTTTCAGATCTAGAACATGTACTGAGTTTGTTTCTTCAAAATCGATTATGTGACAGTGAGGGTGTTACCAGCAGACCTGATGAAATTTATTTACAAAGATTCTCTATTGAGATCTTACTTGTTGTACGATGTAACTCATGGAAGAGAACCTCATAGAGGCCGATCTGTTTCATATCGGATATTCATGAAACACAATTTGCTTTGCTATTATATGAGCTTCTTCAACGAGTCACCAAGTTGGCAGGCATAAAGTTTTCTATTGGAATTATCACACCTTACAAGCTACAGCTGTAATGTTTGCACCGAGAGTTTGATGTTGTCCCCAATCTGATGAAGGAAAAGGTTTATTTATCATTACGGTAGATGCCTTCCAGAGCCAGGAGCGTGATGTAATCATTATGTCTTGTGTCCGAGCTTCAAATCATGGGGTTGGGTTGTAGCTGTTTTTCACCGCGTGAATGTGGCGCTAGCATGAGCTCGCAGAGCACTTTGGGTTAAGGGCAAGCAGCGGCATTGAAACAATCATATGCATATGGAGATGGCGTTTTAAACCAGGCATGTTAAACCTGCCCTTGCAATCTTCTGCTACCCTTTTATTATGTCATGAATTGAATGTCCTTCTTTTTTTTTTTTATCTGTTATGGCATTTAGAATGGGCTTCTGCTTTTCCTTGTGAATCGACCCAAATTGAAGGAAAGGAAGGACTGTTGGGAGTTGTTTGTTTTTCATACCCTGGTAGCAACTGTGATAGCATGTATACACTCCTTTCTGCCTCGTTTTTTTTTCTTTTCGAAATAAAAGAGTAACTGCCATGTGATAGCAAAATAATGGTTGATGTTTTATACTGTGGGTGTTAGATCTTTAACTTGGGTGTTTCTGCTTAATTCTTCAATTCGGGTGACGTTTAGAGACAATAGTGAACAATGGCCATTGAGTTCGATTTCTAAACCAGCAGTAGCAGATATAAACTTGAGCCATGAATAACGTTAGTGGATATTTGTAGATTTGTCGACTCATGGCCAGTTTTAGGCTAAGTGTTTGTTTTTGTCTTGGTAAAAGATTTTCTTGGGCTGAATCTGTGTGTAGACCTCGCATAGTGAGCATGATGTTTTCTTAGAGGCCTATGTGAGTGAAATATTGACTGCTCAATACAGATCCTGTGACGTGAGACACTGTATCATAAGATAAAAGAGTTCAATCGAACTCTGTAGTAGCAGATGTTTTCTTTGGAGCGACTATGAGGATAGGTCGAGTAGACTGTCGTGAAATAGATGGGTATGCCCAAACTATTCATATGTTGTTTTAGAGACGGAAGAGAAGGCATAGTTCGTAGGAAGAGTATTTTACTTTGTATTCCTCCTTCGCTGACTGTTAACCTTGTGATTGGTGACTCGAGTTGGGTCACGGTAGAGGATCTTGTGTCGATTCACTTATATTTTCAACAGACTATCCCTTTCTTGTTTAAATTCAAGTATCGAATGAAATGGGTTTCTATTAAATCCATTTTGTAGCTTATGAAACCTTGAATAATTCGGGTAGGGACTTTCGAGGTAAGTGTGACTGAGGCATGTATGAAGATAGAATGGTTACCTTTCTTCGAATTGGGTTAGACTTGTATGAAAATGGAAAAGGTAGGAATCGAACTCGATTACATATTTTGGTGAGCTAAGTCCTTAACTCTTACAATGATCATACGAGTGGTGGATTACGGGTTTATTACTTGTTTATGTGATGTAAGATAATAACAACCTTTGGTGAAAAGACATCTTCTTGATCCTTGCTTGTGTAATCCAACTATAGTTGTTGAATGTAATTTAGTTGGATAGAATCTAATTTATTTAACTTCTTGAAGAAAAATAATTAGGTTCGGTGAGAATTACTTGGTATTTTGAATCTTGATTCGGTTTTTGTGTTGTGAGTATTATTTTTATGTTGGTTTATTCGGTCGAGTGAAGTTAACTTTAATCTTTGACTGATTTGTGTTCATATATGGTTGGGGCCTATATTCTTCCTAAAACATGGATGTGTGTTAATGCAGTCTTGTTACCAAGCAATTTTGAATATGTTAAGTCATTTGACTGATCTTTATCCTTTTGGTTAAAAATAATAGAATGATGTTTGGGTGTTAGATTTCAATCACGTAATCCATGTAGGATTACATGACTGAAATCTTAATACTCTCAGCCTTGTTGTCTTCACCAATAAGGTCTCACCTTGATTATCTTTGGAATATCTCTCTCACTTGAATATTGGGATTCCTCCTTGTTGGCTGGTATAAATCTCTTCATCTTGTGAAACATATTGATTAGTGGTTTGTGATTTGATCCATTCTTGAGTTTAGAATTTTACTTTCATGATATTATAAAATGTTAGCTTACTGTATTGCAATGGGTAGTCTTAACATGCTCAGTTCTAGCGAAATGACTCTAGTTAATATTTGTGCAGATGGATTATGCGAGTAGACTAGAGGAAAAGAGTGTTAAAGGTTCATCTGTACAATTTATGAAGTTCCTTGTAAAAATGTCCAATGTGTTGTAAATTGTGTAACATTGCTTGTAAAGAGAGTTTATATGACCTCTTGCCTGGAATTGTTTGGAGAATTACGTGAAGTAGTAGTTTTATCCTTTTTTAATTTGGCTGGTAACTCTTCTTAGTGAGAAATAATATTCAATCTCTTCACTGGCATAAGCATTGTAAAACTTTGATCTTGAGAATTAAGTGTTAATTTAAATCTTTCTAAGACTTTGTATTGATGGGTTATATGTAAGCTTTAATGGGGTGGCTTTTCCTTACTAAGTTACCTAAAAGTTTTATTCAAATAAATATGTTGTGGTTTAGATCCCCTTGTAAAAAAACAATACCTTAAGTAATCAAGAGTGAGACCATCCTTGCAAAGTGATTTTATATAACGTGTTATCCCTAACTGAACTAGTAAACACTACTCTTTTGGTGAATGCTAAAGACAAGCTTAAAGGAAAACAATGGTTAGTTTCTAATAAGATTTAACAAGTAAGAGAAGAAAATTTTGAAACCACTCAATTTATCTCTCAGCCTATTTAAAAGTAAGTAGCTTCCTCTTGATAAGCTCTTTCGGTGAAGCCTAAGTAAGAGCACTATTTAACTACGTATAAAACCTCAAGCTTCAATTAAACCTTAGTAAGAACTAATGACGTCTTAAGGGTGAACTCATTTGACCTTCTTCCTTTAACTTTATCTAGGGTACCTTGTAATTTTCTCTTAAGTTTGTTGAACATGAACCAATGTTGTCATAAGGGCATGAAAGAGTTCTAATAATGTAAGTGTGAATAGATGGCCTTATGGAATTAAATTACCATCTTTATCAAATAAATATATATAAAAAAATAATGGTTATAAAGGAGAAGACTTTAAGCGAACTACTCTATAGTGTATAAGAACATAACTCAGTTGGTAAGATGAATTTGTGCGAATCATATATTGAATCCTTCTGAAAACTTAAGTCATGAGTTAAAGGGTGTCTTATCAAAATAAATAACCTCGAATCATTTCTTACTTGTGGCTTGCCCTAGGTGAGAGTGTCATGTGGTTGGGCTTCTATGTTGTCTGTCAAAAAAAAAAAAAAGGTATATTGTCCTTGATAGGTGTGATTTATGTTTGCTTTTATGGCCATTGATAGAGTTGTTCACGAGTTAGTTGTATCCTTGGTGACGACATGTTGTGTCATGTTATTGTGTCATGTCAAAAAAAAATCCCGTATTTCCTTGTTTTTTCATGTGTGGATTTTTGGGTTGTTACACATAGAGAAAATAACGGAAATAAGAGACAAATCCTTTGAAACTTACACAGAAATATGAATGGAAATTCATGATATTATACAGATATAAAAGAGAAATTAATCCTTCAAATGATTTACAAATCTTCCAATTAAATCACATATTTTATTTACTAAATTTACAGATCCTAAGATGATACAAAAATTACAAAATTTGCCAAATTTCAATTATTATTTGCACTTAAAAAGCATATTTTACAATAACACAATTTACATTAATTTTATTATTCATGATTCAAATACTACATTTAAACTGAACTAGAATCCTTATTACAACAAATTTAAATTTAAAAGGCAAGAGGACAAGCCCTCAACCGAAAGAGGTGGAGACAACATGTCCAATTTCACACTTAAATCCTGCAACTTCTTCTTCTCTCTAATTTAAACATGCAGCCTTTCCATCCTATCTCAAGACACAAACAAGGGAGGGAGCTAAGCAAATATCTCTTTCATGCCATAAATCTAATGAATAGGTGAAGCCAATCCCGTCGTTGGTGCCCTAGCTCCAACCATGAAATAATGCAAAAAGTTCAAAACTAGGGAAACTAAAACAAAGGCTTCGACATTAACAACACACATACAAAAGCAATTTTTTGCAACACATGGACACACACATAAAAACATGTAGCTTTTAATTAATCACATAGGCTCAATTTAGAGCCAAAGGAGAAGGAATAATTGTGGCCACCTCCTTATACCTCCCAAGTGGGTTAAGGTTCCACCCAAGAACCTCTAAGGTGCACATCACAACCACACTCAAATATTTGATCTATCCATAATGAAAATGCACATAATGCAATAATAATTTAACCTTTATCTCCCCATAGGTTGAGCTCCTTACCCACACCGCCTTCTAAAAATAACCTCACAAAATCCCATTTATCTCCCCAATGGCCCCATATCCTCTTCTCACCACACCTTCTTTAAGGAAAACAACCCAAACCCAAAAGACACCCACATTCATGCATTCAAATTGAAATAAAACAAACAACAAGAAAAAATAAATAATATTAAGTTAAGATTCTACCTTTCCATTTATGGAATCATCTTTCTTCAAGAAAATCCACTTCAACTCCTCTCTACAAGTAAGGAATCGAAGAAATTCTCTCCAAATCAAAATCCCAAAATGATCACACAGCAAGTTCTTCTCCGAATATAGAGACAAAATAGTAAAGCAATATAATGAAGTAAGTAACCCCAAAATCATCAAAGGGATGCACATAAATAGACTTGGTGGAGGGAGAGGTGATGTGGCTCCATGTAGGATGCCACTTCATCTCCCTCAAATCCACATCAAAAACTCCCCACACAAACCAAGGCATCATAAAGAGGTAGGTGAGGAGATGCCATTACCAAACTTGCACACAAGCTCCCTTTTCAAATTTCAAAGTTGAATTTAGAGGATCAAAACATTAGGGCAATAATTGCCTCTTTTCTAAAAAAAATTCATGATTATAAGCTAAATACGACCCCCCCAAGTCATTGGAAAGGTTGGGGGAAGATATTAAATAGTGTGGGATAAGTAAAACTTTTCCCACAAGCCTTCAAAATTGGGCTCAAAGCCCAAATCCGAGATTTTAGGTAAGGGAGTGGAACACAAACTAATGGCTCCAAAAACTTCAATAAACCAAAGTGAAAGATGAAGGTAAACCCACATACAAATTATGACCCCATTCACAACATTAATAAATTTACACTTACTAATAATTACATACCTAATTAGGGGCACATTAACAACATAGGAACATAAGGATACAAGGGTACATTAGAACTTTAAAACTAAAATCACAACATCACAAGAACAATTAAATAAAAGGGACACAACCACACAACCTACCCATGGTCACATGTGAGGTGCTCCCCTGTAAGGAGATATCCTAACAATGATACCCAACATGATGAAATGCAAACATAAATAAACATAGCTTCCAAGGTGACCACGTTGTGAACATGTGACATTCCTTCATGGTTGGCCTTCTTAGTCCCACCTTGTTTGTGTGATTTGTTTCCTGCAACCAAAAATAATACCACCTTCAGCCTCAAGGCCGCATCAATACATCAAGGAAATAAAGCACATATAAAGAATTCATCATATAATCCCCAACATACATCATAGCTATCTCATTATCAATATTACATAATTATGACATAAATTAATCATTTGTAATTACCAATAATCACAATACCTATTTTACGACAACCATGAAATTCACATACTTGTTGATCATATAATATCATCACATATTTAATAAACCACAATATCAATGAACATGTAATGCCCCGTTTGGTGGTTACCCAGTTTCTTGGCGTAGTGACCTTTCCCTTGTTGGGCGTCGAACAACTGTGCGTAATTCTGTTGTCTTAGACCTGTCTCAGTCGATGTTTTAGCACCTTCCCCCTCCTTCTGGCGTCCTCGAGTCGTTATCGACACCTCCCTTTGCTGGTAAACCCTTTTCGAAGGTTGATTGGGCTAGTAACTTTCCTTGAAACCATTTCCATCCTGCTCCTATTCGTTGTCGAGCCAAGGACTTTAACCCATCGACATGGGTTGATGAGTTCGAGACGTTTGGTTTATTATCGCTTGGGGTTCGGTTTTTGTTATGAGTTGGGATAGAACCCACTGTTAGTTGCAGAGAATTAAAAGACTGAGGTTTTTCGACTTGCTTTAGCCCAATGAATAAACTTGTTACTGAGTTACTGTTGGAGATGTTCTGGTGACTCTGGTAAATTTGGATTATATACACTCCTTTTTAAGTATCTGTTGTTGTGTATTTCATTTACATGGGATTATATTTTAAAAATAAAATACCCAGAAGACATGGGTGTAGAACGATATATGTATTTATACACTAGTAAATCGAATCCTTAGATTCGAGTGTGTGGCTTTTAACTGATATGTTTTGGTTTGGGGAAATAGATGAGACCTTAAGCCGTGCAAGCCTCTTAACTTAGTGTGTTTTTCAATTAGGTTATGTTGAGAATTATATTGTAACCTTTAGCTTGGTCTTACATCGTGAAAGCAAGTAGCTTATAATTTTACAAATCATAGGATTTGAATGCAATAAATACAGATTTATACCGATGGCTTAATTTCTATTCTGATTAAGGTTTGGAATATAATGATCAATGGGTACTGAAATTAAACAACTAAAGGAATGGAGGGGTTGCGTGGGAATGATGGGGGGTAGGTGTGTGGCGCAGGTTGGAGGGGACATGGTTTTAAAGTCAAAATTCTATCTGCTTGTGCCTAAGGCCCTACTGTCCCTCACCCCCCCTTCCTGCCATCTAGACCTGGTACGTGGCCATCTCCCACTGGCCTTACCTCTGCCAGCCACCCCACCTTCTTTAATTCCTTTGATTTGCAAATCTAACGCGTCTTTTGCTACCTGCTCTCTTTGACCTGTTCTGGCCGCGTGAGCAGGAGGATTGTTTTGTTGGGATTTGAGATGAATGGCGTGGAAACCCCAGTCCAATGGAGTCGCAGGTTTTTGGAAGCTCTTCTTTTGTTGTTCCTCTCCTTGCCATGGCCGCATAGGCTGTTTTAACAACGTTTCTTCTAGCTGACGGGTCGTGTATAGAATGGAGTCTGAGCCTTCAACAACTGAAACGAAGGGAACTTTCGCCATGTGTGGCCGCTGCAGTGTATGGTGGTTGGAGTTGAAGCCGCATGCTAGTGAAGTAGACGTATTACCTCCTCTTCTTGGGGCGTTGTGAGGTGTGTTCTTGTCGGGGATCCACAACAGAGACCTGCCATAGTTTTCAGCCAAGATGCAGGCACGTTATAGCAAGGAAGAAGCCTTTATGAGCACCTCCAAGCAAGCGGTTGTCCAACTATGTTGTTATCTGTTCAGTATCGACTGCATCCTCAATTCGGGATTCTCCTTCAAGGTTTTTTTATCCAAATCGATTATGTGACAGTGAGGGTGTTACCAGCAGACATGATGAAATTTATTTACAAAGAGTCTCTATTGAGATCTTGCATGTTGTACGATGTAACTCATGGAAGAGAACCTCATAGAGGCGGATCTGTTTCATATCATAATATACATGAAACACAATTTTCTTTGCTATTATATGAGCTTCTTCAACGAGTCACCAAGTTGGCAGGCATAAAGTTTTCTGTTGGACTTATCACACCTTACAAGCTTGCGCTAAAACGTTTGCACCAAGAGTTCGATCTTTGTCCTCAAATCGATGAAGGAAAAGGTTTATTTATCATTACGGTAGATGCCTTCCAGAGCCAGGAGCGTGATGTAATCAGTATGTCTTGTGTCCGAGCTTCAAATCATGGGGTTGGTTTGTAGCTGTTTTTCACCACGTGAATGTGGTGCTAGCACGAGCTCGTAGAGAACTTTGGGTTAAGGGCAAGCAGCGGCATTGAAACAATCATATGCATATGGAGATGGCATTTTAAACCAGGCATGTTAAACCTGCCCTTGCAATCTTCTGCTACCCTTTTATTATGTCATGAATTGAATGTCATTCTATTTTTTATCTGTTATGGCATTTAGAATGGGCTTCTACTTTTTCCTTGTGAATCGACCCTGATTGAAGGAAAGGAAGGACTGTTGGGAGTTGTTTGTTTTTCATACCCTGATAGCAACTGTGACAGCCTGTATACATTCCTTTCTACCTCGTTTTTCTTTTCGAAATAAAAGAGTAACTGCTATGTGATAGCAAAATAATGGTTGAAATTTTATACCATGGGTGTTAGATCCTTAACTCGGTGCTTTCCCCGCTTAATTCTTAAAATTCGGGTGACATTTAGAGACAATAGTGAACAAAGGCCGTTGAGTTTGATTTCTAAACTAGCAGTAGTAGATATAAACTTGAGCCATGAATAACATTAGTGGATATTTGTAGATTTGTCGACCCATGGCCGCTTTACGCTAAATGTTTGTTTTTGTCTTGGTAAAAGCTTTTCTTGGGCTGAATCTGTGTGTAGACCTCACATAGTGAGCATGATGTTTTCTTATAGGCCTACGTGAGTGAAATATTGACTACTCAATGTAGATCCTGTGACGTGAGTCACTGTATAATAAGATAAAAGAGTTCAATCAAAATCTGTAGTAGCAGATGTTTTCTTTGGAGTGACTATGTGGATAGGTCGAGTAGACAGTCGTGAAATAGATGGGTATGCCCAAGCTATTCATATGTTGTTTTAGAGACGGAAGAGAAGGCTTAGTTCGTAGGAAGAGTATTTTGCTTGTATTCCTCCTTCGCTGACTGTAAACCTTGTGATTGGTGACTCGAGTTGGGTCACGGTAGAGGATCTTGTGTCGATTCACTTATATTTTCAACAGACTATCCCTTTCTTGTTTAAATTCAAGTATCGAATGAAATGGGGTTCTATTAAATCCATTATGTAGCTTAGAAACCTTTAATAATTCGGTAGGGACTTTCCGAGTAAGTGTTGATTTGAGGGCATGTATGAAAATAGAATGGTTACCTTTCTTCGAATTGGGTTAGACTGGGTATGAAAATGGAAAAGGTAGGAATCGACTCGATTACATATTTTAGTGAGCTAAGTCCTTCACTCTTACAATGATCATACGAGTGGTGGATTACGGGTTTATTACTGTTTATGTGATGTAAGATAATAACAACCTTTGGTGAAAAGACATCTTCTTGATCCTTGCACATGTAATCCAACTATAGTTGTTGAATGTAATTTAGTTGGATAGAATTTAATTTATTTAACTTCTTGAAGAAAAATAATTAGGTTCGGTGAGAATTAATTAGTATATTGAATCTTCGATTCGATTATTGTGTTGTGAGTATTATATGTATGTTGGTTTTTTCAGTCAAGTGAAGTTAACTTTAATATTTGACTGATTTGTGTTCATATATGGTTGGGGCCTATATTCTTCCTAAAACAAGGATGTGTGTTAATGCAGTCTTGTTACCAAGCAATTTTGAATATGTTAAGTCATTTGACTGATCTTTATCCTTTTGATTAATAATATTAGAATGATGTTTGGGTGTTAGATTTCAATCACGTAATCCATAGGATTACATGACTGAAATCTCAATACTCTCAGCTTTGTTGTCTTCTCCACTAAGGTCTCACCTTGATTGTCTTTGGAATATCTCTCTCACTTGAATATTGGGATTCCTCCTTGTTGGCTGGTATAAATCTCTTCATCTTGTGAAACATATTGATTAGTGGTTTGTGATTTGATCCATTCTTGAGTTTAGAATTTTACTTTCATGATATTATAAAATGTTAGCTTATCACAATGGATAGGCTTAACATGCTCGAGTTCTAGTGAACTGACTCTAGTTAATATTTGTGCAGATGGATTATGCGAGTAGACTAGAGGAAAAGAGTGTAAAAGGTTCATCTGTACAATTTATGAAGTTCCTTGTAAAAATGTCCAATGTGTTGTAAATTGTGTAACATTGCTTGCAAAGAGAGTTTATATGACCTCTTGCCTGGAATTGTTCGGAGAATTACGTGAAGAAGTAGTTTTGTCCTTTTTTGTAATTTGGCTGGTAACTCTTCTTAGTGAGAAATAATATTCAATCTCTTCACTGGCATAAGCATTGTAAAACTTTGATCTTGAGAATTAAGTGTTAATTTAAATCTTTCTAAGACTTTGTATTGATGGGTTATATGTAAGTTTTAATGGGGTGGCTTTTCCTTACAGAAGTTACCTAAAATTTTTATTCAAATAAATCTGTTGTAGAGGAGATCCACTCGAAAACAAACAATACCTTAAGTAATCAAGAGTGAGACTATCCTTGCAAAGTGATTTTATATAACGTGTTATCCCTAACTGAACTAGTAAACACTACTCTTTTGGTGAACGCTTAAAACAAGCTTAAAGGAAAACAATGGTTAGTTTCTAATAAGATTTAACAAGTAAGAGAAGAAAATTTTGAAACCACTCAATTTATCTCTAAGACTATTTAAAAGTAAGTAGCTTCCTCTTGATAAGCTCTTTCGGTGAAGCCTAAGTAAGAGCGCTAATAATTACGTATAAAACCTCAAGCTTCAATTAAACCTCAGTAAGAACTAATGACGTCTTAAGGGTGAACTCATTTGACCTTCTTCCTTTAACTTTATCCAGGGTACCTTGTAATTTTTCTCTTAAGTTTGTTGAACGTGAACCGATGTTGTCATAAGGGCATGAACGAGTTCTAGTAACGTAAGTGTGAGTAGATGGCCCTGTGGAATTAAATTACCATCTTTATCAAATAAATATATAAAACAAATAATTGTTATAAAGGAGAAGACTTTAAGTGAACTACTCTACAGTGTATAAGAACATAACTCAGTTGGTAAGATGTTTTATGCGAATCATATATTGAATCCTTCTGAAAACTTAAGTCATGAGTTAAAGGGTGTCTTATCAAAATAAATAACCACTAATCATTTCTGACTGTGGCTTGCCCTAGCTGTGAGAGTGTCTTGTGGTTGGGCTTCTATGTTATTCTGTCAAAAATAAAGAAAAAGTATATTATCCTTTTGGGTGTGAACGTTTCCGTGCTAACCTTGTGGTCATCCCCGTAACAAGTGGTTCCCAGAGTTGGTTGTAACTTTGTGACGACATGTTGTGTCGTGTTTTGTGTCGAAGTAAGTCAAAAAAAAAAATCCTGTCTTTTACTGTGTTGTGTGTGTGTTGATTTTCGGTCGCTTCTGAACACATTGTTAGTTCAATCATCTAAGTGTAGTGGAAACTTCCATGAATCCAACATGTCAGGATATAAGTAGAGAAACACTAAAAACATGTACAAAATGTCTACCAATGTCAGCTAGGCATCCATCCAATCCATGATAAAAATCAAATCACCATAATAATCAGATTTCCATAAAGTATCTCACATGATATCGAGAATAATATACATTCCTCAAAGAAGCTAGTAAACATGAGCATAACATAAATAATTTTCGTAGAGAGGAGGGCACTACATCCCCTCCCCTTACAATTAAATTCCTCCTGGGAAGTCACGAAAAGAGGTAGTGAAGATAAGTATAAAAATATAAGCCATGCCTGGCATGGGGTTTCTTTAATTCGAGGAAAGAGTGTGTCCCTCGGAACCTGAGTTTGGTCCAATGCTATTGTGAAAGAAAGGGGAGACTACAACGCACAAATACTAACCTCATCTAAACAAGATTATCAGCATTGAAACCTATAGAATAATCTCTATGAGGTTAACCAAGGTACAACAACTAACACTTAAACATGAAATTATCCATGGAATCCAAATGACTGACAACTAAGGTCCATGAAGAATAGGAAATTTTGTGCACACAAGGTGTCCATGTAGCCACAAATGGGTGCAATAAATGGTAAGAAATGAAAGGGTATGACTTTTTCTTTGGTTTAATTACACTTCAATGTTCTTTATTTTAGACAATATTAACAACTAGCAAACATGACCTTCAATTTTGCACGAGAAAAACACACCTTCATTTAGGGCCAAACAATTTAGGGCCACAAAAATGATGCTTAACAACAAGGAAAACATATACTTTTAACAAAATCCTTTACAAGGATTGTCATGCCCATTCCTCTGACACTTATTGTACTATGATTTTGGTTTTTTTTTATTAGAGACATGGACATTATTATTATATTTCAATAGCATGTTGATAGATAGTACAAACACTTGTGATTTTCAGTATGTTATGACTCATATTATAGATGGTATGGACTACTAAAAACATTGATAGATGATGATCTAGTGTTATTTCATTGTATACTGATGCTTTGGATTCTTGACAATGATGATTACATTTAGATTTTGGAATGACCTTATGATCTTATTGATGTTATGACTTATAAAAATTGAGATGTTCAATGATTGCAAATAATTGATATAAATTTATAATTTTGATGATGATGATATAGCTTCGTGTATGATGTTGTTGGATGATATGTATGTGTGTTTTATTTATTGATGTATTTGATTTGTATTTTAGGATGAAGGGGTATTGTTTGATTGGTTGCAGGAAATTATATCATGAAAAAAATAAGGGGTAGGAGAATAACCATGGAAGAATATCGGATGTTTGCAATAACGCCACCTCGACAACTCGTGTTCATATGTATTATTATTTAATTATCGAGTTTGTTCATAGATCCCCATGGGTGGGTGACCTTATACGTTTCCATGAGATGCGTGTTTCTTTTCCCTCTTTTATTTCATTTATTTTGTTGAGTATGTGATTTCTTTAATTGTAAAGTATTCTCACTTTATTATTGCTTATTAATGTGCTCTTGTTTAGTTAATTAACCATGTGATTAAGTCAAATTGAGATGTGAAAATGTGGGAATTTAATGGGTTAGATAGTCCTTGTTATCTTATTGATTGTAGATGGATTTTATTTATTTTGAGTTGTGTACTCTTTCCCACTTTTCAAATCTCGAATTTAGGCTTTGGAGCCACTTTTGGAGGCTTGTGGGACAAGTTAAACTTGTCCCATACCTCTTAAAATTTCCTACCAACCATACCTATGAAGTAAGGGGCCAAATTTAGCCCTCATGATGTATTTTTGAATGAAAAAGGGGCAATTAATGTCACCTTTTTACTTACCCTCTTAATTGTGTCCTTGGAAGCATGGAGTGGAGGTTTGAGTGCAAGTTTGAGTATGTCATAACCTCACCCTACCAATTTATGAGTCTTGGTCTTTGTGTTTGACTTGGTGAGGTGGATTGGAGGAGAAGTGATGTGGCATCCTACATAGAGCCACCTCACCATCATCTCCACATTTTCTATCAATTGAGTTATTTTTTAGTTTTTGGGATACTTGGTTTGGTTGCACACTTGCATATTTTGATGATTTTTCTTGAGTTACTTGTTTTAGAGCTTGGGAGATTTCTTTTGGGCTTGTCTTGGATTTGGAAGAAACTTCAACTATGTCATAACCTCACCCTACCCATTTATGAGTCTTCGTCATTGTGTTTGACGTGGTGATGTGGATTGGAGGAGAAGTGATGTGGAATCCTACATGGAGCCACCTCACCATCCTCTCCACATTTTCTATTTAATTGAGTTATTTTTGAGTTTTGTCGTGTTACTTTCTTTAGTTTCACACTTGCATATTTTTGGTGATTTTTCTTGAGTTACTTGTTTTGGAGCTTGGGAGCCTTCTTTTGGACTTGGCTTGGATTTGAGTATGTCATAACCTCACCCTACCCATTTATGAGTCTTGGTCATAGTTTTTGATGTGATGAGGTGGATTGGAGAAGAAGTGATGCGGAATCCTACACGGATCCACCTCACCATCCTCTCCACATTTTCTGCTTTAATTGAGTTATTTTTGAGTTTTTGGGTTACTTGGTTTGGTTTGCAAACTTGCATATTTTGGTGATTTTTCTTGAGTTACATGTTTTGGAGCTTCGGAGGTTTCTTTTGGAGTTGGCTTACAAGTTGAGTATGTCATAACTTCACCCTACCCATTTATGAGTCTTGGTCCTTGTGTTTGATTTGGTGAGGTGGATTGGAGGAGTAGTGATGTGGCATCCTACATGGAGCCACCTCACCATCCTCTCCACATTTTCTATTCATTTGAGTTATTTTTGAGTTTTCCGGTTACTTGGTTTGGTTGCACACTTGCATATTTTGGTGATTTTTCTTGAGTTACTTTGTTTGGATCTTGGGATCTTTCTTTTGGACTTAGCTTGTATTTAGAAGAATCTTGAATTTTTCACTTGAGTATCAAGGGTCTTGCAATGAAACGATAGGTTCTATACCCTTGCATTTTATTTTACTTGTTGTGTGTTGTTTGTAAAATGAATGAATGTATGTGTTTGTTTTGTATTTGGGGTAGTATGACCTTAAGGATGGTATAAAGAGAAGGAAAATGGGGATAATTTGAGGGAGGGATAATAGTTTTGTATGTGTATTTGGAGGGATTTTGGGTTGGGTGTTCCACCTTGTGAAGATAAGGAAGATTTCTTACTTATCTTTGTATGTTTTACATGAGGGAGTGATAAGAGATTGAGGGAGGGATAAGATTTTTGTATGTGTGGATGGATATTTTGGATATTTCAAGGTGGATAGTTAAACCATTGGGATGTATAAGGGGTTTCCCATTTTTCTCTCTCCTCTGGTTGAGATTTTAAGCCTATGTGTTTTTGAAGTTGTATATTGTTACTATTGATGTTATTGTGTTTGTATGTATTGCAAGTTTTGTTGGCATGAATGTATGTATTGTTGAAGCCTTTGTGAAGAGTTTCCATGGTTGTAAACATTCTTTGTTTCTCCATTATTTTGGGCTTGGGGCCAATGAAAAGGATGGATTCTCCTTCTCATTGGTATAAGGTTGGGAGGTGAGTGTTTGCTATGCTCCCTTGTTGTTGTGATTTGGAGTTTAGTTGTTCATGGGATGAAGACATATGTGCTTTAAGACAATGAAAGAGAGATTATTGTTGTAAAATTTTATCATTTTGTCTCCACTTAGTGTGGAGGGATTTCATGCTTGTATTTTAAAGTTCAAGCTCTTTGTAAATGGATTATTCATATCAGATTTGTACTATTTAATAGTAAAGTGTGTATGGTTGGAAGAGTGTATTGAAGAGTCTACTTGCTATGGAGTTGTATTCTCTTTCAAATTTTGTATTGGTTTTCAAATCTACAACTTAAATTAAAAGTTACATTTTGTTTAAAATCTGGAATTTATCTTCCTTGGAATTTGAAATGTATTGAATTGAAAGGAGTGTTTTCCTTGAAAATTTGTTATTTTGTATTATATTCTTAAAAAAAAGAGGCAGATTTTATTGTTCTTCTACTTTATTTTCTCTTCTAAATAAGTTGTAAAATGGTATGAATTCATTATTGGTTTGTACACTTTGTACCTCATTGAAAAAAATAAGGCGTGTATTAGGTTATTTTAAATAATAATAAAAAATCTTCCTCAATCTTGTAATTGCTCTAAATGAAAGAATATTAAGGAACACAAGTTCACACACACACACACACGAGTTTTATATATTTATATATATCCCTAAATATTAGTTATACAATTAACCTACTTAAATGTTGTTTGGAAACTAAACCAAAAAAGGGGGTAAAATTGTATATATATACATATATACTTTATATATATTTATAAACATACATATTTATATAAATTATACTTATATAAGTTTAATGAAATATTTATATATATATATATATATATATATATATATATATATATTATTAAATCAATTTAATATTGAGTAAAATTTGAATCAGTTGTCTAATATTTTGGTAAAGAAAAGTGTATATATAAAAAAAAAAGGGTAGTGTTTAATATTTGTTGAGGTCGTATGGCATGTGCATCCCCTTATTAAAAATTATGTAGGAAAGGGAGGGGTGCTGCCTCCCCATATATACAAACCCTAAACTATTAAACCAACAAACATTCTATACGCAATTCCTTGGTTTTGGGCCAAATATATATATATATATATATATATATATATATATATATATATATATATTACATTGGCCACAACATTATATTTGTCTCGGTTATACATATAAAGCATTCAACCTCCAATATGGGGACCACCTATGAGCACATGTGCAAGAAAATAATTCCCTTATTTGTGAAAAATAAGGCAATTAGCAATTCAAAAAGGTTTTCTTGATCTCTAATGTTTTTATTTGTGCACTTATTTGTGGTTCTATCTTCTATTCGATGACATGCAAAATTACTTCTCTTAAGCAAAAATAGTGACTTTTATTTTACTATTGGGAAAATTTTATTAGACTCCAATTCTCCCACTGTGGGGACCACCTTTGATGTGCAAACTTTGTCTTCTTGTGGAATACACATACTTAGCAAAGCATTTTTTTGTAATTACTAAGGTAATAGTTCACCTTCTGTGATATGTTTCTCCATGACGTGGTCGTCATTTACCATGGTTCAAGGTATCTTTAGTCTCTTTTATGACTTGGGCATAGACATGTATTGTCATGTTGGCATGAAAAATTTACCTTGGCATATACAATATTGTTTTATTCAAATCCCTTTTAAATAATCATAAGTATAATATAATTCAACCCACTTTTGAATAATCATAAGCATCTCAATGATTTTTCACCATTTTCATTAATCATGTATAAGAATGTTTGTTGGCATTTGATTTTGTGGTGCTAGGTTTTGGACCTTAATCAGTTCAATGCAAATGATGATTTTGAATAATTGGTTGTTCCCCTCAATGAAAACTCAACCCATTGCTTTAATTGCTGGTGGAAATTATTAAATTGGCAACAATAATTGAGTTTTTAAACATTGGTCAAGTTAATGGTAATTGATGAGGACCTTTATTATTTTTCCTTGGTGATTAATGACCATCAATTCTCTGCACCCACGGTAAGGGTTCTAGTTCTTCTTATAAATGTTTTTGTTGCTTTGACAACCGTTGACCTGTGTACTAGTCGATCTAGACTGTTGATACTCAAACCATGGTGACCTGGTGGTGAGTTGCAAGTTATAATTTTTACATCATTGATTTTTGTACCTCTTGATCCAGGTCATTGATATCTGTCCTTGGTGAGTTAGAATAACTTCACACTCTGGTTAAGGTAGCAAAAATGAGTGCAAACCATAATTTTTCATTTACGTTTGGAATCCTTGCGCTTGGTGAAGCCCTGAGAAATTTACAGTAATCGCCATTATTTCTGCATCTTTGAGCTCGAAAAAGATCTTATATTGACTAATGAAGCTCTGTATCTTTGAATACTTGCATATTTTATTGTTTTTGATCTAGTTTGAGCTCTGAAAAATGTGAATGCCATTATTTTTAGCATTTGAGCTCAGTTCTGTGTGAGATTCTTGGCATTTTTGGTTTGTGCTTGGTTCCATTTTGGCCGCTATGAAACTATGTGAGATTTTAAGCCCATTTCAAGGATCTTTGTTTCTCCTAAAGGTGAGCTTTGTTGTTTGATTTTTCGATATTTTGTTTCCTTGAGAACTTTTACCATAAATAAAAAATGGTTAAAACCTTTATCATTTTCATTTCATGTGGAATGATATTTCATATTCTTCACATTTATCTGTGTTTTATCACTTCTGTAGAAATTTCTGAAAGATAAATGGCTCTAGGTATTCGTGTCTTCAATTCTTTTATCATTTTGCGTTTATACCGAGCTCTTTGCAAGGTATTGTGGCCGTCATTCTTCTGGTAAGTCTAGATCTATTTGATCTTTGATGGCATCATAAACGTTGAGCTCTGAACTTCCTCGTGGGTTTTCTTAGCCTTGATATTTATGTAAAATATGAATAACCAAGCTATGGGCATTTGCATTTATTGCTGATTCTCAATCTTTGAATATTTTGTTATGAATGTATTGTGCCATTATTCTCTCTAAACTATGGATTTTCTTTGTGTGAGATTTTTATGATTTATCTAATTGTAGAAATCAATATCTAACTGTGATATCATTTCTTCCATATCTCGTTCATTTGCTTGTCTTGGAGAGAATAGTTGCTTACTCTTATTTATGGGCTTTTATACGTTGAAGGACTCTAAATGAATTAATTTATACTGTGGTCTCTGTGTAATATTTATATTTCCTAATTTGAGTGGTTGTGTAATAAATATTGTTGGAATTTGAAACATATGTCCCTCAACTTGCTTTTACTTTTGGTAATTTTCCTTTTTTTCCACCTGTACATTGAGATATCTGGGTATTGAAAATTTTCCTACCTCTCTACATTCATGGTTAAGAGCTCTGGTTTGTTGTTCTTTAACCATTTACTACTTCACCCAGATTTGTGTAATTTTCACCATAGTTCGACCTCGATGATCAGTTTGCCTCCTACTTTGATCTCATACTCTTTTATGATGCATGACTATGGAATTTGATTCTGGTTCGGTGTTAAGCTATATTACAGATTTGTGTATTTGTTTAACTTAATTCCTCATCTCGAGATCGGTTGACCATTTTCTTGATTTATACAACTCCTAATTCCCATTTTCTTGATTCATACAGTTCCTCGTTCATTCATAACTTACTGGTTTTAATATTATGAAAAAGGTGATTTCCAAATTTCTACTTTTTCAGTAGCTTGTTGGCTTGTCTTTTACTTGATACCATTCGCAACAATTATATGAAATTTTACCTTACAACATTAGGATCCTTTTCTCTTATTGTGTTGTTGGTTGTATGTAGTTCAACATTTGATTAATGCTAAGATGATTCTTATCACTAGGCATATTTTTGTAGTAACTCCTATAGTTATGAATAGTTAGGGGCTTTCATGTCAATTTCATGTGTGCAATAGACCTTTACTTTTACATTTTTAGATTTCATTGTCTCCATTTTTTTGTAGCTTTTATATATGGCAATTTCTTGCTACAAATAAAATAATATGTTCTTTTGGTCTGTTCAATTTTTTTCATCTTGCACTTGTTTCTCCGCCATCTGTGCATCTACTCATGATTTACTTGGAACTGCAACTTTCTCATTCTAGTATTGTAATTGTACTTTCTTATTTTTCAAATATGATCTATATTTTGAATTTAGCAAACTGTACCAATTGCTCACGTACACTCACTTGATCATGTACATCTAAAATTCAAACCTCCTATCAGACCATCTTTGAAAGCAAGTAATGCATGGTTGTATTTTTGTTGGATGCTAGAAATTTGTAACACTGTGTTGACAATGATTCTTAAATGTATTGAAAACTTGTCATTGTATTTGTTTCTGTAATTGTATTTTCTATTAATGATCTTGAAGTAATGCTTATCTCTAGAGTTGTACTATATTACTTTTACATGTACTTATGAATTTAATTTTACTTCTTCTATACTCTTGTTGCCATCCTAACTATACTTGAACTCTTGATTTCATGAAAGTTATATAGCCTTCTTATTGATTAAAAATTGGTTCATTGTTGTAAAATATAAATATTTTGATTTACTTGCAGCTTTGTGGTTGTGCCTGATGACTGTATTTTTTGTTTTGATCTATAGCTTCATCATAATGGCAATAATGTTATCACTAAAAATTTTAATCCTTTTTGTTTCTTATATTCTCTTTCTATTTGTTTCCTTGCAAGAAACTTTGTCTCTTATCTGAATCTTGGTTGAAGAAACTGTACCCAAGGCTTATTGTATCTAAGCTTTGACATTCACAATTTATGATCTCTTGGAAATGCATTATCCTTTTCATATATGTGTACTTTGAGATTTGTAAAATACCTTTATTTGGATAATGTATTTCAAAACTAAGATTTGCAAAGTTTTATAATGATGAAAACCTTATTCCTTGATAATGACATGTATACTTCTTATGGTATTCTGCTGCAATTTCCATTCTACATATGGAATTTTATTTTCCTACCTCTAGAAAGTGTGCAATATTATCATCATATAATTGAGAGCATTGAATGTGTCTTTTATCTTTAATTTTGTTTGACTAAAAATGTTGCATTGTTTTATGATGGATAGGGCTGCAATATATACCTAGATATTATAATATAAATCTTTCTTCATGAGCTTGTTTTGTTAGAGTTGATAAACCATGCAAGGATATGTAAAATTTTGTAGCTTCCTATTAAGAATTCATTTTCTTCTCATGTAGAAACTTGAAAGCATTCTTGTTGATGATTTTGTTTCGTCCCTTTACTTTTAATGGATTAATAAAATGGCTTACTTACATCATTTCTATTACTGCAACATGATTTTCTCTCTTTTAATGACTGAAACATGCCATCATATACTTCATAATATTGTTCCTAGAACAACTAACAATATTGTAGCATCTTGATTCCTGAAATCATGAGTAATTTGACAAAGCTATGTGCTTGTATTCTTGACCAGTTTAAATCCTAAATGACTTCTTTTAGTACAGAAATCATTCATGTAAAATATTTTTGATTTCTTTATCTAGTACATATACTTGCACACTTAAGAAAATAGTTATTAAATAATTAGGCTTTTTACACTCTCTTATGTTCCATAGTATTTTTATTTTCTTCCTTTTTGCTATCATGAATTTGGGAATCAAATGTGTCACCAGAGAATAATATTTTATGAATTTTGTATCTTTTAGTTGGATGTAACTTATGCCTATGATATTAGGAAATCTATTTGCATGTAGCTAGATAGTACATAAGTACATATTAAACCACGAGCTCTTTATTGATGCCTCTTTTATCATTTTTCATATACACCGTACTGCCGGGTAACACAAATGAAAGATGGAGTGGAACTCAAAAGAAAGTAAACTAGGAAAACCCAAGGCAATGATGGGTTTCTTCTATACTATTTTACTTTTATCTTTATGCACATGTAATTCCTTCTTTAGTAGTTATGAGTTACATCCCATGACTTATGTGGAAACATTAAATTTTTCTTGAATAAATAAAATAAATTTGTGTAACCGAGTTGTATACTTCTTTCTGCATTCAAATTTTATGATGGATATTGATTGTATAATGAAATAAACAACTCAATAACATAATTAAATGTATTTAACACAAATAAATAATGAGTTTTGATATACCTGTAAATTTTATAATGAACTCTCCTTCATTCTAACTATGCAACTCTATTCGAGTCTCCCAATTTTACATTTCACCTAAACTATGATTCCTGCCTTCATAAACGAAATGCATTAGTCCTTAGGGGCTTCTATGTTTTCTTTCGAAAACAAACATGGAATGACATTATTTGTGAGGCATTTTATTTTGTAATAGCACACATAGCTACAAATTACGCATGTAGTGAATTGATTTCTTGTAGCTAATAACATAATAAAATAGTATGAATTCTACTAGTTAGGTCCATTTCATCAATGCCTTCCATCGAACACAAAGTTTTGAGTTTCCCATGTTTTCACAGTGAAAAAATGGTCAAAATTTGTAGAAATCCTGTGGGGATATCTACATGTTATCTTATAGACTAGTGCCTTTCTCTTGTCCATTGGGCATGGAGTCGAAGCATATAACCAAAATCTTCCTTTCTGAAAACTAACCTTCTGAAAAAATGAACTAAAGATGGGAAAGGATCCGGTAAACTAGATTATGTGCATGAGTGCACTTATTGAATTAAAAAAATTCAATATGCATGAACTACACTTATTAAAAGGGAAATCCTTCTCTAACCAAACACTGTAGGATTTTCAATAACAATGTTTAAGAAACATACCATTCATAGGAATGGGAAGTTCCTCTCCATTCATTCTTGAAATCTGAAATGCATTGTGTTCTTTGTAAGATGAAATCATATAGGGACCACTCCATATTGTATCAAATTTCATGTGGTTTCCTGGATTTGCACGATCAACATCCCATTTTAACACAATGTATCCTTCATTGAAGACTCTGAACTTAGCCTTTTTATCAAATGTTTTCTTGATCAGCTTCGATTATTTTCCATGTTCAAATGATCTTGATCTCTTAGCTCTTTCATCTCCATTAATTTTTCATAACGAACCTATAATGGTTCATTCTCAACTAGTTCCATCCGATGCAAGAAATCCAATGTGGGTAACTCAACTTATATGAGCATTCCTTCCTCCCATCTATAAACAATTTATACAATGAATTTCCAATTGATCTTTTAGGAGTTTGTAGTGTCCACTTCCCTTCATACTTATTACTATTATTTTTGATATTGGTGACTATACTTATGGACATTTTACATTATTTTGACTTAGCATGATGTTAGATGTTAGAGATACTTTGAGACTATTATCGATATCGATTTATAGTATGTGGTGTGTGGATTATTAGAGACATTTTATATTGATGATGATATGTTGTTGACATAGTTATATAGTTCTGACATGCGATATTTTCATCATATTGAGTAGACCTTAACAATTGAACTAATCTTGTGATCCTATTGATATTGATGAAATGTAGAATCAAGATGTTGGTAGAAATTGTAAATGATAACGTTACTTGCCTAGATGATGATTTGATTCATATGTAGATGATTGTGGATTTATATTGTATATTTTATCTTTGATGTTTTTGTGGCCATGAGGCAGTGAAGGAGGTATTATGTGTTTTACATGTAAATATTATCACAACAAACAACGGAGGATTGAGACCAACCACATTGGAATGCTAGATGAATTCAACAAGGCCACCATGGAAAATTTTATTTTTGTTGTGTGTGTGTGTGTGTTTGTAATGTTGTTAGGGGTCCCCATGGGGGGTTACCTCCAATTGTGACCAAGGGGTTGTGTGTTATTCTTTTATTAGTTTCCTTTATTTGATTTTAGTATGTGATTTTATAGTGATGTATTCTCCTTTTATTAATTACTTGATTTGTGTCTAGATTAGTAAATTAATCTTTTTACTAAACTAAATATTGGATGGGTCAAAATAATTCATTTATTAGATTATATGGCTCTTGGATTATGTGTTGTAAGTTGAGTGCTTGTGATCTTGAGTGTTGTACACTCTACCCCTTCATGAAAATTCGGATTTGGCCTTAAAGGCCAATTTTGGAGGCTTGTGGGACAAGTTAAACTTGTCCCACACCTCTTAAATTTCTATACCAACCCTACCTATGGATTGAGGGTAAAAAAATAGACCCCATTATGTGTTTTGGGAAGACAAAAAGGTAAAATTTTATTGCAATTTCTTTCATGTAATTAAAGTTTTCCTTAGGGGTGTGGGCTTAGATTGTGTGTGTAAGTAATCTTTCATTCCTCTCATCCACCAATTTATTGTGTGTTGGTTGGGGTTGAGGTTTGGCTTGTGAGGTGAAGTGGAGGATGAGTGATGTGGCATCCTACATGTAGCCACCTCACCCTCCTCTATCCCTTTTCTATTTATTCAAGTTCTTTTTCTTGTTTGGGGTTTACTTGATTTCCTTTTGTGTTCTTGCATTTTGGAGCTAGAGGATTTTGGAGTTCTTATAGATATTGTTGGATCTTGTTGGTGATTTTTGGGCTTAAAGAAGCTTGGTGTGTGACTCTTGAATCAAGCTATACCATGGAAAGGTAGGAGTTATACTCTTATTAAATGATTTCTTTTATATTGTGTATATGTATATGTTTTGTGTGTTTTGGTATGCTTGTTGGGTACTTGGGTAGATTGCCTAAGTGTGGTGTAGGAGGGGACTATGGGGATCTTACATGTAGGGAGGAATAAGAGTTTATTTCATGTTTTGATGGATTTGGGTTGGGTGCCCCACCTTGGACAAGAAAATGCTTGCATTTCTTACTTTGTTTTTATGAGGGAGACATAAGAGATTGTAGGGAGGCATAAGAGAATGTGGGAGGAATAAGAGGTTCTTGAGGGAGGCATAAGAGTGTGTAGGGATTTTGAGATGTATATTGGAGGGTTTTAAGGTGGGAATCTATTTCCCATTGGGAGGCATTAGTGACCTCCCCATTGATCGCACTCCTTTGGCTTTTATAATTTGAAGCCTTGTATATTGTGTTAGTTATTCATGTGATTTTAGTTTGATTTGTTTGTGTTTTGGTATGGTTATGGAATCATGTTATTGTGATGTGGAATCTTGTTTTCTTTCATGAGTTACATCTATTTTTATTACAATTTGGTTGGGGCTTTGGGGCCAATGAGGAGGATAACTTATTCTCCTCATTGGGTTACTGGGTTAGGTGGAGAGTGTTGCCTCTCCCCCTTTTTGTTGATTAAATGAATCATGGTGGAGCTTTTTTTGGTGTCCAAAAGAAATCTTTCCTTGTGAGAAAACCTTCTTGTTATTCCCACTTAGGGTGGAAGACTTGTAATATTGTATTTCATTTTAGCTTTCATTCTTGTAAAATTTCCCACTTTAAGTGGAAGATATTGTATTAATCCTTGTGAAGAAAAGTTGTATTGATCATTGGATATTAAAGTTGTGTTGTATGTTGAAAAGGGGAAAGAAATAATTGTGTTTGTAAAGCTAGTTTTGTTGAAATAAAAAGAATTTTATAAAGGGAAATATATTATTCCCATTTTAGTTAATTTATTTCCCCAAAAAGTGTCAATATTGTTCCAAATAAATTATTGGAAGTCTAGTAGGTCTCATTTTAAGACTTATTGAAAACTTTGTATAATTTTTTGTTGGAATGGTTGGAAAATTGTTGTTTAAAAAAAAGGAAAGGAATACTTACCTCTTTTGTATTCCATGAGGTTTATAAAGTAGTCAAAGAGTTATATTTGTTCATTCTCTTATAGTTTTTGAAAGACATTTTAAATTTGTACGTTGAAATGGAAAGAACTTAAGTGTTAGTGATCTTTTACTTGCTAAATAAAATAGATTATCTCCTAGAGCTAATTGTGTAAGGAAATTTCTTAGTTGTAATTAGATCATAGATATTTTGAATATATAGAAATGAGATATTAAGCTAAATCAAGTTGATTTTGAATCAACATCAAAAAGGTAGAGTTAAGTGTAATATAATTATAATCTACAACTTGAAAATATTGACATCCCATTTTAAAAAGGAATTCGTAAGTGCATGCTTTCATTTAGTTAATATTATAGATATCATATCTTCCTCCTAATAATATTCATAATAACATATTATTATTATTAAAAAAACTAATAGTTTAATTTTTAAAAAATATAAAATAAAAATGAAAATAACATATTCATATAAATTATATTTTTAAGTATATATATATATATATAACAATTACTAACCAACGTACAAAGTAATATAATAATAAAAAATTAATTAAATAAAATCTTAGAAACCAAAAGTTGTGGCCTACGCATTTAGGGAAAATGGGGGTTGGGGGAGGGTCACCGACCCACCCCCCCCCACCCCATTAATAAATGGGGTGGGGGTGGGGTCAGTGACCCTCCCCTAATCCAACAAAACCTTGCCCATTGCAAATCAAATCTGCAGCCACAATCTTTATCAAACCTGCACTTTTCTTCCTCTTGGACGCGGTCTGTATGGCCTTTTACACTGTAAGCTTAAATAACATTAATATTAATATAATATATATATATATATATATACCTCTATTTCATTTTCAAGTTATAGTAAAATTGAAATGTTAATTTTCGGTCTATAATAAGATACAATTTGATAAAATATACATATACATATATATATATGTATACAAATTTATATATATATATATATATATATATATATATATATATATATATCCTCTACCCAAAATAAAATCATATATCAAACTTAACTAAATCACAAAATGGGACAAACTCATTTGTCTACTTGGGAAAATATTATTGAAATGAATTAAAAAATACATTCAAAACCCTAAATGAGGGTATAAACAAATAAAAAATAATGGAGCATGTATTCCTCCCCAAAAGATTAAATATGGTCTCTAATGGCTTCCCCATCCTCCTCTAACAACCTGTAAAACAAAAGAGAAATAATAAGCCAAAAGAAAGGGAGAAAGTAGTTTTCTTAAGCATACTTTAGGGTTAGTTGCCCTTCCCTCATCTAAGGGTCCTAAATGAATCCATCCAAGGGATGAGATTCATCCCTACAAAAATTAGGTGGGGAGTGGGTGAGTGGAATTTGAATTTAAATTTAAATGTTTAATTCCAAAATACATGGGTTGAATTTTTAAGGGGTCACTTTATGGGGTAGGGGTGTGTTTATTATTCCAACCTTATGTCAAATTGAGGGCCTTGTTAATTGTTTCAAACCTAGTCACCTTGTGGAATAAAATAACTTTAGTATTTATTTATATTGGCCCCTTTACCCTTGAGATTTAATGTGGGATATTTAACTATAGTAGAATTAAATTGTTTATTAAAATAACACTTAGGAAAAATTAACCATGCTTGGTCTAATTAGTTCATTAAAGTATAATGTGGGTTTTAATATTTTTTATAATGGGGAAAATATTATTAATAAATATAATTGACTTAGAAACATTAATGGGACAATTATATTTCAAGCCTTTTTGCAGGCACATTTTTCTTCAAAAAAATTATTCCATAATTTTCTAGCTTGCCCTAGGTTGTTATCAGGGTTTCATGTGGGGTAGAATTTAGTAGGCTTTACACTTGGTATCGAAGCTATGTGTTAAATTGGGCACACATGAAAACACGAGACATGAACATTAAACCTAAATATTAAACCTAGAAAATAACTTGTCTAAAAAATTTATATTTTAGTAAACATAGAAAACTGGAATAAAACCTAGAATGATGAACTAACTCTCACGTTTGTCTACACAAGAGGCGCAGACCGATGATGGGTTCTTGCACATAGATATAGACTTCCCACCGCCGATCATGCGGTAGCGGCCATTCTACCCCAGATTTTATGACACTTCGTGACGTCAATGCCGCTATACGTGGAGGGTCCTTAGGAGGACGAATTCTAGAAATGATAGGAGCCATCATTGAGGCTCATGTATCTCATCTACACAAATGAAGAGAATAGGGTAGAGAAATCCTATGTGGAGTTAGATAGGGAAGAGTCACCAGAGGGGACATGGAGACAAGATTTTAGGACACAAGGGATAGATCTCGGAGCCCTAGGAAGAGGGAGGAGCATGTAGAGAGACCTAGGGGTTTCTAGTCATTATCTATAAACCATATTAGATAGATTTTAAATCTACGACCATCTCACTATTCTGGAGATATAGGTGGATTTCAGGAAGAGGCCTGGTTGGTGAGCTTGAGTGGGTGCTTCAAGCTCTACCCTTATACTAGTAACATGAAAGCTCGTGTTGTAATCCATATTCTAAGGGATGGAGTATGTGTATGGTGAGGACCGAAGCAGAAGCTCCAGGTTGACTCGAGAGACAGCTTACTGGATATCTTTGAGTAGTGGTTCGGAGTAGGTATTTATCCAAGATGTTTATTCAAGAGATGATAAACAAGTTCCATGACCTCCATCGGGCATCTATGACCGTAGAATGAGTATGAGAGTCGATGTATGGACTGCTCCATTATGTCGATTATATGAAGGATGAGCAAGTCTAGATCACGGGTTCATCAAGGGCTTGAATTTTGATTTGGGTCATGTGGTGAACATTCACTACCCACAAACCTTAGAAGAGGCCGTGGAGAAGGCATATATTATAGAGGAGACACAAGGAAGATGCAGCAGTCCAGGAATAAGAGTGGAGCCGTATGTAGCAAGATGCAGATAATAGGTCGTGGTCATCTCCTCCTCCTCATGGTGGACATGGTTCTATACATTCATCATTCAGGCCACCACAAAAGCCATCTCAAAGAGTAGTAGAAAACTTCCACCATTCATGCCTACTCGGATATTTGATGTTCGAGAGGGATGGAGTAATGGGCTTCCTCCTAAGGGTCCCATTAGGACATATGGTGCACCGAGAGATTATTCAATAGGAGCTCATTAGTAGAGACCTCAGTAGTCCATAGCTGGATTATCAAGATCCACAACACATACCTCTAAAGTACCAACTAGAGCTTCATCTCATTAGAGCGGACCATGGAGTTGTTATGTTTGTGGCATTGTTAGACATCATTAGATAGAGTGTCCACAAAACCCTAGTAACAAAGGTAAGACGTATATTTCAGAGCCTATTGTTGGTGATATGGGACACAACCATCGAATGTATGTAACGATCGAGAACCACTAGGTAGATCACTAGAGCATTGTGATAAAGACGACAAGTAGAATTGGTGGTATTCCTACATCCATTATCTTTGATTCTGGATCATCTGATTATTTTATTACACCATCCTTAGTAGAGCATTGTAGGTGGTGGCGGTTAGGTAGGGTCATAGTGGGGATCTCTAGAATGCTTCTGAAGTCAAAATCTCTATAAAAACCTTAGTTAATGAGTTTTATGGGATTTGGGACCATTCACCACTACCTCGGATCTTCGTATCCTTTCATTGGGTTCATATGAAGTCATCTTGGGCATGGATCGGTTGTCCATACACATAGCCGTGTGGATTGTTACCATAACACTATATCATTTACATGATCTAGGAGTTAAGTCGGTGATAACAGGGGTTAGGAGACTCATTTCCTTCAAGACCATCTCTCGCTATGTAGCTTAAGCAGGTGTGTGTTGAGGTTTTAAGATGTATGTTGTTACGGTTAGTGAAAGATCGTAGGATGAGTCTAGTGGGCCATCTCTTGATGACCATCACATCTTGAGAGAGTTTTTGGATGTGTTTCTAGGGAAGCTACTGGGGCTGCCATCCCCACGTGAGATATATTTTCACATAGATTTGGTTCCTAGTGTAGATCCTATCTCATGAGCACCTCATCATATGACTACCCATGAGCTTTGCGAGCTCAAGTTGCAGCTTAAGGACCTTCTAGAGAAAGGTTTGATCCATCCTGGTTTGATATTTTTGTAAAAAAGAAGGATGGATCTCTGTGGTTGTGTATTGATTACCGCCATATGAACAAGGTAATGATCAAGAATCATTACCCCCTTCCACGCATTGATGATTTATTTGATCAGATGAAGGGGGCCATAATATTATCCAAGATAGATCTTAAGTCGAGATATCATCAGCTAAGGATCATAGAGGTAGATATCCATAAGACCTCATTTCATACAAGATATAGCCACTACGAGTTCATAGTAGTGATTTTTGGTCTCACGAATGCCCCCGTAGTTTCATGAGCTAGATGAATGGGGTGTTCATGAAATTTTTAGATCATTTCATGCTGATTTTATTTGAAGACATCCTGATTTACTCATGTACACATGAGGAGCATGAGGAACATCTTCACTAGGTTCTTCAGTGCCTTATCGAGTAACATCTTTACACGAACCTGAGAAGTGTGCATTCTTTCAGATAAAGGTGCAGTATTTGGGCCACATCATTTCTAGGGAAGGTATCATAGTCGATCCTTCCAAGATTCAGCTATTATGGATTTTCCAACACCCACTAGTGTGACTGAGGTGCGCAGCTTCATGGGCTTGGTAAGATATTATAGGATATTTGTGTAGGAATTCTCTCAGGTTGCGCACCCCATCACTTCCCTTCAATGGAAAGGGAAGAAGTTTGTATGGTCAGATAGATGTGATTAGTCCTTCAGGACATTGAAGGAATGCCTCATGATAACACCTATTCTTACAAAGGCTGATCCTCAAGGTGAATTCTTTGTTTGTATAGATGCTTCTTTGGCATGGACTGGAGGTGTGTTGATGTAGGAGGGTAGAGTAGTTTCTTTTGAGTCTCATAAACTCAAGGATTATGAGCTCAATTATCTATCTCATGACCTTGAGCTTGCATCTATTATACACACCTTAGTGCGGTGGAGACAATTCCTTCTTGTCTGATATTTACACTCAGGACTCGATCACTTGAGTAGATAGAGCATGGATAATGTTGTTGTAGATAGAGCACTCGGCACTTCCTTCTTGGCTTTATGATTACGACATGGAGATAGAGCATGTGAAGGGGAAGGATAACGTTGTTGTAGATGCCTTAGTAGATGGAGACATGTGGAAATGGCTACCTTGGTAGTACAAATATACGAAGAAGAATTTTGTAGCTCCTCGACGACAACTTCTACCTTTCACCATAGAAGATATTGAGTCTCGGGAGGCCCCTTGAGGGGAAGTTTGATTGATTTAATTAGATACAAATTTCCTTCTCCAACACAGAGGTTAGATATATTTTCCTAGAGATGGAGGTTTGAGACATGACATTTTGATAGAGGTTCATCATTCACCTTATTCATTCCATCCCGGGGTGAAGAAGATGCACGCCACCTTGAGGTAGTTGTACTATTGGAGGAGACTTCAAACAAACATGGCTCAATTTGTGTCATGCTGTTTAGAGTGTTAGAAGGTGAAGACTGAGCATCAGCATCTAGCTATCCTTATCTTTCCTCACGCTATACTGAAGTGGAAATGGGACACCATTTCCATGGACTTCATAGTTGGGTTACCGATGTCAAGATACCACCACGATGCCATCATGGTCATGGTGGATAAATTGACAAAAGTGGCTCATTTTTCTCTAGTGAAGACCACCTACACAGCTAGTGTAGTGACACGGGTATATCTTGATGAGATTGTTAGATTACATGAGATTCCATGAAAGATCATTTGTGACCGTAATCCCTTATACACTTTTTTCCGCTTATAGACTACGAGGAAGTATGATCTCGAGATGAAGGTAAATTTTAGTACAACATATCACCTTGAGATGGATGGATAGACTAAGTGGGTGAATTAGATATTAGAGGACATGCGTAGGATGTATGTTATGAATCATCAATCAAGATGGGAGGATTATTTGTACTTGGTGGAGTTTTCCTACAATAATATTTTTTAGAGTTCGATAGGCATGGCTGATTTTCAGAAATGTATGGAAGACAATGTAAGGCACCTCTTAGTTTGGACAGATTGGCGGACATGGTTTCCCTTCAACCAAATTTACTATAGGACATGGAGCAACAAGTTGTTACGATTGGGGGGAGAGATTACGGAAGGCTCATGGATAGGAAGAAGAAGTATGCAGATCAACATACGAGAGACCAAAATTTTGAGGTGGGATCAAAGGTGTTTCTTTATGTTAGGCCACATAAGATCCCTATCCATTACGGAAAAGGTTCTAAGATTTCTCCTAGGTTTGTGGGTCCCTTTGAGATCTTGGAGCATATCGGTCCTCTGGCCTATTGTCTAGCATTTCCACCTAGCTTATCTCACATCCATGATGTATTTTATTTTCATGTACCTAGAGGTACATTGTAGATCCTTCTCATGTGCTAGATTAGACCTCATTGTAGGTACACAAGATCAGGGGCAGGTGATGGTGGAGTTTATTTGTATTCTAAAGCACAGGACCTTGGGCCTTTGAGGTAGAGAGATTGACCAGTGTCCGAGTCTAGTAGGATAGGGTATGATGAGACTACTACTACATAGGAGGACACTACATTACTACGATTCCAGCTTCCACACCTATTCAAGTGACTTTAAAGAGGAAGTTGAGTCTAAGAGGAGTGGGATGTAGTGCCCATTCCTTTCAACACTTATTACTATTTTTTTCAATATTGTTGACTATACTTATGGACATTTTACATTATTTTGACTTAGCATGATGTTATATGTTAGAGATACTGAGACTATTGTTGGATCTCGATTCATAGTATGTGGTGTGTGGATTATTAGAGATATATTATATTTATGATGATATGTTATTGACATAGTTATATAGTTTTGACATTCAATATTTTTGTCATATTGAGTAGACCTTAACAATTGAACTAATCTTGTGATCCTATTGATATTGATGAAATGTAGAATCGAGATGTTGTTAGAAATTGTAAATGATAACGTTACTTGCCTAGATGATGATTTGATTCATATGTAGATGATTGTGGATTTATATTTATATTTCATCTTGGATGTTTTAATGCAGCCACGAGGCCGAAAGAGGTATTCTATGTTTTGCGAGGTAAACATCATCACAAAAACAACGGGGATTGAGACAAATCACATTGGAATGTTAGATGAATTCAACAATGGTCACCATGAAAAAATGTTTTTTTGTTTTTTTTTTTCTTAGGGGGTCTTCATGGGGGATCACCTCCAATTGTGACAAAGGGGTTGTGTGTTATTCTTTTGTTAGTTTTCTTTATTTTATGTTAGTATGTGATTTTATAGTGATGTATTCTCCTTTTATTGATTACTTGATTTGTGTCTAGATTGGTAAATTAATATTTTTACTAAACTAAATATTGATGGATCAAAATAATTCATTTATTAGATTAGATGGCTCTTAGATTATGTGTTGTAATTTGAGTGCTTGTGATCTTGAGTGTTGTACACTCCACCCCTTCATGAAAAATCGTATTTGGCCATTAGGGCCAATTTTGGAGGCTTGTTGGACAAGTTAAACTTGTCCCACACCTCTTAAATTTCTATACCAACCCTAACTAGGATTGAGGGTAAACAAAAAACCACATTATGTGTTTTAGGAAGAAAAAAATAAAATTTTACCACACTTTCTTTCATGTAATAAAATTTATCCTTACGGGGTGTGGGCTTGGATTGTGTGCGTAAGTAATTTATCATCCCTCTCACCCACAAATTTATTGTGCATTGGAGGTTGAGGTTTGAATTGTGAGATGGAGTGGAGGATGAGTGATTTGGCATCCTACATGTAGGTACCTCACCCTCATCTCTCACTTTCCTATTTATTCAAGTTCTTTTTCTTGTTTGGGGGTTACTTGATTTCTTTGTGTTCTTACATTTTAGAGTTGGAGGATTTTGGAGTGCTTATGGATCTTGTTGGATCTTGATGGTGATTGTTTGGGCTTGAAGAATCTAAGTGTGTGACTCTTGGATCAAGCTCTACCATGGAAAGGTAGGGGCTATACTCTTATTAAATGCATTTTTTATATTGTGTATATGTGTATGTTTTTGTATGTTTTGGTATGCTTGTTGGGTGCTTGGATAGATTGCCTAAGTGTGGAGTAGGATATTACTATGGGGATCTTACATGTAGGGAGGCATAAGTGTTTATTTCATGTTTTGGAGGGAGTTGGATTGGGTGCCCCACCTTGGACAAGAATGCTTACATCTCTTACTTTGTTTTTATGTGGGAGACATAAGAGATTGGGGAGGAATAAGATAATGTGGGAGGTATAAGAGGTTCTTGAGGGAGGCATAAGAGTGTGTATATTTCAGATGTATATTGGAGGGTTTTAAGGTGGGCACCTTTTTCACATTGGGAGGCATAACTGACCTCCCCATAGATCTTTCTCCTTTGGCTTTATAATTTGAAATATTGCTTACATTTAGTTAGATTTGTTTTTGTTTTGTTTTTGCACTCCTTGTAGTGATGTGGAAGCTTGTTTTGTTTCCATGATTGGATCCATTTCTAATTGAATGTGTTAGGGCTCGGGGCCAATGAGGAGGATAATTGATTATTGGTTGATGAAGATTGGTGTTCCCCCTTTTTGTCAATTAAATGAAGCATGGTGGATCTCTTGTTGGTGATGTGAAACTTGGAGCTTTTGTTGGTGTCAAAAGAAATCTTTCTTGTCCAGAGAAAACCTTGTTATTCCCACTTAATGTGGAACACTTGTAATATTATATTTCATTTTAGTTTCCATTCTTGTAAAATTTTCCACTTTATGTGGAAGGTATTGTATAAATCTTGTGAAGAAAAGTTGTATTGATAATTGGATATTGAATTTGTTTTGTATGTTGAAAATGGGAAAGAAAAATTGTGTTTGAAAAGGTAGTTTTGTTGAAATAGAAAAGAATTTTATAAAGGGAAATATCTTATTCCCATTGTAGTTGATTTATTTCCCCACAAAAATGTGTTGCTCTTGTTCTAAATAAATTATTGGAAACCTAGTAGCTCTCATTTTAAAACTTATTGAAAATTGTGTATAATTTTTGTGAGAATGGTTGGAAAATTGTAGTTTAAAAAAGGAAAGGAATAGTTACCTCTTTTGTATTCCATGAGGTTTATAAATTAGTGAAATTTTATATTTGTTGATTCTCTTATAGTGATTGAAAGACATTTTAAATTTTTATGTTGAAATGGAAAGAACTTTAGTGTTAGTGATCTTTACTTGCTAAATAAAATAGATTATCTCCTAGAACTAATTGGGTAAGGAAATTTCTTAGTCATGCAATTAGATCTTAGATCTTTTGAATATATATAAATGAGATATTAAGTTAAATCAAGTTCATTTTGAATTATCATCAAAAAGGTAGAGTTAAGTGTAATATAATTATAATCTACCCCTTGAAAATATTGAGATCCCATTTTGAAAAGGAATTCATAAGTGCATACTTTCGTTTAGTTAATATTATAGATATCATATCTTCCTCCTAATAATATTGATAATAAGATGTTATTATTATTAAAAATAATAATTATTATATTTAAAAATAAATAAAAATAATATATACATATATATTATATTTTAAGTATATATATATATAGATATAAAAATTAGTATTAAACAATTACTAAATGTCGTACAATGTAATATAATAATAAAAATTAATAAAATAATATCTAAGTAACCAAAAGTTGCGACTCGGGCATTTAGGGAAAAGGGGGTTGGGGGAGGGTCATTGACCCCAACACCCACCCCATTAATAAATGGTATGGGGGTGGGGTCGTGACCTCTCCCCAATCGAACAAAACCTTTCCTATTGCTAATCAAATCTACGGCCTTAATCCTTATCAAACCTACACTTTTCTTCCTCTTCGAGATACAGTGCATGCACCTCTTTAACACCATAAGCTTATATAATGTGGTATATATATATATATGCCCTCAATTTTATGTTTGGGTTATAGTAAAATATATATGTTAATTTTTTGGTCTATAATAAGATACAATTTAATAAAATATACATATACATATATATGTATATGTGTATATAACGTATATACATATATGTAGGTATATATATCCCTCTACCCAAAATGAAATCATATATCAAACTTAACTAAATCACAAAATGGGACAAACCCATTTTCCTACTTGGGCAAATATTATTGAAATGAAATAAATAAATACATTTAAAACCCTAAATGAGGGTATAAACAAATAAGAAAATAATGGAGCATGTATGCCTCCCCAAAAGCTTAAAGAGGGCCTCCAATGGCTTCCTAATCCTTCTTCAACAACCTGCAAAACAAAAAGAGAAATAATAAGCCAAAAGAAAGGGAGAAAGTAGTTTTCTTAAGCATACTTTAGGATTAGTTTCCCTTCCCTCATCTAAGGGTCCTAAATGAATCCATCCAAGGGATGAGATTCATCCCTACAAAAAGTAGGTGGGGAGTGGGTGAGTGGAATTTGAATTTAAATTTAAATGTTTAAATTCCAAAATACATGGGTTGACTTTTTAAGGGGTCACTTTATGGGGTAGGGGTGTGGTTATTATTCCAACCTTATGTCAAATTGAGGGCCTTGTTAATTGTTTCAAACCTAGTCACCTTGTGGAATAAAATAACTTTAGTATTTATTTATATTGGCCCCTTTTACCCTTGAGATTTAAATGTGGGATATTTAACTATAGTGGAATTAATTTTTTATTAAAATAACACTTAGGGAGAAATTAACCATGCTTGGTCTAATTATGTTCATTAAAGTATAATGTGGGTTTTAATATTTTGTTATAATGAGAAAAATTTTATTAATAAATATAATTGAATTAGAAACATTAATGGGACAACTCAATTTTGAATCTTGTTTGCACATACATTTTTTTCAAAAAAATTATTCCATAATTTTATAGTTTGTCCTAGGTTGTTTTCAGGTTTTGTGTAGGGTAGAATTTAGCGAGCATTATGAAAACATTTTGTCATCCCAAAGTACTAAATTTAACATCGATACAAGCTCTATGGTTGTCCTTGTGTGTTCTTTTAATGATCCTCAAAAAAAAATTTAGTGCTCTTGGCTAATTCATTATTTTGTTGGTAATAACTAGATGAAGTACTTAAATAAATCTCAATTTATGACATCCCAATTTGTTACCTTTTCACTAAGAATGCTAAGAAATTATTTGAAATGAAATTGCTGGAAAACCAAATCTGCAGATTATACCTTCATAAAATGATAAGATTGAAGTATAGTTGGCTTCTTTCAAATCTACTACTTTAGTCCAACGTGTAAAATAACTTTTAGCAGTGAATATCAACTTGTGTCATTGTGAGGAAGGTGGATTTATCAAGCCAATTGATTCAAGACCCCACTGTATGAATGGAAGATCCATTGAAATAGGATGCAAGGGTAGTGAAGCTATACATTATTTTCAAACAAAGAAAGGACACTTCTTACAATTTCTAATCCATTCAAAATAATCTTTGAATATGTTGGGCCAATAGTAACTAGCTTTCATAATTTTTAAGGATGTAGTACGTGCTAAAAAGTGACCTTCTACAAGTCCTTCATGAAACTCAGATAATAGTTGTTGAATTCTATCATAATTAATACATCACAGAAAAATTTAATTTATATCCATTTTAAACAACAAGTAATTAACCAAATATGCCATCCGTTTTGATTTCTAACCTATGGATTGATTTCAGGTTGCTGATTTTCAGTTGTACTAAGATTTTTGATTGCTAATACATGAATTAACATGTTATTCTATTTTTTGGATTCTCAGCCTATTGTCTTACCATATCAGCAATCAAATGATCACATAATCCTTTTACTCCAATTGTTTTTACAACACATATTTCAACATCATATTCCATAACCTTTGTAATTCAATGTGCTCTCTTCTCATTCATTTCTTTTTCAACAATAACACTTTGATGAGAGACTAAGAGATGTATCTTATTTTTGGAAAGAATGTGCTTGAAATTATTTAATACTCTAACTACATAAACTACTTGTCTTTCAAGAAAAGTGTACTTTATCTCATATTCATGTAAGCTCTGCCCAAAGAAAGTAATTGACTACTCAATATTGTCATCCTTAACCCGAGTTAATATGGCTATAATGGTTTCGGCTCCTGTAACTACATACATTGTAAAATTGTTATAAAAATTTTGGAATTACCGAGTAGGAGTTTGTGAAATCACTATCTTGATAGCTTCAAATCCTTTTATCCTTTCACTAGTCCAAAAGAAATTATTATCTTTCTTTAACATGGTTGTGAATTGCTTGACTAATGTTGTAAAATATGGAACAAATCTTATAACAACATTTATTTTTCTTAGAAAACTTTCTAGTGATTTTTTTATGATGAGGCAAGAATAGTTGTGAAATTATTTCAATTCTAAAAGGATCAATAGATAAACCTTGTCCTGAAACAATACGTCCAAGTAATTTACCTTGATGTACTAAAAATATAGACTTTTAGGATACGGTGATATTCTAAAATGCCAAAAAGCTATAAACTCTGCCTCAAATGCATAATATGATCATCAAAATTCTTTGAAAATATAATAACATAATCTAAATAAACTAATATGAATTTATTTAATAGGATGTGAAAATCCATGTCCATTGCACATTGAAATGTTGCACCGACATTGGAAAGTCCAAAAGGCATTCTTTTGTAAGCATAAGTACCCCACTTTGTAGTGAAATTTATTTTGTATATGTCTTCTTCATGCACAAGAATATGATTATATCCGTTATAACCATTCGAAGAGACATCATGTCCGAACTTGAAACTATTCTTAAAATATGATTCATGTTGGGTAATCAATAATGATTTTTTAATGAAGCTTTGTTAATGTCTCTAAAATCTATACATAACCATATTTCTCAAATATTTTTTTGAATAGGAAAAAGATTAGCTACCCAACTTGAATGTTTGACTAGAAAGATAATCACCTACTTCTATTAGCTTGGATAACTCTTTTCTCATCGGTGGTTCAATCTTTAGATTTAAAGGCCTTTATTTATACCTAATCGGCTTGGGATTTGGTTGTAACTTTATAATATGCTGAGCTAAATTGGTATTAAAACCTCTCGTTATGGTATTACCAAGAAAAACATCTTTGAACTCTTGACATAAATTAATAAATTACTATTTTTAGCCGAGGAACATACCTTTCCAATAAATAATTTCTTTTCATCGTTCACTAAGATCTCTTCGTAGTTTCTACTTGAGTTGAAATCTTTCCTTTATCCTTTCTTAACTAATCATTAAACTGAAAAATATCTTCTAGTGTGACAAGTCCTTATGGCACCTAGTTCTGTTCGTCTTTAAATGAATAATCTGGTCACCATATAAATACTACATTATTTCCTAATTTATTGCAAAAATTCATCCTCTTACTCAAGAAATCAGCAAATTTGTGCATCATCTTTGAAAAATTACCAATATTCTTCATTATTAGGTACTAAATGTCTGATAATCAACTTTATATGTGGTTGTACTTTGTTGTTTTCAATTTTTTTTAGCACATCAAAACCGGCACCAACTATGCAAGTATGTATGCATGTTTATTTTTAGCTTCTTGGAACGGATTGCATGTTAACAACATCAAAATATTCCATTAAGTTTGAAACTCTATGTTTTTAGATTTTAGTAATGAATTATTACACACATTAAAGTTTTTCACTTGATTAATCACTAACTCTGAATCACCAAAAACTTGCAACATGTTGATACCTCTTTTTCTGGCCCATTGTAAGCCATGAATTAATGCTTCATATTCAACTACGTTATAAGTACATGAAAATTACAGACTTAGAGCTGAAAAATAACTTTCATTTTTAGGGGAAGATAACATCAAACTAGCCCTTGTACTTTCTTATTCTTGGCTCCATTGAAATGAAGCTTCCATAGCCCTTCTGCTTTTTTTCTATTTTGGATAGCAAGGGAATTGGTGCATTTTCTTCATGCAAGCAATAAATGCCAAACAAATCTTCCTCTACTTCTTTGAAAGGATCATAAGCATGTTCTTCTTGAGTTTTTTCATCCATAAACATATTAGAAATACCATCTAATTTGGAAACATGTGTTGTAACGTCAAAATCAAATTGATCTATTGTTGCATAATTTGCTACAAGATTTGAAGCATGGGGCTCGATATGAAATCTAGCTAGAGCCTCTAAATATACTTGTAACTTTAGTTCCATATCTTGTAGTAAAGAATAAAGGTGACCAATTTGAAGAAAAATATCCTCCTGTTTTTATTATAAAATCTCTTGATAAGCATAAGAAAAAGTAGGGAGATAAATCTACAACACTAACATCTTGTAAGATAGTTACATTTGGGAAAGCATGTAAAGTTACCTCTAAATTTTTGATGATACCAATTGTGTTAGTTTTTGTCCCATCTAGTAATACACATGTTCTATAGGTTCATATTGCAATCCTAATTTTCTACAATTACTTTAGGCATTACTGTGTTTCTTGCACCATTGTAAACCATGTAGTTATGAACTAAATGATCTCCAATAACCAAATATAGATAAAATGGTGGTGGTTTCTTAATATCATGAGAATTTAATATTTTTTGAACCATCCACTTAACCTATTTCATGTGATCTTTCTCCATTATACAAATGACCATATCTGCTTTCTAAGCTTCCTTTTTTGATGGTTTTGAAGAAACCCGCAACTTAGCAAGCTCATGAGAAAGTAACTCCTACTTTCCTAGAATACTCAGAGCATCCCACAATGAAATATTAATATTGTGATTTTTCATTACCTTAACAATATTAAAATAAGTAAATTTCAAACAACTTCTATAGTTTTAGCATAAGCTTTAGCAAAAATTGACTCTTCTTCAACAAATTTGTAAATCTGAGGTATGAATAATCTTTTATGATCAGGTTGTAGTTTTTTTCTACTCTTTACGAGCTGAATTGCATGTTTTTTTGAAGGAAAAAAGATTTGTTTTCTTTAATTTGACTGCACTTGTTGTTTTATCAATGATTGTAGGAAAAACATGTATGTTTTACTATTTTTCTTTATCTTGAGCCTTTTCCCGAGACCTAGTTATGTCTGCGTGATAAATTTTTCTCTCCAAAGATGACTAGATTCTATTCTGGTGGTTTCTAACTATAATCATCTTATTGTCCACCCTCCATTTGAGGCATGAATAATGCTTTAGACTAAGGTTGTGTAACAAGGCTTATATTCAGGAATGCATTTGAAATATTAGCGATTAAATGAGGCTGATTAGAAGGCGAACACCATTCTTCTGAAACCATATTAATTGGAACCAGAGTAATAGATGAACTATGAGACTTTGGATAAAATTGTCTTGGATGATATGGCTATCTATAATTCTGATTTTTCATATAAGGCTTCCTATTCTACTGATTTTATTGATTTTTATGATAAGAAGTCTTTATAAGGCCTATTAGGTTGAGCTAGTTTATTCTCAATTGATGTTAAATTATTTCCCATAGTTTGCGAAGACTTAAATACATCGTCGATAGAGCTATAAAAATAGGCTATATAATGGTAATAGGATATAGAGCAGTGTTAAATACAACTGTGCTAAGAGGCATTGAAGGAATTCGGATAATTTTCCGTGTTGAATAAGGTTGTTTTCAGCACTAATGACAATATCAAAAGCTTTTGGGAGATTTTATCCTTCCATAGACTAATCATGGTTGAAACATCACTATTTAAAGCTCGAGATAATATAGAAATTCATGATCAACTTGATGGTTAACACTTTTGGAATGCTTTCCCAAGTCATAGACAATATGATATTAAAACTAGCCATAAATTCATGAGGAGCTATTTTGATTGTAGAATGTTGTTCTATGAGAGATAGATGATCAAAATGGTCTTGAAATTGCTTAAGTAATTTCTCTCCTAACTCATCCCAAGTTGTTATAATCCTAGTTCTAAGGTTCTTTACCATTTTAAAGCTTTTCCTTTAAATGATGCAGCTAATAGCCTTAAGGCTACATTTTCAAGAGTTAGATTATAAACAACACAAAGGGCTACAACATCTTTAATCTGATCTATAGAGGTAATATGATTTTCACCAAAATGAAGGAAAAATTTACAAGGTAGCAACATGTGTATCATGATAAACTTGAATTACTAAAGGGATTCCTTCAAGAAAAAGTCACATAATTTCTATGTGGTTGTATAGCCAATGGAAGAACAAAGATTTTAACCACAAGATTAATACATGGTGAAGGAAGATTAGGATGAGGGTTTCTAAAACAAGGTCTATTTTAAGGTAAGGTATTTCTAAATCTTCTTCTTCTAGCAAAATCCAAATGTAAAGAAATAAATACAAAGAGAATTCCTCTTACCGATGGTCTTGTAGTCACTTTAGGCATGGAACATGCTATAAAAATGGTAAGAAATTAACCTTATGGAGTCACCAAATAAATCTTTTGATCTTTAGAATAAATATTTGCATGTTACTTCTCCAAAAGTGACTCTATTTCATTGTAAATCTAGTATAAATTTTTGTAATCCGTTGTAATCCATTGTAGTTCGATTTGTGTCCCACCAGAGTGCAAAAATGTTATCTCTTGAAAGTGCACCCTGGTTGAGAGATGACAACAAGGGTTCTAAGCTTTCCTGTGGGTATACCTATTACCGATGTGAGACTTTGGTATCAAGGTTGGTTCCTTATTTATGTATCCTAAACTAATTGTTGGGGTTTTGAGGGTAAAAATATGACTGTAACTAAATTTGAAATGGGTGATACACTAAACTTATTGAGGGCTTTGACTGAGTATATGCACAATAAAATTGAGAATGAATTTTGGATGCATGAACCAATGGTTTTTAGTAGAATATTAAGGCAAAACACTTATGTATTGAGGGATAAATCACAACAAAACAACAAGATAAACATACACACTAAGATTATATATAAAATACCAAATTTTCAGCAAGGTAAGATGATTAATTAAGGAATTGATATTCACAACAATTAATAAAGAGATACACACCACTCGCAAATAATCGAAAGGGAAAATCAAGTTTCATTCAAGGAAAACTAGTAGAAAATCACTTCAGCACTCCTGTGTCCAAAAAGGTCCCCCCTGTGCTTTGCCAATGCATACAATATAAAGAAAACTTATTCACCCAACCCATCGTAAAAATAAGCTAAAATATGTACTCACCCATGATGCTAATTTTGTAATGCCCGTCCATTGTTTACTCCAGGAAGGCGGCCTGTCCCCACAGTGCGGGGCTCCAAAATAAGATAAAATAAAATTTTTGGCCTTGGTTAGCTGGCAGTTAGGTGGTAAATTATGTTTCCTATTTGGCGTGTTTAGTTTTTCTTCCTGGTTGGTGGCCGCACATGCCCCAGTCATTAATTCTTTTGACTTGCCATCTCCTGTCACGTGGTCTACTTCTTCCTGCCCTGAACCACGAATGCTTGCTTGCGCTCCATCAGATGTTGCAATAGATGAATTGCTACAGCGTGTTCTGGACAGTGGATTCTCAAAAATGGTGCTGTACAGGCAGAATCCGTGGGCGCAGAATTGAATTTCTCCTGGGAAGGCCGTGAGGAAGCATTTGACTGTATGCAGCAGCTACAAGGTCGAGAAGTAAACGTGCCTCAGAAAATCAGTGGCCTCCAGGGAGAGAAAGTGTGATACCGCCGCAGGCGATCCCGGGAGCCGTGGTGTGCTGATCTAATGTTCTAGTTGCATGCGACCGAGCAATCATGATCGATTGTTGCAAAACCTTGCAGCCGTAGTAGAAGGACGAGATAAAGTTTTAGTTGAGCTGTCTTGCCTTTTCATTTTGGGGGAGTCACTGTCCGGTGGCGAATCTAACGTGGAAGAAGCTCGATCAAATCTTGAGGCAAGTTTTTCAATGAGGCCGAGATTTCGCTCACTCTTGTTTCTAGTTCCGAACAAAAGTTTTTCTAAATGCACTAGCCCATGGGTTTGATATGGTGGTTATAGATGAAGCTACAAGCTAGGGAAGTAGGTGTGTTCCTCCACGTTCATTGGGAGTCAGATGGTGTGTTCTTGTTGGGAGATCCATAAGAACTTCTGCAACGAATTATCCAGCTAGAGACATGTTGTAGTTAGAAGCTTGTTTGAGTGCTCCAACAAGGATGGCCCAACTTTGTTTTATCCTGTGAGATCGATTACACCCTCAAAGCCGGGATTCTCCTTCAAGATATTTTGTATCAAAATCGATTAAGTGACATCACAGTCAGGCCCGCTCTCATGGCGAGGGGTAAAGGAGAGAGAGGGCGCAGAAGGAGATCGATGAAGGATAGAGGAATTGTTCTTACAATGAAACTTCCTGTAGTTGGTTTATAATTTGATGTATTATTCAAGCCCTTCCACTGGACATCCTATGCAGAGATCCAGAAAATGTCTTGGGAGATGAAGGTATCAAGAATTTCTCGAGGGTTTGAGCTCGCAATTGGTGTTGTCATGCCACAAAAAAAACTGATTCGTGACCAAAGTGGGTTCTAGTATTACTTTGAATATCCGATGAAATTTATTGTTAATTTTCTCTATTGTCTCTGCTCCCTTAAAACCCATGGATGAGAACCTCAAGAGGCCGAGATGGAAAATCGATTATTCATGAAGCATGTTTTACCTTGCAATTTTATGAGCTGTTTTAACGAGTCACACCCAATCAGCAAATCTCTCCTCCCTGCAAAACTATGGATGAGATTAAAGAGCAAATCTTTTCGGCTCTTAAATAAAGGTAAAATGGGCTATCACACCTACAAGAAAGATGGTGGGTCAGCCAGAGTGTTCATGGTGAAGTCAAAAGGTTGCTGCTACAATACGATAATGCCTTTTAGAGCCTTTGACATCAATCTTTATCTTGTGGAGAAGTTGTACTAAAGGATGAACCCTTTCCAGCAAGTGCTCTCGGACTGAGTGGTAAGCAGTTCGACTCTCACCCCCAAAGCAGCTGCATTGAAGCAATCTAGTGTTTGGACAACCACCTATTGCATTCTTCTAGTCGTGCCTTCAAAAGGGAATCACGGTGTGGTATATTGCAAGAAAAGACCAGTGAAGCAGAGGATAAAGCGGAAGGCGTGTGGTCAGTGCTTGCAGTCCCTCGCTGGATGTTCACGACCCGGTGGATGCGTTAAAAAGGCAAGATAGACTAACCATATACATAATATGCTAGTATCTAATAACCTCTTGAAATGAAACTTTTTCTTTTTAGAAATTGGTTTAAATCTGTGATTTTGTGGATTTGCATTCAAGTACTTGGTTAATGATTTGTTACTTCGGATTTGCCTCTATTGGTTGTTCTTGTTGACGTGATCAACCCATTTATATATATAAAACAAACAAAGGTTCTCAGTGTATGCTTTGATTGATCATATGAAATATATATATATATATATATTTTAAAGTTACTTATATAATTTTAAAGTTACTTCCTTACAAAAATGTCCCTATTTCTTTTTTGTGAACTCCGGGTATGTAATCGCCCCAGAACGTTGCAAAGCGTTGACTAGTATTGGTTTCTATTATGTTGTTTCCCTAGAGGAAAACATACGCTTAAATTATTATTATTATTTTTATGATAAGCGTGATTATGCACTTCGTGTATTGTGCAAATTATTAGGGCCTTTGGAAATTAGAAGTTCAATATATATGCTTGTTAAGAAGGAAGTTTTGGGCCGAAAATATGTCCTGGGTTGATAGAAGGGAATAAATTATTGATAGAACCCCATTTTGATTCTACTCTTTCTATGAGTAAAATTTGATAAAATTAATGACCTTTATGGTGTTAAGATATGGTATGTTGATGATTCCTTGTGTGATCGATTTAATCATGTATAGACATAATGCCTTGATGGAGTAAGGTAATATCTTTCACGGTTCGTGAAAGTTAAGGTTTTCATCAACTGCTTAAGGTAACATGAAGTTCCTTAATTTAGTCAAACTTGTTTTGTACTTCCTCCTTGATGAGTGACCTTTCATTGCAAATTTAGAATGATTGTGATGGAAGGCCGTGAATATATTTTGTTGTCAAAAAGGGAAAAGAAGCTATGGAATAGTTTGTTTATGTGTCGAACGTAATAATTGTAATTACATCGTTATAGAAGTTCGTTATTGGAGGATATCTATCTTCAATGGTATATTATGTGTTTAATCACTGCATAGGTTACCATAAACTTAGTGATGAGATGTAAATTAAGGAGAGTTGAGAGACCTCTTCCTTTGTATACATCGTTTATGATATTAGGAAGTGAGTTGATGTCGAAAAATTTCCAACCAAGTCTAGATTCATGGCTATGTTCCTCTAGAACGGAGGATTATAAATCTAAGGTATTATGAAAATTGCAAGGATGTGTTTAGAATGCTAGATTGCCTACTCAACTTGGGTATTAATGAGGCTTGTCACTATTCCGGCCGCCCCGGTCATGTTCAAGTTGGTAGGTCATTAGGCAATGCCTATTCCAGACATTCTTACCGTCCTTTCCACTTATCCTTATTAGCTATGAAGTCACTTATTACCTAGGATATAATGGTTGTGGGTTTGAATATAAGATTTTCATCCTTTAAACCTTTTTGATTACATGATGGAACTTTTTTTTACCCTCGTTGTTCGTTTATAGCCTATTAGGCCTATGTCCCTACGGAACGATTCCAAAACTATATTCTTTTTGGCAGCTAAGATCGGGCCTGGTTTTTATCTTTTGACTTCACCTTGAGAATGTGGATTGATGGGTTACACTTTAGATTTCAATCACGTAATCTACGGGATTACATGATTGAAATCCTAATACTCTCAACTCTTGTGTCTAATCATTTAAATTTCATAGTCTTGCATTTTTGGTTGTCAAACTTTTGTAGTTTTAGAGGTATTTGCATAACTAAAACTTATGGTTTTCTTCTTAATTGATATGTTGAAAATTATATCTTGTTTCAAAAGGTTGTTGGAGATTAGTACTTTGATCCATTTCCTGAAATAGAATGTTTCCTTTCATGGTATTGTTAGCTAGTAGCTTATTGTTGCTATGTATAGTCTTATCTTGCTCGCTTCGTGAACTCGACTCAAAGTTATTAATTGTTGCAGATGGCTTACGTGGTTAGATGATGGAAAGACTTGTAGATTATTGCATCAATCTTGGTTATGATGTTCCTTTGTACGAATGTGTATTATGTTATAAAATTTGGAAAGAGCCTTTGGACATTTTAGAAGAAGGGTCAGTGCCTAGTAAATGTATCAGAGAGTATTGTTGTTGAATCACAAAACTTTGGTTTGTTTGGTTATCATGTGAAAGATGAAATTTGATTACCGCTTGGTTATGGGATATTCTAGTGAATTTTAACCCTTAGTATAGTAGTGGGGCTTGTCCCATGTTATTACTCTCTTGCTCCCTAGTCATGGTTCAATAGAGATAGTATGTCCCTTTGATTTGTGCATCATGTTGGAAAGAATTGATATAACCTTGTTTTGTTTCCGCAAACGAGTACCGTAAACCTTGCTCTTGAGTTAAAATGTTGAGTTGTAAATCCTCCTAAGGCTTAGTAGCAATGAGTTTGTAAGTACTATAAAGTGAGTTTGATAATCCCGATAAAAGTTAAACTAAAAATTTATGTATATGAATATATTATGTAGATGTGATCTACTTGATAACCTTTGAGACCTGGAACAATCAAGAGGAAGCTATCTTTTGTAACGAAATATGATAACTTATTATTATTGTATTTTTTATTCGAGCCAAGCTAATAAACATTATCCTTTTACGGTGAAACCTTAAATGATCTCATGGTGAAATCAATGGTTAGATTATAGAAAATGATAGGGTTTAATAAGTAGGAGTGAAAGTGATTAATAAAACCTTAAATTTCTCTTTATCGTTTGAAATGTTCCCCTTTGTCAAACTTAATTAAGTAAAGTCTAGATGGAACATTTAACCAATCTCGATAAACTCTTAACCTCAATGAAAGACTGATAGTAAACAATGTGACCCTGAAGCTAAATTCTGTTGTCCTGTTCTGTTAACCCTTGCCTTGATTCATGGTGATATTTCTTAAGCAAGGTCAAAATTCAATCTTTAAACAAGAAGGCTATTGTTATGAACCCTAAGCGGTACTTTCCACTCAATCGGAGCTTATGCCTTCACCTGTGCAATAGAGGTGTGGAACATGTGTTAGTGACTTGAGTAAGTTTAATTAACCTTGTAAGAAATGGAAAATGTTCTAAAATCAAATGAATAAAAAGCCTTGGACATAAAATTGATGATCCTAGTTTAGAAAGCTTGGCCTTAAGCTATTTAGTCAACCGTTGAAAAGAAAGAAGTCCTCCCTTGTGAAAAGAATTGTGTGAATCATTACATGAAATTTTATAAGAACGTAAGTTAAGAATTAAGAGACACTTTAGTAAACAAGAAAATTTAACAAGAAATTTCCTCATGGGATGCCCTAGCTGTGAGTGTGTCATGTAGATTGGACTTCCATGTTGTCTTGTCAAAAGAAGAGTACATTGTCCTTGATAGGTGTGAACGTTTCCGTGCTGACCTTGTGGTCTCCCCCGTAACAAGTGGTTCCTAGTGATTGGTTGTAACCTTGTGACGACATGTTGTGTCGTGTTGTGTCAAAGCAAGTCAAAAAAAAAATTATCCTGTATTTCACTGTGTTGTCCTTGTGTTGGTATGGTTTGGTGTGTTACATTTGGTATCAGAGCGTAGGTTCATGCTCTCGAACCTATGGGCCGGATTGGTGTTATATGATGATGTTACATGGTGGTGGTGGTGGTACATGATGATACCGCATGATGATGATGATGTCGCATGATGGTGGTAGATATCGAAGAGTAATGTGCTTTAAACGTGATGTGATTATTGTCGTAATTGTGATATTGTGAACGCACACTATGGGTATGTCACCTTGTGCGTGTTTGTGATCATGTTGATATGTGGGGATGGGAGTATTCTCTCTCCTTCTTGTGGATTCTAGGAAGAATTCACGTGTGAATTATTGTTTGTGATGTGTGAAAAGAATTCTAATGTGGATGACGTAGTGTTGGAGCATTGTGGCATATTGTGATATGTGGGTGTATCAATGTGTTGTATGACTAGTTGATGTTAAAAGAAACGAGTTGTATCATGATGTTTTTACCATGTTCTAAAGAAACGTGTGTACCACCTTGTTATGTTGCAATGTATGTTATGTTGTGATGTACTATGTTCATCGTATGTATGACTGTGCAAACAGGTAATGCTTCATGTTGTGATTTTGGGTCATACGGTGAGTGTATGAACCCTATCGTATGGTGATTGCACTTTGGGTGCAGAATGTGGTAAAGTGATGTGTTACACTCAGTGAATGTATGATCATGATCTACCCTGTATATGTACCATATGTAAGACGTTATGGTAGTTATGTGTGTGCCACCGTTATGTTAGTGATGTTGTTGTATGTTATGTTGTGAACCTTACACTAACCGATCCTGAGGGAAATCGGTAGAAGTGTATGTTGAGAGTGAGGAATGGTGTACCATGGGTCAATAACTCGAGCTAAAACTCGGTTTAGTAGATAACATGTGATTCTTTCCTCTCTCCCTATGTGGTTGTATGTATGCAACCTTAGTGTATCTATGACTATGTTTAGCCTTGTCGAAGGGTGGCGGGATGATTCAGATGGAGGTGATGACAGTTGTATTATTGATATGTATTTTACGAGCTGAGGCTCGATGTTCCGAGTGCTAGCAACTCGTTGAGTACCCCTTTGGTGGCTAGATAAGGCCACACAGTTATCATAATGTGACATTATTATAAGTTGATTTTATTCATAAATTGAGCTTTTACTTTATTTTGCAAGGACCAACAACTTTTCTTGATTGCAATGCTTTACAATTTTGGGCATTTCCTTGGTTTGTGGCACTAACATGGGGATTTTGATACTAACTTTGGCTATTTGGCCATTTATTTTAGCTTGATTTGGGGTCTTCTTTTAAATTTTGGAATTCTTACCGCCTTGCCCAAGGCTTGTACTTTGCCACTTGGCACTTTGACTGGATTGTTGTGCTGGTTCTAATGTCGTGATGTGTGGAATAGGGTCATGGGATGCACCATGGATTGGTTGGACCTATGGACCCGCTTCATTGTATGGGGGTACGCCCCAAGGGGTACATATAACTAGCGGGTTGTTGAACCACGCGTTATTATGTCACTTGGGTTAGGAGTGTTCGAACTCTATGTGTCTCCATAGGGGTCATAAGGGAGGCCTCCTTGAGGGAGGCATAAGAGTTTGAGGGAGGCATAAGAGACTTGAGGGAGGCATAAGAGTTTGAGGGAGGCATAAGAGACTTGAGGGAGGCATAAGAGTTTGAGGGAGGCATAAGAGTTTGAGGGAGGCATAAGAGACTTGAGGGAGGCATAAGAGTTTGAGGGAGGCTTATGATATTTGTCTGTATGGTTGATGTTCCAGGATATATGTTGAGTTATTGTGATGTTTGGTAGTGGTCTTTTGATGTATGTGTTACTCATGTCAGATGGATATGTGTTGTGATGTTGTGGTTATGTCATTGATTCCCTTGTGGGCACTATGTACCTGTAGCATGGTTTGGTGTTATGTGAGTCTTTCATTGATGCAAATTGAGGAAATGTCTGGTGGATTGTAGTACTCTTTTGTTTGAGTATTTGGTATGTCAGTCATTGATGTGTGATGAGTACTACGTTATGTGGACTGTGCCTATTCTATTCCGTATTTGAGTAACCTTTAGTGGTATAATACAATCATGAAGTATATACTTGCGTGCTTGTGAATCTGTAGGGTCTTGTGAACCTGATAGGGTGTTGTGTTAGCAGTTCATTTTGGGCACCCACAATAAGGAATAAACCAAAACTCTTCAAAGATGAAATTTTAAAAGAAACTAAACTAGAAATAATGATAATGGAAAGAGACTAATGAAATGGCAAACAAGAAAGAACTGCCAATCTTCACGAACATTGAAAGTTAAAAATTCTACCAAATGTTCCTAAGGCTACCCTATGGTCGTGCTTTAATCAACTAAATTTTAAACCATAGGTGTAATGTCTTCTCTACTGCCCTTGGTTGTAAATCATTTCCTTTCCTCTATGTAATGTCGCATCGAGGACGATGCTTTCTTAAGGGGAGGAGAATGTAATGCCCGTCCCATTGTTTACTCCAGCAGCGGCCTATCCCCACACAAATAGGGGCTCTAAAATAAGATAAAATAAAAATTTTGGCCTTGGTTAGCTAGCAGCTTAGGTGGTAAATTATGTTTCTTGTTTGGCGTGTTCAGTTTTTCTTCCTTGTTGGTGGCCACACATGCCCCAGGGCCATTAATTCTTTTGACTTGCCATCTCCTCGTCATGTGGTCTACTTCTTCCTGCCCTGAACCACGAATGCTTGCTTGTGCTCCATCAGATGTTGCAACAGATGAATTGCTACAGCGTGTTCTGGAAAGTGGATTCTCAAAATGGTGTTGTACAGTGCATGCTGTAAATCGTGGGCGAGAATTGAATTTCTCCCCGGAAGGCCGTGAGGAAGCATTTGACAGCATGCAGCTACTGTGGTCAGAGAAGTAAACGTGCCTCGTAAAATCAAAGGGCCTCTAGGGAGAGAAAGTGCGACAATTGCTGCGCAGGTGATCGCAGGAGCCGTGGTGTTGATCTCCGATGTTCGTTGCACGCGACCACCGTGATCAATCATTGTTGCAGAACCTTGCAGCCATAGTAGAAGGACGAGATAAAGTTTTAGTTGAGCTGTCTTGCCTTTTCATTTTGGGGAGTCACTTCTGTCCAGGTGGTGAATCTAACATGGAAGAAGCTCGATCAAATCTTGAGGCAAGTTTTGCAATGAGGCTGAGATTTCGTTCACTGCTGTTTCTAGTTCCGAACAGAAGTTTTTCCAGCGCCTAGCCCATGGGTTTGATATGGTGGTTATAGATGAAGCTACAAGCTAGGGAAGTAGGCGTGTTCCTCCACTTTCCTTGGGAGCTGTAAGGTGTGTTCTTGTTGGAGATCCACAAAGAATCGCCCAATCAGTAAATAGTAAAGCTAACAGACATGCTTGCATAGTAGCTTGTTTGAGTGCTCCAACAAGCAGTGGCCCAACTAAGTTGTTTCTCGTGGTTTAAAGTCCAGGATTCTCCTTCAAGAATTTTGTATCAAAATTGATTACCGTGGAGAGGAGTGAGGTGGATCATACATCATGGCCCTGAAAGGATAAACCCCACACCTCTTGGAGATTGATCAAGCCTGATAGAGGAATTAAAAACTTCCTACTAAGAGAGCATAATTGGTTTAAAGGCATTAAAATGGTGCATGCCCTTCCACCGACACCTACGGGCATAGAGATCTATGCAAATGTTGCAAAATGTCTTGGGAGATGAAGGTAGCAAGATAGGGTCATCTAGAGCTTGCGTGAGTTAATCCAAAAAAAAATGATGTGACGGAGTATTACTAAGAGACATGATGAAATTTATATCTTAATTTTCTCTATTGTTTTCTTGTTGTCAAATCTCCTTCATGGAAGAGAACCTCAAAGAGCCGGATGATTATTAGAAATGAAGCATGGAAAATGAGCTAAACGAGTCAATTTTTCATAAAGGTTTCGTAAAATCAAATAGGGTAAAATGCTTCACTCGCTAATGGTTACACCGAAGATTTGATGTTGTCCCCAAATCTTCATGAAGGAAAAGGTTGTGTATCAATACGGTAGATGCCTTCTAGATCCGGAGCGATGTAATCTTTATGTCTTGTGTCCGAGCTTCAAACCTTGGTAAAGTTGAACCCTTTCCAGCAAGTGCTCTCGGACCGAGTGGTAAGCGAAATTCGACTCTCACCCCAAAGCAAATGATGCATTGAAGCAATCTAGTGTTTGGACAACCACCTATTGCATTCTTCTATTCATGCCTTCAAAAGGGAATCCTGGTGTGGTATATTGCAAGAAAAGACCAATGAAGCGAGAGGATAAAGTGGAAGGCATGTGGTCAGTAGTCCCTACCGGATGTTCATGACCGGTGGATGCGTTAAAACAGGAAGATAGACTAACCATATACATAATATGCTAGTATCTAATAACCTCTTGAAATGAAACTTTTTCTTTTTAGAAATTGGTTTAAATCTATGATTTTGTGGATTTACGTTCGATGACTTGGTTAACAGCTTGTTACTTACTCGGATTTGCCTCTCGTTGTTGTTCTTGTTGACGTGATCAACCCATTCTATATATATAAAACAAACAAAGGTTCTCAGTGTATGCTTTGATTGATCATATGAAATATATATATAATATATAATTTTAAAGTTACTTCCTTCTACAAAAATGTCGTTGTTTCTTTTGTGAACCTGGGTATGTAATCGCCCCTAGAACGTCATAGCGTTGACTAGTATTGGTTTCTCTTATGTTGTTGCCCTAGAGGAAAACATACGCTAAATTATTATTATTATTTATATGATAAGCGTGATTATGCACTTCGTGTATTGTGCAAATTATTAGGGCTTTTGGAAATTAGAAGTTCAATATATATGCTTGTTAAGAAGGAAGTTTTAAATAAAAATATGTCCTGGTCGATAGAAGGAAATAAATTATCGATAGAACCCCATTTTGATTCTACTCTTTCTATGAGTAAAATTTGATAAAATTAATGACCTTTATGGTGTTAAGATATGGTATGTTGATGATTCCTTATGTGATCGATTTAATCATGTATAGACATAATGCCTTGATGGAGTAAGGTAATATCTTTCACGGTTCGTGAAAGTTAAGGTTTTCATCAACTGCTTAAGGTAACATGAAGTTCCTTAATTTAGTCAAACTTGTTTTGTACTTCCTCCTTGATGAGTGACCTTTCATTGCAAATTTAGAATGATTGTGATGGAAGGCCGTGAATATATTTTGTTGTCAAAAAGGGAAAAGAAGCTATGGAATAGTTTGTTTATGTGTCGAACGTAATAATTGTAATTACATCAAGTATAGAAGTTCGTTATTAGAGGATATCTATCTTCAATGGTATATTATGTGTTTAATCACTGCATAGGTTACCATAAACTTAGTGATGAGATGTAAATTAAGGAGAGTTGAGAGACCTCTTCCTTTGTATACATCGTTTATGATATTAGGAAGTGAGTTGATGTCGAAAAATTCCAACCAAGTCTAGATTCATGGCTATGTTCCTCTAGAACGGGAGGATTATAAATCTAAGGTATTATGAAAATTGCAAGGATGTGTTTAGAATGCTAGATTGCCTACTCAACTTGGGTATTAATGAGGCTTGTCACTATTCCGGCCCTGGTCATGTTCAGTAGGTAGGCTGTTAGGCAATGCCTATTCCAGACATTCTTACCGTCCTTTCCACTTATCCTTATTAGCTATGAAGTCACTTATTACCTAGGATATAATGGTTGTGGGTTTGAATATAAGATTTTCATCCTTTAAACCTTTTTGATTACATGATGGAACTTTGTTTTTACCCTCGTTGTTCGTTTATAGCCTATTAGGCCTATGTCCCTACAGAACGATTCCAAAACTATATTCTTTTTGGCAACTAAGATCGGGCCTGGTTTTATCTTTGACTTCACCTTGAGAATGTGGATTGATGGGTTACACTTTAGATTTCAATCACGTAATCTACGGGATTACATGATTGAAATCCTAATACTCTCAACTCTTGTGTCTAATCATTTAAATTTCATAGTCTTGCATTTTTGGTTGTCAAACTTTTGTAGTTTTAGAGGTATTTGCATAACTAAAACTTATGGTTTTCTTCTTAATTGATATGTTGAAAATTATATCTTGTTTCAAAAGGTTGTTGGAGATTAGTACTTTGATCCATTTCTGAAATAGAATGTTTCCTTTCATGGTATTGTTAGCTAGTAGCTTATTGTTGCTTCTATGTATAGTCTTATCTTTCTCTTCGCGAACCGACTCAAAGTTATTAATTGTCATAGATGGCTTACATGGTTAGATGATGGAAAGACTTGTAGATTATTGCATCAATCTTGGTTATGATGTTCCTTTGTACGAATGTGTATTATGTTATAAAATTTGGAAAGAGCCTTTGACATTTTAGAAGAAGGGTCAAGTGCCTTCAGTAAATGTATCAGAGAGTATTGTTGTCAGAATCATGAAACTTTGGTTTGTTTGGTTATCATGTGAAAGATGAAATTTGATTACCGCTTGGTTATGGGATATTCTAGTGAATTTTAACCCTTAGTATAGTAGCGGGGCTTGTCCCATGTTATTACTCTCTTGCTCCCTAGTCATGGTTCAATAGAGATAGTATGTCCCTTTGATTTGTGCATCATGTTGGAAAGAATTGATATAACCTTGTTTTGTTTCCGCAAACGAGTACTGTTAAACTTTGCTCTTGAGTTAAAATGTTGAGTTGTAAATCCTCCTAAGGCTTAGTAGCAATGAGTTTGTAAGTACTATAAAGTGAGCTGGATAATCCTGATAAAAGTTAAACTAAAAATTTATGTATATGAATATATTATGTAGATGTGATCTACTTGATAACCTTTGAGACCTGGAACAATCAAGAGGAAGCTATCTTTTGTAACGAAATATGATAACTTATTATTATTATTATTTTTTATTCGAGCCAAGCTAATAAACATTATCCTTTTACGGTGAAACCTTAAACGATCTCATGGTGAAATCAATGGTGAGATTATAGAAAATGATAGGGTTTAATAAGTAGGAGTGAAAGTGATTAATAAAACCTTAAATTTCTCTTTTTATCGCTTGAAATGTTCCCTTTGTCAAACTTAATTAAGTAAAGTCTAGATGGAACATTTAACCAATCTCGATAAACTATTAACCTCAATGAAAGATGATAGTAAACAATGTGACCTCAAGCTAAATTCTCGTTGTCCCGTCTCGTTAACCCTTGCCTTGATTCATGGTGATATTTCTTAAGCAAGGTCAAAATTCAATCTTTAAACAAGAAGGCTATTGTTATGAACCCTAAGCGGTACTTTCCACTCAATCGGAGCTTATGCCTTCACCTGGCACAATAGAGGTGTGGAACATGTGTTAGTGACTTGAGTAAGTTTAATTAACCTTGTAAGAAATGGAAAATGTTCTAAAATCAAATGAATAAAAGCCTTGGACATAAAATTGATGATCCCAGTTTAGAAAGCTTGGCCTTAAGCTATTTAGTCAACCGTTGAAAAGAAAGAAGTCCTCCCTTGTGAAAAGAATTGTGTGAATCATTACATGAAATTTTATAAGAACGTAAGTTAAGAATTAAGAGACACTTTAGTAAACAAGAAAATTTAACAAGAAATTTCCTCATGGGATGCCCTAGCTGTGAGTGTGTCATGTAGATTGGACTTCCATGTTGTCTTGTCAAAAAGAGTACATTGTCCTTATAGGTGTGAATGTTTCCGTGCCGACCTTGTGGTCTCCCCGTAACAAGTGGTTCCTAGTGATTGGTCAGAACCTCGTGACGACATGTTGTGTCGTGTTGTGTCAAAGCAAGTCAAAAAAGAAAAAAAAAAAGTTATCCTCAGTATTTCACCGTGTTGTCCTTGTGTTGGTATGGTTTGGTGTTACAAATTTTACCTCCTTATCATAAATAAATAAATGAATAAAAATAGACATGATGATTACAATAAGGCTTTAATAGCCTTAGTTACAAAAATAAATTCTACTCAAAGTGTAGGTGAATGATATATTTTTAATAAATTTGGATGAATCATTTATCTAACTCTGATTCTCTTACTTGTTGTGTAAGTCTTCTCTAATGTTCATGCAATCTGTCTTCTTTTTCTTGATGTGAGACTTGTAATTTGATCCACTTGAAATGATAAATTTAGCATTTTCACAATTTATCCCCCTTGGATGGACATGCAAAAATAATATCCATGTATGAGAAAAAAATAATTCCTTTGTCTTCAATACTTAACAAAACATTCACCCTCCAATGTGGGGACCACCTATGAGCACATGTAAGAAAATAATACCCTTGTTTACGAAAAATAAGGTAATTATAATTTCAAAAGATCTTCTTGATCTCTGATGTTGACATCTGTGAACTTCTTTGATGTTCTATCTTATGGTGGATGACATGCAAAATTACTTCTCTAACAAGTAAAAATAATGCCTTGTCTTTTACACTTAGAATTTTTTTATTTAACTCCAATTAACTCACTATGGGGACCACCTTTGATGTGCATGCTTTATCTTCTTGTGGAATATACATACTTAGCAAAGATTATATTTGTAATTACTAAGGTAATATTTCACCTTTTGTGGTATATTCCTCCACAATGTGGTCTTCCTTTAGTAAGGTCAAGGTATCTTTAGTCTCCTTTTGACTTGGGAATAAACATGTATTGTCATGTTGGGATGACACCTTTACCTTGGCATATAAAATATTGTTTTATTTGACTCACTTTTGAATAATCATAATCATTTCAATGCTTTTCACCTTTTTGATTAAGCATGTACAACAATGTTTGTCAATTAGATTTTATGGTGCTAGGGTTTGACCTTAATAAGGTCAATGCAAATGATGATTTTGAATAATTGGGTTGGTCTCTCCAATGATAAATCAACACATTTCTTTGATTATCGGTGGTAATTAGTAAATTGGAAACTATAATTGAGTTTCGTAAACCTTAGTCGAGTTGATGGTAATTGATGACCTTTGATATTTTTCCATGGTGATTAACAATTGTCTATTCACTACACCCATGGTTAGGGTTTTGGTGCTTGTAATGAATATTTACAGTGTTTTCACAATCATTGATCAGTGCACTTCTTGATCTGGACCATTGATTCTTGAACCCTGGTGATTTGGTTGTGAGTTGTGATTTATCATTTTCGCATCATTGATTTTTGTACCTTTTAATCTAGGTCATTGATCTCTATCCTTGGTGAGTTATAATAACTTTGAACTCTTGTTAAGGTAGCAAAAATGAGTGAAAACAATAATGTTGGCATTTTTATTTGGAAACCTTAGGCTTGGTGAAGCCCTAGCAATTTTGTCACTCATCGCCATTGTTTCTACATCTTTGAGCTCAAAAATGATTTCTCTTGACTAATGAAGGTTTGTATCTTTGAATACTTGCACATTTTATTATTTTTACTTATGTTAGAGCTTTGAAAATAGGTGATTTCCATTATTTTTTAGAATTTGAGATCGGTTATGTGTGAGATTATTGGAATTTTTGGTTGGTGTTTTTTTCCATTTTGGCTGCCATGAAACTCTATGATATTTAAAGCCCATTTCAAAGATCTTTGTTTCTCCTGAAGGTGAGCTATTTTTTTGAAATTTCAATGTTTTTTTCCTTGAGAACCTTTACTTTAAATCAAAAATAGCCTAAACCTTTATTTTTTCATTTCATGACTGATATTTCGTATTCTTCACATTTATCTTTGTTTTCTCTCTTCTGCGGAACTTTTTGAAAGAAAAATTCCTCTAGGTATTCGTGTCTTAAATTCTTATGTCATTCTTCACTTATATCGAGATATCTATGAGGTCTTGTGGTCATCATTATTTTGGTAAGTTGAGCCTATTTGATCTTTGATGGCATTCTAAATATTTAGCTCTTGTTTTCTTAGCCTTTATATTTATGTAAAATCTGAATGATCCATAAACGGGTATTTTAATTTATTTATGGTTCTCAGTCTCTTAATATTTTGTTATGAACGGATTGTGTCATTCTTATCTCTGAACTATGGATTTTCTTTTAGCATGATATGTTTATGATGTATATGATTGTAGAATTCAAGATCTAACTGTGATCTCATTACTTCTATAGCTCATTCATTTGTCTGTGCTGGATATAATGGTTGCTTACTCTTAATTCTAGGTTTTTTTATGTTCAGGGACTATGAATGAATTCGTTCAAACTATGTTCTCTGTGTAATCTCTTTATTTCCTGATTTGAGTGGTTTTTTGTTAAATCTTGTTGGCATTTGGAACATATGTCCCTCAAATTGCTTTTATTTTTTTATATTTTTCCTTTTCATCTACTTGTACATTGAGATATCTTGGTATTGAAACTTTTCTTGCCTCTTTACGTTCATGGATAAGAGCTCTGGTTTGATGTTCACTGACCATTTATCACTTTACCCAGATTTGTGTAAATTTTAACATAGTTTGACCTCGATGATCAGTTTTCCTCCTCTTTTGAGCTCATAATTTATTCCGATGAGTGGCTATGGAAGTTGATTCTAGTTCGATGCTAAGCTATATTATTCAGTTGTGTAGTTATTTCACTTAACTCCTCATCTCAAGATCGGTTGACCATTTTCTTGATTCATACAGATCCTCATTCCCATTTTCTTGATTCATACATTTCTTCCTTCATTCATAACTTACTCATTTTAATATTATGAAAACAAGGTGATTTCCATATTTCTACCTTTCAGTAGCTTGTTCGGTGTGCTTGTACTTGATACCATTCTCAGCAATTAAAGGAAATTTTACCTAAGAACATTAGGCTCCTTTGCTTTCATTATGTTGTTGGTTTTATGTAGTTCACCGTTTGATTGATGCCAATTTGATTCTTATCACTAGCCATACTTTTTTAGAAACTCCTGTAGTTATGAATATTTAGGGCTTTCATGTTAAATTCATGTGAACAATAAACCTTTACTTTTGAATATTTTAGATTTCATTATCTCCATATTATTGGTAGCTTTTATATATGACAATTTGTTCCTATAAATAGAATAATCACTTCCTCTGGTCTGTTGAACTCTTTTTGATCTTGCACTCATTGCTCTACCATATGTGCATCTACTGATGGTTTCCTTGCAACTTTAGCTTTCTCATTCTAGTATTGAAATTTTACTTTCTTATATTGCAAATTTTATATATATTTTGAAATTTTCAAACTATACCAACTCCTCATGTACACTCACTTGATCTTGTACCTCTTAAATTCATACCTCCTTTGAAAGAAAGTAATACATGGTTGTATCTTCTATTCGATGCTAGACATTTGTAACACTTTGTGTTGATAGTGATTCTTGAAAGTATTGAAAACATGTCATAGTATTTGTTTCTGTATTTGTAGATTTTATTAATGATCTTGAAGGAATTCTTATGTTTAGAGTTCTACTATATTACTTATACCTATACTTCTAAGTTTAATTTTACTTCTTCTATACTCTTATTGCCATTGTAGTTGTGTTTGAACTCTTTATTTCATGAAATTATATAGCCAAATATTGATTAAATAATTGGTTCCTTTTGAAAATATAAATCTTTTTATTTACTTGCAGCTATTATATTATGCCTAACAAATATACTTTTTGTTCTGATCTACGGTTTCATCTTAATGGCTATAATGTTATCACTAATAGTTTGAATACTTGTTGTTTTATTTTGTTCTCTTTATGTTTGTTTCCTTGAGAAACTCTATTTCTTATCTAAATCTTGGTTGAAGAAATTGTACCAAAGGCTTATTGTGTCGAGTTTTCACATTCAAAATTTATGATCTATTGGAAATGCATTATCATTTTCATATTAATAGTTTTGATATTTTTAAAATACCTTTCTTTGGATAATGTATTTAAAAATGAGAGTTGTAGTTGTATAATTATCAAAACCTTACTCGTTGACAATGACACATATACTTCTTATGATATTCTACTGTATTTTCCATTCTACATATGGAATTTTATTGGATTACCTCTAGAAAGTGTGCAATATTATCATCATATAATTGAGAGCATTGAATGTCTCTTTATCTTTAATTTTGTTTGACTGAAAATGTTGCATTCTTTGATGATTGAAAATGGCTGCAATCTATACGCAGATCTTGTGATATCAATATTTCTTCATAATCCTTCTTGGTTGGAGTTGATAAGCCATGCAAGGATATGTAAAATTTTGTAGCTTCCTATTAAGCATTCATTTTGTTCTCATGTAGAAATATGAAAGCATTCATGTTGATGATCATATTTCATCTTTTTCCTTTGAATGGATTAATGCAGTGGATTACTTACATCATTTCTATTTCTACAACATGATTTTCTCTCTTTTAATGACTAAAACCTACCATCTTAATTATTTTTTATTTATCTTTGATTCTTGAACTCAGAGTACTTTGACAGAGCTATGTACTTGTATTCTCTTTAGCAATATAAAATATTGAATGACTTCTTTTAATACAAGAATCATTCATGTAAAAACAAATTATTTCTTCATTTGTTACATGTACCTACACACTTAAGAAAATAGTTAGAAAATAATTAGAGTTTTTGGTCTCTCTTGTGTTCCATAGTCCTTTTATTATTTTTTTACATTTTGTTATCAAGATTTTGGGAATCGATGTTCTACTATATAATAGTGCTTTTTAAATTCTCGTATCTCAAGCTAGTGGGACATTCCTTATGCCTATGATATTAGGAAATCTATTTTCATGTAGTTAGACAACACATGAGTACAGATTAAACGTTGAGATCTTTATTGATTCCTCTTCTCGTCATTTTTCGTGCACACGTAGCTTTGTGTAACAGGATGAAAGATGGAGCTAGAATTGGAAACAAAGAAGATTAGGAGAAACCCAAGGTATTGATGGGTTTCTTCTATAATCTTTTACTTTTTGCTTTATGCACATGTACTTACTTCTTCAGTAGTTATGAGTTACATCCCATGGATTGTGTGGGAGAAATTGAATTTTTCATGGATAAATAACATAAATTTATTTAATCGAGTTGTATCCTTCTTTCTCGCATTCATATTTTATGATGGATATTTATTGTTGTTGATAATTTTTACACTCATGTAAAAATCATAAACTTGAAACTTTGTTACGATGGATGGAATTGGTGAAGTGAACCTAAGATAGGGGATATTCTTTCAAGTTTAATATTTATTTTATTGGATTAATTAATGACTACATGCAATTTACAGCTATGTGTGTTGTTACAAAATGTAACAGATCACATAGTCTATAATTTCATGTTTGTCTTCAGCAAAAGAACACAAAGGCCCCAAGGAAAGATGTGTAATCTTGATGAATACTAAAAATACAGAATAGATGAAGTATTAAGTTTTGGAACAACAATCGAGTTACAGATTACAACAGTATCAAATTTCATTACTAAGGTTACATGTATTTTAAAGTTATTTCCTTCATGATTAAATACATTCAATTATGTTATTGAGTTGTTTAATTCATTATACAATCCATATACAAAGCTAAAATGCATAAGAAAGTACACAACTTAGTTTTAGAATTCAATGTTTTATTCATAAGGAATTTCAAATGTTTCCCACACAAGCCGTGGGATGTAACTCAAGTAAACATCATAACTACTGAAATAGAAGGTGCATGTGCATGAAAATAAAAGCAAAATAAGATGAAGGAATCCATCATTTCCTTATTTCTTTTGTCTTGTTGCTCCATCTCCACTCCATATTTTTCTCCATCTTCATCCTTGCCATTCAATACTACACTATACCTGAAAAACAACAGGAAAAGAGACCATCAATCATGAGCTTAGGATTAAATCATATTCTTATACTATTTATCTTCGTGCAAATGAATCTCCTAATATTAGGAGGTATGATTACAGAAAAGATAAATTCATAACAAAAAAGAAGTAGTCTTCTCAATTAGTACATATGATTCTTATAATCATTTCAGAGAGAAAAGATAAAGAGAAAAACTATGGAATAGAAGAGAGGCCAAAAGCCTAATGTTTTCTAACTAGTTTGTCTAAATGTGCAGGTACATGTAAGAAGAAGGAAATAAACACTAACTATTGTGTTTATATATCATAAGTATTACATTAAGTAACTTGAATAAGAAAAGTATATTTATTTTAGGTCAGACTAAAGGCTGAATATACAAAGATGTACCTAAACTAATCCATAAATGAAATACATGTTCAGTGTTGCAATTTCTAACAAATGAAATGAGATAAAATTTAAGGTGAAACATAATGGAAAAGTAATTCTAAGAAAATTTTAACAAGGATTTTCCATGTAAATGTACATTTTACATCTTTCCATCATGCTTTTCACAACTAATACATGCTTGAAAGCTTTGACTAAAGATAAACTACTTTACTAATCAAAAAGTATGCAGAAAGGGAGAATACATTGTATAGTAAAAACAACAAATTTATATAAATACAAAGTTACTTCATGATAAAGTTCAGCTTTCAATTACATTACAACTAAGGATGCAAAGGGTAATTCATGATGAAGAGATACAGTACACAATGCAGCATAAATCTATGTACAACTACAAGATGAACTTCAGAGAATCATGACATCACAAGGAACAAACTTCCATAGTCTCAAGAAAAGGGTTCCAAACACTGCATACTTTGAAAAATTCAAATTAGAAGGTACCAATATTCAATAAATATCAAGCCTCAGCTCTCATTCCAGAGGTTAGGAAAAGATGGCAAAAGTTCTAGATTTCAGAATGAAGATGAGATTGTAATAAAAGGCACATTATTTCTCAAATTCCAATTTCAGAAAGCAGTGGGTTTCATTCATAGAAAGAAGATTACACTATTAATTAATTCAAGAGGGTACAATTGTCAACAATAATCTCATAATAAACATTTTAATGTTTGAATACACTGGAGAGAATACCAAAAAACATGGATTGAAAATTTGAAGGATGAGATCAGTTCCATTATGATGAAGCTATAGATCATAACAAAAGGTACAACCATCAGGCACAAGTATAAAGTTGCAAGTAAATCAGAATATTTAAACTTTCCAAAGATAGAGTGCACTTGTGTTTTTCCAAACCAAAATAAGAAGTATAGTATACGTAATACCAGGCTTTAAAAGTGCAAAAATATAGATCAAGATACAATCATAATGCACATTTTATAGATTCTCATCTATAGGTAGCAAAATGTACTAGGAATGAAACTTATTTTTTGACAATAAAGAAATTCTAGTTATTACAAGGTTAGAGTGTAATACAAGAAATTTTTAATCCAAATAGTCATATTAAGCTCTAACTACAAACCAATACAAGTTTTGATGTTACAGTGTTGAAAAGATACACAACTCAGGATATCAATAAACAAATACAAATCTCAAGATACAAATACATAGAAGAAATATGAAGGGATCTCTTGGGAGCAATTCAAGCAACATCTACATCTATGAAAATCTATGATTGCCTCAAAAACAAGAAATCATGCCTCTTCTATTCATAATAAAGTAGAGAACCTTCAACTACCTTAGATCATTCAAATCTCATCAAATTCAAAGAATATGTTTCCATAATGAGCTACAGTGGACTCCAAGCATCATAAAATACCGCATCATTAACAAATCAGTGTGGCATTCGAATACTAGGCTACAAAAAAGGTGGATATATCAAAATAATAGGAGTATTCAATGATAATATCAAATGAAGTAAATGAAATTTCAGCTTCGATGAAGCAATATTGAGAAGAACAAAAGCCTACCTCAAAGAAATCAAAGTTTCAAGTGAATAGAGACAAAATATAATAGATTAGATTTCCTTTTCGTAGTACCATGCCATACAATGGGAGATATAAATGATAGCATATCAAGGACTACATCAGTATCAAAATAACATGTATTCAAAGCATCAAAAGTCATGACCATCAATTTTTGAGAAAAAGTTCATCTCCTCACTCTAGAGTAATAAGAATCGAATCATTTCTCAACTTTTCATAACAGTCAAAGCAAAATACAAAATCTACATTTTAGTGAAATAATCTGACTCACACAGATCTATAAATATGCTCAGATATACAATTTATAGAACTCCAAAATCATTTTCATGGGAGCTCAATAAACGATATCACCAAGAGAAAACACAACAGGAGCTTCAAGTTTTATTTTATCCTCTAAATGCACTTAGAAGTGATTCTCGACAAAAGAATCACACCCATACAAAGTAAAAATATATCTCCAAAATACGAGACTTGAACTTCAAAATAATATATGACAACCTTAATGAAAAAAGAAATTATCAGATCAAGGTTGAAGCCAAAACTCGAATACCCATGTCACTCAAAGTTCCAGATCTAATGGTTTTTACGAAATAAAATGATAACCATATTCTAAACTCAAAAGAGAATAGAGTTCGAGAAGGTGATTTTAATCTTCAAAGTAGAGTGCATGATCAAAAGAAATGGGTTGAATTTTTTTAAGTTTACAACAAAAATTTATGGGTCGACAAAAATATCCTTTTTTATTCATGAATATTTGAATTAGAAATATCCACATTTATAGTAAAGAGAATCAAGAAACAAACAAGCTCAAATATTCACACCAACAAATACACAGATCTACTGAGAGCTTGCATGAATAATCGAAATACAATGAACTTACCAGTACAATTATCATCAAAGCCATGAAACCCTAGTGCAAAATAAAATGATGAAGACCAAAACAATTTTCAGCTTAGAAATGAAGGTCACAAAGAAAATGCAAAGAAACACAAGGATTTCAATGAGTCAATGATAATAAAAGTTGAAATGATAAGGGAAAGAAATTACAGAGTTTGAGGATGAAGTCTTACCTTCTCAACAATGGAAACTATGCAATGCATAACAAAAGGGGTAGTATACAGAGATCAAGGCCTTCTTTTCATGGCTCATAAAGTTATCCACACTCAAAATTAAAATGACGATGAGAAAATAAAGAATCTTGTGCAAAACTCGTAAAGGACGGAGTAGAAAATATGTAAGTATTTGAGCCCACAAAGCATAATAGAATGAAAAATGCATGCATAGTACCTCCGAATAGACAAAGTTATTCTCTCAGCAAATAAACCGAGCTCAAAGGATATAACAATGGTGGTGAACGTAGCTCACTTTGAATTTATTATAAGAGTAAAAACAACCAAAATATGGATATTTCACGCCCATAAAACGGATTTATAGAAGGAAATGAGATCGAGTTCACAAAAATGGCAGGTTCATGCAAATTTTTCTAGGGCTTTGCCCTATCCTTTCATAAAGTGAAAATGAAAATGAGGTAGTTTTCATGCATTTACCCAGCTAACCCAATAACCACGCAAACCTAACTCACCGTGGTTTCGACTACGCTTAAAATCAACAATTGAGATGCAATGGTACAAAGATCAAGGGTCTAATTTTAATCAACATTAAATGCAAACTCACAATGCAACCACTAGGTCAAAACCCTAACCATGGACCAAAATATTAATGATCAGAGATGAAACAAGTACTTAATCAACGACTAGTGTTTGATTTATTTTTTTAATGAAGACCGAAGGTCACAATCAACTCAACCAGAAGTTAAGGCAAACCAAAGGACCAAACATTCCAAGGGGTGAGTCATCATGGTGGAGGGGATGAAGTCCCTTTAAATTATTATGCCTATTGACTATAGTTTTCCCCATATAAAATCAAATCCATAATCATTTCCATCAACTATGTAAAAGCCGACACATCATTATAGATGTAATAATAACCCAAAATGGGGGTCGGTAATACATTACAAGCATGATCAAATCAATAATGGTTTTAAGGACATGTGATCTTTGACCAAAGCATATGCCAACCAAAAAGAAAAGATCACATTACCTTATAACTTCCAAAACATCCTTAATTTCTCCAAAAGGGTGGCCAATGCAAGAATGATATCAAGCAAATGCAGCATTCGAGTGGTCCCCACATAAAGGTGAAAGTTTACCATACATGCTTAACACAAAGATGTCACAAGTGGCCCCCACTATGGGTAAATTAAAGTTGAGTGGTTTTACTAAGGTATAAAACAAAAGTATTATTTTTCTTACAAAGGTTGAAGTTTTGCATGGTTACCACAAGAAGACAAACATGTGTCAACATTAGAACTTGCAGGTGGTCCCCATAGAATGAATGCATGGATGAGTTATTTTTGCAAAGTGACAACTCAATAAATTATTTTTACTCATAGACAGGGATTTATTCTTGCATGTGCATCCAAGGGGGAGTTTAAAATGCTATTTTTGCAATTTCAAGTGGATCAAAGCATATGTCACATTGAGTAGTTGAAGAAAACTATTTCATACATGTGAGAATAATTGCACATTAAGCCAATTTTATAGTTAGTAAAATTATTCACCCAACTTTATTAAAAATAGAACAATGAACTCAGCTTTGATTGAGTTTTTTTGTAAACAAGGCTATTAATTCCTTATTGTATTAGCATGTTTATTTTTATTTCTTTAGTTATTCAGATAAAGGATAAGAATAGGATGCATGGGCGAGTACAATTTTTCATCTATTTTTAGGAAGGGTGGGATGAATAATTTTGCTATATATTATGTGCATTGGCAAAGCACAGAGGAGGAATTTTTGGACATAGGAGTGTTGAAGAATATTTTTCTAGTTTTTCCTTTGAATGAGAGTTATATTCTATCTTTCCAATAATTTTCAGTCTTGTGTATGTCTTATTAATCCTTTTGAATGTAAAATTCCTGGTTAATCATCCTACCCTATTGCAAATTTAGTAATTTTTGCATGATATTAGTGTGCATGTGTATCTTAATAGTATTGTTGTGAAATTTTCCCTCAATACATCAAGTGTCTACCTTAATAATTTATCTGAAAACTATTGGTTTGTGCATCCAGATCCATTCCTAGATGTTTGTGCATGTACTTAGTCAAATCCCTTAACAATTTTTGTGTATCACCCTAGTTTTTAATTCATTTACAAGTAATATTTTTGCCCTCAAAACCCCAAAAAAATAGTTTAGGATACATCAAAAGGGAATCAACCTTAATACCGAAGACTCATCTAATAATAGGTATACCCATAAACCTCGAGGTCTTTCCATTGTAGCTATGAAAGAGAGAAATCCAAAGAAATCTTAGAACACCTACAATCATATCTCTACAGGTGCAATTTAGAGAGATAACAATAGTATAATGTAATCAACAACTCATTCACATAATTACATGTATTTAACGTGAAGAAATAATGAGTTTTGATGTACCTATAACTTTAATTATGAACTCTCTTTCATGTAAACAACAACTCTTTTTACTAATCCCGAACTTAATATTTCACCTAAATTGTGATTCCCTCCTTCATCAAGGAAATGCATTAGTCCTTCGAGGATTTATTTTGCTTGTTGAAGACAAACATAAAATGATTTTCTATATGAGGCATTACATTTTGTAACAACACACATAGCTGCAGAGTACATGTAGTTAATCATTTTCTCAGAACTAAAAACATAATAAAATTATATGAATTTCCCTAGTTAGGTCCATTACATCAATGCCTTCCATCAAAAATAAATTTTTGAGTTGGCCATTTTCATAGAAGTATAAAACTTGTTTACATTTCTTGTGATCCTATGGGAAAAGCTATCTCTACTAGCTTTTAGAGTTGTTCCTTGCTCTTTCCCATTGGGCACGAAGTCAAGCATATAACCAAAATCAGCCCTTTCTCGAAAACTAAATTTTTGAAAAAACAAACTAAACTTGGGAAAGAATCTAGTAAACTAGATCATGTGCATGATTTTACTTATTGAATTGAAAAACATTGCAATGTGCATGAAATGTACTTATTGAAAGGGAAATCCTACTCTAACCAAACACTATAGGATTTTCAATAATAGTGTTTAAGAAACATACCATTCACATGAATGGGAAGTTACTCTCCATTCATCCTTGAAAGCTGAAATGCATTGTGTTCTTTGCAAGCTAAAATCATATAGGGACCACTCCAGATTATATCAAAATTCATGTGGTTTCCTAGATTTTCACGATCAACATCCCATTTTAACACAATGTCTCCTTCATTGAAGACTCTAAACTTAGCCTTTTTATCTAATACTTTCTTGATCTGTATCTTATTCTTTTCCATGTTCAAATGAGTTTTATCTCTTAGCTCTTGTAGCTCCATTAATTTTACATAATGTACCTATAATGGTTCATTCTCAAGTAGTTCCATATGATGAAGTAAATTCAATTCTAGTAACTAAAATGACATGGGAATTCTTTCCTCTCTTGGCCATAAACAAGTTTATAAGGTGATTTTGTAACTGATCTTTTAGAAGACACTCTGTCATCCCAAAGTGTTGGATTTAACATTAGATACCAAGCTCTATAGTTATCCTTGAGTGTTCTTCCGATAATCCTCAAAATATTTTTATTAGTTCTCTTCGCTTAATCCATTACCTTGTGGGTAATTATTAGATGAAGTACTTAAATAAATCCCATGCTTGATAGCCCAATCTATTACCTTTAAACAGAGGAATGCCAAGGAATTATCTAAAATTATAGTTAATGTAACACCAAATTTCTAGATTATACCTTTGTAAAATGATAACATTGAAGTCTCATTATAGCTTCTTTTCAAAGCTACTTCTTCAGATACAACGAGAAACTATTTTTGTAGTAGTCAAGATTTAGTTGTGTCCTTGTGAAGAAGGTGGATTTATCATAGCAATGAAGTGAAGAAACCATTACATGAATGAATGATCTATTAAAATAGGCTTCATTTGTAGAGAAGCTAAACGTTATTTTCCAACAAAGAAATCAGACTTCTTACACATTCGAATCCATTCAAACAATCCTCGAATATTTTGGGTCAATAGTAACCACCTTTCATTATTTTTAAGGATGTAGCACATGATGAAAAGTGACCTCCTGTAGGTCTTTCATGAAATTCGGATAATAGTTTCATAATTCTAACATAATCAATACATTACAAAGAAAATTCCATTTATATCCCTTTTAAACAACACATCATCAATGAAAACATAAGTTAAAACTTGTAACCTAAAATATTTTCACTTATTCTTGTCCATACCTTCTTAAGTACCATGCTACAATTAATTAATGAATTAAGTAATCTATCTTAAATCATGAACCTCTGGATTGATTTCAAAGTTGTTGTATTTCGGTTGTACTAATATTTCGATTGTTGATATGTGATTTCACCATGTTGTTCTAATTTTTTTCTACAGCCTATTGTTTTTCCATATCAGAAATTAAATGTTCACACAATCCTTTCCTCAAACTATTTTTAAAACATGGTCACAATATCATACTCCATAACCTTTGTAATCTAGCCTCGCTCTCTTCTCAATCAGCCATTATTCAACAAGAATGCTTTAACACTTTAATGAGAGACTAACACATGTATCTTATTATTTGAAATTATGTAATTTAAATTATTTAATCCTCTAACTAAAGAATGTATTTTTTTCATGAAAAGTGTAGCTTGTCTAAAAACATTATGTCCAAGTAATTTATCCCGATGGATTAAAAATATGGAATTTTTAGGATTCAAAGTGATATTCAAAAGTACCCACACATGTGAAAATTATTCTTTAAATGTGTAAGATGATCATAAAAATCTTTCAAAATATATTAACATCATCCAAATAAAACCAATGTATATATATATATATATATATATATATATATATATATATATATATAAAATACGCTATGAAAATCCATGTCCATCGTATGCACAGTAACATTACATCAACATTAGAAATTCCAAAAGGCATTCTTTTGTAATCATAAGTACCCCACTTTTAGTCAAAGTTGTTTTGTGTTTGTGTTCTTCACAAAAGAATATGATTTTATCTCACTATAACCATCCAAAAGAGACAACCTATTTGAACCTAGAACCGTTCTTAGAATCTAATCCAAGTTGGGCGTAAAATAATGATCTTTGAATGAAGATTTTTAAGGTCTTTAAAATCCACACATAACCGGACTTCTCCATTTCTTTTCCGAACATGAACAAGATTAGCTATCCAACTCGGAATGTTTGACTAGAAGGATAATACCTAATTCTATCATCTTGATAAATCTTTTCTCATCATTGGTTCAATCTTCGATTTATAGGCCTTTGATTTTTCCTAACCGACTTGTAATTTGTCTCAGAACTCTATAGTATGTTGAGATAAATTGGGATCAAAACCTTTCATATCTTGGTATTTCTAAGAAGAAACATCTTTGAACTATTTACATAAATTAATAAATGATTTTTTTCAACCGAGGAACATACCTTTTCAATATATATTTTCTTTTCATTGTCTAATAAGATCTCTTCATAGTTGTCTCACATGAGTTGAAATCTTGCCTTTATCCTTTCTTTATTGATCATCTAAACTGAATATATATTCTAGTGTGACCAAATTCTTGGGTAAGATTGTTTTTCTTTAATCGAAAACTCTTCTCACCATATAAATGCTGTAGTGTTTCCAAATTTATCGCACAAAATTCAGCCTCTTGCTACATAAATCTGCAAATTTGTTCATCATCTTCAAAAACTTGCTTAATTTTTTTCATTATCAAAATCAAAGGTCCGATAATAAACTTTATATGTTGTTGTACTTGAGAGCAACAGAGAGAAATAAGAAGAGATAGATAGATTTATCTCATATTATTCTGATGATAACAATGCACACGTCCAGTTTATATAGGACAGAAGAAACTAAACTGACTCCCTAACAATGCTGGGAAGATCCACAAAAGTGGCAGAGAATAATGTGATAACAGATAAGAATAGACAGCTAAGAAATAACCAACGTATCCTATAGCTAATAAACAACGTATCCTAACATTCCCCCCCTTATTACATTATTCTTGCAAATGTGACCTCTGAAAGATTCAAATTTCACTTTTCCAAGAGATTTAGTGAGAATGTCAAGAATTTGTGCTTCAAAGAGACAAGATCGAGCTGAATTTGATGGTTCAAGACGTGCTTCGAATGAAATGGCAATCAATTTCAATATGCTTTGTTCGTTCATGAAAGACTGGATTCTGCACGAGCTTCAACACACTCTGATTGTCGCAATAGAGAATAGGTGACTGTTTTTCAGGAATTCCTAGGTCATCCATAATGCGACGTATCCATATCACTTCGCACACAGCTCCTCGTGCGGCGCGATATTCTACCTCTGTGGATGAGATAGAAACAACATTCTGCTTCTTGCTTATCCACGAGATAGGTCCAGATCCGAGATGAAATATGTATCCTGTAGTTGACTTCCTATCATCAATAGATCCAATGTGGTCCGAGTCGACATATCCCTGTAAGAAGAATTGATCATTCTTTTTATATTCCAGACCATAATTAGTTGTTCCTCGGACATATCTCAAAACATGCTTTGCTGCATTCCAGTGACATTTCTTTGGCTCTTGCATGAACTCGAAAGATAGCCGACAAAGATAGCAGAGATCTCGTCTCCGTGTATGTCAAATAGATGAGCCCTCCAATCAATTTCCTCGTAGAGAGTAAAGATCTACTTGAGGTGAGTCCTGAATCTTGAAAGTTGCAAGCCTTTTTCCATGGGAGTGGATATAGGTTTACAATCGACATTCTATACTTTTCCAGAGTGTCTTGCGCACTTTTCTCGGAGACAAAGATGTGATGCTCCTTTTGCCAAATTTCCAAGCCAAGACAGTAATGTAGTAGCCCCAAATCTGTCATGTCGAAGGTTCTTTTGAGATCATTCTTTACAATATCAACCTGGTCTTCTGAACTACCAGTGATCACAAGATCATCTACATAAACAACCAGAATGATAATTTCTTTGCCTACCTTCTTTATATACAGATTTGAATCTGAGGGACTACGAGTGAACCCATGCTGCAGAAAGGTGATCGTTGATCTTGATATACCATGCCCTGGGAGCTTGTTTCAGTCCGTAAAGAGATTTGATGAGACGACATACCTTTTTAGGCTGATTTTCATCAACAAATCCTTCAGGTTGGGTCATGTATACTTCTTCTTTCAGATCACCATTTAGGAAAGCACTCTTGACGTCCATCTGCTGAAGTCTCCATCCTTTCTGTGCTGCAAGTGCGCAAACTACCCTGATGGTCTTCATCTTCGCAGTGGGTGCAAAGGTTTCTTCATAGTCGATGCCTTCTTTCTGAGCATATCCTTTGGCTACAAGTCGTGCTTTATGTTTGTCGATGGATCCATCTGCCTTATATTTTGTCTTGAAGACCCATTTGCAGCCTATGGGTTTCTTTCCTGTAGGTAGATCGACAAGTTCCCATGTCTGATTTTTCATGAGTGAGTCATATTCTGTTTCCATAGCTTCCTTCCACTGAGTTTGACTGAGTGCTTCACGAACATTATCTGGCTCGAGCTATTCATCAGTGAACTCATGAGTGCAAAGTTTACCTCATTTCTTGTTTGACTCCTTGTTTTGACTCCGGATGATGTATCTGGGAGTTGTTGCAAATTTGAGTCCTTGATAGTTCTTTGTACCCACTTCGGATGAGAACTTGACTGCTTTTGAGAAGAACTCGTGTCGCTTGCTGCGTGAGGATTGATGTGGAGTCACATTCTCAGCTTCTCCAAGGTCAACAAATAGTTCTCCTGGTAGCATTTCTTTTCTCTGAGTAGTCTCCTCCAGCTCATCATCTGATTCAGAGACTAATCGGTGAGATGTGTTTGGAAGTGGATCTTCTGTTGATACTATTGAGTCAAAGGATGACTCGTCACAAACCACATCCCGACTTTCGTATACTTTCTTTGTCTCAGGATCCATGAGACGATACGCCTTCGAGGTAGTACTGTAGCCAAGAAGGATACACGGGAGTGTTTTTGGCTCTACCTTCTTTCTCTTCTGAGCTGGAACATGCATGTATGTTGTGCAACCAAATACTCGCAAATGAGAAATTGATGGCTTTTTACCACTCCATACCTCTTCTGGCGTCTTGTTCAGTAGAATCTTTGTTGGTGCCCTGTTGAGAAGATATACAGCCGTTTGTACTGCTTCAGCCCAATAGCGTTCTCCTAGCTTTGCATAGCTTGATAGCATGCAATGAGCCATCTCCATCATCATGCAAGCGATTGCGACGCCAACAATGCCATTTTTGGGCGTGTAGGGGAGTCAGTCGCTTAATGCCGTGATGGTTTAGGAAGGCCAAGAACTTCTTTGATGTGAATTCCCCCCCTCGATCTGAGCGGAGTAGAAGAAGTGGTTGTCCAGACTCTTTGACAACACGATGATAGAAGTTCTCAAAGTGTCAAGAGCCTCACTTTTCTGCTTTAGGAAATATACCCACATCTTGCGAGAGTGGTCATCCACGAACAACTGGAAGTATTTGTATCCTGAAAATGAAGCAGGCAATGGGCCGTTCAGATCGGTATGAACTATCTCCAGAAACTTCTTGGCATGGAAGGTGCTCGCTTGAAACGGATCTCTATGTTGTTTTCCTGCAAGACAACCAGGGCAAATAGGCAAGGAACTGGACAATTTGGGTAGTCCACGGACCATTGCTTTTGAACTCATCTGGTACAGTGAACCGACCGACAAGTGTCCATATCTATAATGCCATAAGGCAGTTGATTCTATGTTTGAAGCAGATAAAGCTACTGCAGAAGATGAAACAAAGATTCAAAGCAAATAACTTATCTTTTACAAAGGCTTTAGCAAGAATCGTACCTTGTCGGGAGATTAAGCATGATTTAATGCCATTTTGAACAAGAAATTCAACTTTAAGGTGATGATTCAAGAGCTGAGTAACTGACAAAAGATTGCTAGTCAAGCCAGGAACATATAGTACCTTTGTAAGTGTACATTTTCGTGGCCCCAGAGGAATGGTCACATTCCCTATTCCTTCTGCAATGTACTCTTTGTCATCCGCTATCCGAACTCGATCTCCAGTTGGCTCTTCGCGTAGTGAATCAAACAGCTTCTTGTCACCTGACATATGCTTGCTTGCACCAGAGTCTATCAACCAGACTTTCTTCGTGGGCTGAGAAGTTTGAGAGACGAGTACAAGATTCTTACTACAATGAGCTCCTTCTGATGTCTCGTCATCAGATTCATCATCCTCTTGTTGGGCTGCAAGATGTCCTTTTTGCTTTCTCCAGCGGGGACGTCGTTTAGACTTTTGAAAATCTTCGCGCCCGGATGTGCTTGTATGGCTTGAAGACCCTTGTTTCAGGCTGTTGTGCCAACAGTGATCAGTGTCGTGAGTATTGGTTCTGCAAATGTGACACCATCTCTTTGACTTTTGATCTTTCTGTTTGGATTGCGCTGGATTTGGCTTCTCTGGGGGACCTTTCCGATTCTTCTGGCCACGATTAGGCTTTGAGAACAAGGCTTTGTCCTGAGTCTCCCCATTCGATGAAGTGATAGCTTCTTCCTGCTGCAGCAAATTCACAAGCTCTTCGAATGTCACTGTTTGTTTAGACACATTCAGTGTTGTAACAAACACTCGAAATTGAGAAGGGAGTGCTCTCAAGGTGATTGGGACGAGTAGTTTATCGTCTACCGTTTCACCGAGCGCCAATAACTCCGATCTCAACTCAGCCACGCGATGCAGGAATTCCTCCACTTTCTCGTCAGACCCCATAGAGAGGGTGTGCAGCTTCGACTGAAGATGAAGAATCTTTGTCTGATTTTTGGCTTCATAAATGGTTGCCAACTTGTCCCAGGCCTCCTTGGGTTTCTCCGCATTCCGAACATGCGGTTGCACGTCATCACTGATACTGAGCATTATCAGCATCAAGGCTTTAGCACTAGCCATGTCATATTTTACTAGTTCATCGTGGGTCAGGGAGCAGTACGCACTTCGTGATTCCCCATAATCCTTCAAACTGAAGGATTGTCTTCATTTTTGTTTTCCAGGCCGCAAAATTAGGCCCTTTGAGCAACTGAGCATCAGACAGGAGTAACTTCGGAGCAGACATTGTAATAAAAAAATATATTTATTTATTTGAAAAAGGTATTACAATTTGGACTCACTGTCGAGAATGACTTGCTCGTAGATGCTCGTGATATTCGCGTGCTGTGAGACGGCGACGCTTTGCAGGTAGGCATTCTTCTTCGCCAACTGCGCCGTATCCGGCTTCTAATTCTTCCCGTACCCGCTTTGCTTGGCAAATGACGCCAAAAGAAAGTACTCAAGGAGTCCTTCTCGAACAAGTTTGTCGAATGCAAGATTGCCGCAATTTTTAAGCTCGCTCAAAGAAGGCAAAGTAGAACCCGAGCTCTCAGGAGCTTCTCCACGGTGTTCTCTGGCTGGCGAGTTGATGTTGTGGCTTTCAGCGGCGACCGTGTTGTTGACGCTTTCAATCGAGTTGTCTACACTCGACATTCGATGTAGTGTAGAAGAGACTATTGTAGACTCAAGATTACCTCGAAAACGCGCACGTGCAAGGCCCTCCTCTTCCACGGGAGGAGTGGCAATAACAACGGGGAGCCGAGGCCCTGCCAAATTCGGCACTCAGGCCAGCGCTCTCTTGAGAAAAAATCTCACGTTTCAGAAGCGTAATTTGAAAACAAATGTGGCTCTTGTCATCTTCCACTTATTCTATGTGTGTTGCTGCTCATCTTGCAAGAGGTGTTGAACCATCAACTGAATTCCTCTAAGTATCGATGTGGTTGCAAGTGTGTACAAACAGATGGGACTGGTAGCTGTCAAGAGGTCTGTGGTATAGAGTATTCAAATTTGGATCAAGTTGGCACTTGTCCGATACCAAGCCCTCCAAAGTGGACCGCCTTTCTGCAAGTGCCGAGGCTTCTCCTTACGCACTCTACACGCACTCCACGCACTCCACACGCACTCTCCTCTACGATTCAGGCAGTACACAATGAAGAATGGAACTCTGAGCTCCTGGTCTGCACGATTTGCGCCGTGCTCAGCTCGAACAGGTCGCAGCAACAGATCTCCACGCCAAAAAAAACTTCTCCTCCCGCCTTTCTTTCCTACGCCACCAGCAGAGTTCGTGCCTCTCTCACAACTGCAGGAAACAAACATTCACTGACATGTACGATGGATCACGCACAGCGCCTGGAAAAAAAAACCGCGTGGAGGTGAAAAATGCTGGCTAATGGATCACGCGCCTCCTGCGCATCTGCAAACCGCGTGAGGAAAATAGCAAAGTGCAGTCTTGTTCAACTCTGCACCTTTGCGCACGTTCTCCAGTAAACACTGACGCGCTCTGATACCAAACTGAGAGCAACAGAGAGAAATAAGAAGAGATAGATAGATTTATCTCATATTATTCTGATGATAACAATGCACACGTCCAGTTTATATAGGACAGAAGAAACTAAACTGACTCCCTAACAATGCTGGGAAGATCCACAAATGTGGCAGAGAATAATGTGATAACAGGATAAGAATAGACAGCTAAGAAATAACCAACGTATCCTAACAAAGACTTTGTTATTTTCCATCTATTCTAGAACATCAAAACTAACTCCAACCGATGAAAGTCTCATTTACATGTTTGTTTTAGCTATTGAACGGATTTCATGTTAACAACATCAAAATCTTCCATTAAGTTTGAAACTCTATATTTGTAAAATTTTAGTAATGAATTATTACACACATTAAATTTTTTTCACCGGATTAATCACTAACTTCAATCACCAAAAACTTTCAACATGTTAATACCTCATTTTCTAGCCCATTGAAATCCATGAATTAATATTTCATATTTAACTACGTTACAAGTAAATGAAAATTAGAAACTTAGAGCTGAAAAATACCTTTTATTTTTAGGGAAGATAACATCAAACCTACAACTTGTCCTTTCTTATTCTTGGTCAGCATCGAAATGAAGCCTCCATAGACCTTCTCAAGTTGTTTTTTCTATTTTGGACAACTAGGAGTTAGTACATTTTCTTCATACAAGCAATAAACACTAAACAAATATTCCTCTCGCTTCTTTTCAAAGGATCATATGTATGTTCCTCTTGATTTTTTTCAACTATAAATGATTAGAAAAATAATCTAATGCATAAAAAGGTGTTGTAACGTCAAAATCAGATTGATCTATGGCTATATAATTTGTTGAAACCTTTGAAGCACGAGGCTTGATTTGAAATCTAGCCGAGGATCTGAATTTACCAGTAACTTTAGTTCCATATGTTGTAGTAAACAATAAACATGACCAATTTGAAGAAATATAACGTGCTATTTTTTCGTAAAATTTACCGATAAGCATAAGGCAAATTAGGAGGTAAATCTAAAATAAGAATATCTTGTAAGATAGTAACATTTCGAAAGCATGTAAAGTTACCTCAAAATTTCTGATAAACCAACCGTGTTAGTTGTTGTTTTGTGTAGTCAGTAACACATGTTTTTTTGTAGGTTCATACTTGTAAACCTAATTTTTTTGCAATTTCCTTAAAGCACTATTATGCTACTTGCACAACATTCAACCATGCAGTTATGAAATAAATGATCTCCAATAATCAAAGATATATAAAAGGGTGGTGGTTTCTTAATATCATGAAAATTTAAAACTTTTTGAACCATCCACTTAACCTCTTTCATGTGATCTTGCTCCATTGTACCAAGGACCATATATTCTTTCTCGAAGTTTCCTTTTCTACTGGTTTTGAAGAAATTTGTAACTTGCAAAGCTCATGAGCAAGTAATTCTTGTTGTCCCGAATACTCAAAGCATCCCACAATGGAATCTTAATGTTATCCTTTTTCATTACCTCAACAATATTAAAAGAAGAAACAGCTTTTTCAAACAACTTCTACAGCTTTAACATAAGATTTATCCAAAACTCGACTGCTTCAACAGGTTTTGAATTTTGAGGTTTGAATAATCTTTTGGGATCACGCTATAATTTCTATTAATACTCTTTAGAAGCTGATGTGCTTGCTTTTTTAAAGAAACAACAGATTTGTTTGCTTTTTTTTCACCTCGAACTTTTGTTTTATCATTGACTATAGGTAAAATAGATCTATTTTGTTTTTTTCTTTATCTCTAGCCTTTTTCCAAGACCTAGTTGTGATCAGTAATAAAATCTTCATCTCCAAAGCCTACTAGATTCTATTCTAGTGGTTTTTGACTATGAGCATCTTGTTGTCCACCCTCTATTTGAGGCATGAATAATGATTTATACTAAGGTTGTGCAAAAAGGATTATATCCATAAATATTATAATCATATAATTGATATCATTGAATGTGTATTTTATCTTTAATTCTCGTTTGACTAAAAATGTTGCATTCTTTTCGATGATTGAAAATGGCTCAGCAATCTATATGCAGATCTTGTGATATCAATATTTCTTCATAATCCTACTTGTTTGGAGTTGATAAGCCATGCAAGGATATGTAAAATTTTGTAGCTTCCTATTAAGCATTCATTTTGTTCTCATGTAGAAATATGAAAGCATTCCTGTTGATGATCTTATTTCATCCTTTTCCTTTGAATGGATTAATGCAGTGGCTTTCTTACATCATTTCTATTGCTGCAACATGATTTTCTCTCTTTTAATGACTGAAACATACCATTCTGTACTTCATAATCTTGTTCTTGGAACAACTCACAATCTTGTTGCATCTTGATTCTTGAACTCAGGAGTACTTTGACAGAGCTATGTACTTGTATTCTTGAGCAGTTAAAATATTGAATGACTTCTTTTAATACGTAAATCATTCATGTAAAAACAAATTCTTTCTTCATTTGTTACATGTACCTACACACTTAAGAAAATAGTTAGAAAATAATTAGAGTTTTTGGTCTCTCTTGTGTTACATAGTCCTTTTATTTTTTTACATTTTGCTATCAAGATTCTCGGGAATCGATGTTCTACTATATAATAGTGCTTTTTAAATTCTACATCTGCTAGTGGGACGTTCCTTATGCCTATGATATTAGGAAATCTATTTGCATGTAGTTAAACAACACATGAGTACAAACTTAAACGTTGAGATCTTTATTGATTCCTCTTCTATCATTTTTCGTGCAATACACCGTAGCTTTCGCAATGTGGATGAAAGATGGAGCTAGAATTGGAAACAAAGAAGACTAGGAGAAAACCCAAGGCAATGATGGGTTTCTTCTATAATCTTTCACTTTTTGCTTTATGCACATGTACTTACTTCTTCAGTAGTTATGAGTTACATCCCATGGATTGTGTGGGAGAAATTAAAATTTTTCATGGATAAATAACATAAATTTATGTAATTGAGTTGTATCCTTCTTTCTCGCATTCAAACTTTTATGATGGATATTTATTTTTGTTGACAATTTTTGCACTCATGTAAAAATCATAAACTTGAAACTTTGTTACGATGGATGGAATTGGTGAAGTGAACCTAAGATATGGGAGATTCTTTAAGTTTAATATTTATTCTATTAGATTAATTAATGATTACATGCAATTTACATCTATGTGTGTTGTTACAAAATGTAACAAGATCACATAGTCTATAATTTCATGTTTGTCTTCACCAAAAGAACATAAAGGCCCCAAAGGACGATGTGTAATCTTGATGAAAACAAAAATATAGAATAGATCAAGTGTTAAGTTTTGGAACAACAATCAGAGTTACAAATTACAATAGTATCAAATTTCATTACTAAGGTTACAAGTATTTTAAAGTTATTTCCTTCATGATTAAATACATGCAATTATGTTATCGAGTTGTTTAATTCATTATACAATCCATATACAAAGCTAACATCCGTAAGAAAGTACATAACTTAGTTTGAATTCAATGTTTTATTGATGAGGAATGTCAAATGTTTCCACATAAGACATGCGATGTAACTCAAGTAAAAATCATAACTACTGAAATAGAAGGTGCATGTGCATGAAAATAAAAGCAAAATAAGATGAAGGAATCCATCATTTCCTTATTTCTTTTGTCTTTTTGCTCCATCTCCACTCCATATTTTTCTCCATCTTCATCCTTGCCATTCAATACTGCACTATACTTGAATAAAAATCAGAAAAGGGACCTTCACCATGAGCTCAGATTAAATCATATTCTTATACCATCTATCTTCGTGCAAGGGAATCTCCTAATATAAGGAGGTATTATTACAGAAAAGATAAATTCATACTGCATAAGAAAGTAGTCTTCTCAATTAGTACATGTGATTCTCATAATCATTTCAGAGAGAAAGAAAAAGAGAAAACTATGGAATAGAAGAGAGTCCAAAAAGCCTAATGTTTTCTAACTAGTTTTTCTAAATGTGTAGATACGTGTAAGATGAAGGAAATAAATGGTAACTACTGTGTTTATATATCATAAGTATTACATTCTGTAACTTGAATAAGAAAAGTATATTTATTTCAGTTCAGACTAAAGGATGAATATACAAATATGTACCTACACTAATCCATAAATGAAATACGGAGTTCAAGTGTTGCAATTTCTAACAAATGAAATGAGATAAAATTTAAGGTGAAACATAATGGAAAAGTCAATCTGAGAAAATTTTAACAGGGAATCACAATGTAAAATGTACATTTTACATCTTTCCATCATGCTATTTCACAACTAATACATGCTTGAAAGCTTTGACAAAAGATAAACTACTTTACTAATCAAATAGTATGTAAGAAAGGAGAGAATACATTGTATAGTCAAAGCTACAAATTTATATAAATACAAAGTTACTTCATGATAAAGAACACTTTCAATTATAGTACAACTAAGGATGCAGAGGGTAATTCATGATGAAGAGATACAGTACACAATGCAACCAACTCAATGTATAACTACATGATCAACTTCAGAGAATCATGACATCACAAGGAACAAACTTCCATAGTCTCAAGAAAAGGGTTCCAAACCACTGCATACTTTGAAACATTCAAATCGAAGGTACCAATATTCAATAAATATAAAGCCTCGTGCTCTCACCCGCAGAGTTAGGAAAAGATGGCAAAATTTCTAGATTTCGGAATGAACATGACATTGTAATAAAAGGCACATTATTTCTCAAATTCCAATTTCAGAAAGTAGTGGGTTTCATTCATATAAATAAGATTACAGATTAATTAATTCAGGAGGTACAATTATCCACAATAATCTCATAATCAAAATTTTCAAGTTTGAATACATTGGAGAGAATACCAAAAACATGGATTGAAAATTTGAAGGATGAGATCAGGTTCCATTATGATTAAGCTATAGATCATAATAAAAGGTACAACTATCGTGCACAAGTATACAAACTTGCAAGTAAATCAGGAATATTTATATTTTCCAGCATAGGAGTGCACTTGTGTTTTTCCAGACTAAAATAAGAAGTATAGTATACAGAATCTCAGTTTTAAAAGTGTAAAAATACGATCAAGATACAATCATAATGCACATTTTATAGATTCTCAGCTACAGGTAGAAAAATGTACTAGGAATGAAACTTATGTTTTGACAATAGAGAAATTCCAGTTATTACAAGGTCAGAATGTAATACAAGAAAGTTTCAATCCAGATAGTCATATTAAGCTCTAGTTGCAAACTAGTACAAGTTTTGATGTTACAGTGTTGAAAAGATACACAACTCAGGATATCAATAAACAAATACAAAGCTCAAGATACAAATACAGAGAAGAACTATGAAGGGATCTCTCAGAGCAATTCAAGTAACATCTACAACTATGAAAAGCTATGATGGCCTCAAAAACAAGAAATCATGCCTCTTCTATTCACAATAGGAGAGAGAACCTTCAACTACCTCAGAGCATTCAAATCTCATCAAATTCAAAGAATATGTTTTCAGAATGAGCTACAGGGACTCCGAGCATCGACAATACTGCATCATTAACAAATTAGGTGGCATTCAATAATAGGCTACAAAAAGGTGGATATATCAAAATCATAGGAGTATTCATTGATAATATCACATGAAGAAAAATGAAAGTTCGGCTTCAAATGAACCAATATTGAGAAGAACAAAAGCCTACCTCAATGAAATCGAGCTTCAAGTGAATAGAAACAAAATAGAATAGATGAGATTTCACTTTTCAGAGTACCATGCCATACAATGGGAGATATAAATGATAACATATCAAGGACTACATCAGTATCAAAATAACATGTATTCAAAGCATCAAAAGTCATGACCATCAATTTTCGAGAAAAAAGTTCATCTCCTCACTCTAGAGTAATAAGAATTGAATCATTTCTCAACTTTTCATAAAAGTCAAAGCAAAATAAAAATATACATTTTCATTGGAATAATCCACTCACACGATCCATAAATACGCTTAGATATATAATTTATAGAACTCTGAAACATTTTCAATGGAGCTCAATAAATGATATAAACAAGAGAAAACACAATTGAGCTTCACGTTTTATTTTATACTCTAAATTCACTCAAGAAGTGATTCTCGACAAAAGAATCACGCCCATACAAAGTAAAAATATATCTCTCAAATATAGACTTGAACTTCAAAATCATCCATGACAACCTTAATGAAAAGAGAAATTATAATAGCAAGGTTGAATTCAAAACTCGAATATCCATGTCACTCAAAGTTCCACATCTAATGGTTTTCAGAAATAAAATGATACCCAGAATCAAAATTGAAAAGAGAACAGAGTTCAAGAAGGTCATTTTAATCTTCAAAGTAGAGTGCATGATCAAAAGAAATGGGTTGAATTTTTTTTAAGTTTACAACAAAAATTTATGGGTCTTTGGCAAATTCCTTTTTATTCACAAATATTTTAATTATAAATATCCACAATGATAGTTAAGAGAATCAAGAAAAATAAGCTCAAATATTCACACCAACAAATACACGAGATCTACCGAGAGCTTGTATGAATAATCAAATTACAAAGAACTTACCAAGATGCAGCTTATCATCAAAGGCACGAAACCCTAGTGCGAATAAAATGATGAAGACCAAAACAATTTTCAAGCTTAAAATCAAGGTTGCATAAGAAAATGCAAAGAAACACAAGGATTTCAATGAGTCAATGATAATAAAGTTGAAACGACAAGGGAAAGAAATTAAAAGTTTGAGGATGAAGTATTATCTTCTCCAAAATGGAAACTATGTAATGCATAACAAGGGGTAGTATACAGAGCTCAAGGCCTTATTTTCATGGCTCATCAAATTATCCACATTCAAACTTAAAATGACAATGAGAAAACAAAGAATCTTGTGCAGAAGTCAGAAAGGATGGAAGTAGAAAATATGCAAGTATTTGAGCCCACAGAGCTTCATAAAATGAAAAATGCATGCGTAGTGCCTTTGAATGACAAATTTATTCTCTCAGAAATAAACCAAGCTCAATGGCTATAATAATGGTGGTGAACATAACTCACTCCAAATTTCTTAGAAGAGTAAAAACAACCAAAATATGGATATTTTGCCCCATAAAATAGATTTACAAAAGGAAATGAGCTCAAGTTCACAAAAATGGTGGTTCATGCAAATTTTTCTAGGGCTTCACCCTATCCTTTCATAGTGAAAGATGAAAATTAGGTAGTTTTCGTGCATTTCTCTAGTTAACCCAATAACCACACAAACCTAACTCAACTTCGACCACGCTTAAAATCGACAATTGAGATGCAATGGTATAAAGATCAAGGGTCTAATTTCAATCAACATTAAATACAAACTCACAATGTAACTACTAGCTCAAAACCCTAACCATGGACCAAAATATTAATGATCGTAGATGAAACAAGTACTGAGAATCAACGACTAGTGTTTGATTTATTTTTTCAATGTAGACCGAAGGTCACAATCAACTCAACCGGAGTTAAGGAAAACAACTGACCAAACATTCCAAGGGGTGAGTAATCATGGTAGAGGGGATGAAGTCCCTTTAAATTATTATGCCTATTGACTATAGTTTTCCCCATATAAAATCAAATCCATAATCATTGCCATCAACTATGTAAAAGCCGACACATCATTATAGATGTAATAATAATCCAAAAGGGGGTCGGTAATACATTACGACCATGATCAAATCAAGAAGGGTTTTAAGGACATGTGATCTTTGACCAAAGCATATGGTAACCAAAAAAAAAGATCACATTACCTTATAACTTCCAAAACATCCTTAATTTCTCCAAATGGTGGAAAATGCAAGAACGATATCAAGCAAATGCAAAGCATTCGAGTGGTATCCATATAAAGGTGAAAGGTTACCATACATGCTTAACACAAAGATGTCACAAGTGGCCCCCACTATGGGTAAATTAAAGTTGAGTGTTTTTACTAAGGTATAAAACAAAAGTATTATTTTTCTTACAGAGGTTAAAGTTTTTCATGGTTACCACAAGAATACAAACATGTGTCAAAAGATTAAAACTCGCAGTGCTCCCCATAGAATGATTGCATGGATGAGTTATTTTGCAATGTGACAACTCAAGAAATTATTTTTACTCACAGTAGGTGGATTTATTCTTGCATGTGCATCCAAGGAGAGTTTAAAATGCTATTTTTGCAATTGCAAGTGAATCAAAGTAGATGTCACATTGAGTAGTTGAAGAAAACTATTTCATACATGTGAGAATAATTGCTCATTAAGCCAATTTTATAATTAGTAAAATTATTCACCCATCTTTATTAAAAATAGAGCAATGAACTAGTTTGATTGAGTTTTTTTTTAAACAAGGCTATTAATTCCTTATTATATTAGCATGTTTATTTTTATTCCTTTATTTATTCATGATAAAGGATAAGAATAGGATGCATGGGCGAGTACAATTTTTCATCTATTTTTAGGAAGGGTGGGAGGAATAATTTTTCTATGTAGTATGTGCATTGGGAAAGCACAAAGGAGGAATTTTGGACATAGGAGTGTCAAGAACATTTTCTAGTTTGGCCCTTTGAATGAGAATTATATTCTATCTTTCCAATATTTTTAGTCTTGTGTATGTCTTATTAATCCTTTTGAATGTCAAATTCCCTAGTTAATCATCCTACCCTATTGCAAATTTAGTAATTTTTGCATGATATTAGTGTGCATGTGTATCTTAATAGTATTGTTTTTAAATTTTCCCTCAATACTTCAAGTGTCTTCCTTAATATTTCTTAAAACTATTGGTTTCTTCATCCGTAATCCATTCATAGATGTTTTTGCATGTACTTAGTCAAAGCCCTTAACAATTTTTGTGTATCACCCTAGTTTTTAATTCATTTACAAACATCATCGTTTTTCCCTCAAAACCCAAAAAATAATAATTTACGATACACCAAGAGGGAATCGACGGTTTTTCCATCAGATCAACGAAAGAGAGAAATCTAGAGAAATCTTAGAACACCCGCATCATATCTCTACAGTGGTACAATTTAGAGAAATAACAATAGTATAATGTAATAAACAACTCATTCACATAATTAAATGTATTTAACATGAAGAAATAATGATTTTGATGTACCGTAACTATAATTATGAACTCTCTTTCATATAAAATGTAACTCTTTTTCTACTCTTGAACTTAACATTTCACCTAAATTGTGATACCCTCCTTCATCAAGGCAATGCATTAGTCCTTTGAGGATTTTATCTTTGCTTGCTGAAGACAAACATAAAATGATTGTCTATATGAGGCATTACATTTTGTAACAACACACATAGCTGCAAAGTACATGTAGTTAATCATTTTCAGTAACTAAAAACATAATAAAATTATATGAATTTCCCTAGTTAGGTCCATTACGTCAATCCCTTCCATCAAAAATAAATTTTTAAGTTGCCCATTTTTGCGTAAGTATAAAAATTGTTTACATTTCTCATGATCCTATGGGAAAAGTTGTCATAGCTTTTAGAGTTGTTCATTGCTCTTTACCATTGGGCACAAAGTCGAAGCATATAACCAAAATCAGCCCTTTCGAAAATTGACTTTTTGAAAAAAAACAAACTAAACTCGAGAAAGAATCTAGTAAACTAGATCACGTGCATGATTTTACTTTTTGAATTGAAAAACATTGCGAATGTGCATGAACCGTACTTATCAAAGGGAAATCCTACTCTAACCAAACACTATAGGATTTTCAATAACAATTTTTAAGAAACATACCATTCACAGGAATGGGAAGTTCCTCTCCATTCAACCTTGAAAGCTGAAATGCATTGTGTTCTTTGCAAGCTGAAATCATATAGGGACCACTCCAGATTATATCAAACTTCGTGTGGTTTCCTAGATTTTCACGATCAACATCCCATTTTAACACAATGTCTCCTTCATTGAAGACTCTGAACTTAGCCTTTTTATCTAATATTTTCTTGATCGTATCTCATTATTTTTGATGTTCAAATGAGTTTGATATATTAGCTCTTGTAGCTCCATTAATTTTGCATAATATACTTGCAATGTTTCACTCTTAAGTAGTTCAATATGATGCAAGAAATTCAATTCTGTAACTAAAATGAGATGGGAATTCTTTCCTCTTGGCCATAAACAAGATTATACGGTGATTCTACTATTGATCTTTTAGGATACACTCTGTCATCCCAAAGTGTTGAATTTAACATCAGATACAAAGCTCTATAGTTCTCCTTGAGTGTTCTTCCGATGATCCTCAAAATATTTTTATTAGTTCGCTTCGCTAATCCATTACCTTTTGGGTAATTATTAGACAAAGTACTTAAATAAATCACATGCTTGACAAATTTCAATCTATTACCTTTGCAAGAGGAATGCCAAGGAATTATCTAAAATGATAGTTACTATAACACAAAATTTGTAGATTATACCTTCATAAAATGATAATATCAAGAAATGTACTTCTTAAGTACAATGAGAAATTGTTTTTGTAGTAGTCAATATTTGGTTGTGTCCTTGTGAAGAAAGTGGATTTATCATGGCAATGAATTCAATAAAACATTGCATGAATGAATGATCTATTAGAATATTCTTCACTGTAGCGAAGCTAAACGTTATTTTCCAATAAAGAAATCGACTTCTTACACTTTCGAATCGATTCAAAACAATCCTTGAATATTCTGGGTCAATAGTAACTAGCTTTCATAATTTTTAAAAATGTAGAACATGATGAAAAGTGAGGTCTCCTGCAGGTCTTTCGTGAAACTTGGATAATAGTATCATAATTCTAACATAATCAATACATTACAACAAAATTCCATTTTATATCCATTTTAAACAACACATCATCAATGAAAACATAAGGTGCAATTTGTAACCTGAAATATTTTCACTTATTCTTGTCCATACCTTCTTGTTAAGTACCATGTTACCATTAATTAATGAAATAAGTCATCTATCTTAAATCCTGAACCTTTGGATTGATTTTGGGTTGTTGTATTTTAGGTTGTACTAATATTTCTAATTGTTGATATGTGATTTCACGATGTTGTTCTAAATTTTTTTATTCTACATAGTCTATTGTTTTTCCATATCAGGAATTAGATGTTCACACAATCCTTTCCCTCAAACTATTTTTGCAACATGGATGTCAATATCATACTCCATAACCTTTGTAATCCAACCCGCTCTCTTCTCAATCAGTTCATTGTTAAGAAAGAATGCTTTAACACTTTAATGAGAGACTAACACATGTATTTTATTATTCGAAAGCATGTAATTGAAATTATTTAATCCTCTAACTAAAGAAAGTATTTATTTTTCATGAAAAGTGTACCTTGTCCGAAAACATTATGTCCAAGTAATTTATCTTGATGGATTAAAAATATGGAATTTTTAGGATTCAAGATATTCGAAAGTACCCGCACATGTGAAAATTATTCTTTAAATGTGTAAGATGATCATAAAAATATTTCAAAATATATTAACATCATCCAAATAAACCAATATATATATATATATATATATGTAATAGGTCAGAAAATCCATGTCCTGTAATGCCTACTGGCATCGCCTTTCTTTCTGCCACCCGCCTTCACTACCACCTTGGCCTCCTCCCAACCACCCAACCTGCCATCTATTAAGAATGTCATGTCTGTCCTTGCGTGGGGGAGTCGGTGGAGTCATTTTTTTCTTCACCATGATCTTTTTTGTTGATTTTCCTTCTTGAATGCGTGGAGGTGGGGTGTTGGACGCGTTTTCTTCCTTGGACCGCGTGTGGTGGTTGGGAGGTGTCTTTCCTGGTTGCGTGGGCAGAGAGCCATGAAAACCTGTTCTGTTCTGCTTACAGTCGGTTCCTTTCTGTGGGTCTATTGGGTTTGAGAGAGGATTCGACCTGTCTAACTCTCCCTTCAGGAGCGCGCGGGATCAAACGTGGGAAGGACGTCGTTGTTCCAGTCGCAGGCTCTCTTCTCCCTCTGTCACTTCGTCTTCCCCGCGCTCTGTGATGATTGACACCCCATGGCATGTCACGGCTCCTCCTCGGATGGATGATTCTGTTGCGAGGGTGGGCGTGGGGTCTCCAAAAATCATGCTGTACAGGCAGAATCCGTGGGCGCAGAACTAAACTTCTCCTGGGAGTGCCGTGAGGAAGCATTTGGCTGTATGCAGCAGCTACAGGGTCGAGAGGTAAACTTATCTCAGAAAATCAGTGGCCTCCAGAGTGAGTAAGTGCGACAGCTACTGCAGGGTGAGCCCAGGGGACCGTGGTGTTGATCCTGATGTTCTGGTTGCACGCGACCACAGTCGAGACCAGTTGTTGCAGAATCTTGCAGCTAGTAAAAGAACAAGGTAAAGTTTTAGTTGAGCTGTCTTGCCCTTTCATTTTGGAAAGTCGCTTCTGTCCAGGTGGTGAATTTGACATGGAAGAAGCTCGATCAAATCTTGAGGCAAGTTTTGCAATGAGGCTGAGATTGCGTTCACTGTTGTTTCTAGTTCTGACCAGAAGTTATTCCAGCGCCTAGCCCATGGGTTGATATGGTGGTTATAGATGAAGCTTCAAGCTAGGGAAGTAGGCGTGTTACCTCCACTTTCTTTGGGTGCCACGAGGTGTGTTCGAGTCGGAATCCATAGCAAATGACCTGCACAGTAAGTAGCCAGTGGCAGGTGTGTTACAATGTAGTGGAAGCCGTTGTGGGTGCTTCCAGCAAGCAGGTCATCCATCTACGTTGTTATCTGTTCAGTACCAGCTGCATCCTCAAATTCGGGATTCTCCTTCAAGATATTTTCATCAAAATCGAGTAAGTGACAGTGAGAGTGTTACCAGGAGACTGATGAAATTTATTACAGAGATTCTCTACTGAGACCTTGCTTGTTCTACGATGTAACTCATGGAAGAGGGTCTCATAGAGGTGGATCCTCAAAATCGTGCTGCACAGGCTTCAATATTTTGTAAAAACCGTTTTCATGAGGCTCTTGCAGAGGAGTTTAGGGCTGAGCAGATTTCCGTGGGAAGGGACAGATCAGGCCAAGGGCTTTCTTTATCACTATCATCTCATCATCCTTCGCTTCAACAATTTGAAGCAATGGCAAGCCACCATGCAAATGTCTTACAGGTTGCTGCTGCAACAGAAGCCAAGGCTAAATCAGAAGAGCTTTTCAACAGACAAGGCACAAATGGCGGTCCTGGTCCAGGCACAGGCTATGTTTCTTCTTATTCAAGAGAGGAGAATATTCCTGGGAAAGGATATGTGGGGGGAGGTTCAACAATGGAACTGCATATGAATGTGGGTCCTTCAGGTCCATTTGCAGGATATGCCACGGTTTGAAAAACTCAAAGTACCTGAAACCTGCTCAAGAGTTATTGGATGAGTTTTGCAATGTGGGAAGAGGGATTCAAACCAGCAACATGCTCAAATAGAAAGTTCTTCTAGATCGACGATTGGGTCGATAGAAGTTTAGTATCTGGTGCCAATGCAGGTGAGAATAATATTGGCATTAAAAGTGAATTTGGTGGGAAAATTGTTAGCTCCACTGCAGCAGCCACATCATCATCGACTTACGCTTCTGGAGAAACACCCAATGAAAGTGCAATGGAGCAGGCAGCCTATTCAGTGATAGATTCGAAATACAGAGGAGGAAAACTAAGCTTTCAACCATGCTTGAAGAGGTCCACCGGAGATACAGACAGTATTGTGAGTAGATGCTTATGGTGAAAACCTCATTTGAATCTATAGCAGGTATGGGGGCAGCTTCTCCATACACTAAACTGGCTTTGAAGACCATGGCCGAGAGGAATATGCGACCCGACCGAACTATGGGCAGAGATGCACTTTTCGGACTATACAATTGATTTTATGAAGACAAGAGCATGGCCGTTAACAGAGTTTGGACCTTCAGCAGGCTGAGGAAGAGAAGTTACTAGTTGGGTTGTCAAGCCGCATTGCAGCCCCGTCCATCTTGTTATCGATCATGGGAGCTTAATCGTGCACGATATTCTCTATACCATTGATTCTTATCTTTGTCATATTTAACCGAATCATTAAATAACTCTACTCTTCATATAAATGTCTCGTGTGATGGTATCTTTGTTTGGTTTTCACTTCCCTTGCTCGTTTGTATTTTTTTGGCATTAGAAATGATTACGCTGTCAAGCCTTTATATTGTTTTCCAGGGGTTTTAATAAATATTAGTTGGGCAAACTTTGTTCTTAAGACTAATAAAACAAAAGAGGTGGGGTTCTGTAATGAAAATTCCCAAGTTCTTTGTGTTGGTCTCACGATTTGAATGTTTTATCAAACATTTTCATTGGACTCAACTTTATAGTTCCTGTTTTGTTCTTATTCTTGTTTCGGTTCGAGATCTGTAGTTCTGGTTTATGTTGGGTATTTGCGAATTGGTGATTGAGTACTGCGAGTGCATTGTGTATAGGTGAATGATGCTATTCTTGTCTCTATCCTTTTTTTTCATTTGTTTAGGTTCTAGTAACCCTTCTTGGTTGGCTTGGTGTGTGCTTAGCTTGACTGATTTTTGAATTGAGCCAAGTTGATATTACTTTCAACTAGGTTAGTTGCTTTTGTTATTTGTTATGAATTACTCAAGAAATACTTTTATTCTTCGAGTGTCATGGTTGATCGTCATAATTTGATATCAATTCATGTTCACCGCTTGGAGATTTTTGTCTTTGAATCACCTTCTCTCCCTTGGTGATCAAGTATGTTTTGAGGAATGTAGCTGATCCTATGGAATGTCTTCTTTTGACGATACTCACATTTCTTTTGGATAGCTTAAAATGTCGAGGAAATACTCTTTCTTACCTTGATTTTGTTTCACACATGTTGGAGGATACGAGATCTACTTGATCATTAGTGAGGAAGTTTTCAAATCTTAAAGTTGGGATGTTGGTTTTATGTGTAAGAAATTACTCTAGGTTTTGCTCTGTAAGGATGCTTAAATTTCATTCTCCTATGACTTAGAGGTTGGTGTGTTTGGAAACTCAATGGTTGACTGGTTTTTGTGATGATTGTTGTGATACGACCTCCTCTCACTGTATTGTAGTAGAATGGTTATGTGTTGACCAGAAATGTTTAAGTCAACTTGTTGTTGAAGATAGATCCTTTCTGGAAGCTATGTATCTTGTGTTGTGTCCTTGTGAATGAGTGAGTAACCCTCCCGTAAGATTTATGATGGTTATGTTTTGTCTTGCCAAGTTTATCCTTTTTCTTAAGACATTCTCTTGATTAGAAGAAAGTTTAATAGAAGGATTGTTAGGATAGGATGTGACCCATACGAGGTCATTTGTGCATTTCATCCCTTTGCTTCCAGCTTTATTTATTCGAATGACTTGACATAAAATTAACTATTATAGGCACATCATCTTAATATTAATAAGTCATGTTGGTTTAGACATTCTCATGTCGATTGATTGTTTGGGATCTTCCTGTGGCATAGTGAATCCTTGGCTTGGTGAATTAACTTAAACAAATAGGGGACGAGATCACGTTTGAAATTAATTCTCTTCTTGTAATTGTTTTTGTTTCGAAATGTTATTTTGTTAAAATGACGGTCATTATTGTGATATGAGTGAAATTCACTATGATGTTTATTAACTGCTCCTATGAGAAAATGATAATTAAATAGAGTTAGTGTTGTCCCCTTTTATTCAGACATTTTATGCTATTGGAAAACTCTTTAATTGCTCTTGTTTAGACTCTTAGATTATTTTTCATAATCAACGGTGTTTTCTTCTTCCTTGAAACAGTTAGATAACAACATATCATCTTAATGTTATAGCTTTTATCATGCTCAGTTCTTGCGAACTGACATGTGCTAACAAATGTGCAGGAGGATTTCCTGAGTAGAAAAGAAAAAAAAGAGAGAGAAAAAGAAACACGTGTAGAGAGTGGTTTCCAACCTTCTTAGGAACTCATTGTTGTACGAATGTTTTCCTTTGCTTTAAAACATTGGTATGGAAATTGTGAAGACTATATAGAAGGCATTGTGTTATAAATTTGTATTGTTCTCATGTAGGTTGTTATCGTTTGAAAGTCAATTTGAGAAATATTATTGTCAATAAGATTAAATGAACTTGTTTTTGACATGCGTATCCTTCGTTGAATATTCACTTTTCAGAATATGATTTATCCTTGAATTGACACACCTAATTATAATTATCTAAACTTGAATCAACTTACATCACTTTGGTTACCTTTGGTCATGTGTCATTTGGTAGAGGACTATGTTTTGAACCTAGCAAAAAGAAAACAAGAGAAAACAAATATACCTTGTGATCCCACGTAAACTAATCAACAATCTCTTATTGTGGTGAGCCCTTAGAACGGTCTTAAGGTGAAATCAATGATTAAATTCTTGGAAGATAATAGGATTATAATAAATAGAAGGAACTGGACTAAGAAACTCTTTGATCTATCTTACCCGTTGAAAATGTAAACAGTATACTTATGTCTATCTCTTCAAGTGAAGCCCGAGTCAAACCTGTAATATTTCTGGTTAGGCTCTTGACCCCAATGAAATCCTTTTTAACCACTAATAAGATCTTAATGATGAATCCAAGTTTTAGACAGTCATGTACTGTAAAAATAAAATAAAATAAAAATATGACCACTTAAAAAGGGTAAAACATACATGTTTAAAAGCACAACGCTGAAAACAGATTGATGAAGTTAAGAGCCTTGAGAAATTAACTGTCTCCTCACAAATGAATAAGTTAATCAAGTAAAGGAAGTAACCTCTTACCATACAATAATTGGTTCACACTGTATATTAACCTTAACAAGGTGGGGAAAATTCTTCAAAAGAGACATGAACTTCAGATTTTCCTATCATGATTCCTCTGGGAAAAGTAAAGAATGTAAAAGCACTTACAACTAAAACATGATTCTAAAGAAACCTTCTATGGGAAGACCTTGTTTGTAAAGTTGCTTACTTTAGATGAACCAGTGTGTCCTTAGTGTGTGCCTCATGTTTATCTGTAACCAGTGTGGGTCCGTGTTGTGGAAAGCATGCCTTTAGTTGGTTGTATTCCCTAGAGAACTTGTGTAGTGTCGTATTATCTTCAAGCAAGTCAAAAAAATTATCCTGTCTTTTACTGTATTGTTCTTGTGCGTGAGTTGTTGGGTTGTTATAATGTCCATTGCACATTGTACAACATTGCATCAACATTAGAAATTCCAAAAGGCATTCTTTTGTAATCATAAGTACCCCACTTTGTAGTCAAATTTGTTTTGTGTTTGTGTTCTTCACACATAAGAATATGATTTTATCCGCTATAACCATCCAAAAGAGACAACCTATCTCGAACTCGAACTGTTCTTAGAATCTAATCCAAGTTGGGCAAGTAAATAATGATCTTTGAATGAATATTTTTAAGGTCTTTAAAATCCACACATAACCAGACTTCTCCATTCCTTTTTCGAATAGGAACAAGATTAGCTATCCAACTGGAATGTTTGAATAGAAGGATAATACCTAATTCTATCATCTTGGATAAATCTTTTCTCATCATTGGTTCAATCTTTGGATTTATAGGCCTTTGATTTTTCCTAATTGACTTGTAATTTGTCTATAACTCTATAGTATGTTGAGATAAATTTGGATCAAAACCTTTCATATCTTGATATTTCTAAGAAAAACATCTTTGAACTATTTACATAAATTAATAAATGATTTTTTTCAACCGAGGAACATACCTTTTCGATATATATTTTCTTTTCATTATCTACTAAGATCTCTTCATAGTTGTCTCGCGTGAGTTGAAATCTTACCTTTATCCTTTCTTTACCGATCATCCGAATTGAATATATCTTCTAGTGTGACCAGTCCTTGGGGAAGCTTGTTTGTCTTTAACTAAAAACTCTTCTCACCATATAAATGTTGCAGTGTTTCCTGATTTATTGCACAAAATTCAGCCTCTTGCTACATAAATCTACAAATTTGTTCATCACCTTCAAAAACTTGTCAATTTTATTCATTATCGTGCAACGATCCGATAATAAACTTTATATGATGTTTTACTTTGTTGTTTTCCTTCTGTTCTAGAACATCAAAAATAACTCCAACCGATGCAAGTCTGTTTGCATGTTTGTTCTCAGCTATTGGAATGGATTTCATGTTAACAACATCAAAATATTCCATTAAGTTTGAAACTCTATATTTGTAAGATTTTAGTAATGAATTATTACACACATTAAATTTTTCACTCGATTAATCACTAACTCTGAATCACCAAAAACTTTCAACATGTTGATACCTCTTTTTCTAGCCCATTGAAATCCATGAATTAATGCTTCATATTCAACTATGTTACAAGTACATGAAAATTAAAAACTTAGAGCTGAAAAATACCTTTCATTTGTAGGGGAAGTGAGCATCAAACCTGCACCTTGTCCTTTCTTATTCTTGGCTCCATCAAAATGAAGCTTCCATAGACCTTCTGTTTGTTTTTTTGTTTTGGACAACTAGGGAATTAGTACATTTTCTTCATACAAGCAATAAAAACTAAACAAATATTCCTCTATTTCTTTGAAATGATCATATGCATGTTCCTCTTGATTTTTTCATCTATAAACAGATTAGAAAAATAATTTAATTCATAAACATGTGTTGTAATGTCAAAATCAGATTGATCTATGGCTATATAATTTGCTAAAACCTTTGAAAAATGAGGCTCGATATGAAATCTAGCCGAGAGGATCTGAATTTACTATAACTTTAGTTCCATATCTTGGAGTAAAGAATAAAAATGACCAATATGAAGAAATAAACCTACTTTTTTTTGAAAAATCTCTTGATAAGCATAAGGAAAATTAGGAGGTAAATCTAAAACTAAACATCTTGTAAGATAGTAACATTTATGAAAGCATGTAAAGTTGCCTCAAGTTCTATGATAAAACCAAATGTGTTAGTTGTTGTTCTATGTAGTAATATGTAACACATGTTTTTCTCAGTAGGTTCATACTAAAACCTAACTTTTTACAATTTCTTTAGGCATTACTATGCTACTTACACAACATTCAACTATGCATTTATGAACTAAATGATCTCTAATAATCAAAGATAGATAAAAGGGTGGTGGTTTCTTAATAGCATGAAAATTTAAAACTTTTGAACCATCCACTTAACCTCTTTCGTGTGATCTTGCTCCATTGTATCAAAGACCATAACTTCTTTCCGAGAGTTTCCTTTTTATTAGTTTTGAAGACATTTGCAACTTACAAAGCTCATGAGCAAGTAACTCTTGTTGTCCTAGAATACTCAAAGCATCCCATAATGGAATATTGATATTATCCTTTTTCATTACCTCAACAATATTAAAAGAAGAAACAATCTTTGAAACAACTTCTATAGTTTTAACATAAGATTTAAACAAAAACTGACTACTGCTTTCAACAACTTTTGAAATTTACGGTTTGAATAATCTTTTGGAATTAGGCTATAATTGCTATTAATACTCTTTAGAAGCTGATGTGCTTGCTATTTTTAAAGAAACAACAGAGTTGTTTGCTATTTTTTACATGCACTTTTTTTTTATCATTCACTATAGGTAAAATAGATCTATTTTTTTTCTTTATCTTTAGCCTTTTCCCAAGACCTAGTTGTGACTCGTAATGAAATCTTCCTCTCCAAAGCCTACTAGATTATATTTTGGTGGTTTTTGAATATGAGCATCTTGTTGTCAACCCTCTATTTGACACATGAATAATGATTTATACTGAGGTTGTGCAACAAGGTTTATATCCATAAATGCATTTGGAAAATTTGTAGCTGAATGAGGCTTGATACAAGGTGGACACCATTCTTCAAAAACATATTAACCGGAACAAGACCAATAGATGAACTAGGAGACTTTGGATCAACATTCCTTAGCCAATATGGTTGTCTATAGTTATGATTTTGATGATAAGGATTCCTATTCTACCGATTTTGTTTATTTTACTCATAAGAAGTATTGATAAGGCCTACTAGGCTGAGCTAGTTTTTCTTAATTTATGTTAAGTTATTTACCATAGTATATAGAGCCTTAAATACATCATCTTATGGAGTTATAACAACAAGATATATAATGGTAATAGGTTGTGAAACATGTGCTTTGAATCCATGATAAGAGGTGTTTAAGGCCTTGGGGATAATTTTCTAGCTTGAATAAGGTTGTTTTTAGTCCTAATGGCAATATCACAAGATGTCGAGAGAAATTTATCCTTTCATAGATTTAATAATGGCTGAAATATGAATATTTAAAGCTATGAGATAATATATAAATGCATTATTAGCTTGAGTCTTAAAGCACTGGATGGAATTATTTCCCATGTTCTAGAAAATCTAATTTTAACACTAACCATAAATTTATGAGGATCTCTTTTTATTGTACAAAGTTGTTTTATGAGAGATAGATGATTAGAATGGTCTTGAAATTTCTTAAGTAATTTCTCTTCTAACTCATCCCAAGTTTTTATAATCCCTATTTCTAAGGTTTTGTACCATTATAAAGATTTTCCTTTAAATGATGCAACTAAGAGTCTTAAGGCTACATCTTCATGAGTTATATTATGGAAAACACAAAGGGCTACAACATATTTAATGTGCTCTGTAGGGGTAATATGATTTTCACTAGTAAATGAAGGTAAACATTTCAGGGCTAGCAATAGGTATATCATGATAAAATTGAATTACTAAAGGGATGCCATTAGTAAAAGTCACAAAAATTTCTAGGTGGTTGTATAGCCATTGGAATAATAGGGATTTGAACAACAAGATTAATACGTGGTGAAGGAAGATTAGGAAGAGGGTTTCAAAATAAGGCCTAGTATAATTTAAGGTATTTCCAAATCTTCTTATTCTAGTATAATTAAAAGGTAAAGAAATAAACTTAGCATGAATTCCTCTTATTGATGATCTTGTAGTCAGTTTAGGCATGGAACATGCTACAAAAATGGTTAGAAATCAGCCTTACAGAGTCACCAAATAAATCTTTTAATCTTTAGAATAAATTGTTGCATATTACTTCTTCAAAAGTGACTTTATTTTGCAATAAATATAGTGTAAAAATTACATGAAACTTTGTTGTAATCCATTGTGCATCTGATTTGTTTCCCACTGGGCATGCCAAAAACTATTATCTCTCAAAAGTGCACCCTTGTTTAAGAGATGGCTATAGGGGTTCTGAGTTTTCTTTGATATGTCACTTTTGTAGATATAATGGAAACACCTCAAGCTTTGGGTATACTTATTATTGAGGTGAGTCTCCAGTATCAAGGCAAGTTCCTTATTGATGTATCATACAATAATTTTTGGGGTTCTGAGGGTAAAAAGAAGATGGTAACTGATATTGAAATGGGTGATACACCAAACATATTGAGGGATTTGACTAAGTACATGCACAATAAAATTGAGAATTAATTTTGGATGCATGAACCAATGGTTTTTAAACATAATATTAAATAAAAATACTTATGCATCAAGCGATAAATCACAACAACACAACAAGATAAACATACACACTAAGATTATGTAGAAAATACAAAATTTGCACTAAGACGATTAATCAAGGAATTGACATTCAAAATAATCAATAAAGAGATACACACCACTCTAAATAATTGGAAAGGAAAAACTGGTAGAAAATTGCTTCACAACTCATGTGTCCAAAAAGGTCCCCCTAGTGCTTTTCTAATGCACACAATATTTAGAAAAATTATTCACCCAACCCATCCTAAAAATAGGCTAAAATTTGTACTCTCCATGCATGCTAATTTTACCCTTATAATAAATAAATAAAGGAATATAAATAGACATCTTGATTAAAATGAGGCATTAATAGCCTTAGTTACAAAAATAAATTCCAGTCAAAGTGCAGTTGAATGATCTATTTTTAATAAACTTGGATGAATAATTTAGCTAATAATAGCTCTTGTTTGTCGCTCAAGTCTTTTCCAATGTTCATGCAATCTTTCTCTTCTTTTTCTTGATGCGACACTTGTAATTTGATCCACTTGCAATGATAAATTTGGCATTTTAATAGTTATTCCCCCTTAAATGGACATGCAAAAATAAAATCCCTATGTGAGAAAAAAATAATTCCTTTATCTTCAATACTTAGTAAAACATTCACCCTCCAATTTGGGGACCCCCTGTGAGCACATGTACAAGAAACTAATACCCTTATTTGTGAAAAATAAGGTAATTACCATTTCAAAAAGGTCTTCTTGATCTCTGATGTTGACATTTGTGCACTTCTTTGTTGTTCTATCTTCTAGTGGATGACATGCAAAATTACTTCTCTAGAAGTAAAAATAATTCCTTATCTTTTATTCTTAGGAAAAAATTATTCAACTCTAATTCACTCATTGGGGACTACCTTTTATGTCACACTTTTTCTTCTTGTGGAATATACATACTTAGCAAAGGGTGTTTTTGTAATTACTAAGGTAATAGTTCACCTTTTGTTGTATATTCCGAGCCATGATGTGGTCCTCCTTTAGCAATGTTCAAGGTATCTTTTGTCTCTTTATTGACTTGGGCATAGACAGGTATTGTCATGTTGGGATGAAACCTTTACCTTGGGATATACAATATTGTTTTATCTGAATCTATTTTGAATAATCATAAGTATCATATAATTCAACCTCCTTTTGAATATTCATAAACATCTCAATGCTTTTCGGCCTTTGTGATTAATCATGTATAACAATGTTTGTCGGCATTTTAGTTTGTGGTGCTATAGTTTTGGACCTTAATCAGGTTAATGTAAATGATGATTTTGAATAATTGGGTTGACCCCTCTAATGACAAATCAACCCATTGCGTTGATTGTCAGTGGAAATTATTAAATTGGGAAAGGTATATGAGTTTTGTAAACCCTGGTTGAGCTCATGGTAATTAACGAGGACCTTTGATCTTTGTGCTTGGTGAGCAATGACCGTCGATTCTTTGTATCTTCGTTTAGGGTTCCAATTCTTGTAATAAATTTTTTCAGTGCTTTGAAAACTGTTGATTTGTGTACTAGTCAATTTTGATTGTTGATGCTCAAACAATGGTGACCTAGTGGTGGGTTGTGAGTTATCTTTCTTGCATGATTGATTGTTGTACCTTTATATCTAGGTCATTGATCTCTTTCCTTAGTGACATAGACTAACTTGGCATTTTAGTTAAGGTAGAAAAAATAGTGTAAACCATCATTTTTAATTTGCATTTGGAATCCTTAGGATTGGTGAAGCCTTGGAAATGTTTTCTATCATTGCCTGTGTTTCTACATCTTTGAGCTTGAAAATGATCTCCTCTTGACTAATGAAGCTTTGTAACTTTGAATACTTGCACATTTTACTGGTTTTTCTCTAGTTCGAGCTCTGAAAAATTTGACTACCATTATTTTTTAGCATTTGAGCATGGTTCTGTGCAAGATTCTTGGCATTTTTCTGTATGTGCTTGGTTCTATTTGTTCGTCATGCAAATCTGTGAGCTTTTAAGCCCATTTCAAGGATCTTTGTTTCTCTTGAAGGTGATATTTGTTGTTTGAAAGTTCCATATTTTGCTTCCTTGATACCCTTTACTATAAATAAAAATGGATAAAACCTTTATCATTTTCATTTCATGTGGAGTTATATTTTGTATTATTCACATTTATCTATTTTTTCTCACTTCAGCGAAACTTTTGAAAGAAAAATGAATCTAGGTATTTGTTTTTTCAATTATTTACTCATTTTATGCTTATACCGACGTCTCTATGAGGTCTTGTGGTCATCATTATTTTGGTAAATTGAGATTTTTTTGATCTTTGTTTGAAATGTAAACGTTGAGCTCTGAACTTCCTTGTGGGTTTTCTGACCCTTGATATTTAAGTAAAATATGAATGACCCAGATACGGGTATTTGCATTTATTTTTGGTTCTCAGTCTCCGAAGATGTTGTTATGAACGTACTGTGTCATTCTTCTCCTTGATCTATCGATTTTCTTTGCATGATAATTTTATGATGTATCTAACTTTAGAAGTCAAGATCTAACGGTGATGTCATTACCTCCATAGCTCCTTCGTTTGTCTGAGCTGAAGAGAATAGTTGCTTACTCTTAATTATAGGATTTTGTAGATTTAGGTGCTCTGAATAAATTTTATCAAACCATACTCTCTATGTAATTTCTGTATTTCCTAATTTGAGTGGTTGTGCATTAAATATTTTTGGCATTTAGAACATACATCCCATAACTTTCTTTTACTTTTGTATATTTCCTTTTCATCTTCTTGTACATTGAGATATCTGGGTATTGAAACTTTTCTTACGTCTTTACATTCATGGCTAAGAGCTCTAGTTTGGTGTTCTGTGACCATTTATCACTTTTCCTAGATTTGTGTAATTTTTGCTATAGTTCAGCTTGATGATAATATTTCCTCCTATTTTGAGCTCATACTTTTTCTGATGCGTGACTATGGAAGTTGATTATGGTTCAGTGCTAAGCTATATTACTTATTTGTGTAGTTGCTTCTATTAACTCCTCATCTTGAGATTGGTTGACCATTTTGTGATTTGTACGACTCCTCATTCCCATTTGTTCGATTCATATAGTTCCTTGTTCATTCCTGGTTTTAATATTATGAAAATAAAGTGATTACCATTTTTCTACTTTTCAGTAGCTTATTGGTTGTGCTCGTAATTGATACCATTCTCAGCAATTAAATGAAATTTTACCTTAGAACATTAGCCTCCTTTTCTTTCATTGTGTTATTGGTTGTATGGAGTTTCACCATTTGTTTGATGTCAAAATGATTCTTATCACTAGCCAAAATTTTGTAGCAACTCCTATAGTTCAAATTCAAATTCACGTGTGCAATAGACCTTAATTTTTGAATTTTTTAGATTTCATTATCTCCATATTTTTGGTATCTTTTGTATATGGAAATTTGTTCCTACAAATAGAATAATATCTTGTTGTGTTCTCTTGAACTTCATTTGATTTTAAACTCGTTTCTCGGCCATCTATGAATCTACTCATGATTTGTTGGGAGCCGTAGATTTCTCATTCTAGTCTTGTAATTGTATTTTCTTAATTTGTAAATTTTATCTATATTTTGAATTTCACAAAATTTAGGAACTTCTCATGACCACTCACTTGATCAGTACCTATTATCTCTCGAAAGTGCACCATATAAAAGATGGATGTAGGTGTTCTAAGCTTGCAAATGGATCTCTCTCTTTCATAGATATAATGAAACACCTCGGTTCTATGGCTATACCAATTTCAAGGTGAGTCTTCCGTATCAAGGTCGGTTCCTTCTTTATGTATCCTAAACTAGTTTTCTAGGGTTTGAAGATAAAAGATGACTATAAATGGATTCAAAATCGGGTGATACACCAAACTTGTTTGAGATATTTGACTGAGTACATGCATAATTGATATGAAAATGGATTCTAGATGCATGAACAAATAATTTTCAGAATATTATTAAGGAAAACACTTGATGCATTAAGGGAAACTCTAGAACAATATTGTTAAGCTACACATGCACACTATTATTCATGCAGAAATTACTAAATTTTTCAACATGGTAGGATGATTAACAAGGGAATTTTACATTCATAAGGATTAATAAACATGCACAAGACTACAAATAATTGGAAAGGGAGAATATACTTCTTGTTTAAAGTGAAAAATTGGCAAAATCTTCTTTAGCACTCTTGTCCAAAAAATCATCCTCTGAATTGTCCCTTGTTCCTTGCAATTGAAACATAATATATAGCAAGTTGTTCATCCCACCCATCCTAAAAATAGGCTAGAAATTGTACTCACCCATGCATCCTATTTTTATCCTTTATCATAAATAAATAAAGGAGTAAAATAATCATTCTAATATAATAAGGCATTAATAGCCTTGATTACAAAAATACAACTCTGTCAAACTGTAGTGGACGATTCTATTTTTAATAAAGTTGGTGAATAATTCTACTAATAATAAACCTTGCTTGATGAGCAAGTCTTCTCCCATGTGCATGCAATCTCTATCTTCTAGTGCTTGATGTGACATCTACAATTTTGATCCACTTGCCCCCTTGGATGCACATGTAAAATAATATGTCTCCATGTGTGAGAAAAATAAATTCTTTATTTGTAATACTTGCAGAAATAATCATCCATGCCATCATCCTAATGGGGACCACTTCTGCTGATGTTAACATGTGCTTGTCTTCATATGCATGGTAGAGTATTTCTCCTTTGTCACCTTTCTGTGGGACCATCTTGATGTGACACTTGCCTATATATATGGGACCATGTTTGCACATGTGGCAATGGGATCTCCTCCCTTTGTATGGGATCACCTTAGCAAAGTTTAAGGTATCTTATAAACTTTAAGCTAATATATTACTCTCTCTTCGACCTTGGCACTTACCAAATATTTCTTGACATATACACTTGGCCACCTTATTGATTGATCATGATTCTTTAAAAGACATTTTTCAGGCCCTTCATGCGATATAATGGTTATTGGCATTTTTTTATCATCATTGCACAAAATGTTTTAAATCAAATATTAATTATTTGATTAGTCTTCCATTTTGGATTTCCACGATGTACACTATGGTTTTGATTTAAACCTGGACATGTCAATGTAAAAATTATTATTTGAGACTTGGTCCCCATTCTCATGATGCTCAACCCCTTCATTGTTTGTTGGTGATGATATTTAACTAGGGTTAAATTAGTGTTTTCCCCGCTTTGTTTGCATGTGTGCCTTCACCGAATTATGGTTAAGTTAGGGTTTCAAATCTCTATTTGATCTTTTCTAAATAATTATCTTTAGTCGATTTCACTATACACTCAGTTAGGGTTTCTAACCTTGTATTTAATATGGTAGTTGATTCAAACCATGGTTAGCAAGGTAATTGGTAGTGGTTAATATTTTTTATCATTGATTGTTGCATTGTTTGTTCTTAGCCATCGAAGGATGACTTGGGATGAGTTAGGTTGGATATAATATCATCGAGCTTATCACTTTTTTTTTTCATTTTCTCATTCTGAGTGGCAAAGCCCTAGAAAAATTCTTTTAGGAATCCATTGTTGACCCTTTAAGCTCATATCTTCTACGGATTGATATTTATGAATCTCTCATGCATTTGTACTTGGATTTAGCCATTGTTGTTGCTTTTGAGTTCTCTGTGATCTTTCTACTATGACATTTCTATTCTACAATCCATGGCTACATGTTTGAGCTTCATTTTCTTTCTGTAAATCCACCTTATGGGCTCTGAAGTATCTACATTTATTATCTTTTCTCTACTTAGAGATTCTAATAAGGATAATTGTGGTCATGGCCATTATTGTTAAAAATCTTGAGCTCAGTTCTTCTGAGATCCGTGGTCGTAATCACACTATCTAGGTGAGGTTTTTAACTTTGTAGCTGTAACCTCGAGAATTTCTTCAACTCTATTTAGAAAACATCTGTAAAAGTTGAAGTATTGGTTTTCATCATGTACTGATACTTGTGTTTCCTAGTTTCCTTGTATTTTAATGCTATGCCATTGATAAAATGAGCTCAAAAAATCCCCTATGGTTATTGTGTTTGCTTCTACATTCTATTCAAAATGAGGTTTTCGGTAATACCATTTTGTACATCGAGAGTTCCTTACTTCTTGATATTTTTTGCATGCAACAAACAAGAAAGTTTGTCATGAATATTTCCTTCAGGCCCTCTGTAACTTCTTGCTTGCCTTTGACACTTGAAAATGTTTTATTTATGTATCGATTGATTAGCCATTGTTGATAATTATAAAACCCTATCTCTGTTGATAGTTTTTGGGTCATATTTTCACAAAAATGAACTCTTCCCTTGCTGGAAATTATAGATCTATACACTTGTTGATATGGGTATTTCTTATTTATCCTTTCTTAGAGGGTATACTAGCTCAAGTACTCACAATTTATGGGTATTTCTAGATCTCGTATATTCTATATATTACTTTAGATTTGTCAAGATATGGATCTAGATATGGATATGATTCTTTTACTTAAAAGTATATGGATCTAAAGAATTTACTTTATTATCATTCATAAAAAAATGAGACTTGACCCTTGCACTTCTTTATTCGACCACTTTGTAACCATGATTATCTATTTGGAGATTTAGCAAATGTGCATTCATTCTTGACTGTATGTCACCATTATTTTGATTTCAAAGCTCTGTTTCTGAGGAGTGCCCTTTTAACCAAGCTTCAAATATGAAAGATTCCTCTAAGTGGCCTCATTTTTTGTTTGATATTTGAGAACATATATTCATCTTTCTCCTTTTTAACTTTTAGCAATGAGATTTGACTACTATAATATGCATTTATGATTGTTGTTCCAAATATTAACACTATATCTATTCTACACTTCATCTCTTTATCGAATAACACAACCATCCTTCGGGCTTTGTGTTCTTTTGTAGAAGATAATCACGAAAATACATACTATATGATCTTTAACATTTTGTAATAGCACACATAGTTGTAGATTTCATGTAATCATTAATTAATCCAATAGAAAGAATATTGAACTGAAATAATTTCCCCTAGCTTAGGTTCACTTCATCAATTCCATCCATCGTAATGAATTTTTGAGTTGTCCATTTTTTAACAAGTGCAAAATTTGTTAACATTTTTGGCTATCGTGTGGGGAAAGTTTCTGCTAGTTTATAGACTAGTGCCTTTCTATTTTCCATTGGGAATGGATTCCAAAGCATGTAACTAAAATATGCCTTCCTAAAGGTCTAACCCTTCTAAAATGAACTAAAATCGGGAAGTATATGTTAAACTAGATCACCTATATGTATGCACTTTATTGAATTGAAAAACAAACACTAAAATGGAAATCCTATTCTATCCTACTCTAATAAGCAGAAATCGAAGCTAAATAAAACTTGAAACATGTAGTGAAAAGTAGTTCCACTTTCTCCAAAACCAAGGCCATGAATTCAGCTCTAGAAACCAGCAAAGTGTCAAAGCTGAAAACAAGATATGTACCTTTATTTTACTCATCAAATCAGTCCAAGAATTGGGAAGCACCTCTATCTAATTTGTAATCTATTCTGACATGATTTGAGGATTTATATTGAGAACATATAACTCACTTTTGTGCTCAAAGACAAGCATGATATCTAGAAATGTTGTAGCTGGGTGAGAATTAGCCAATTACCAAATAGAACAAGGCCTTATAGTAGCTAATGCATTGACTATTTTTATCTGGTCAGATTTGTGAAGAACATTTTCAATAATGAGCTCTTTCTGAAGTTGTCCTGGAGGCTATTTTGTGTCTTCCAACTACTGTAACTCATCTTGAAACTATTTTGAGGTTTTTTTTACTCTACAAGTTGTTCTATGACTGTTATAAGTGATCTTTCAACACTTTTGTCAAATGATTTTGCATTTCTCAAATCCTCCATGCAGTCTAAATAATCAATTTCATCCTCTTCTTCTTCATAGGAACTGTCCAGATACATGGTATAGTAAAAAAACTGAAGATCATATTTTTCATCTTCATAGGTACTTATATGAAGTTGTTGTTCTATATCATCTTTTAGGACATTATGAAACTAATCTAAACATGTCTCAATTCTTTCTAACTGTTGTACCATAACTAATATTTCATCTTGCTCATTCTGATTTGACATAAAATCTGTAAGATCAAAATTGTCTCTTTTTTTGTGCAAGATCTTATTTGAACAACATGTTGTTTTGAGACATTCTTCTCCCAAAATGGTTCTTCCAGGAGGGGATAATAAAGATCTTCACCTGATAGCACTTCTTTCTCTTTTTTATGTACAAGAGGAACCTTAGAAATCAGAGGTTCTTTGAATGCTGAAACTACAAAATTAGTGAGTTCTATAGGTTGCTCTTCACCTATACAGTTTTCCAACTCTGACAAGAAATCAACCTCTTCAAGCTATAAATTTGAAACACAATTTCCTTGAATTTCAACCTCCTTTTTATTCAAAATTGATCTATCCTCTTTTGATATGGTTGTAAGTTGTGTGAGTATGGTGCCCTCATGCACACTACACTCAGAATATGCAAATTGTTGATCATCTTCCAACTGCTCTTGATCTGATGGAAAAATAGGTTGTGCCTTTTGCATGATTTCTTTTTCCAACTCTGGAATAAAATCAAATTGAAACTTTGACACCCATCCATGCAAATTCTAAAAAATTTTAGCCTATTATTGTCTTTCATTGGCTTCCCCTCCTTGATGATATCTTGGTTCTCTCTTTCGGGACGAGAAGTACGGGTAAAGGAGGAGGAGTGGGCTTAATTTCAGTTTTAACTAGAAAATTTTGCACAAGAGGTTAGGGTATAAGATTTTATTCTAGAACAACATCTAAACGCCAAATTGGACACTTGATTTTGACTTCATTATATGATTGAAGAAAAAAGGATTACACTTTGGCAAGAGGATATATAGGCACTCGATTTTGATATGGGTAGAAAAAGTAGGAATCCTGCAATTCATCACTTTTGATTTATCAATTTGTTCCTTGTGGGGAAACTAGGGAATATGTTGCTTTAAGCTTGCTCAAGGATATATAGATCTTGAACACTAACAATTTTGATATGGAAGGTAAGCAGGAACATCCCATTGACATGGTTCCCTATCCTAACACCTATCATTCTTCATTGCTTTTGATTTCTCAATTTGTTCCTTGATAGCTAAATATTTCCACAATCTACTCTAATGCAAAACTATTAAACTTGATTCTAAGATCTTCTCATTGTGAATAATCGACATAACCCTCTGTATAACCTTATCTTGAACAACATAACCCTCATATTGATAATCATTTTGATGGAAAGGGTTTGGGTTATAAGGATATTCATTCTGATAGGGGTTATAAAAATTATTTGAAGGAGAAGGTGGATAAAAAGGTTGCTGGTTTGGAGGATAACACTGCTGAAAATGAGGGTTCATGGTTGTAGGACCTCATAAAATATTGAAACTATGAAAATATGTCTTCTGCTCACAAAAAAACTAATAACAACAAAATAACATGATCTTATTTCCTTGAAAAATACGTAGAAATTGCAGCTAAAAATTGGTGAACTTGAAAAATGATATACTCGATCTAAAATAACATTTAGGCCACTTTGGCTTTTCAGTCACCAGATGAATTCTCATGTTTCGGCCGAATCACCCTAAATCTTCAATTGTTTGAAGTCATCAATAGTAGTTGTTTCCAAAATTTCTATGCATGTTGTCCTGATCTTCTCAAATGATGAATGCCTTTGAAAAGTGAAATGTTTAGTACATGGCAATTTTCGTGTCCCACATGGGCATGCCAAAACTATTATCTCTCAAAAGTGCACCATGTATAAAGATGGTTGTAGGTGTTTTTGTAAGCTTGTAAATGGATTTCTCTCTTTCGTAGATACCATGGAAACACCTCAAGTGTGTGGGTATACCTATTTTGACGTGAGTCTCGTATCAAGGCTGGTTCCTTCTTTATGTATCCTAAACTAATTTTCTTAAGGGTTTGAAGGTAAAATAATTTCGACTAATAATTGATCTGTTATCAAGGAGAAGGTGGATGACTATGTAAAGCTGAAAATTAATAAAAAAAATATGTGGGTGATACACCAAAATTGTTTGAGGCATTTGACTAAGTACAAGCACAATTGAATTTAAAAATGGATTTTGGATACCTATTTTGACGTGACTCGAACAAATAGTTTCCAAAAATATGAGAGTATTAAGGAAAACACTTGATGCATTTTGGATGAGGTCCAGTAAGTATCAAACAACAATATCATAACAATATCAAGATACACATGCACACTAATATTGATGCAAAAATTACTAAATTTTCAACAGGTAGAATGATTAACCATGAAATTTGACATTCACAAGGATTAATAAACATACACAAGACTGTAAATAATTGGAAAGTTAAAATATACTTCTCATTCAAAGGGAAAAACTAGCAAAATATACTTCAAGCACTCGTGTCCAAAAAATCCTCCTCTAAATGGTCCCATGTGCCTTGTAATTGTGCACAATATATAGCAAGTTGCTCATCCTACCCATCCTAAAATAGACTAGAAATTGTACTCACCCATGCATCCTATTTTTATCCTATATCATAAATAAATAAAGGAGTAAAATAAGCATGCTAATACAATTAAGGCATTAATAGCCTTGATTACAAAATACAACTCAATCAAACTACGAGCTTAACTGCTCTATTTTTATTAAAGCAGGTGAATACTTCTACTAATAAAAACCTTTCTTGATGAACAAGTCTTCCCCCATGTGCATACAATCTCTATCTTCTAGTGCTTTATGTGACATCTACAATTTTGATCCATTTTCCCCTTTGATACACATGCAAAATGATATGTCTCTATGTGTGAGAAAAATAAATTGTTTATTTGTAATACTTGCAAAAATAATCACCCATGTGATCATCCTAATGGGGACCACTTGTGTTGATGTTAACATGTTCTTGTCTTCATATGCATGGTAGAGTATTTCTCCTTTGTCACCTTTCTGTGGGACCATCTTGATGTGACACTTGCCTATATATATGGGACCATGTTTGCACATCTAGAAATAGGAAATCCTTCCTTTTATGGGATCACCTTAGAAAATTTTAAGGTATCTTATAAAATTTAAGGTTATATATTACTCTCTCTTCGACCTTGGACTTACCAAATACTTTTGCCATATACACTTGGCCACATATTTGATTTATCATGATGCTTTAAAAGATATATTTTAGGCCCTTCATGTCATACAATGGTTGTCGGCATTTGTTTATCATCATTGCACAAAAAAATTTAAATCAAATATTAATTATTTTATTAGTCTTCCACTTTGATTTCTATGGTGTATACTATGGTTTTGATTTAGACCTTGGACAGGTCAATGCAATAATTATTATTTGGGACTTGGTCCCCATTCTCATGATGTTCGACCCCTTCATTGTTTGTCGGTGATGATACTTAACCAGGTTAAATTAGGGTTTTCCCTGCTATTGGCATGTGTGCTTTGACTGAACCATGGTTAAGTTAGGGGTTTGTTGAGCTCCATTTTATCTTTGCTAAAAATTCTTTTGTTGATTTCACTATACCCTCGGTTAGGGTTTCTAACCTTACATTTAATATGGTAGATGATGAGAACCATGGTTAGGGAGGTAATTGGCAGTGGTTAAGATTTTTTACTATTGATTGTTGCATGGTAGTTTGATCTCAGTCGTCAAAGGATGACTCGGGATGAGTTAGGTTGGGTATAAGATCCTCAAGCTTATCACTTTATCTTTGTCATTTGCTCATTCTAAGCAACAGAGCCATGGAAAAACTCTTCCAGGAAGCCATTGTTGACCCTTTAAGCTCATCTCTTCCATAGATTGGTATTTATAAATCTCTCATGGATCTATACTTGGATTCATCCATTTTTGTTGCTTTTGAGTTCTCTATGTTTTTTCTATTGTGTAATCCATGGTTGCATGTTCGAGCTTCTCGCTTTCCTTCAAGAAATCCACCTTATGGGATCTGAAATATCTACATTTGTTATCTTTTGTTTGGTTAGAGCTTCAAGTAGGATATATTTGGTCATGGCTGCTATTGTTACAAATCTTAGGCTCATTCTTTCCGAGATGCATGGTCGTAATCACACTATCTCGGATGAGTTTTTAACTTTGTAGTTATAATTGTTGTATATATCCCTCCCTAGGTAAATATGGACAAACATAAGAATATAGAAATTAGAGGTGTAGGTAAGAAGATGTCGACATGAAAAGGATGTGCCCTGACATGCACGTTGGAGGGCACAGTAAGAATATGTTGACATGAAAAGGATGTTCGCTCTGGCGCAGGTTTGGAAGGCAAATATGTCGACATGAAAAGGATGTGCCACTCAGGTTGGAAGTGAGAAGATGTCAACAAGAAAAAGGATGCGCCTGCACAGCAGCCGAGAGTGTAGGTAAGAAGATGTCAACATGAAAAAGGATGCGCCCTAGTGTAGGTTGGAAGGCGCAGGTAAAAAGATGTCGACATGAAAAAGGATGCACCCTGGTGTAGGTTGGAAGGTGTAGGTAAGAAGATGTCAACATGAAAAAGGATGTGCCCTAGCATAGGTTGGAAGGTGTAGGTAAAAATATGTCGACATGAAAACGGATGCACCTTAGCGCAGGTAAGAAGATGTCGACAAGAAAAAGGATGCGCCCTGACGCAGATAAAAAGGTGTCAACATCACATATTTAGTGCCTATGACACACTTAAGAGTATGTTGACATAATGATGGATGCACCAAGGCACATCTTCAGGAGGCATGACATTTTGAGAGTTGACACCCCAAACCCGACAGAAAGCAAACCCTGACCTAGATATTCAAATGGCCATAACTTTTCACAGGGAGCTCAGATTAACACAAGGTTGGACTTTTCAGAAAGCTTACAAGGTACTATATCCAAATATGATTGGATATATTTGATTGGAGTAGATAAAATTTCTTCAAAAATGAAAAATACAGTTCGCCATTTTTGGGTTTTTTAGGGTTTTCACCTACCACCATAATGAGATGAATTAAATACAATTTGGAGGTGGTTTGGGTAGAATTGGAATTCCTCTCTCTTCCCTCTCTCATTATTCCTATAATTTTTAAGGAGGGGATTCTTTCTAAAGGTTGGACATTCTTGTTTTGCCCCTCCCTTCTTCTCTTTGGTAGGTAAATTTGTGGAGTTCAAACCTCCCATCTAAAACTATAATGCAACTTTTCCTCTTGGCATTTTGTAGTGTATTATATCAATATTTGGAGAAAATAATGCATTTCTATGGATGATTCTCAACCCTCTCTATGTTCATTTACATCCTCCTGATCTTTCACTACAAATTTGGTTATCAGTGCATGATCTTGCATTACATTTTAATGGTTTGTGTTTATTGGCAAGATAGGTGTTCTTCATTCCTCGGTGCATCACCTTTGTTAGTTTAGGTTTATTTTTATGCATATTCTTACCTGTCTCCTTGGCAAGTTAGATTAGGTTTTGAGTAAACCTTCTACATTTTTACGTGTGCATCCGAACAGAGGAATAGGAACCATGTTTCATCTAGAGAGCTTTCTCAATTCATAAGATCCCACACTGTGAAAAGCTCCATGTTATGTAATTACACCGAGAGTCTCAACCATCGAGTTGTAGACATTCGGGGGATGTGATTAACCATCAATAGTAACCTCAGAATTTCTTGAACTCTGTTTAGAAAACATCTGTAAAAGTTGAAGTATTGGTTTTCATCATGCATTGATACTTGTGTTTCTAGTTTCCTTGTATTTTCATGCTTGGCCATTAATAAAATGAGCTCAAAAATCCTTTTTGGTTATTGTGTTTTCTTTTTCAATCTACTCAAAATTAGGTTTTTGGCAATACCATTCTGTACACATTTAGTTCCATGCAGCTTTGAAATTTTTGCATACAATAAACAAGAAAGTCTATCATGAATATTTCCTTCATGCCCTCTATAACTTCTTTCTTGACTTGATGGCTGATTTTTTTTTTGTTTCTATAGTGTATTGACTAGTCATTGTTGCTAATTATAAAACCCTCTTTAGTTGATGGTTTTGGGTCATCTTTTCATTAAAATGAAGTCTACCCTTCTTGCTGGTAATTGTAGATTTGTACACTTGTTGTTGTGTGTTTTTCTTATTTACCCTTTCTCAGAGGGTATACCAGTTCATTGCTCTCGATTTCTAGGTATTTGTAGATCTATATATTATGTATATTGATTTAGATCTATCTAGATATCGGTCTAAATATGGATATTCTTCTTTTGATTAAAATTATATGGATTTGAAGCCTTTGATTTATCGGGCATTCATAAAAAAATGAAGCTTGACCCTTGCTCTTCTTTGTTCAACCAATATAACCATGATTATCTGTATGGAATTTTAGCAAATGTGCATTCATTCTTGACTACATGTCACCAATATTTTGATTTCAAAAGTTTGTTTTTGAGGAGTGCCCTCATTGTTTGTTTGACATCCGAGAACATATATTCATATTTATTCTCTATAACTTTTAGCAATCAAATTTGACTCTACAATATGAAATTATGATTGTTTTCCAAAACTTAACACTTCATCTATTATACACTTCATGTCTTCGCGAATAACACAACCATCCTTCGGGGATTTTTGTTCTTTTCTTTGAGGATAGTCATGAAATTCTAGACTATGTGATCTATTAAATTTTGTAACAGTACACATAGCTACATATTTATTGTAATCATTAATTAATCCAACAAAAATAATATTGAACTAAAATAATCTCCCCTAGCTTAGGTTCACTTTATCAATGCCATCCATCATAATGAAGTTTTGAGCTACCCATTTTTATACTAGTGAAAAAATTGTCAAAATACCTCTTAAATCAATACCTCCTATTTGATCTCCTTTGAAAGAAATTATTCCATGGTTGTATCTTCTATTGGATGTTAGAAATCAGTAACAATGTGTTGACAATGATTCTTGAAATTATTGAAAACTTTTGATAATATTTATTTATGTACTTGTAGATTCTATTAATGATCTTAAGAAATTCTTATCTCTAGAGTTGTACTATATTACTTGTACTTGTACTTATCAATTTTATTTTACTCTTCTATTATCTTGTTGCTATTCTGCTGTGTGTGAACTTTTTATTTCATGAAATTATATAGCTCGCTATTGATTAAATAATTTGTTCTTGTAGGGAAACAAAAAATATTTTTATTTACTTGCAGCTTTGTGATTATGTCTGATGAATGTTTTTTTTTTTATGATCTACGGCTTCATCATAATGGAAATATTGTTATCACTAACAATTTGAATCTTTGTTATTTTCGGATATTATCTTTCTGTTTGTTTCCTTGAGAAAATCTATTTCTTATATGAATCTTGGTTGAAGAAACTGTACCCAAGGCTTATTATGTCGATTTTGACATTGAAAATTTATGATCTCTTGGAAATGAATTATAATTTTCATATGTGTGTACTTTGAGATTTGTGAAATACCTTTATTTGGATAATGTATTTCAAAACTGTGAGTTGTAGCTGTATAATGATCAAAACCTTATTCATTGATAATGGCATGTAGACTTCTTACTATATTCTGCTACATTTTCCATTCTACATATGGAATTTTATTTCCCTACATCTTGAAAGTGTGCAATATAATCATCATATAATTGATAGCATTGAATGTGTCTTTTGTATTTAATTCTGTTTGACGTAAAATTTTACATTCTTTCATCTTTGAAAAGGGTTTCAATCTATACCTAGATCTTTTAATATCAATATTTATTCATAGGCTTAAAAGGAATGATAACCAGATCATTCCAAGCTAAGAACACAAATGCTAATCAAACATCACAATCAATAAGATGAAAGTAATTCACTAAAATAACTTTACATAAACCTTTGCAAACAAATGAGCAGCAATATCATATATTATTATGGAACTCAATGAAATACAATGAGAATGGGCCTTTCTTATATAGGAAAGGAATAACAATCTAAGAACCAATCAAGTTTGGTCGTAGATCAAGCCATAAATCATGGAAGAACTAGTCATCAAAGAACTCCAAGTCCATAGATTTATGACAAAACTAGACATCGAGGATCTAGTCAATACCATAGATTAAGGAAAGAACTATACCTAACAACTAGATAATATCTCCTAATATCTAAAAAATAAAAATAAATATCCACACACATAAGTGGGTGAGGATAAATACAATAAAGGTAAATAATGTACTTAGGTGAACATGAGCTAAGGTAAATACCTACCCTAACATCCCCCTCAAGTGAAGCTAGGGGCCAAAATAGAAGTGGCATGTAGACAATATGAGTCCCAACAACTAGGCCTGATGAGGTACTCATGTACAATATATCCATGAAGAAATCTTGAACCAAAAGAAGGAAAGAATCCTACTATAAGGAAAGAAAAGAAGAAGAAGAAGGAAGATGTTCTAATGAACACCCCATAAGAACAACTTCTGAAACCCCAATCATTCCACGCAACTCAAAAGGTAGAACGAGGTGATGCAAATGTGTATCTCGGCTTCTGCTGTGCTCAAAGATGTTTTCACTTTGGTTGTCAACCTATTTTTGAGTCAAAATTTGGTACTCCAGCAAAAGAAATCCATCCTAAATGTGCTAACTCACGTAACTACCACGAATGAAGTGGATGTGTATCTTGATATGCTTGGTCTGGATAAGAACCAAGATAGAAAAGATACTCAATCCTACCCATCTGAATATATATACCCAAAATGTGAATTTCACTTTGGTGTAGTCACACCAAAGTACAAGCATGATGAATCTACTATGGGAATCCAAACTTTGCCCTAATAAATGAAATATCGGGGGAGTAAAGGAAAACAATTCCTGCTAACTTCATCCCTCAAGTAATTTTGGTAACATGCATTAAATTCTCAAGTCCCGCCTTCATGTTTTTGGGTCCCCTCGGACTCTAACTCCCATGTCTCTAAAGATGAAAGTGCTAAGCCTAGTTGCTTTTTGACATGCCCAAGCAATTGGGAGAAGAACCAAGACAAAAAGATAGCCGAGAGGGATAGTAGAAATGCCTATCATCAATAGTGGGCCAACCTGACCCAATCAATCAGTATACCCAACCAACCGAGTAAACCCCCAGTGTAGTGTAGGCCAAAGTCGGGAAGTTCTCATAATAAATAGCACAAAATCCTTTTAGCAAAGCAAATGGGACATATGGGCCCAATGACTACTATGAGGAGAATGTGAAATAGGTGTGGAATCCGAGATACAAGCCCTACTATAAATGAAATATTAGGGGGACCCGATGGGTCAAGTACATGAGACTCCCAACCCGTGGAACTTCAAATGCCATAACTTTTGACTCCGTAGGATCACAAAGTGGTGTGGTACATGTGGATGTAAGAATAACTCCCCAAAGTGAAAAGGAGATGGACTTGGCTTTTGCATTTCTCAACGATATCGCAGCCATATTAAAGCGCCTAAGAAGATCATGGGTGTACTTTTGCTGACTCAAATGAATCCTTCTAAATCTATTTGAGAAATCCCATTCCACTCAATTTAATGCCAAGGAAATAATGTCGGGATAGCCATTTTCCTTCTCTTTCATGTCAAAATATGTAGAAAGAGAGCCCAAAGCTCTGAATACTTTGAATGTGGCAGAAGAAGACTGCATATCCATTAAGTAATATCTTCCCCTGATCATCAACATACAAGACAAGTATCACAATATTCCCACCAATGACATCATGTTGGAGATACACCGATGATCGGAGTGGTAATGAAAAAAAGAGTAGATAGAAAAAATGAATCCATCTTCTCATACCAAGCCCGAGGGGCTTGTTTGAGACCGTAGAGATACCTTCGAGCCTACAAAAAGAGAAGAATCTTGAACAAATCCAATGATTCGGATGCTCCATATAAATTTTCTTTGTAGATCTCCATTTAAGAAGACACTCTTCACGTCCATATGGTATAAACCAAGGACCACCCTTGTGATGCAGAAAGAGCGCTAATAAAGAAGTACAAGGTGTACAAAATCCATCTTGGCAATGGGTGCAAAAGTCTCCAAGTGAGTAATCCAATACCTTCTACTTGTGAAAAACCTTCGGAGCCTACAACAAGAGAGCTTTACTCTCATCAATGGACCCATCAATTGTGTATTTGGTTCCATATGGTATACCCACTTACACCTAACCATATTTCTTCCTTTAAGGAAGAGATACCAAATCCCAAGCATGATTCTTCATAAAGAAGAATACTTAGCTGCCATCGCATCATCCCACTCCGATATCCCATGAGCCTTTGAAAATACTATGGATCCTCAAAACTTCCGACACAAAAATCTAGAACTTTGTAGAATGTGCGTGATGATTCCTAGGGGGTGGAAGATCCTCTATGAAAGGTGTTACCTCGAAAACGGTAGTATGAGCCCACTTAGGCATAGTGATAAACATTAGTGGGTATAGGATCCTCAATGGCATCTATAACCACCTCATTAATATCCTCAAAGAAATGATCCTTAAGATGAGATGAATAAGAATAAGGAATGGAAGAACATGAAGAATCATGAGGAGTGAAATGCTCATCAAATTGAACATGTGTTCAAAAATAACATCATGTGTATCATGATCTAAAAGATGATAAGGTCTCATGTCCTCAAAATACCCTACAAATATCAAGGGTTTACTCTTCTTATCCAAAGCTTTCCTTTTCTTCTTTGGCACAAAGGCCCAAGCATGGCTTCCAAATACTTGAAAAAATGAGACATCTGGCTTAGTGTTGGACCAAGCTTCCTCTGGAGTCAAATGCTCAAGTTCTCTATGTGGTGTTTGATTTTGAATTTAGTTAGCATAATTAACTTCTTCTGCCTAATAGATAGGAGGTATATCTCTAGAATGCATCATACAGTTAGCCATTTCCTTTAAAGTTCTATTCTTCCTTTCTACTAAGCCATTATGTTGTGGAGTATGAGGAACAAAATGTTGGTGAATAATGCCTTGAGTTTCCAAAAATTTAGAAAACTCATCGCTGAAGTACTCCCCCCATTATCAGTACGAAGGTTCTTTATGCAACTAGAAGATTGTTTCTTGACCAAAGCCTTGAAGACTTTGAAGTGTGAAAAAACATCACTTTTGTACTTGAGAAAATAAACCCAAGTACGCCTCGAGAAATTATCAATAAACGTAAGTGCATACTTAGCTCCATTGAAAGAGGGGGTAGGAAAAACCATCAAGTCACTATGCACAAGCTCAAGTGGTGAAGAAACTCTCTTAGAAAAATTCTTAGGAAATGGATCTTGGTGTTGTTTCCCTAATGCACAACCAGAGAAAAATCCCTCAAGACTAGAAACTCTAGGAAGACCATCTACCATACCATGAGTGCTCAACTCCTTCAAATATCTGTAATTAAGATGTCCAAATCTTTCATGCCAAAGCTTACTCTCTGAATCTGCATGAGAAACCAATCATGTCCCTATAGAGGAAGTGTCATCAAAACCCTCAAAGTGATATAGTCTAGAACTATGATCAACAATACCCTGAGCAACAAGTGAATTTGGCTCCAACAAAGTTCGTACTTCTGCCCCATGTGGTGTAAAAGTCACTATTTTCCCTTGACTAGAATGACAAATTTGATACACAAAAAGTAAATTTGTAGTGATGTTAGGAACATATAGTGCATCTTGGATACTACCACCATCAAGTTGTATATCACCTTTTCCTTTAACAGAAAGAAAGGAAGAATCTCCAACCTCAATTTTGGAAGTAGAACTCAAACCTAGAGAAACAAAAGACTCCTTAGAAGAAGTCATGTGATGAGAAGCACCAAAATCTATAACCCAACTGTCTGCAAGTGGTGACTGAGATCTCCCAACAACATTAAGTGATTTTCCATGCTGATTAGAAGGAGGTGGAGTAGAGATAGAAATTTTTGTTTCTTGACTACATCCTCTAAGGCTTGCATTCATTTATAACACCTATGTTCTTCTTGATTACTACCCCCACAAAAGAGCATGAATGGCTAGACTTATTCTTGGATTTAGAAGACTCCTTGGGTTTAGGAGCATTTTGAGATGGAGAAGGGGTGGATTTGGTTTTACTATTTGGTTTTCCCTTGCCCTTAGGATTAGATGCAACTAATGCCTTTTGAGAGGTGGAAGACTCAAGGTGAGACAATTTGGATTCTTCCCTAGTAAGTCTTTCACAAAATGTTTCTAAGTTAGGAATTTTGAATGTGTCACCTAAGGCATCCATGCTAGAGAAAAAGGTAGAAGCAAAAATTTGGAATGTTCCTCTCAACTTGGATAGAATCAAGTAGACACACTCTTGATCTTTCTTATCTCTTCCACTTTCCTTCAATTGTGTCAACAAATGCCTTAAATTGGTAAGATAGTCTATAATTGTTGGAAAATATTCAAGATTAAGAGAGGTGATCTCAATTTTTAGTTACATGGCTCTCATATGATCCACCTTACCAAATAAATCCTCCAATTTCTCCCATATTTTGAAAGGAGAGTCACATTTTTCCAAATTAAACAAAATACTTGTCACTTACATAAGTTCCTATCAAACCCATACACTCATCAAATTTGCACTGGTACTAAAATTTCTCATATTCTCTAGTGAACATTGATTGTTCTAAAGAAGTTAAAGCCCATAATCCTTTCTACTTAATTATTGTTTCCATTCTTGGTTTCCATGTGTGGTAATTATGTGTTGTTAATGGCTCAACATGATCTAATGCAGAAGTATATGCCATCCTAAAAAAATCACCAAAATAAATGCAAGAACCAAGCAATGCAACAAGACCCCAAACAATGCACCAAGAGCCCCCCAAGATTTTGGCACTTTATAATGAGTGCATGTTACAATATGGCACTTTATAATTATAGTGCAATTCTCAAAATAAATATTTCTAATGGAAATAACACGAAAAAATAAGTGCTTTTGCAAAAATGACACTCAAAACCGAGTTACCGATCAAAAGTTACAAGCTTTTCAATATTATGCTCTACTATTTATTTTAGTTGCCACTAAAACAAAATAAAATGCTCTTGCTTTCACCACACAAATAAAATGAAAGGGGGCTGAGTTAAGCACCTACTAGTAGGAATCACAAGCTTAAGCCCTCATACGACCATACCATATGAACGCAACCCAAGAATAATATGTACCAAGAAAAATTCCCTATGTAGATCTCAAATCGAACAACAAAACCTAGAAAAAAATATTTTTACGTTTTTTCCTAGCTGACGTGAATCCCAAGGTGAACAATGTGTCTTCCTCTGCAACAAGAAAAAACCAAAAAAATGACTGCCTCCAGAAATGGTTGACTTTACAGTCGATCTTAGGGTTTTTCCACCTTCCGGATCCAATGGAATACTTTGTTTTGCATAAAAATGCATACTTCAACAAAATACAGAAAAATTCTGAAACATATGAATATAGAAAAAAAATGTTTGCAAAGTGAAACTTATAGATGGATGTCATAACAATCTCCTGCTCCGATACCATAAAAGGAACGATAACCATATCATGCCAAGAAAGAACATAGATGCTAGTCAAACATCATGATCAATAAGATGAAAGCAATTTACCAAAATAACTTTACATAAACCTTTGCAAACAAATGAGCAACAATATCATATATTATTATGGAACTCAATGAAATAAAATGAGAATGGGCCTCACTTATATAGGCAAGGAATAACAATCTAAGAACCAGTCAAGGTCGTAGATCAAGCCATAAATCATGAAAAGAACTAGTCATCAAAGAACTAGTCAAGTCCATAGATTTATGAGAGAACTAGACATCAAGGATCTAGTCATCTAGGAAAGAACTAGTCAATACCATATCAAGGAAAGAACTATACCTAACAACTAGATAATTTCTCCTAATATCTAAATAAATAAAAAAAATATCCACACACATAAATGGGTGAGGATAAATATAGTAAAGGTAAATAATGCACCTAGGTGAACATGAGCTAAGGTAAATACCTACCCTAACAAGGATTTCTTGGTTGGAGTTGATAAACCATGCAAGGATATGTAAAATTTTGTAGCTTCATATTTAGCATTCATTTTGTTCTCATGTATAAATCATAAAACATTCTGTTGATGATCATGTTTCATCATTTTCCTTTGAATGGATTAATGTAGTGGCTTACTTACATCATGTTTCTATTTCTAGAACATGATTTTCTCTCTTTTAATGACTAAAACATGCCAATCAGTACTTCAAAATCTTATTCCTCGAAAAAACTCACAATCTTGTACCATCTTGATTCCTAAACTCATGATTACTTTGATAAAGTTTTGTACTTGTATTCTTGAGTAGATAAAATCCTAAATGACTTCTTTTAGTACAATAATCATTTATGCAAAATATTTTTGCTTTCTTCATCTGCTACATGTACCTGCACACTTAAGAAAATAGTTAGAAAATAATTAGGCTTTTTGGCCTCTCTTATGTTCCATAGTCCTTTTATTTTCTTCCTTTTTCTGTCATGATTTTGGGAATCATGTGTTACTATAGAATAATGTTTTATCAATTTTATATCTGTTCTTTGGATGTACCTTATGCCTATGATATTAGGAAATCCATTTGCATGTAGTTAGATAGTACATGAGTACAGATTAAACCACAGCACTTTATTAATGCCTCTTCTGTCATTTTTTAGGTACACTGTAATTATCAGGTAACACAGGTGAAAGATGGAGCTAGAACTGGAAACAAAGTAGACTAGGAGAAAACCCAAGGCAATGATGGGTTTCTTCTATACTCTTTTACTTTTAGCTTTATGCACATGTACTTCCTTCTTCAGTAGTTATGAGTTACATCCCACGACTTGTGTGGGAAACATTGAATTTCTTCATGAATAAATAACATTAATTTCTGTAACTGAGTTGTATACTTCTTTCTGCATTCAAATTTTATGATGTATATTGATTATATAATGAAATAAAAAACTCAATCACATAATTAAATGTATTTAACTTGAAGAATTAACGATTTTTATGTACCAAAGAATCTTTACTAATGAACTCTCCTTCATGTTAACTACAAATCTTATTGCTTACTCCTAAATTTAACACTTCTCCTAAATTGTGATTCCCTCCTTCATCAAGGAAATGCATTAGTCCTTTGAGGCTTTTGTATTTCCTTGCTTGAAGATGAACATGTAATGGAAGTCTATGTGAGGTGTTACATTTTTTACAACACACATAGCTATAGATTACATGTAGTTAATCAATTTGTGCAACTGAAAACATAATAAAACTATATGAATTCCCCTAGTTAAGTCCATTTCATCAATTCCTTCCATCAAAAACAAAGTTTCGATTTTCCCATTTTTGCACAACTGCGCAAAAAATTTCAACATGTAATTTAATGGGAATGCATTGTTAAATAAAATGAATGGGGCCAATAAATTAAAGGGGTCACCATGGGCTTCCTGACTAGTGGGTTAGGCTAGGTTGGGACCCTTTTCCCCTTTTTAGATATTAAATAAATAATCAGTAATTGGACTATGAGTAAGTTGAGTAAATATTAAAGGGGTTGTGCTTAAATTAGATAAATTAATTAAAGGGATTTAAAGGAGCAAGTGTAAATTATAAATTAAGTATTAAACTAAGGGCGCAACAAGGGTATTAATTACCTAGGTAAATATGATTAAAGTACTTGGGAAATAATTTTATAAATTTTAATTGGGACTTTGGAAATATAAATAATCAATGTTAAATTTGAATTAATTAAATAAATTCAATTTGGACACTAAGGAAGGTTTTAAAACTTTTTAACATTTCTAGAAAAATAAATATTTAAATAGTTAGAGGGATAATGTTTCAAACATGAAAACAATTTTAAAATGCAATATAAGTATTTAATTTTAATTCAAATGTATTTAAAAATAAATAAATAAATTTGTAATTTTCCATAATTAATTAATGGTATTTTTGTGGTTTTTATGTATCTATATGTGGGCATTACAAGGATGGAAATTATTCATTGAAGTAGCTAATATAGCTTAGGAGGATTCCTCTAAATTTTCATGGTAACACTAACCATGATCTTGGTCACAAGGTTTCCATAAATTAAATTTGTCCCCAAATATCATAGCACACAACCATTAATCTTGATTTAGAAAACCCAATCAATTAGACAACATTTCCATTTTGGTGATAGGAAATCTTTACCCAATCTATCATATCAACACAAGATATTTCTTTCACTCATATAGTATATGAAATTTATTATTTTTAAAACCTCCCTAGCTCAAAATAATATTGAACAAGCTCAATGCTAATATTATAAAGAATAATAGTACTCAAGCAAGTTAGGGAAAAATAGACAACAAGAGAGATCCAACTAAACATTTATAGGAGCAATACACTAGACATTCTTGTAGACACTTATGAAAACAAGCCACTCCTCCTTCTCCCAAATGAATAAGGGGTCCACAACATGGTTCCCAAAAAGGAAGGAAGATTATGAAATTCCTCCATATCCTTAATATATGATCCCTAAGCTTTCTAATAAGCCTAGGTCACCAATGACCTATTTGAAACACAATGAGTGCCTATATTAAAACATGGGATATATACTCACACCTAAAAGATATCAAACCATACACCTATCTAGTTAAATGGAAAATAGGGGTACGACAACCTGAAGGCTCCATCTAGGAGGGTTACACACATCTATGCTAAAGGGAGAAAAACATGGCTAGAACACATCACTATAAATAAGGTACTCCATTATTCATGTTTTGTGATGACCTATTTAAATGTTCAAATAGTTACTATCATTAGTAATATGGATGTAGGGTACACTAATATGAACATAACAATTAATCCATTCTAACAAGGTGATAAAATCCTTATGTATACTTCTAAAATTCCATACTAACCAGTGAGAGGTCTTAAAATGACCTATTTTGTAACTTGTGTTATAAACATTATACATATTTTTTGTTTTTTTGATATAACAAACGGAGGTGTGGGAAGTACTCAATCATTACACAACCCAAAATATTAGGGTACAATTGAGATTAGGTACTCATATGGTAGCTCAAAGGAAATTTTCAATTAATTCAACCATTCAGATTTTTTCCTTTATAATATTTAGGGTATGCAACAAAATAATTTTTATACAATAAATATTTTGTATTTGTACATTTTACTTGTTCTTAACCCATAAAATTATCCTTTCCATATTCCAAGTTATAATACATAAGTTACAATTACGTTTGCTAAGCATATTTCTTATAAGTTTTCTAATTAATGCATTCCTTTTATTATGATATCCTATATCTTGTCTCATTAAGGGTCATCACCAATGTTGGCATGATATCTCGCAATTTATATAGGAGGAAAAATTATTATTTTACTTATAGGGGGAGTATGAGAGGATTGTTCTTTATTTTTCCCGTATAGTTTTTGTTTCTTCTATTAAACTACAAGGTTAGAGTAAGGAACCATCTTCCTAATGTCCAAATTTACTTATTAAGTTTCGAAGATCCAAGCCTCCCAATTAGAGTTATAATATGCTTAGGTTTATCACAATACCAATTGATTTTTTTATTTTAAAGAGTAGGAAGAGCCAAGCTTATCACATTATTAAGTTCATAGAAAACAAGAGGTCATTAACCAAAATGGAACACACCAATTTTACAAGGGGTTTCCCAAGAGTTACATGCATCACCGATGCATTCCAAGTGGGTCTCTACAAGTATTAATAAGAGATATGATGATGGTGAAAATTATGAAGTTATAAATTTACTACTATAGTTTAAGGAGTTTAGATCAGTATGAGGGAGAAAATAATGTTCATGGTTTTATCTCAAATTAGGTTTACTATATAAGAGAGGGAGTTCTCAAACAATTATATCTCCACAAGATAGCCTCTAAAAAGCAACCAAGATAACAAAAGGAGGGGGTTTTACCCCATAGACACCACACTTCCTCATGAAGAGGACAACAAAATATCAAGAGGGCAGTCAAATGATTTACTCAAAGCATAACCTCTATGGTCAAGAGTTATACCCTTGGATTAAATAGCATGAAATAAACACAACCAAGGTTAGAAACTTAAGACCTGAAAAACCAAGATCCCTAAGCACAAAGTCTAAAGGAGTACAATGCTCCCATATCTATTTAAACGAGATATTAAGACAAGTGTCTATCTATTTATGGGTCCTTGAGATCAAGAAAATTATACTTATTTAAGAATAAAGTTCCAAGATTCTTAAGTATAACCGTATTCATTAGGGGTAGAAGAAGAGACATAATCACCATCATAACTATCCAACTTTAGTATACAACACAAAGAATCCTCTCCTTAGGAAAGGCTAAGTATCAAAATGGGAACTCTAAGGTCCTAGACACATAAATTCCTACCACTCCACATCAAAGGCATGACCAAGATCCTACGATAACAATAAAGAAACCTACGGTATACCCCATACGACGAGAGAAAATAATACACTAAAATAGAACCATCTCATTAGAAAAAAAGAAGCAAACAAGATAACATTATTGATGACTTTTATCCAAGTGTCCATCCAGGAAACCAAACCCCGAGTCCAAAAAGAAACATAAAATAAAAGAAATTTCGACAATCAAAAGAAATGGCTAAGTAGTCGTATTTCAATTCTAAAAAATTCTCATAATAAAACAAAATAAAATAATAGGAAGAGGCTCATATCTTCTCAACCATTCAATAACAATAATATTGTTCCTTGATAAAATATTTTAAGCTTACAAATATAAAACACATGACATATCCATGTCACAATCACTTCGTAGCCCTATGTGGGTTGTTGGTAGGGGTACTCTACATCACATCAATAATATACACATAAAAGCTGGATCTAATAAGGCATCATGTCATGATATATACTCTCCCATATGGGGAGTAACTGCTTAGGGTGATGAACATCAACCAATGTCTCTACCACCACACACAACTTGGCTAGTCATAGAAGAAATAGGGGAGTTCAAAGAAGCTAATGAATATATGGATCCTTAAACGTTACCCCTAACATTAATTACAAAATTTTGCACTAAAAACAATAGAAATCTATATAAGGGTGGGTCTTACGGGTCAAACCATTGCACAACCATAACCTAAATCTAGAAACCATTAACCATTATTATGTGCCAAGGAACCAAATTTCTAACACTCGGTAAGTTCATACGAATATAAAATGAAATTAACATATCCCGATAATCGTGATCGACAAGACATTCAATTAGGTGAATACAAAAATACAAACAAATTTTATTATTTTTATTATTATTCAAATTTCCATAGGTTCAGGTATCCTAGGTTTAGGTTTCATCAAAAGTTTTTGTGTTCCCATGTTTTCCCAGGGTCCAAGTGTTGAACCCACAACTCTAATACCAAAGTGTGACGCCCACATTTGACATGTGTCCAAACCATGCCAAACTACAACACTTAATTTAGTTAATTTTGACTAATTGTTTATTGTTAATTAATTAAAACTTAAATACATGGATTGTTATTAATTTAAATGTTTACCCATTATCTAATACACCACTCTTGGAATTAAATTTATTTATTTAATCTAGAATTATTATTTAATTGCCCGAAGCATTTTGTCCTCATCACTTCCATAATTAAATTTAATAAAATTGTAAGTAAATATTATCTCAAATATTTAAACCATCCTCCTTCATTAATCATCGTTATATTAACTCCTAGACTATTATGGTTTAATTTACCCCCAAATTAATTTCATTAAATTTATTACATTAATATTTAATTTAAATTCATTTAATTACCCACCTTACATTTATAAAAAATTTAAATCAATCTTATTTAAAATATTCCCAACCCTTAACTAGTTAAATTTTAACCATTTAAGGTTCACCTCATATTATTAATATTATAAGCTAAGGTAACATTAATTTATTTCCTAACATAGCATTAATTTATTTCCTAACATATTATACCCATGTCACCCCTTTTAAATTGATTTCCCCCATATTTAATATTAACTATTTTATTTCCTTAAGTTCACTTTAGTTAAATTCCTAGACAAACAATAAATTCCACATCACCCCTTCAAATACTTAAAAGCACCCTTACCCCTTTAATATTTAACTTTTATCCAAAACATAAAATACAACATACCCAAGCACCACTAATAATTAAAAACCAATAATAAAATATCCCAAAAGGAATTAACTTCCCACACGCATGAATAAGTTTCCTAGGGAACTAATAGTCAAATTACCCAATTTATTAAATTTATTCACCGATGCTTTACTAAATTTACCCCACTCATCACTTAAGGGATGAGGATTAAATCACAACCATAGGATTGATTTAATCTTCACCCTTAGATTTTAGGTTTCTCTTTTTTTATGCAAATTTATTTATGGTGTCTTATATTTTCATTCTGACCCTAATGTTCCTCCACTTGCATAGGTAGAGTTTCATGGAAGGAATGGATGGATGCAAGGAAGCTTGGGAGAAACTATGTTGGGAAAGAAAGATTTGGTCTTTCAATGGGAATATTTTCTCTCCCATATCCCGAATTCAATTTTTTTCTTATCTCTCATGGTTTTATAAATCTGCAATTTTATTTTAACTCAATATTGCATATAGCTTGATGAAATCTATATTTGATTTATTGATCAATAGATGGGGATATGTATGTGTATATATACACAGTGTGTGCACATAAACACACACACACACACACACACACACACACACACACATATTGAAGGAAATGTTAATCAACCTAAATGGGGGTTGTGTGTGGTCTAAATGTTGGATGGGACGTGAAATTGACAAGAGTATGGGGTGGGTGGCATGGCTAACCCACCCCTTTACCAAAGGGTGGGGTGCGCTAGCCAAGCTGCCCACCCCCTTTTTTATTTATTTAAAATTTTCACAAATAAACGTAAATCAAACTCTTGTTTCATTACTATTTTTTTAAAAGCATTTCTCAATGTAACTTGGCATGAAATCAGATTCAATATTATATATTTTTGTATATATATAATATGTATATTAATCCTCTTCTATAATATTTTTCGTATGATCAAATATTAGACTATATCAGTCTTAGAAATTCCTTTTTATAAATTTATGTACACACACACACATGTATATATATAAATTTAATACTTGTCTATAAACTTAATCATGGTTTTCCAAAACTAGATTTGAAGGGGAAATAATATTTAAATATGAGGAACATTAAGCATCGGCTAGTTTAGATTTTCACAGAGATTCACAAATAGTAGCAGGTTTGTAACCAAGTTTTATACACACATATGAGCTGATTCAATTCCATAGAGAATAATAAAGGAAATAAGAGACAATCCTTTGAAACTTACACTGAAATATGAATGGAAATTCATGATATTAAACAGATATAACAAAGAAATTAACGCTTTAAACATGATTTACAAATCTTCTAGTTAAATCACATATTTTATTTATTAAATTTACATATCATAAGATGATATGTGAGTTACATAACTTTGGAAAAATTCAATTATTATCTACACTTACAAAGAATATTTTACAATAATACTATTTACAATAATTCTCATATTCATGATTCAAATAATATATTTAAATTGAACTACAATCCTTATTACAAAATATTTAAATTTATTTGAAAAGGAAGAGGACAAGCCCTCCATCGAGACGGGTGGAGAAAAATGTCCAATTTCACACTTAAATCCTACAACTTCTTCTTCTTTTTGATTTAAACCTACAGCTTATCCATCCCATCTCTAACACCAAAGCAAGGGAGGAAGCTAAGAAACATTCTCCTCCTAACTATAAATACAATGTAGGGTTTAAGCGTACCCCCTCATCTTTCCCGAGCTTCAAACATGAAACAATACAACAAGTTTACAACAATGGAAGCCAAAACACAGGCTTTGACATTGACATAACACATACAAAAGAATTTTGTTGCAACACATGAACACACAAATAAAAACCTGCAACTTTTAATCAATCACATAGGCTCAATTTAGAGCCAAAGGAGAAGGAATAATGGTGGCCACCTCCTTATACCTCCCAAGTGGGTTAAGGGTCCACCCAAGAACCTCCAAGGTGCACATCACAAACACACTCAAATCTCTTATCTCTCCATAATGCAAATACACATAATGCAGTAAGAATTTAACCTTTTATCTCCCCATAGGTGGAGCACCTTACCCACACTCCCTCCTAAAAATAACCTCACAAACTCCATTTTATCTCCCCAATGGCCCCATATCCCCTTCTCCCCACACCTTCCATAAGGAAAAATACCCAAAACTAACAACACCCACATTCATGCATTCAAATTGTAATAACATAAAAGATAAGAACAAATAATTAACATATGTTAAGATCCCAACTTTCCATTGATGGAACATTCCTTATTCAAGTAAATGCACTTCAACTCCTCTCCACAAGCAAGCACTACAAGAAATTATCTCCAAATCCAAAGCCCAAAATGATCAAAGCAAGTTCTTCTCCTGTTATCTCTTAGAAGCACACCCTAGTTGAGGGACAACAATAGGGGTTCTAAGTTTTCTTTATTCCGCACTTCTATAGATATAATGGAAACATGCCAGTCTATGGGTATACCTATTTTGAGGTGAGTCATCGTATCAAGGCAGGTTCCTTATTTATGTATCGTAAACTATTTTTTTGTGTTTTTATGGAGTTTTAAAGGGTAAAAAGATTGATCTAACTAAATTTAAAATGGGGGTGATACACCAAAATGATTGAGGTCTTTGACTGAGTACATGCAAAATATTTGAGAATAAATCTTAAAAGTATGAACCAATGGGTTTCAAATGAATCCAAAGGAAAAAAATTATGTATTGAGGGATAAATTATAACAATACAACAAGCTAACATGCACACTAAGACTATGCAGAAAAACATGAAATTTACAGATAAGGTAAGATAGTTAATTTAGGTAATTGACATTCACAAGAGCTAATAGAAAGATACACACCACTATAAATAATTGGAAAGGAAATAACTAGTTCTCATTCAAGGGAAAAACTAGAAAAAATTGCTTCAGCACTCCTACATCCAAAAAGTCCTCTTTTACCTTGCCAATGCACACAATATATACCAAAAATATTTCACCCACCCCTCCTAACAATATAATTCAATATTTTCTTACCCATGCATGTTAATTATATCCTTTATTATGAATAAATAAAGGGATAAATGTAACCATGTAGTTTATAATGAGGCATTAATACCTAAGTTAAAATATTACACTTTAGTGAAAGTACAGTTGACTGCTCTATTTTTAATACAATTAATAAACTTGGGTGAATATTTTTTGCTAATATTAGCCACTCGTTTGATGTGAAATATTTCTCTGTGTATGTATTTCCTTTGTGGTGATGATTAAATAATCATACTTAATTCTCTGATGTGAAACTTGAATATTCACCCACATTGCAAAGGAAATTTTTTCTTCTTCTATGTTTTGTCCTTTTGTTAAGGCATGGAACAATAAATTTTGTGCAAGTAAAATAATTCCCTTTATCTTCATGCTTAGAAAAATATATTCACCCATGTGTGGGGACCACTTGTGAGCATGTGCAAGAAAAATAATATCCTCCTTTGTGAAAAATAAGGTAATTATGCAAGGCATATTCTTCCCTGTCATGGTATCTCTACACTTGGCATACATTGTTGTTTGAATAATACCTCGGCTCCTTTTTATACGTTCATGGCATGCATAAATATTAGCTCCCTTCAATACTAATAATGGCACATAGTATGATTTAAAAATCATTAACGTGTTCAATTATTGGTGAAGGTAACCTTAGACTTGGCCACCTTTAATTATTTGGTCGGCACCCCTTTTGCATATTCTGTGGCATATAGTATGATGTGATTTAAACCTTAGATAAGGTTAAATGCAATAACTATTTGACATATGGGGCTGTTCCCCTACCCATGATGGATTGACCCTTCTTTTTTCGATGGCATATTCAAACCATGGTTAGGTTGAGAGTAACTCAGAGTTTGCATTAGACCTGGTAACTTGATTCAATCCATTGGTTTCCATACTTTTTTATCCTCACCGCCAATTGGTTTGTGATGGCACTTAAATGTTGATTGAATTTGAGCCTTTTATATTGTACTTTATAATATGGATCCTTGATTCACCAGTAGCTATGGTTCTGCATTTGGACTGTTAGATTTTGTTTAGCTAGATCTGAGGTGTTGAATTCTTTACTAGGGTTATATAATGAGTTAGATGGTGTTTGAGTTGGATTGAGTAAATGAACTCAAAACGCTATCCTCCATTCATTTGCATCTTTGCACTATGGGCGAAGCCCTAGAAAATATTTCCCATGGCCTCTATTTTGATTATCTCAAGCTTGTTTCCTTGCATTTTTAGCCTCCAGGGTTTGATTTTGTACCTATTTTTTCATTGTAAAGCTTCAAGATTGAATAATTGGTCATTTTCTTGTCATTATTTTGAGTTTCTCGAAAACTCAAGTTCAAAGACTCATTCTGGGCATGTCACTTTATACTTTCAGCATTGAGTTCTGACTACGATTCTTTGTAAGTTTTGTGTTGTATCATTATGGTCACTCCTATTTCAAAGGTGAGCTTCCTTAACTTTGAAAAAAAAATTGTTTCATTTTAACTGTTTATTCGGACATGCATATATTGATACTTCATTTTCGGAATCATTTTGTGTTTGTTTCTCAAGTTTCATGTGTTATAAGTGCTATTATTTTCTTCAGATCTGATAGATCTCCTAAGGATTTCAAAAATGATTTTTATAATTTAGTAAGTTGGCTCCTTGTTTTGTGAAACTTTTGAAATGCTCGATAGAACTTTTTTGACTGAGAAGTATGGAACATTTCCTTTGCTGTAACTTACATTGTTTTGTTTCCTTCTATAGAGTTCTTGGCTTCGAATCTATATCTTAATGAATTTTTTTGCCCATATCCAACACTAGGTCAGCTCTATTTTGAATTGAATAGTATTTCGATCTTGTATGTAACTTGAAACTTGTGTATTTGCTTCCTTTTGATTTTACTAAAAATTTTCCTTTTTCGAAAGGTATAAGCTCAGTTTAATCTTCAATATTCCAAAATAAGCTCTAGAAATTCTTCTTTGAATCTTCGATGTCTTTGAGAAGTTTCTTAGACGTCGTGAATTCTATCTTCATTTTTCAAGATCTGCTTTGAGCTCATGGCTAGATATAAGATTTGTATTTTCTCAAGATTATCTGTTGCATTCATTTAACTTGAAAATCTTATCACTTAGCCTGTTATTTTAACTTATTTCATGGATATTATGAGTTTCATTTCCATCTTCCCATTTTCTCAATATTTTTGTTCTAAAAACTCTACTATGGGCTTCAATGCTTAGCTGAAGATTTGTTTCCTGAAAATGTTCCTCTACCCTCTCAAAGTGTTTATTGGAACACTTTTACTTATGTCATGAGTTTTCCATGGTGTGCTTCTAAAATCAAGGGTTTCCTTATTGTTTGTTGAGTTTCTTTCAAACTTAAGTTGCGTATGATTTTTCCCCTTATATGAAAAGTGTAACTCGAATAAGTTGCTTATTATTTTTCATTTTTTGATATTTTTTCACAACTTTGAAAGTCTCGAATATTGAAGGTATTTGATGAATATTAGTTTCATAGTGAGTGATTTTTGCATTTTAGTTGTTATGAAGTAATGCTCATTGTGAACTTGTTCTTGGAAAAACATTTCTCTGTATTTCATACTCTATACTCAATGATAAAAGTATTTGTTGGACTCTGAACTTTCATTATGAATGCAACATTGTAAATAAATTTCCTTCTAAATGCATCATATAATTGCACACTCCTTGGGTGGCTGTAATAAATATTCATTTGCATATTTGAAATGTATTCAACCCCAACCAAATTTTTGTACTTTGATAATTTTCTATATGATATCTCAAATTGTTGAAACTTATCAGAAGCCTATAATCTTGAGTTTTTCTTTAAAATTGAAGCTAGTTACTCTCAAATAGTTGGTTTCAAATTACATACTGAGATCAATTCTATTTATATTATGCATGATATTGATGTTTTATCTTCATGAATGAGGAATTGTACTTACATATCATTTTGTTTCCTTAAATCACATCTTCTTGTATTGACTTCTCTTTTGGTAGAACTTTGTATTTCATCTTCTTGGAAATTAGTAGCATACTTTGTACTTCATTGACTTATACCTATTCATGACACAAGAATGGGTTGATCTTTTGATCTCTTTTACATAGTTAGTGACTTCTGAGTTGTGTGAGATTGATTTGTTTCATGCAAGGCATCCCAATTTCATTCTCTTGTACCTGTACTAGTTCACCTTCAACTCTTGTTGTTCCACATCTTGAATGTGTTTCATTCTTGTTATATGCACTAAAATTGATTGAATACTTGTTTTCTTTTGACTTCATCCGAGATATATATTCAAACTAATGATTTTTATAAATTTCAATTTCTTTTAAGTAAATGTAAAATTTTGTACCTTCACTTAAAAATTTGAAAAATGTTCTTTCTTTTCCTTTTATTAATGAAGTACTTCATTTGGACCATGATGGTCATCTTGCAACCATGTATCTGAGAACTTTAATTTTACTTTACAACATATTTAGAAGTTGAAAATTGTTCATAATACTATGAATTCAAATATGTTTCTTATTTTAGAGTCTATATATGAACCTGAAATGATTATTTTCTTTATAGATGTATGATCTTGATCATTTTGAAATATATGAATGCATCTCCCTCTGTAGCCTGGAATTATGTTTATACATTGAATGTAATATGCATTTGTTAGTACAAAATTCAAATCATGAATTGAGTTCTTTTCTGTTGCAACATGTACCTGCACACTTAAACAAAATAGTTAGAAAACAATAGGCTTTTTGGCCTCTCTTGTGTTCCATAGTGAATTTATTTTTCTTTCTTTTTTTTCTGCCATGATTTTTGTAAATGCCATGAGCTTATGAAATATATTACTTTCTCAAATCTACATCTTTCTTTTTTGATTTTCCTTGTGATCTTTGATCTTAAACATTTCAATTTCCTGAAACTAGATAGCACATGAGTACAGATTAAACCTTGAGCTCTTTGACTAGCATTATTTTCTTTTCCCTTTCAAGTACATTGTAGTTGGATGATGCGAAGATAAAGATGCATATGGAACTAAAGAAATGAAGAATAGGAGAAAAAACAACGCAATTGGGTTTTTTTATACTCCTTTTCTTTTAGCTTTATGCACATGGATATTTTATTTCAATAATCATAACTTACATTCCACAACTTATGTGGGAAACATTGAATTTTATAATAAATAAATGATATTATTTCGTAATTGATTTATGTACTTCCTTTTTTTTCATATTTTATGATATGTAATGATTGTATAATGAATTAAACAACTCAATAACATACTTAATAACACTTAATCATAAGAAATGATCGAATTGAAAGTACACTGTAATTTAAAAATGAACATCTCGTAATGCAAACAAACACTATGTTTGTTGTTTTTGACTTGAAATCCTTAGGTCTTCAACTATTTTCAGCCTTCCTTAAGGCTATAATTTAGTTCTTTAGAGATTTTATGAAATTTTGATGAAGGTGAACATGGAATAACATCATATGTGAGGTGTTACATTTTGCAACAACACACATAGTTGTATGTTTCTTTATTGATACACTTACTGAAGTTAACACTTTTAAGAATTTGTATGGCTTCCCCTAGTTAGGTCCATCCATAAATTCCTTTAATTGAAAAAAATTGATTTTCCCATTTTTACACAAGTGCAAAAATGTCAACATTTCTTGTGATCTTGTGTGGAAAGCTGCATGCTAGCTTTAAGACTAGTTTCTTGCTCTTGTCCATTGGGCATGGAGTGAAAAGCATATAACCAAAAATTCCCCTTTTATCAAACACCGACATTTCTAAAAAAAAACTAAAGCTAGGGAAAGCATCTGGTGAACAAGATAACATGCATAAATGTAATTATTGAATTGAAAAATATTGCAATGTGCATGAACCACACTTATTTAAAGGGAAATCCTACTATAACCAACATTGTAATATTTTCAATAAAAGTTTTTGAGAAACATATAATTCACAGGAATCAAAATTCTCTTGTCTATTCAACCTTGAAAGTCGAAATGCATTGTAAAGATCACACTAGATTGTATCAAACTTTGTGTGTTTTCCTAGATTTACACGATCAACATCCCACTTTATCACAATGCCTTCTTCATTAAAGAATATGAACTTATCATTTTTATCAAATGTTATCTTGATCTCTTAGCTCTTACAATTCCATTAGTTCTACATAACAAACCTACATTAGTTCATTCTCAAGTAATTCGATTTGATATAGTAAATACAATACGAGAAGCTCAATTGAAATAGGCATTTGTTCCTCACAACCATAAATAAGCTTGTATGGTGAATTACCAACTAATATTTTAGGATTCACTCTATCAGTCCAAAGTGCTAAATTTAACATGGTATGCAAGGCTCTCTGGTTGTCCTTGAGTGTTCTTCTAATAATCTTGAGTAGATTTTTATTAATACTCTTAGCTAATCCATTACCTTGTGGGTAATAATTAGACGAATTACTGAGATAAATATCATGCTTAACATACAAATTTGTTAACTTTGCACCAAGAAAATATAAGGCATTATCTAAAATTATAGTGGTTAGAATACCAAATCAACAAACTATACCTTTTCATAAAATGATAAGATTGAAGACTCTTTATCTTGTTTCAAGGCTATTATTTTATTCCATCGTGTGAAATAATCTATGGCAGTCAAGATCCACTTGTGTCCTTGTGATGAAGGACAATTTATCATGCCAATGAAGTCAAGACCCCACTACATGAATGGTTGATCCACTCAAATAGGATACAAATTTAGTGAAGCTAATATTTATTTTCAAACAAAGAATGCACACTTCTTACACTTATTTATCCATTCAAAATTGTCCTTGAATATGTTGGGCCAAAAATAAGAATCTTTCATGATTTCAAGAGCTATAGTAAATGCTTGAGAAGTTACCTCCTATAGGTCCTTTATCAAACATAACGTATGGCTTATAATATGAAATACTCTCATTTTTAATTGTCGATACGTTTCGGATAAGTACCATGGTCCAAGTAATTGATCAAATTTTTCATCTAACTCAATCATGGAACCTTCATATTGAGTTCTAGTTTCTTATTTTTAGGTTGTAATAAAATTTTAGGTTGCTGATACAAAATTGGACATGTTGTGATGGCTATAATGAGTCTTTAGTTTGTTGCTTTTCCATATTAGCAATAAGATGTTCACATAAAACTTTTCCTCATACTATTTTTGCAATACATATGTCATCATCATACTTCATAACCTTTATAATCCAACCTTTTAACTTCTCATTTAGTTCCTTGTTCAACAGGAACACTTTAGAACTTAGAAGAGAGACTAAAACATGAATCTTGTGTTTTTTTTTCAAAAAATGTGTTCCTTGTCTCATAGTCATGTAAACTCTATCAAATGAAAGCAATGGGCTATTATGTATTCTCATCATTAATTAGAGATAATATATTTGAAATGGTTTCAGCTCATGTAAGTGGATACATAGTGAAATCCTTATCAAAATTGGGATTTTCCAAACTAGGATCTTGTGAAATAGCTGATTTAATGGCCATAAATCCTTTTCTTCATTCTTTGGTCCAAGAGAAATTTTTTCCTTTCTTTATCATGGGTGTTAATGGCTTAACCAAGACTACAAAATCTACAACAAATATTCTAACAAAGTTGATTTTTCCAAGAAAACTTTGTAATGCTTTTTTATGATGAGGTAGGGAAAGCTATAAAATTGCATCAATTTTGAAAGGATCAATAGCTAAGCCCTTCTTAGAAACAATATGCCCAAGTAATTTACCTTCATGCACTGAAAAAATGGACTTTTTGGGATTCAAAGAGATTCCAAACTTCCTACAAAGCTGAAAATTATTCCTTAAATGCATAAGATGATCATCAAAATTATTTGAAAATATAGTAACATCATCTAAATAAACCAATATGAATTTATTTAATAAGATATGAAAATCCATATCCATTGCATGTTGAAACATTGCAAAAACATTAAAAGTTCAAAGGCATTCTTTTACAAGCATAATTCCCCGCTTTGTTATGAAGGTTGTTTTGTATCTATCTCCATTTCTCAAAATAATCTTATTGTATCCACTATAACCATCTAGGAAGGATAGCCTATCTCGAACTCTGAAAGTATTCTCAAAATATGATCCATATTAGGTAGGATATAATGATCTTTTAATGAAGCTTTGTTAAGATCTCTAAAATCCACACACAAAAACAATTTCACCATTCTTTTCATAACAAACATAAGGTTGGATACCAAACATGAATGCTTAATCGAAAGATAATATCTTATTTAATCAACTTGGATAAATATTTCCTCATTAAAGGCTCAATCTTGGGATTAACAGGTCTTTTTTTTTTGCCTTACTTTTTTTGAATTTGTCTACAATTCTATGGTATATTGAGCAAAAGTGAGATCAAATCCTCTCAATTTTTGGTATTTTCACATCTTTGAATTCTTTGTATAAACTAATAAAAGAGTGTTTTTAGCAAAGGAAAATACCTTTCTAATGAATAATTTATTTTCATCATCATCTAAGATCTCTTAGTAATTATGTGCATGAGTTGATATCTTTCCTTTATCTTTATCTCAAGTGATCATCTGAATTGAAAATAATTTTAAGGTTATAAGTCCTTGAGGAACTATATTTGTCTTTAACTAAATAACTTGTTCACCAAATTCTGTTGTAATTTTTCTTTATTAACTATAAAAAATTTAGCTTTTTGGTTTAGATATTTACAGATATGTTTTTCATCTTCAAAACTCGCTCGCCAATTTTCTTCATTATCGTGAACCAAAGGTTTGATAATCTACATTATATATAGCTATATTTTCTCATTGTAAACTTGTTCTAGCACTTCAAATCTAGTTCCAATTGGTGCAAGTCTGTTTGCATGTTTATTTTCAGCTCTTGGGATTGATTGTATGTTAATAGCTTCAAAATCATCCATTAAATCAGAAAATCTATGCTTGTAAGATTTCAGCAATGAGTTCTTACACACATTTAATTTTTTTAGTTGATTTATCACTAGATTAGAATCACCAAAAACTTGTAACATACTTATTCCTCTCTTTTTGTCCCACAAGATACTATGAATTAATGCTTCATAGTTATCTCTATTACAACTACATGAAAATTACAGACTTAGAGATGGAAAAAATATTCATTCGAAGGGAAAGTAAGCATCAAACTTGCATCTTTTCTTTTTTGTTATTTGCTCCATCAAAATGAATCTTCCATAAGCCTTCTATTTGTATTTTCTTTTTTTTTGGACAACAAGGGAATAGGTGCATCTTCTTCATATGAACATTAAACATCAAATAATTCTTTCTCCACTTACTTGTAAGGATCGTAAGCATGTTCTTCTTGACTTTTTTCATCCATAAACAAGCTAGAAACACCATATAATGCAAAAATATGTGTTGTGACATCAAAATCAGTCTAATCTATGGCTGCATAATTTTATACAACATTTTAAGTATGAGGCTCAATATGAAATCTAGTGAAAGGCTCTGAATTATCTGTAACTTTAGTTCCATACCTTGTAGTGAAGAACAAAAATGACCAATCCGAAGAAAGATAGCCACCTATCTTTTTTGTAAAATAAGCTTGTTAAACATAAAGAAAAGTAGGGAGGTAGATCTATAATAGTTAAATCTTGAAGAATAGAAAATTTGGGACAAGCATGTAATGTTACCTCAAAAATTTTGATGACACCAACCGTGTGTTAGTTCTTGTCCCCATCTAGCTACAATACACTCTTTTCTATGGGTTTATATTGCAGCCTAATTTTTCTGCAATTTATTTAGGCATAACTGATGCTTGCACCACTTTCAACATGGAGTAATGAACTAGATGATCTCAAATGATAAGAGAAAGATAGAAAGGAGGTGGATTTTTAACATCATGAGCATTAAAAACTTTATCTACTATCTACTTAACCTCTTTCATACGATCTTGCTCAATCACCTCTCCGATCTTTTTCTCCATACTAAGAACCATATCACCTTTCTCGATCTCTTTTCTCTATTGGGTTTGAAGAAATTTGAAACTTAGCAAGGTGATGAGCAAGCAAATCATGTTGTCTTGGAAGATTTAAATCATATCATGATGAAATACTAATATTATATTTTTGGATAACCTCGACTTTTTGATAACCTCAAAAAAAAACAATAAAAGGTAAGCAATATTTTAAGAGGTAACATTAAGGGAAAATTTTCTTAGGTTGGTCAGTGCAACAAGGCTAAAATAAGGTTGTCTATAATTATGATTTTGCTGGTATGTCTACCTATTTTGTTGATTTTGCTGATAAGTATTCTGATAAGGCCTATTAGGCTAAGATAATTGTTTCTTTAATGTTCTTATCTCATTTCCATAAGTCTGCAAAGTCTTATATATTTCATCTTGAGGAGCTTAAATAAGAGGCTCTATTATGGTAATAGGATGTGGAATAGGTGCTAGATATACCATAATAGGCATAGAGGGCCAAGGAGCCAACTTACCAGCTTGAATAAGGTTGTTTTTAGTTTAAATAGCAATTTGATACGCTGTTGGAAGTGTAGTTCCTCCCATGGACTCTATCATGGCTGATATGTCACTGTTTAAAGATGTAAGATAGTATAAAAATGCATGATCACCTTGAGGCTTAACAATGGCTGGAAATTCTCTCCAAGTTTTAGAAAATATGATATTAAAAATAGTCATAAATTCATGAGGAGATCTCTTGATTGTAGACAATTGTTCTATGTGAGATAAACATTTTGAATTATCTTGAAAATGTTCCTTAAGTCATTTTTGTATTTTAATCATAAAGTAGGAGGATTCATAATTCATTTGAAACTTCTTAAGTAAATGCTTAAGAGTTATAATTCCTTAAAAATTACATGTGCTAACCTAAACCTTTAGGGTTTATGGATTTGTAAATCATGTTGTATAAATAGATAATGTTGGCATATGGATCCCCACTTAATATTAACGGGGGTATTAGAACTATAATATTAAGGGCATCATAATATTTAGTTTACGTTAAATGATATAGAATAGTTTATATTCTTATTATTTATATATAAAATATATATTAGGTGTGTTAGTTATTAATTAACTAACTATATATTAAATCAGTGTGCCTCATCACTTAATATGGAAATAACCCTTCAAAGTTAGTTAAATATGGATTTAGGTAATATTCAAACTCACGTGAATCATTTGAATCATGGGTAAATACATGGATTAAAGTGAGGAATGAGTTACTAGACTAGTTTATAAAATATTTCTCTATAGTGGATTATTCTTTTGTGGTTTTTTACCCATTTATGGGTTTTCCACGTTACATACAGTGTCACTGTGTAATTTGTTTTATGTTGTTATTTACTTTTATTATGGTGTGCACATTTATATTTCCACTTATTAATGTATGTTAACCTAACATTTAATTTAGTTGGTAAATATACCTTTTCACCCCTCGTCCTGACAAGGTATGCCAATTCTTCTTCTTATTTTAGAATTTAAAGGAAAGGAAATAAAATTAGTAGGAAGTACTCTTGCAATGATATTGTACTCACTTTAGGCATGGAACATGCTTTGCAAAATGGTCTCGAAGTCAACCTTACGAGAGTTGCCAAATAATTTACTTATTCCATGAGTTTTCCATGTTGTGCTTCTAAAATACGAGTTTACTTTGTGTTTGTTGAGTTTATTTCAACCTTTGATGTTGGGTATGAGTTATCCCCGAGATGAAAATTTTAACTCGAATAAGTTTCTTATTATTATTTTTTTGATATTTTTACACAAATTTTAAATTCTCAATCTTGAAGGTATTTGATGAAGATTTGCTTCACAAGAAGTGATTTTTTCATTTCAGTAGTTAAATTAATTCTCATTGTGAACTTGTTTTTGGAAAAATTTGTTTATGTATTTCATACTTATACTCAATGATAAAAGTATTCCTTGACTCTAAAATTTCAATATGAATGCAACATTTTATATAAATTTCATTCGAATGCATCATATTATTGCACACTCCTTAGGTGGTTATAATAAACATTCATTTGCTTCTAAAGCTCTCATATTTTAAATGTATTCAACTCCCAACCAAATTTCTATACTTTTATAATTTTACATATGATATCTTGAATTGTTGAAAACCTATCGAACCCCATAATCTTTATTTTCTCTTTAAATTTGAAGCTAGTTACTCTATAATAGTTGGTTTCAACTTACATACCGAGTGCAAATCTATTTATGTTATGCATGATACCGATCACAAATCTTTTATGTTATCTATGAATGAGGAACTTTACTTATGTATCATTTTGTTTCTTGAAATCACATCTTCTTTTATTGACTTCTCTTTTGGTAGAACTTTGTATTTCATATTCTTGGCAATTAGTAGCATACTTTCTACTTCATTTACTTATACCTATTCATGACCTAAGACTAGGGTTGATATTTTGATCTCTTTTACAATGTTAGTGACTTCGATCTGTTTGAGTTTGATTTATTTCATCAAGGTATCCCAATTTGATTCTCTTGTACTTGTACTGTTCACCTTCAACTCTTATTTTTCCACATATTGACTCTATTTCATTCCCGCTATATGCACTAAAATTTTTGAAGACTTGTTTTCTTTCAAATTCTTTTCGAGATACGTGCTAAAGCTAAATATTTTTGTAAATGTGCATTTCTTTTTAGTAACTATAAAATTTTGTACCTTGACTTAAAAATTTGAAAAATGTACATTCTTTTTGTTTCATTAATGAAGTAATTCATTTGGACCATGATGGTCATCTTACAACCATGTATCTAAGAACTGTAATTGTACTTTACAGCTTGTTTGGAAGTTGAAAACTAGTCATAGTATTATGCATTCAAATCGGTTGTTAATTTTAGACTCTATGTCTCGAACCTTAAACTATTATTTTCTTTATAGTTTTATGATCTTGATCATTTTGAAATATATTAATGTATCTCCTTTGTATTATGGAATTTTTCTAGACATTGAATATAACCTATATTTGTTAGTACAAAATTGAAATCATGAATTGAGTTAATTTTTGTTGCACCTTGTACCTCACAGAATTAAATAGAATAGTTAGAAAAAGTATGCTTTTTTGCCTCTCTTATGTTTCATAGCAAATTTATTTTTCTTTTGATTCGTTCTGTCATGATTGTTGTGAATGCCATGATATTTTGCAAGATATTACTTTCTCAAATCTGCATCTATTACTTTGATGTACCTTTTTATTTTTGATCTTAAATCATTCATTTTATGAAACTAGATAGCACATGAGTACATATTAAACCCCGAGCTATTTGAATGACATTTTTGATTTTCCCTTTCGGGTTCACTATAGATGGATGATGCGAGAAGATAAGATAGAGCTAGAACTGAAGCAATGAAGACTAGGACAAAACCCAAGGCATTGATGGGTTTCTTCTATACTCTTTTGATTTTAGCTTTATGCACATGTATCTTTTATTTCAATAATCATAAATTACATCCCATGACTTGTGTGAGAAACATTGAATTTCCTAATGAATAAATGATATTATTTCTATAATTGAGTTGTGTATTTCCTTTTTCTTTCAACTTTTATGATATGTAATAATTGTACAATGAATTAAACAACTCGATAACATACTTAGTAACACTTAATCATAGAAAATGATTAATTTGAAAGTACTTAATTTCTACAATACAAACAACAACTACGTTTGTTTTTTTAGAGTCCAATCGCTCGGGTCTACAACTATTTATTCCTTTCTCAAGACTTTTGTTTACGTCTTGAATATTTTATGCAACTTTCATAAAGGATAACATGGAATAACAACATATATGAGGTTTTGCATTTTAGAACATCACACATAGCTTCATTTTGATTTTCTAATCCACTTACTGCAACTTAAAACCTTTAAGAAACTATATGGATTCTCCATAGTTAGGTCAATTCATCTATTCCTTCCATTGAAATTTTTTTTTCGAGTTGCCCATTTTTGTAGAAGTGTAAAAATTTCATCTCTTGAATACCAAGAAAAAATAGTAAAGAAAGACAATGAAGTAAGTAACCCAAAATCATCAAAGGGATGCACATAACTAGAATTGGTTGAGGAATAGGTGATGTGGTTCCATGTAGGATGCCACTTTATCTCCATAAAATCCTCATCAAAAATCCATGTTGACAATTTTTGCACGTGTGCAAAAATGGGCAACCCAAAACTTCGTTATGATGGATGGAATTATTGAAGTGAACCTAAGCTAGGGAGATTCCTTTAAGTTCAATATTTGTTTTTTTCAATTAATTAAGGACTCGTGTAATTTGCAGCTATATGTGTGCTATTACAAAACGTAATAGATCACATAGTCTGCAATTTCATGATTGTCTTTAGAAAAATAACACAAATCCCGAAGGACAGATGTGAAATCTTGATGAAGACTGAAAATACAAAATATATGAAGTGTTAAGTTTTGGAACAAAAATCATAGTTGCAGATCACAGTAGTATAAAAATTCATCACTAAGGATTAAAGTTATTTTAAAGTTATTTCCTTCATGATTAAATACATTCAATTATGTTATTGAGTTGTTAAATTTATTATACAATCCATATACAAAAATGAAATGTAGAAAGAAACACACAATTCAGTTTCAGAATTCAATGTTTTATTCATAAGGAATTTTAAATGTTCCCACACAAGCCATGGGATGTAACTCAAAAGAAAATTACAACTATTAAAGTAAGAGGTACATATGCATGAAAAATAAAGTAAAGGAGTATGAAGGAAACATCATTTCCTTGGGTTTCTTTCATTCTAGATAATGAATTTCTAACCCCACTTTGATCCGTCTTCATCCTCGCTTCTTAGCGGATGGTTGTGTGCCTAAAAACAAGAACACAAATATTGTTAATCATGAGCTCAGGGGTTGGATCATATTCCCTATACTATCCAATTTCATGCAAGTGGATCTCCTAGCATTAGGAGGTATAAGTTACATGAAGATCAAAGGCATAACTGATAAAATCACTATTCTGTAACAACATACATGACTCATTCACTCAGAATTAGGAGAGAGAAAACTATGGAATAAAAGAGAGGCCAAAAAGCCTAATATTTTCTAACTAGTTTATCTAAATGTGCAGATACAAGTAAGAAGAAAGAAGTGATACATTCTATAACTTGAATCAGAAAAGTACATTCATTTCAGTTTAGACTAAAGGCTGAATGTACAAATATGTGCCTGTACTAATCCATAAAAGAAATGTAGGTTTAGTGCTACATTTTCTAACAACTAGAATAAGAGAAGTTACAGCTGAAACAAAATGGAAAAGGGAATCTGAGAAAATTTTGATAGGGCTTCACCATGTAAAATGGACATTTTACATCTTTCCATCATGTTATTTCACAACTAATACATTCTTGAAAGATGTGATGAAAGATAAACTACTGTATTGATCAAATAGTTATCTAAATAAGGAGAAGTAATGCAAAAATTCCACTCATATTGAAGAAAGAATAATGTAACTTGTCCATATATTATAGGAGTAGAACGAGAGTTTAAGCTGCTTTCAATTTGGAGAACTTATTAAGTAATGCTACATAAGAGTTGCATAATATTCATGTTTCACTCTTCATTACAGGAACTTATTGTCCATTTCAAGCCAAATTAAGGAAATATGCCTGATTCAAATTCAAGAAGAAATAAACAAATCTAATGCATCAAGGCTACTTTCAGAAACACAATGTTTGAGTATAGATTTTCAGAATAGTGAATCTTCAAAGAAACAAGTTACAACTTTGCAAAGCTTCATGGAACATTCATGCACAAAAATATCCAGTTTCAGAGCTTCAAGAGTACCAGATTGAATTATACATTGGAATACTTGGACAAGAAAAAGAGATTACATTGCAATAATATCAAACCTTAATGAGAAATTTGAATGTTGCAGTTGTAGAACAAAAACAACAATAAAGTCTTCATTTCAATATGACAACACTAAACCAGTTTGCAGAGTAAAGTTTTCAAAGTTACATTTTTCAAGATTTTCTGAAGTACAGATTTATAGATACATCTTGCACAAAGGAAATAAACTACAACATTTAAGGAACCTATCATTCAGGTAACATGTTCTTGTTCATAAAGCAAAATTTTGGAGTTCTTCTAACAGGATGTATGAGGAGTACGGAAACAAATCAAGGATGCTACAATCAAAGACCCAGGTCATTGAAAGAAGAAAAATGCAAATATAAGGTTACAACTCAGCTGAAGAACAACACTCCTAAAAAAAAGGAAAAGTTGAAGAAAAATTTAGATATCATCAAAGAAAGGATCAAATTATAAGAATGAAATATTCAAAGTAAAGCAGAAGTAGATCACAAAATTCAAAGACAATTTGCATTATTTTCAATATTATCTAAGTCCTAAAACTTACAAAGTTTGATATAGGAGGAAAAATTTCAAATACCAAAGATTGCATTTTATAGAATGAGAGCTCGATAACAGCGATTCTATATATCTACTAATAGTTTTACCTACGGAGAGATTCAAGATGGAGTGAAACTCACCATGTTGGATTTGAAACGATGAAACCATGGAGGGATGTCAACAAGAAAAAGAAACGAGCGGTTTATAAGCTCATAATGGTGTCACAAAGTAGAAAATGAAAAGAAAACCACAAGGGTTTCAGAATCAAGAAAAACATGATAACAAATCTCAAAAACTCAATAATGGAAGCATTATTTATAGTTTTCAAACAAGAAGCTTACCTTTTTCTTTCATGGTGGCCATTAAAGCTTCCACATAACCCTTTCTCAATGAGAACAAAGTGTAAAATAGATGTTTCATAAACTTTGAACCATGCTTGTGTACAGAGGGAACAACCACACCAGAGGACCAAAGAGTAATGAAGTATGAATGCACAAAATCTTATAAATATTTCACTTAGAACCTTAAAATCCACAACAATGATGGCCATACAGGAGCCAATAGAAGCAAGAAAATTTAAAATAAATGCTCAGTAACATCGGTCACCACTAAATAATATTGGATAGATCTCGAGATAATGGAAACGGGAAAGATATGCAAGTATCCAAGCCCACAGAGCTTCATAGAATGAAAAATGCATACGTAGTGCCTCCAAACAACTAGAGACCAATTTGTAGAGGAAATGAAACAAATAATCACACAGATCTAGAAAAAGAGTAAAATCCATACAATACATGCATTCAAATGGCATAACCAAGCTCAAGAAAGAAAAAAACAATGGCGGCTGACATCTTAGAAATGTGTCACGAGAGAAGAAAAATGGCAGAATTTCTTCACTTCTTTTCATGCTGAAGATATACAAGAGCTCTAGAGGATCAAAAATGATCTCAAAATATAAAAATGGGAAAAAAAAATGAGTAAAGCCCGGAGTTACAAGAAGCTCAATAGGCATTTTCATGGTAATAGAGAAGTTCTGAGAGATCACAGTAAAGTTCAAAATGATGACAGGAAAAAATATAATAAAAAATGGATTCAAAAAAATTTCACAAATCTTCACATCAAGCTTCAACATCACATTCATGGATTCAGCTAAAAATGTGTCGTGGCTTCACCTCTTAGAATGATAAAATGACTAAGACCAAGTGACAAGAGCGATGATCTTATACCCAACCTAACTCACATGGAGTTACCATCAGCAGCTAAGTTCAAGCCATACAACGATTGACAGTCATATTGCCAAACCAAAGCTAACCATTATGCCAATCAGAGTTAGAAGATCCATGATGTGGAGGATAATAGTACATAGAATCAACAACTACCATTACATTCACCAAATTCGAAGTATGTTCTAACCATAACCACAGTCACCGACTGTCATAATTACAGAGCAAGAACCCTAACTGAGGGTAAAATAGGATATATGATGTAAATCAAACATGGCGACATCGATGGTCCTGAAAAAAAGTAGGTAACACAACCATAGTAAACCCTAACCAGGTTTAAAGTCTAAGCCACCGAAAAATCATGCGAAGGGTTAGACCATCATGGAGAGGGGGCTAGCCCTATGATTCCAAAAATCATTTGCATTGACTTATTAAAGTTCCAAACCATGTGCTACAAAATCAAATGCCAAACTAAGTTTTACATGTAATGATTAATCAAAGGGGTCCAATAACATGTGTGCCAAGTATCAAGGTTAAAAACTATATTATATACTATGCAATGGTAACCAAAAGGTGGCCAAATGTATAAGATGACATTCCTTTTAAAAGTGACCTTTGTTACCTTAAAACATAATAATGTGCCAAGTCAAAGGGGTGCTCAATCTAGAATAAAGACAAGTGCTCACATCTCATAGTGGTCCCCACAGTGGGAGATTTTAAAAGGGAAACAATAGCATGGTGCATTCTTCATGTGACCACTAGAAGACAAATAGGAGGTCGACATCAGAGGAAAAGGAGCCTTTTGAAAGGCATATTACCTTATTTTCCACAAAATAAGAGTAGAATATTATTGCACATGTGCTCATAGTGGTCCCTATAATGGGTGATGTGGAATTGATCAACTTTTGCTAAGTATAAGAGACAAGGCATTATTTTACTGGTAGGGAGATTATTTTTTGCATGTGCATCCAAGAGGCAGCCTAAAATGTTATTTTTGCAATTGCAAGTGTATTAAAATTACAGATGTCACATCAAGCACAAGAAGATAGAGATTGCATGCATTGGAGAAGACTTTCTCATCAAGAAAATTTTATTATTAGCATAATTATTCACCCAACTTTATTAAAAATAGAATGGATTAATGATAGTTTGACTAAGTTGTATTTTTTTCAAAAAAGCTATTAATGCCTCATTGTATTAGCATGCTTATTTTTATTCCTTTATTTATTCATGATAAAGGATAAAAATAGGATGCATGGGCGAGTACAATTTTAGTCTATTTTTAGGAAGGGTGGGATGAATAATTTTGCTATATATTGTGTGCATTAGAAAAGCACAAAGGGGGACTTTTTGGGACACAGGAGTGCTGAAGTAGATTTTTCTAGTTTTGCCTTTTGAATGAGAGATTTATTTTTGCCTTTCCAATTATTTGTAGCTTTGTGTATACTTTATTATTTTCTTGTGAATGTCAAAAATTCCCGATTGATCATCTTACCTTGCTGCAATCTTAGTAATTTCTACATAATATTAGTGTGCATGTTTATCTTAACAATTATTGTTGTGAAACTTTCCCTCAATACATCAAGTGTTTTTCCTTAATATTCTGCTGAAAACTATTGGTTTATGCAATCAAAATCCATTCTCATATATTTGTACATGTACTCAGTCAAATCCCTCAACAAGTTTAGTTTATCACCTCATATTTCAATTCATTTTAAGAAATATTTTTTCCTCGAAACCCCAAAAAAAATTAGTTTAGGATACATCAAGAAGGAACCAACCTTGATACCGGAGACTCACTTCAACAATAGGTATAACCACATACCTAAGGTTTTTCCATTGTATCTACGAAAAAGAGAGATCCAGAGAAATCTTAGAACACATGTAGCCATCTCTCTACAAGGTGCACTTTTGAGAGATAAAAATCCCCACACAAAATAAGGCATCATAAAGAGCTAAGTGACGAGATTCCATTACCGAATTTGCATAAAGCTCCCTTTTGCACATTTCAAAGTTAAATTTAGAGGATCAAAACATGAGGAAAATAAATTCCTCTTTTCCAAAATCATTTAATCATTATAATTAAATATGACCCCTCAAGTCATAGGTAAGGTTGGGGAAGAGATTAAAGAGTGTGGGACAAGTAAAACTTGTCCCACAAGCCTTCAAAATTGGGCTCAAAGCCCAAATCCGAGATTTGAGGCAAGGGAGTGGTACATAAACCAATGCCACTAAAAATTTCAATAAACTAAAGTTAAATACTAAGGTAAAACTACATACACATTGGACACCTATTTACCACATTAATACATTTACACATACTAACAATTACATATCTAATTAGGGGCACATTGACAACATAGGAACATAAGGATACTAGGGTGTACTAGAAATTTAAAACTAAAATCACAACATCACAAGAAAAATTAAATGAAAGGGACACAACCTACCCATGTCGTCACAAGCTAGGTACTCCCCAACGGAGACCTCATAGCAATGATACACAATGTGATGACATGCAAACATACGAAAAAATGGCTACCAAGGTGACCACGTTGTGAACACGTGACATTCCTTCATAGTTGGCCTTTTTAATAACACCTTTTACTGTGATTTGTTTCCTACAACCATAAATAATACCACCTTTGGCCTCAAGGCCACATCAATACATCACATAAATAAATCACATATAAACAATCAATCATGTAATCCCCAACATACATCATAGATATGTTATTATCAATATTACACAATTCTAACATAAATTAATCATTTATAATTACCAATAATCACAATTCCTATTTTATGAAAACCATGAAATTCATATATTTATTGATCATCTAATATCATCACATAATTAATAAACCAAAATATCAATGAACACATGGTTAGTTCAATCATATAAACGTAGTCACAACTACCATGAATCCAAAATGTCAGTATATAAGTAGAGAAACACTAAACAACATGTAAAAAAATGTTTACCAATATTAGGCAGGCATCCATCCAATCCATAATAAAATTCAAATCACCATAATAATCATGTCCATAAAATCTATCACATGTAATCCAGAATAATATACATGCCTCAAAGCAGCTAGTAAACAAGAGCATAACAGAAATAAGTGTCGAAGAGGAGTGGGCACTACATTTTAGCTCCCCATAAGAAGGTTTCGATTCCCGGTTCAACATTCAAACTCTTGATAGCTAAAGTTGTCATGCATAAATAAGATCCTCTTGGATCACAAAAAAACTAAAACCCTGCTTCCTTTAGGTAAGAGTATCTTGAAATCATGTACTCCAAGGTATAACTAAACAACAAATAATCCCACCATTGTTCCATATATATTTTCCACGGCTAATCCAAATAATAAACTTCTTGATAAACTTCATGTTTCCAAGCTTTATTTCTACCTATATAAACACATTCGTTGATCACGTAAGATGCCAACCACTATCAAACTTATACTAGGAAAAGTCTGAAGAATGTCTCATATAAGGAGTCATAGAATTTGTCTTCCACCTACTTTCACACATAAAAATCAGGCCCAATCCTATATCTCTAAGTGAATGCATCCTTGCTGTCAAATATCCAATTCTAAATATTTTCCAATTAGAATTCAAAATCCATCTTCATGTAAAATCCTAGTAAACAACTTTGAAAACAAGTTCTTGCAATGAACTAAAAAAGTAGTCTTTTATTACCCAATGTAGCTATGTGCATGGGCACTTCATCCAGTCAAGTATGGAATATCACCCAAATGAGCATATCTAATAGGTACCTCCTTTATTATGTTTTGGAAGACATTAAAATTATTGTTGATGTTTGTGACCATAACAACCATTTACAAAATAAGATACATTATAGCATGTCAATTCAACAACACATATAATAAGAAAATCACTCATAGATAATGACTATTAAGATTTGAATACCCATAAATCAATGTTAAGACGGTAAATTTAGAAATCCATAACTAATTATCCATTATAACTATAATTAATTACATAACATGGAAGCTTATTACATTCTAAATCATTACACCCATGCACACTCACATATAGACTCTAAAACAAGCTTACATCGAGACATTTCAAAGTATTTCTCTTTAACTTAAAATCTGCACTAAATTTATAAGGTGGGGAATTTCCTTTACCACCTACATGAAAATTATTCATAATAGGGATGATCACAAATAGATTGCATGTTTCCCAATATTTTCTTGACATCCATTCAAGATATAAATATATTTCTTTTCCTATGTGTTAATTCATATATTTAATAATCCATCATGTGTTGTAGTTTTATTGATTTTTTTGCTTTGTTCCATAAATAGATCTTTCTTAGGTGTTAAGTCCTCATAGTTTATTCTATCTCAAGATCTTTGATGAGTGGAACTCCATCTCTTCTTTTTCCATTTTTAGCCACGTCTGAAAAATCATCTAATTCCTTAATCCACTTGAATGCATGAATGTAGCCTTACGTGCTAACCTATTCCTTTGTGATGTGAGGGACCTCCACATACTATCATTTTTATACTTCTTCACCTTATGTGCATGTCATTGTGTGCAACTCCTAGCTCCCACACTTGTTATTACTTAGCCATTTTCTCATACTAAAATTATATATATGTACTTTGGTACACTTAGAGGGCATAAAGTATACTAATATATACATGATTCTTAAGAAAGAAAACTAGTGGTCGAAGACATATTATAGCCTTTTTTGTTCTATCTCGTGTATTTTTTATAGTCTTATGCTTCTTACACCTAAACTAGAACATGACTGATTTATCTTTTAAGGCATCGAACACTAACATGAAATTATTACAGGAAAAAGTGGTCCTATTCATCCTAGGTTATCCCGATCTTCTTTATCATCTTCTTACTCTTTTGGGTCTCTTTTACTTCTTAGTCACCTTTTTATACTTTAGTTCGAACTTTAAGTTGTGAATTATCGCTTCCCTTCTAGATCACTTACGGATTAGTCGAAATCATATAAGTCATCTAACTCTCTCACTTGCTTAGGTTTCATATTATCTTTCTTATTTCTTTTCCATTTACTATGATATATCATTGGTATATCATTAGTCATAGTAGTTACTCAAAAATATATTTAATTAAATTTCTGTTAATCAATACTAATATTTTCTTGTAATTCCATGTGTATGAAAAAAATCGTAAGGATATCATAAGTTATTCATTTGTCCATACATATAATATCACCAAAAACTAAATAGATTTTAAGAAACATATCACTTTTTGTAGTTCATGGGAAAGGAGTGAAATTTAAGTTGAATTATACCTCTTACACTTAAAATGATCAATACTACTATCTATAAATATTTACACTTCAGTGTCTTTCCGACAAATTATAAAATTTTATCGATAATTATATTGAATGGTAGAAGAATTATTATTATTTATATCAAATAGCTTATATATTACGAATAATAAATAAATAGTATAACTACTTAGAATAAGTAAAAGTATTATAGAAGGATGCATCAATTTCAAACACACCTAAATTCATGAGAAAAAAATGGAGGATCCCAGAGAAAGCACAAAAATCTAAAATTATTTAAATGATAACAATTAGGCTACAAATGTAAATAATTCTAAATGTGGAAGACATTTTTCATCTTTCTTTCCCCACCCACTAGATGGAAGTTACTTCACAGCTTAAATGAGTTTCAAACAATAGATTGATATCAATTTTATCCTTATATTTTTCATTTGTATATTCCCATCCCCAACATGGTAAAATAGGTAATGCAAGATGAGGGAACTTGATCATATCTAGAGGCGGTATAGATATGTGATGGTGAGTTAGCATTGAGATCTACCCCATGCTAGATTTTTCATGAGGAGGGTGATAATGAGGTGAGTCCCACCCAAACAATTATGTGAGTGGGGACAAGGACTATCTTAACATCACTTTCATTTTATGTAGGGATATTGACATAAATAGGGAGGAATAAATCAATATATAGAATGAAGGAAATTTCCTAGTGATTGAAAATGTTATAAAGGTGGGTGAATTCCAAAACTACCTTCCATGCTTATACTGTAATCTACAAAAATATTAAACACATTCATCACTCTTTTTAACATCGAAGGGTTATAATGAAACATTGAATGATTAAAAAAGTATGTGTTTAGGTATTTTCAAATACAAAAATATATTATAATTTGAAGTCATGCCATACTTGGATAAAAGTGATATGATTTCCCTACTAATCCCCTAACATAACTTGAAAGGTTCCTACTCAAATAGATTAAATAATGAAATAATATAACTGTTATCTCTCGAAAGAGCACCTTGTAGAGAGACGGATGCAGGTTTTATAAGCTTGTGCAATTGATCTCTCTCTTTCATAGATACAATGTAAACACCTCGGGTTTGTGGGTATACCTATTTTGAGGCGAGCCTCTGTATCAAGGCCGTTCCTTATTGGTGTGTCTTAAACTGATTTCTCGGGAGTTTGAGAGTAAAAGATGACTATAAAATAATTAAAAATAAGGTGATACACCAAATTTGTATGAGGGCGTCGATTGAGTATATGCAAAACTTATTTGGGAAGGATTCTTGATGCACGAACCAATAGTTTTCTGCAGAATATAGAAGGGAAAAACACTTGATTGTACTGAGGGAGAATCACAACAATACTAATAAGTTAACATGCACTTTAAAACTAAGTAGAAAGATTGAATTTTCTAGTAGGGTAAGGTGATTGATCGGAGAATTTGTAATCACAAGACTAATAGAAACATACACAAGACTACAAAATAACTTGGAAAGGCACTTAATACTTCACACTCAAAGGAAAAAACTTGCAAAATTTTGTTCAATACTCATAAATCCAAAAATTCCTCCGAAGTCTCTCTTGTGCTTTACAAAGGCACACAATATATAGCAAAAATAAAATTCACCCTCTTCCTAAAAATAGCCTAAGGCTTGTACTCACCCATGCATCCTATTTTTATGCTTTATTTAATAATAGATAAGGAATAAAAATAGAACATGTAATTACAAAAATAGGCATTAATAGCCTTGATTACAAATAGTCAACTTAAGTTGACTTGTTCTTTTTTTAAGAAAGAAGGGTGAATAATTTGCTAAAAATAAGGTTACTTGCTAGGCAAGTCTCTTTCTATGAACATGCAACTATGTCTTCTTCTCTATATTGTCCTATTGTGAAGGCATGCAAAAATACCACCCCCTGTATGTGAGAAAAATAATTACAATACTTAGCAATATTTGTAAAAATAATTACTCCTTAGGGACCACCTGCTATGTGCACATGTTTTAATATTGACATCTCCTTTGACCATGACATAGGCATCATAATACATTCGACCACTCCTTTGATTTATTTGGGTATAAACTAAGTAATAATCATAGTTTTAATGATTAAGCCCATTTGCATAACACATGGCATATTATATAGTATTCCAGATTTGATTATGTCAGCCTTGACATATTATATTATTCAACTTTTCGATGATCATGATATATGATTTGGTTTGTAATGATTAATTAGTTGAACAACCTGGGTTGTCCCTTTTTGCGGTGACTCACCCCTTGGTGACTTGGGCGGTGGCATCAAATCTGGTCAAGTTAATTATAACCCTGGTGGTTTGTTTTGAATTTTTGTGCCTTGTTCTTTGTCATTTATCTTTATAGCCTGTCGATTGTAAACCTCTAATTTATGACCTTTGGTTAGGGTTCGCCCACATTGAAAATTAATGGTGGCATCTTGACTGTGGTTAGCATTGGTTGTTGTGATGATTTGAGGATGTTGATCTTGTGTCCTTGGTGTTTTGATTTCGTTGATCTCTGACTGGGGTTGAGTTTGAGTTAACTCACTTCTTCGGTTTGGGCGAAACGGAAATTAACACTTAAGCATTCATTTGGATATTTGTGAAGTGGGTGAAGACACGGAAAAATTTCACCCAATGCCATTATTCTGTTATGATTTGAGCTCGACATTCACTATATTTTGGGGCTCCTTATTTGTAAAATACTCTTCGTCATTTTGGTTTCATGGTTTCTATGCAGTGGTCGAAGTGTGGGCTGCCATTATTGTTTCTTTAAGCTTATTTCTTTCCTCTTTATCCTCTGCACCATTTGTGCCTATATATATTTTCGAATGCTTTGGTTTCATTTCTTGGCTACCATAGTCATTTATAGGTAATCTCTCTTGCATACGTACATACTTACATTTTCTTTTCTTCTTTAAATGTATCACTAAACTCTTTGAAATATTTGTGGGTTATGTGATTTGTTTCTCTTGATTGACTCCCGAGTTTGAAACTTCACATTGGCCTATGGACCTCTCACTTCATCATCCGGTTGATTGAAAATTTTGACCATTTGATTATCTATGGTGAGTGTATTCTTCGGCCCAATCTACATCATGAATTATAGATCTGTATTTTCTTGAGTTTTGGGTATATGTAGATATGTGACCTTGAGAATTTTTTCAAATCTTTGTGGAAAATACCTGTAAAAGCTTGAAGTATTGGTTTCATCATGTACTATAATTGTATTTTCCTAATTTTCATGCATCTGTCATGCTCGACCATTGCTAAAATGAATTTTGAGAAGACTCTCTGATTATGTGTTTATTGTTATGAAACTCTAATTTACTTTGTACCTTCCTTTGTTTTACTATGGTGGACATAGAGTATTTTCTTCTTTCTGGATATTCATACTTCAGCCTCTTCTCTGTATGAGTTCTTTGTGCTAGGACAACTTGTTATCTCATCATTTGTTGAGAATATTGTAGAAGATGGTTATGACTCTCTCGTACATTACTTCAGGTCCATTCTGAAATCTTTGGCTCATTTTTGTATTATGGAGAATCCATTTATTACAATTCATTGTATCAGGATCAACTTGATTTTCTAAAATTCTATAGCACCTTTTAAAAATACTTGCTTTAAAATTTCAACATTATGATCACTTGAACATTGAATTTCTCCATGAGATGAGTGTTTGAAATGTAATTGTTTTCTAAAAATCATATCTATTGAATGTTGATTTTGTAACAATATTCTTGACTTTCTAAAACTAGTGTGTCTTTTTTTACGAACCTATGCATAACATATTATTTCTAGAACTCTGTTTACAACTCCTGCATGTTGGATAATTCAATTCTTGTCAAAAATGTAGTTCCATCTTCTTTTGTGCTTCAATGTTGTACTTGAGCTTCACTGTAGTTGCATTTGTATTTGATCAATTTCTTTGCATAGATAGTTGTACTTATTTGATATGGCAGCATCTCTATATTCATTCTGAATGACTTCTATTTTTGTAACTGCAAATCATGCATTCAATTTGATCTCTGAAGCTATTGTCGTATTTTGTAGTCTTATTTGTATCTCAACATTGTATAATAATCTGATGGACAACTTATTTCTTCTAATTTGAAATTTATCCTTTCCCATAAAGAACTATCTTTGAAATTTTCTGTTCTTGTAGCAACTAACTTTACCTGTAGCATCTAGCTTTACCTGTAGCAACTAACTTTTCCCATAGCAACTGAAAATTTAAAGTGTTGATTTTTATGGTGAAGCCCTATCAAAACTTTTCCAGAATTCTCTCTTTCATCCATTTTCAGCATAGTAGTTGAATTTTCTGATTTAGAACATAACACTTCATGTTTGAAACTAGATTGGTAAATAAAATGAGACATCATGGTTGTGTTATCTTGATCACAACATGCTTTGTTGTTTTTCTGTATCACTTACTTGATTTAAATCATTCCGTTAAGCATGTAGTAGTTAAAAACAACATGATGGAAAGATGTAAATGTCCATTTTACATGGCGAAGCCCTGTCAAAATTTTTCCAAAATCTTGTCTTCATTCCTTTCAACTGTGACCCTCTCTTTTAGCCAAACATCAGCTTTCAAATTTTTCCTTTTCCCACTTGTTGCAAACCAAACATGGGCTTCTATTGCCAGTCTCTCTTCTACACTGTAACTTCTTCTATTTCAGAACAGTTGTTGGAACTTTGAGTTACATTCTTCCTTTTATTGCATGCACTTATGACTTGTCTATTCTTCTCTTTGGCTGCAACCTGTACCTGCACACTTAGGAAAATAATTAAAAATAATTCAGTGGCTTTTGGCCTCTCTTATGTCCATGTTTTCCTCTTTTCTCTTCTCTTCCTTCATTCTTACGAGTGAATAAAGAATGCATGTAGTTTGTTCTTCAAGTAGAATACATCTCATGTTAGGAGAAGATTCATATGCACGAAGTAGGATAGTGTAGGAATATGACTTGATCCATGAGCTCATAGGCCGATAGTTTATTCTTTTCTTCTTTTCAGGTACAATGACTTCTACAACGAAGATGAAGAAAAAGCTTGAAATGGAGTTGAAGATGCTTCAATCAAAAATAGAAACCACAAGGAAATGATGGGTTCACCATACTCCTTTTCTTTCTCTTTCATGCATGTGTAATTTTCTTTTCAATAGTTGTACTTTACTTTTCGATTACATCCCACACATTCTTGTGTGAAAAATTTGAATCTCCTTGTGAATAAAACATTGAATTTTGTAAATGAGTTATATATTTCTTTCCACATCCTAGCTTCTTTGTATGGATTGTATAATGAAATAAACAACTTAGTAACATAATTGAATTTCTTAATCATGAAGGAAAGAACATTGATGAGAACTTGTAACATTCAGTAATGAACCCTGATTTTCTAATATCTGCATTTATGTTTGCTACTTCAAAACTTAGCACTTCACCTAATTTGTAATTTGTCATCTTCATCAAGAAAACATAGTTGTCCTTTGGGGCTTTGTGTTCTTTTGTTGAAGATGGCATGAAATTATAGACTATGTGATCTATTCTATTTTGAAATAACACACATAACTACATATTTCACTTAATCATTAATTAATTCAACAATAACTAATAACATCAAAGCTTCCTTAGCTTAGGTATACTTCAACCAAGACTTTTCATCATAATGACGAAGTTTTGAGTTGCCCATTTTTACACAAGTGCAAAAATTATCAGCATTTTTGGCAATCCTGCGGGGAAAGCTGCCTGCTAGCTTAAAGACTAGTGCCTTGCTCTTGTCCATTGGGCATGGAGTCTGAGCATGTAACTGAAATTTACCTTTTCTGAAAGGTCCAACCCTTCCAATACAAACTAAAACTAGTAAAGGATGGTAAACATATCATGTGCATGAATGCACTTATTGAATTGAAAAACATTGCAATGTGCAAAAACTAAACTTATTGAAGGGAAATCCTAGTCTATCAAACGCCACAAAAAAAAAAGACGACGCTCTAGGACTTGCTTTCATAAACAAATAACCAAAAAAAAATGTGACTAATTTTTTTTCTTTACAGAAGATTGAGATTAAGAGAACCAACTTAGAATTGCAATACATTTAAATCAGGTCACTTAGCGGAATCCTCTAAAGAAATATTCCATGTAGGAGGAGAAGATAAGTTTGTTCCATTATTTATGGCATAGATTCTTGAGCTTCGCCAAGATAAGAAAGTTAGTTTAGAGATGGTTGGGCTTGATGGAACCGCTTCATCCTTAGAAGAATAAAAACAAATTGCAAATGGGCAAGAAGGAATAGTACTCAAAGATATAGAGGAGGTGCAAGAAGATTAGGCGAACCGATTACTCAATTAAGGCACCAAAATATGTATGATTAAGAAGGAGTCTATAAAAATACATGTAAGTCTTGTTCATTTTTAATGCATTGATTAACCACAATATTCAAACAATGATAAATAGAGCCAATATCAGAAAATACAAAAAGGACGGGTGGATTCAAATTCCAAAAGATATGTTTGAAAAAATTTATGTTGGAGGTGGGTGGCTCAACAAACACATGTCAAAAATTAAAGCTCCATCCCTTTTGACGTGCGGGCTACCCAACTGGCCACATACCATCATTGATTCCATTTAGATTTGCAAATCTTATGCCCCTCCATGTCTGGTCTTCCTGCTGGTTTTTACTCGGCTGGCCGCGCGAGATTGAAAATAGTGGTTAGAGATGAAGCTACGGGCTAGTATAGCAGGCATGCTACCTTCACTTTCGTTGGAGTCTTTGTGAGGTGCATCCATGGCGGGGGTCCACAACCATGACCTGCCACGCAGTGTCACTAGGCGGCGGTGGTTTGCGGTGAAAACAAAGCCCTTATTGAGCGCTCCCAACAAGCAGGTTATCCAACCCTGTTCAGTATCGAATGCATCTTCAAATTCGGGATTCGCCTTCAGGTTATTTTATCAAAATCGATCAAGGGACAGTGAGGGCGTTACGTAAGACCTAGTGAAATTTATTACAAAGATCTTCATTGAGACCTTGCCTGTCTTGCGAGGTAGCTCGTGGAAGAGAGTCTCACAGCGGTGGATCTATTTACATCGGGACAAATTGTAGAGCTAGGTTCTTTTGATGTGCACACCATAATAAAAAAAAAGTAGTCAGTAGATTTGTTTTAGGATTAGCTTAACAAATGCTTGAGTTTTTTTCAATCTTCCTAAATATGAGTTTTCGAAATTAGTCTTTACCTCCAAATATCTGCAAAGGATAATCCATGACCAGAGATATGTTACATCACAGGATAAAGTCAAAAGCTTGTAATCAAGATGGTGTGTTAACTATTGTTTCATAGATGTTGTCTGCTGTGCAAGACAGCTATCTTTGCCGCATGAGATGAGAAAAAAATACTATGAAACATCTCCGTGAGAATACTGCCTTGGTAGATGAAGATGTCGTTGGCATAACACCGAATAGATTGCATGCATATGTTCATTGCTACATTGAAAGATCATTTGATCATGGGAGTGTGCATTAGACCTTCCAAGACTCGGTCCTAATCCTTTTTTTTTTGGTGCTATAATCAACTAAAAAAACAAAAACAAAATGATTTAACTCGTGGAAGAAAATCTCATAAAGGTGGATCTGTTCCAAATCAGAATATTCATGAATCACGATTTGTTTTGCAATTATTTGAAATGGGAAGTGCATTAGTTGCTTATACCTACATAGGTTTAATTGCATGTATAACTTAATATTATTTCTTGGCTGTAGTTTTAATAATATACTTTGTTAATAAAAATAAATATTAATGGTATATTGTTATAATTAGAACTTAAAAATAGTAAATACATTAGTTGTAATATTACTTAGATATGAATTATATTGAAATTATTAGTTTCCTTATTATGTATTAAGGAGGATTGGGTAATAAACTTAATAATCTTAAAGTCTTTGCATTAAAATTTCCTTCTACACAATTCAATAAACATTGCATGGGATTTCAAATAGGTTGATTTCATTTCCTTTAATAATTTGTAAATGGATTTTCAATAATTTCTTAAATGGGGAAGAACATAATAAAGCTAGAACTAAAATTACTTCATTGGCATATTGAAAGCTATCTAAAAACTTAAGTCTTTCCATCAACAATGCAAGAAGAGAAAATACACTAACATTCCACTTTTTCAATACATCTCTTTTAAGCAACAAAATGGAATTTAATGTATATATATATATATATATTTTTAAGGTAAATTTCCCAACATCCCTCAAGAGGGTTTCAAAAATATTTCCATTAAGTTTTAAAGCAAGAACTACCAACATTTCAACAAGATCAACATACTCAATGAGGTTCTAAGCCAAGCAAAGGAGAATAAATAAATTGTCTTTCCTTCAACTTTCAATTCCATCCACCTTACAACCTTACTAATGAACATCAATACAACATTTCCCACTTAATGTGGGAACAAAATTTACAATGATGGAAGCTAAAATATAAAGCAATATTACATTTTTCTTCCACTCAAGGTGGGTAAAAATACAAGGTGGTTTCACATTGTCATCAACAAGGCTCCAATGCTTCAAACATCAACAAGGTAGCTCCTCCAATAGTTTTCTTGATTCACAACAAAATAAGGGGAGAGGCAACACTCTCCTCCCAACCAAGATACCCAATGGAGAAGAGAAGCCATCCTCTCCATTGGCCCCCGAGCCCCAACCACATTACAATGGGAGAAAATCCAACTCATGGAAACTACTAGCTTCCACATAACTCAACATAAAATTTCACATTCATTCCATAATCCTTCAAAACAAAATCAACAATACAACAAGAGGGAAAACAATCACAACAACAAGTCACAAGGCTTATCAAGAAATCCATAAGAGTAAGACCTATGGGGAGGCCACTTATGCCTCCCAATGGGAATGGGTGCCACCTAAAAGCCTCCAATGCAAAACACAATACCCCTAACAACTCTTATGCCTCCCTCAAGTACCCCTTATCCCTCCATCCACTCTTATGCCTCCCTCAACTCTTATGGCTCCCTCAAGTAAAAACAAGAAGAAAATGCAAGCATTTCTCTTACTAGGTGGGCACCCAAACCAAACACCCTCCTCAAGAAAATGATCTCTTATGCCTCCCTCAAATAAACTCCACATAGTCTCATCCCACTCCCAACTTAGGCATTCTACCCATTCCTAACAAACATTTCAAACAACAACATTCAACACAACATAAATATGCATTCACATAACAAAAGGAAACATAATGCAAACAAAGGTGAAGCTCCTACCTTTCCATGGTAGAGCTTGTTCCAAGTATGAAGTCTCAATCCCTCCAAGGACCAAGCAATCCTTCACAAGCTCCAACAAAATTCCCACAAGTATCAACAAGCTCCAAAAATCCTCAAACTCCTTCAAAATCCTCTCCTCTCCAAAATACAAAAGACTAAAAATGAAACTTCCAACCCCCAAAACAAACAAGAGGATCAAATAAATAGAGAAAAGAGAGGGAGGGATGATGTGGCTCCAAGTAGGATGCCACCTCCTTTCCCCCACTCCACATCATTTGGTCAACTTCATATTCCAATGCACCATTAATAAGTGGTTGAAAGAAAGGCAAGCACCTTACACACTCCAACTAAGCCCACTCCCCAAAGGAAAAAAATTAAATTTTGAAAGAAAGTGCAATCAACATTTTACCCTTTTATCCCCCAAAACACCTAAAATACCCTAAATTTGGCCTTCCAACCCATAGGTAGGGTTGGCATGGGGTTTTAAGAGGTGTGGGACAAGTTTGACTTGTCCCACAAGCTTTCAAATTTGGCCTCTAAGGCCAAATTCGAGTTTCCCATGTGGGGTAGAGTGTGCTACACTCAAAACTCAAACACACATCATTCCACACAAAATCCAAAGTAAATCAAGCCTAATAAATGAACTCTCTTTTGGTCACATCTTTTAATTAGTTTAGGACAAATTCAAATTAACTTAATTAAGCCACTACAACCCATGGCTAATAAAGGGGAAAACTCCAATCAAAGAATATGAATAATAACACAAGTTAAATTTCACCTACTAAGAGCAACACATACTAACATAATAAAAGGGAAAATTAAAACAAAACAACACATGACCCCTACGTCACAAGTTTCCCTTAACCAGATAATTCTAACACACACACAATTACTTGTTGCCATGGTGAACTTAGTTGGATTCTTCTCGAATTCCGATGTGGTTGGTCTCCACTCCCCAATATTGTTGTGAATATAATATACCTGCAGAATAGAGAATACCTCCTTCGTCTTGTTGGCCGCATTAAAACGTTCATGCCAAATACACAATATAATATAAAATAAACGACACATGATTTACTATCATCTATGTAAGTACGATATCACTTACACTCTCTAGCACATTTCTATTCCACATTTCATTTATGTCCAAACGATCATCACATTAGTCTAATTATCAAGTTCTACTCAATATGATTAAACATATCACATGTCATAATTAAAGATAAATAACCATGTCAAAAATATACAAATATCATCATCAAATGTCCACCAGTAAACCATATGCATCATATAAAGATCAAATCAATAATAGTCCAATGTCTATGATATCTACTAGCATGCTAAATCAAGAAGCCATAATAAATCCATAAGTGAAGTAATTAGTCTCGAAAACAACAAAACAAAATGAGGTCAAAGGGAAGTGGGCACTACATCCCCCTCCCCTTAGACTCGAATTCCTCCTGGAAGTCACCGGAAAAGGTGTAGAAACTGCACTCGTAGCAAAGTAGCATCCTCCCAAGTAGCTGTAGTCTCATCATATCTATCCCATTGGACCCAAACCTGATCAATCTCTCTACCGTGAAGGCCCAAGGTCCTGCACTCTATAATGCATACGGGCTCCACCATCACCTGCCCCTGATCCTACACCTACAATGCGGTCCAATCTAGCACATGAGAAGGATCAGAAATATATCTCCTAAGCACAGAAACGTGAAACACATCATGGACGCGAGATAAGCTAGGTGGCAATGCTAGATGATAGGCCAAGGGACCGAGGCGCTCCAAGATCTCAAAGGGACCCACAAACCTAGGAGAAAGCTTAGAACCTTTTTCATAACGGATAGGGCTCTTATGCGGTCTGAGACGAAGAAACACCTTTGTGCCTACCTCAAAACTGTGATCTGTCCTATACTGGTCTGCATACTTTTATGTCTGTCCTACGCCTCTTGCAATCTCTTCCCGATCAAGGTAACCTGCCGCTCCATATCCTGTAATAATGTTGGCCCAGGAAACCACCGTCCTCAATCCTGTCCCAACTAAGAGGTATCCTGCACTCTCTACCATATAAAGCTTTGAAAAGGGGCCATGCCTATAGAACTCGGAAACTATTATTGTATGCAAACTCCACCAAATACAAATACTCCTCCCATCTCAACCGATGATCCATCACGTACACCCCGAGCATATCCTCCAAAATCTGATTCACCCTCTCTTTCTGTCCATCTGTCTCGGGGGTGATAAGGCAGTGCTGAAATTAATCCTCATCCCAAGGGCATACTACATGGTGGTCCGTAAATGGGAGGTGTACAAAGGGTCGCGATGATGCAAATGATCTTGTGGAATCCCATGTAATCGACAATATCATCAAGGTATACTCGTGCCACAACACTCATTGTATAGGTGGTCTTCACCGAGAGAAAAATGAGCTACCTTCACAATTTATCCACCGTGACCATGATGGCGTCGTTATGGTATCTCAACGTAGGTAACCCAACGATGAAGTCCATGGAAATGGTGTCCCTTTTCCACTCCAATATGGCGTGAGGATAGAGGAGGCTAGTTGGATGCTTTGATGTTTGGCCTTCACCCTTTGGCACTCTAAACAAGCGTGACACAAACAAATCCACGTCTCTCCGAAGTCCTCTCCAAAATACAACTATCTCGGGTGGCGTGCATCTTCTTCACCCCAGGATGGGCTTAATAAGGTGTACGATGAGCCTCTGCCAAAATGTCATGTCTCAAGCCTCCATCTATAAGAACATATATCCGACCTCGTATGTCAGAAGGCCATCTGCCTCTAATGAAAATCCATCAAATCTCCCTTCAAGGGGTCTCTGAGACTCAATCTCTACTCTGGCTGCAAGGTAGAAACTATCATGAGGAAGCTACTGCAAGATCCTACTCCACAAATCCGTGCCCACTGAAGTGGCCATAGCCACATGTCTCCGTCTACTCAAGGCATCTGCAACCACATTCTCCTTCCCTTTCACATGTTCAATCTCCATGTCATACTCACGAGTAACTCCATCCAACGCCCACGACGAGCGTTGACATTGGGCTTCGTGAAGAGGTGGCGAAGACTCAAGTGATCGATCCCGAGTCTAAATCTCGGCCAATAAGAAAATGTCTCCACCGCACTAAGGCATGTACCACTCTTTGCAAGCTCAAGATCATGAGTCAGATAATTGAGCTCATAATATTTGAGTTTGCGAGACTCAAAGGCAACTACTCTACCCTCCCCGCATTAACACACCTCTAAGTCCCGCCAAGGAAGCATCTGCGTGCAAACGTAGAACTCACACCGAGGATCAGTACTACAAGAATAGGTGCTGTCATGAGGCATTCCTTCAGTGTCTTGAAGGCCTGCTCACATCTATCTGACCATAAAAACTTCTTCCCTTTCCGCTGAAGAGAAGTGATGGGGTGCGCAATCCAAGAAAAGTCCTGAACAAATCTCCTGTAATAACCTGCTAGACCCATGAAACTACGCACCTCGGTCACACTAGTGGGTGCTGGCCAATCCATGATGGCTCGAATCTTGGAAGGATTGACTGCGATACCTTCCCCAGAAATGATGTGGCCCAAATATTGCACCTCAGTGAAAGAACGCACACTTCTCCAAGATCCCGTAAAGGCGCTGTCGCGGAGGCACTTTGAAGAACCTCATGAAGGTGATCCTCATGCTCCTCACATGTGCGTGAGTAAATCAAAATGTCATCAAGGAAGATGAGCATGAAGTGATCAAGGAAAGTCCTGAATACCCCATTCATCAAACTCATAAACACTGCGGGGCATTCGTCAAACCGAAAGGTACCACTTGTGAACTCGTAGTGGCCATATCTTGTACGGAATGTTGTCTTGTGAATATCCGTCTCCGCAATCTGAGTGCGGTACCACGACTTAAGGTCTATCTTAGAGAAAATTGTAGCCCCCTTCATCTGATCAAATAAATCATCAATGCGTGGAAGGGGGTAACGATTCTTGATCGTTACTTTGTTCAGCTGACGGTAATCAATACACAACTGCAGAGATCCATCCTTCTTCTTTACAAAGATCACTGGTGCACCCCAAGGGGATACACTAGGACGGATTAGGCCTTTCTCCATAAGGTCCTCAAGCTGCAACTTGAGCTCACATAACTCAAGAGTAGTCATCCGATAGGGTGCTCGTGAGATAGGCTCACGTGCTCTAGAACTAGATCTATATGGAATTTGATATCACGTGGGGGAGGTAACCCCGGTAGTTCCCTGAAACACATCAGAAAACTCGATAAGATGGGATGGTCATCGAGGGAAGGTCCTCTCGATTCATCCTCGACCTGTCATTGATCGTAATAACAAACAACCGACAACCCCGTCGCGCCTGACGCTTAAGTTGCGCATAGCGGAGATGGTGCAAATGGATACGGCCCTCCTAACTCCTGATAACACTGAGTCTACTCCAAGATCATCTATGCAAACAATAGTATTATGGTAACAATCCACTCTAGCTCTGTGAGCGGACAACCAATCCATGCCTAAAATGATGCCATAAGATCCTAATGGAAGGATCCAAAGGTCAGAAGTAGTGGTGAAGGGTCCCAAATCCACTACACACTCCTTAACTAAGGAGTCTACAGAAATTTTGGCTCCAGAAGCCATCTCAATGTCCCAACTACGGCCTTGCCTAACTACCACCAGCCTACAATGCTCTACTAAGGATGGTGCAATAAAAGAATCAGAAGAACCAGAATCAAATAATATAGAGGTGGAAATACCACCAACACTACTGTCTGTCGTCTCAATCACGGTACTGCGGTGCTCACTGACGGTTCTCGACCACTTTGTGTAGATCCGATGACTCCGTGCCATATCTCCAATAGTAGGCTCTGAGCTCTACGTCTTACCCTTGTTAGGGTTATGTGGGTAATCTCTCCAATGATGTCCCACACCACCACAACCATAACCTGCTAATGCTGGTCCTCTCCAGTGGGAAGCAGCTCCTGCTAGTACTCTAGATGTCTGAGCTACAGATCCTGACGATCTAGCTATGGACTGCTGAGGTCTCTGCTGACAAGCTCCTACTGACTGAGCTCTTGGCGCACCTTGTGTCCTGATGGGACCCCTAGGGAGGCCCCATACTATGTCCTCTCTACGCATCAAATCTCTCGAGCGGAGTCGGTAAGGTGGGTAGGTCTGCTTTGCTGCTTCTTTGTGGTGACTCGAATGAAGCTTTCCCTGAACTCTGTCCACCCCGTGGAGAAGGAACTGACCCCTTCGACCTACTAACTCGCATCTGCTGGATATGGCTCTGAACTCGTCTCTAGCTCTGCTGCGTCTTCCCCCATGTCTCCTCTATAATATAGGCCTTCTCCGCGGCCTTTGCTAATGTCGTGGCGGTGAATGCGCATTGGGCCACCTAAATCCAAGTTTAGGCCCCGGATGAACCTGTGAATCTATACCTGCTCATCCTGCATATAGTCAACGTACTGGAGTAGGTCTAGAAATCGACTCTCATACTCGGCTACAGTCATCGATGCCTGACGGAGGTCATGAAACTTGTCTATCCGCTGACTGTATAAATCTCCAGGTAAATACCTGCTCCTGAAACACTCCTCAAATAGCTCCCAGGTAATCATCTCCAAGTCAACATGGAGCTTCTGCTCCTCGGTCCTCCACCAGACTCCTGCTCCATCCTTCAGAAGATGGATTGCAACACGAGCTTTCGTGTTGCTAGTACAAGGGTAGAGCTTGAAGCATCCGCTCAAGCTCACCAACTAGGCCTCTGCCTGAAAACCGCCTGTATCACCCGAATAGTGAGATGGTCGTAGCTTCAGGATCTCCCTGATATGGTCTGCTGACGTATGACGAATCCTAGGTCTATCTGAATGCTCCTCCCTCTGTCTAGGGCTCCGAGACTGTCCCCCTATGTCCTTTCTGTGGTGACTCTACCCTAGCTAACTCCGCATGGAATTTCTCTTCCCTGTGCTCCTTGCTATGTTGAGGGGATGCCTAGGCATCTACTGATGGCTCCAAACTATGTCTTGCAAGTCGTCCTCCCAAGGGCTCTCCGCATATAGCGGCATTGACATCCTGGAGTGTCTGCAAGATCTGAGGTAGGATGGCTGCTACGGCTGCTCGGCTCGGTGGTGGTATATCTACGTCTATATGAAGAGACCCCTTACCCAATCCATACCTCCTGCACAGATCAAGGCGAGAGTTAGTTCATCGTTCTAGGTCTTGTGCCAGTTTTCTAAATTTTTGTTTCCTATAATTATCAACATTGTGGTTTTATATATTAAAAACAAAAAGTCAACTTTGCACTAGGTTAAATGTTCACATTTCATGATTTCTACGTGTGCCCAAGGGTCTAAGCTTTGAACCCCTAGCTCTGATACCAAAATGAAATACCGCAAAAAAAAGCGACGCTCTAGGACTTGCATTCATAAACACATAACCAAAAAAATGTGACTAATTTTTTTTTTTTGCAGAAGATCAAGATTAAGAGAACCAACTTAGAATTGTAATACATTTAAATCGGGTCACTTAGTAGAATCCTCTAAAGAAATCTTCCACGTAGGAGGAGAAGATAAGTTTGTTCCATTATTTATGGCATAGATTCTTGAGCTTCGCCAAGATAAGAAAGTTAGTTTGGAGATGGTTGGGCTTGATGGAACCGAATCATCCTTAGAAGAGTAAAAACAAATTACAAATGGGCAAGAAGGAATAGTAATCAAAGATATAGAGGAGGTGCAAGAAGATTAGGTGAACTGATTCTGAATTAAGGCTCCAAAATATGTATGATTAAGAAGGAGTCTATAAAAATACATGTAAGTCTTGTTCATTTTTAATGCATTGATTAACCATAATATTCAAACAATGATAAATAGAGCCAATATCAAAAAATACAAAAAGGACGGGTGGATTCAAATTCCAAAGATATGTTTGAAAAAATTTATGTTGGAGGTGGGTGGCTTAACAAACACCTATCAAAAATTAAAGCTCCATCCCTTTTGACATGCGGGCTACCCAATCGGCCGCATACCATCATTGATTCCATTTAGATTTGCAAATCTTATGCACCCCCAATGTCTGGTCTACTGCTTGTTTTTACTCGGCTTTGGCTGCGCGAGATTGAAAATAGTGGTTAGAGATGAAGCTACCTGCGCTAGTATAGCCGGCGTCTACCTTCACTTTGGCATTTGAGGTCTTTGCGAGGTGCGTCCATGGTGGAGGTCCATAGCCACAACTTTGCCACGGTAGTCGGCCGGGCGGCGGGTGGTTCACGGTGAAAACAAAGCCGTTATTGGCGCTCCCAACAAGCGGGTTATCCAACCCCTGTTCGATGTCGAATGCATCTTCAAATTCGGGATTCACCTTCAGGTTATTTTATCAAAATCGATCAAGGGATAGTGAGGACGTTACCGGAAGACCCGGTGAAATTTATTACAAAGATCTTCATTGAGACCTTGCCTGTCTTGCGAGGTAGCTCGTGGAAGAGAGTCTCACAGCGGTGGATCTGTTTACATCGGGACAGATTGTAGAGCTAGGTTCTTTTGGCGTGCACACCAAAAAAAAAAAAAAAAGTAGCTGTAGATTCGTTTTAGGCTTAGCTTAACAAATGCTTGAGTTTTTTTCAATCTTCCTAAATACAAGTTTTCTGAATTAGTCTTTACCTCCGAATATCTGCAAAGGATAATCCACGACCAGAGATATGTTACATCATAGGATAAAGTCAAAATCTTGTAATCAAGAGGGCGTGTTAACTATTGTTTCATAGATGTTGTCTGCTGCAAGACAGCTATCTTGCCGCAGATGAAAAAAATACTATGAAACATCTCCATGAGAATACTACCTTGGTAGATGAGGATGTCGCTGGCATAACACCGAATAGATTGCATGCATATGTTCATTGCTACATTGACAGATCATTTGATCATGGGAGTGTGCATTAGACCTTCCAAGACTCGGTCCTAATCCTTTTTTTTGGTCCTATAATCAACTAAAAAAAACAGAATGATTTAACTCGTGGAAGAAAATCTCATAAAGGTGGATCTGTTCCAAATCAGAATATTCATGAAGCACGATTTGTTTTGCAATTATTTGAAATGGGAAGTGCATTAGTTGCTTATACCTATGTAGGTTTAATTGCATGTATAACTTAATATTATTTCTTGGCTGTAGTTTTAATAATATACTTTGTTAATACAAATAAATATTAATTGTATATTGTTATCATTAGAACTTAAAAATAGTAAATACATTAGTTTTAATATTACTTAGATATGAATTATATTGAAATTATTAGTTTCCTTATTATGTATTAAGGAGGATTTGGTAATAAACTTAATAATCTTAAAGTCTTTGCATTAAAATTTCCTTCTACACAATTCAATAAACATTGCATGGGATTTCAAATAGGTTGATTTCATTTCCTTTAATAATTTGTCAATGGATTTTCAATAATTTCTTAAAGGGGAAGAACATAATAAAGGTAGAACTAAAATTACTTCATTGGCATATTGAAAGCTATCTAAAAACTTAAGTCTTTCCATCAACAATGCAAGAAGAGAAAATACACTAACATTCCACTTTTTCAATACATCTCTTTTAAGAAACAAAATGCAATTTAATGTATATATATATATTTTTTAAGGTAAATTTCCCAACATCCATCAAGAGGGTTTCAAAAATATTTCCATTAAGTTTTAAAGCAAGAACTACCAACATTTCAACAAGATCAACATACTCAATGAGGTTCTAAGCCAAGCAAAGGAGAATAAATAAATTTTCTTTCCTTCAACTTTCAATTCCATCCACCTTACAACCTTACTAATGAATATCAATACAACTTTCCTTCAAAATTTTGTTACAACATTTTCCACTTAATGTGGCAACAAAATTTACAATGATGGAAGCTAAAATATAAAGCAATATTACATTTTTGCTCCACTCAAGAGGGTAAAAATATAATGTGGTTTCACATTATCATCAACAAGGTAGCTCCTCCAATAGTTTTCTTGATTCACAACAAAATAAGGGGAGAGGCAACGCTCTCCTCCCAACCAAGATACCCAATGGAGAAGAGAAGCCATCCTCTCCATTGGCCCCGAACCCCAACCACATTACAATGGGAGAAAATCCAACTCATGACAACTACTAGCTTCCACATAAGTCAACATAAAATTTCACATTCATTCCATAATCCTTCAAAACAAAATCAACAATACAACAAGAGGGAAAACAATCACAACAACAAGTCACAAGGCTTATCAAGAAAGCCATAAGAGTAAGACCTATGGGGAGGCCACTTATGCCTCCCAATGGGAATGGGTGCCACCTAAAATCCTCCAATGCAAAACACAATACCCCTAATAACTCTTATGCCTCCCTCAAGTACCCCTTATCCCTCCATCCACTCTTATGACTCGCTCAACTCTTATGGCTCCCTCGAATAAAAACAAGAAGAAAATGCAAACATTTCTCTTACTAGGTGGGCACCCAACTCAAACTCCCTCCTCAAGAAAATGATCTCTTATGCCTCCCTCAAATAAACTCCCCATAGTCTCCTCCCACTCCCAACTTAGGCATTCTACCCATTCCCAACAAACATTTCAAACAACAACATTCAACACAACATAAATATACATTCACATAACAAAAAGGAAACATAATGCAAACAAAGGTGAAGCTCCTACCTTTCCATGGTAGAGCTTGTTCCAAGTATGAAGTCTCAATCCCTCCAAGGACCAAGCAATCCTTCACAAGCTCCAACAAAATTCCCACAAGTATCAACAATCTCCAAAAATCCTCAAACTCCTTGAAAATCCTCTCCTCTCCAAAATACAAAAGACTAAAAATGAAACTTCCAACCCCCAAAACAAACAAGAGGATCAAATAAATAGAGAAAAGAGAGGAAGGGATGATGTGGCTCCAAGTAGGATGCCACCTCCTTTCCCCCTCCACTCCACATCATTTGGTCAACTTCATATACCAATGCACCATTAATAAGTGGTTGTAAGAAATTGCAATTAATATTTTACCCTTTTATCCCCCCAAAACACCTAAAAGACCCTAAATTTGGCCTTCCAACCCATAGGTAGGGTTGGCATGGGGTTTTAAGAGGTGTGGGACAAGTTTGACTTGTCCCACAAGCTTTGAATTTTTGCCTCTAAGGCCAAATTCGAGTTTCCCATGTGGGGTAGAGTGTGCTACACTCAAAACTCAAACACACATCATTCCACACAAAATCCAAAGTAAATCAAGCCTAATAAATGAACTCTCTTTTGGTCACATCTTTTAATTAGTTTAGGACAATTTCAAATTAACTTAATTAAGCCACTACAACCCATGGCTAACAAAGGGGTAAACTCCAATCCAAAGAATATGAATAATAACACAAGTTAAATTTCACCTACTAAGAGCAACACATACTAACATAATAAAAGGGAAAATTAAAACAAAACAACATATGACCCCTAGGTCACAATTTTCCCTTAACCAGATAATTCTAACACACACACAATTACTTGTTGCCATGGTGACCTTAGTTGGATTCTTCTCAAATTCCGATGTGGTTGGTCTCCACTCCCCAATATTGTTGTGAATATAATATACTGCGCAGAATAGAGAATACCTCCTTCGTCCCGTTGGCCGCATTAAAACATTCATGCCAAATACACAATATAATCTAAAATAAATGACACATGATTTACTATCATCTATGCAAGTACGATATCACTTACACTCTCTAGCACATTTCTATTCCACATTTCATTTATGTCCAAACGATCATCACATTAGTCCAATTATCAAGTTCTACTCAATATGATTAAACATATCACATGTCATAATTAAAGATAAATAACCATGTCAAAAATATACAAATATCATCATCAAATGTCCACCAGTAAACCATATGCATCATATAAAGATCAAATCAATAATAGTCCAATGTCTATGATATCTACTAGCATGCTAAATCAAGAAGCCATAATAAATCCATAAGTGAAGTAATTAGTCTCAAAACAACAAAACAAAATGATGTCAAAGGAAGTGGGCACTACAGTCTAACAATCACTATAAGATTTTCAATAACAATGTTTCGAAACATTCCATTCACAAGAATGGGAAGTTCCTCTCCATTTAGCTTCGAAAGATGAAAAGAATTGTGTTCCTTGTAAGTTGAAATCATGTAAGGACCACTCTAGAGTGTATCAAACTTTGAGTGTCTTCCTGGCTTTGCACGATCAACATCCCATTTTAACACAATATCTCCTTTATTGAAGATTCTGAATTTGGATTTCTTATCAAAAGTATTCTTCATTTGTTTTTTATTCTTCTCCATATTCAAATGGGATTTATCTCTTAGCTCTTGTAGTTCCATTAACTCTACATAACAAACCTGTAATGGTTCATTCTAGAGCAGCTCCATTTGATGCAGCAAATCTAATGCAAGTAACTCAACTGAAATAGGCATTATCGCTTCAATTCCATACACAAGTTTGTATGGTCAATTGCCAACTGATATTTTAGGAGTCACTCACAACCCAAAGTACCTTGATTCAACATCGGATGTCAAGCTCTTTGATTATCCTTGAGCATTCTTTTGATTATCCTTAATAGATTCTTGTTAGTGCTCTTAGCTAAACCATTACCTTGTGGGTAATAATTAGATGAAGAACTTAGATATATTCCATGTTTGACCTCTCGAATCACATTATCTTAGCACCAAGGAAAGATAAAGCATTATCGATATGATAGTTGTCTGAACACTAAATATGTAAACTATTCCTTCATAAAAGGATAGTATCAAAGTTGCATTAGCATCCTTCAAGGCTATAGCTTTAGTCCATCAAGTAAAATAATCTATAGCAGTTAAGATGCACTTGTATCCTTGTGATGATGGTGGGTTTATCAATCAATAAATTCAAGACCCCACTGCATAAAAGGCTGATTTGTTGAGATAGGATGGAAAGGCAACAAAGCTAAACGTTCTTTCCCAACAAAGAAAGCACATTTTCTACACCTCTCGTATCCATTCAAAATAGTCCTTGAATATGGTAGGCCAATCGTAACCAACTTTAATAATTTTTAAGGTTTTGGTACGTGTTGAGAAGTGACCTCTGTAGGTGCTTCGTTGAATTATGATAGCATTTTCTCGAATCTTATCATAGTCAACACATCGCAAAAAAATCCCATTTATATCTCTCTTAAACAACACATCATCAATAAAGATGTAATGTACAACCCGTAACCTAAAATATCTTCATTTATTTTTGTCCATATCTTTCCGATAGGTGTCATGATGTAGATAATTAACCAAATCATTTATCTATTTTTATTCCCGAATCTTGTGAGTGAGCTCAAGTTGATGATTTTCTACTTGAACCATAATTTCATATTGCGATACGCAATTTCAGCATGTTATTTTTAATCATCATGTTTTGTAGCTTGTTGTTTTTCCATATCAGCAATTATATGTTCACATAAACCTTTCCTCGAACCATATTAGCAACCCGAATATCAACATCGTACTCCATGACCTTCGTTATTCTTTTTCTTCATTTTTCAGCAAATGGTTGATTTTTGCGCCCGCGTGTCCTGATGTCCCAACTCTTTGCGTGGACCACTGGTGGCTTTTCGGCTGATTCGTGCCCCGATGTCCCAACTGTCCCGGACTGCCTGGACTAGGACTTAGCCGATTTTCTTCATTTTTCGGCCCCAAGCTTGGTTTTTTGCAATTTTTTCACCTTTTCTAACTCGTTGGGTTTTCTTCTTGGATGGGAGAGTTAGAAAGAAGCTGAGGGGGCCCCAAAAACATGATTTTTGCCTTGAATCAATCTACTTGCTTGGGACTGAATAATCTGATGCATGTTATCAAAATTACCCTGGGGTGAATTTTGGATAACATAACCAGCTATCATAATTTTTAAGGTTTTGGTACATGCTGAGAAGTGACCTCCTACAGGTCCTTCATGGAATTCTGAAAATTTTTATGAATCTGATCATAGTCAACACATCGCAGCAAAATCCCATTTATATCTTTCTTAAACAACACACCATCAATAAAGATGTAATGTATAGCCTATAACCCGAAATATCTTCTTTTAATTTTTTCCATAACTTCTAGATAGGTGACATGCTATAGATAATTAACCAAATTAGTCATCCATCTTTATTCCTTAATGTCATGAGTAAGCTCAGTCGATGATTTTCTACTTGAACCATAATTTATGATTGCTAATACGTAATTTTAGCATGTTGTTTTTAATCATCTCAGTTCTCGACTTGTTTTTTTCCATATCAGCAATTAGATGTTCACATAAACCTTTCCCTTAAACCATCTTAGCAAACCAAATATCAAAATCATACTCCATGACCTTCATTATCGAGTTTTCTCTTTTCTCATTCAATTCCTTATTTAGTAAGAATGCTTTCACACTTGGATGAGAAACAAGAACATGGATTTTATTATTCAAAATCATATACTTGAAATTCTTTAGTCCTCTGACTACTGAAAGTACCTTCTTTTCAAGAAATGTGTACCTTGTTTCATAATCATGCAAGCTTTGTCCAAAGAAAGCAATAGGCTACTCAATATTTTCGTCATTGACTTGAGTTAATATAGCTAAGATTGTTTCATCTCCTAAAAGTGCATATATTGTAAAATATTTATCGAAGTTTGGATTTACAAGAGTAGGAGCTTGAGAGATAGCTACTTTTATCACTTCAAATCCCTCTCTTCCTTCGCTAGTCCAAGAGAAATTTTTCTCCTTCTTCAATATAGCTATGGGTGGTTTAACCAATGTTGTAAAATCTTGAACAAATCTTCTACCAAAGTTGATTTTTCCAAAAAAATTGGTAATGCCTTCTTATGATGAGGCAATGATAGATGTGATATGGCTTCGATCCTAAAAGGGTCAATTGCTAAACCCTTCTTAGAAACAATATGACCAAGTAGCTTACCTTGATGTACTAAAAAGATAGACTTCAGTGGATTCAAAGATATTCCAAATTGCCTACACGATTGAAGGTCTTCCTTACATGAATCAAGTGTTCCTCTCGATTTTTTCGAACATGGTAATGTCATCCAAATAAACCAGAATGCATTTGTTTAATAGGATGAAAAATCCATGTCCATTGCACGTTGAAACATTGCACCGACATTTGAAAGACCAAAAGCCATTCGTTTGTAAGCATAAGTACCCCACTTAGTGGTAAAAGTTGTTTTGTATCTATCTTCTCCTCAAACTAAAATCTGATTATATCCACTTTGTAACCATCTAGAAGAGATACTCTATCTCAACTTTGAGACCCATTCTTCAAATCTGATCCATATTTGGGAGTGGGTAATGATATTTCGTTGAAGCCTTATTAAGATCTCTAAAATCTACACATAGTTTGATTTCACCATTCTTCTTCCTAACAGGAACAAGATTAGCTACCCAACTTGAATGCTTAACTAGAAAGATAATACCTAATTCAATCAATTTAGATAATTCTTTCCTCATTAGAGGCTCTATTTTGGGATTCTTAGGCCTCTATTTCTGCCTAATAGGTTTAGAATTTGGCTGTAACTCAATTGTATGTTGTGCTAAACTGGGATCAAATCCTTTCAAATCTTCGTATTTCCAAGAAAAAACATCCTTAAACTCTTTACAAAGATTAATAAATGACTACTTCTCGGTTAAGGAACATACCTTTCCAGAAATAGCCTTTTCCCTTCATCAACCAAGATCTCTTCATGATTATCGAGTGGGTTGACATATTAGTATTGACCTTTCTTAACTCGATCATCGGTCTTTGAAGATGTCTTCTAATGTGACTAGACCTTAAGGCAATTTATTTGTATTTGACTAAACAATCTAGTCACCATATAAGTGCTGCACCGTATCCTAATTAACTATAGAGAACTCACTTCTGCTATAAAAATCTATAGATTTGATCATCACTTTCAAAAACTTTCCAATTTTAGTCATTATCGTCAGTATTGAGGGCCTCGACAATTAACTTTATATGAGGCTAGATTTTGCTATTTTCAATCTGTTATAGCACTTAAAAACTAGCCCCAACTCGCTCCAAGTCTATCTCGCACGCTTGTTTTCAGCTCTAGGAATCGACCGAATGTTAATAACATCAAAATCTTCCATTAAGTCCTAAACTATGTGTATGTAAGAATTCATTAATGGATTCTTACAACCATTGAAATTTCTGACTTGATTAATAACCAACTAAGAGTCACCAAAATTTCTAGCATACTAATACCTCTCTTTCTTTCCCAAAGTAAGCCATGAATTAGAGCTTCGTAATCAGCTACGTTATGCATACATGAAAATTGGAGACTCAAAGATGAGAAATACCTTTCATTTACTTGGGTAAGTGAGCATCGACCTCTTACCTATCCCTTCTTGTTCTTAGATCCATCGAAATGAACCTTCCAAATCCCTTCTATCGAATCTTCTATTTTGGAAAATAAGGAAGTGCCATATTTTCTTCACGCATACAATACACACAAAACAGTGTTCTTCGAATTCCTTAAAAGGATTATGAGCATGTTCTTCCACTATTTTTTCATCCATAAACATTTAAGAAATACCATCCAATGCTGAAACATGAGCTACCTCTCAAAATCGACCGATCTAAGGTGAATAATTAGCCACTGCATTTGAAGAGTGAGGCTCAATGTGAAATCTAGCCAATGGCTTTGAATTGATAGTAACCTTAGTACCATAATGAGTAGTAAAAATAAGGACCAATTTGAAGAGAGATAACCTCCTATTTTTGCTGTGAAATCTCTAGATAGGCATAAGGTAAAATATGCAGGGTAAGTCTACAACAAGAAACATCTTATAGAATGGAAACATTTGGGCAAGCATGTAACATCACTTCTAAATTTTTATTATACCAATCAGTATTAGTTGTAGTTCCATCAAGCTGTAACACACTCCTTTTAGTGGGCTCATACTGCAAACCCAAATTTTCTACAATCACTTTTGGCATAACTGTCTGCTTACACTTACACCACTTTCCACGATGCAATTATGAACTAGATGTTCCCCAATAATTAGTGATAACTAAATTTGTGGTGGTTTCTTGATGTCATGAGCATTCAGAAATTTCTGAACCATCCACTTAACTTCTTTAATGTGGTCTTGCTCAAATGTTCCAAGGACCGTGTCTATCTTCTGAACTTCCTTTCCTACTGTATTTGAAGAAATCTGCAATTTAGCTAGTTCAAGAGAAAGTAAATATTATTGTCTAGGAATATTTAGAGCATCCCACATTGAGATGTAAACATTTTACTTTTTCATTACATCAACAATTTTAAAAGAAGTAAATTTTTTAGAGATGGATTTAACTGTCTTAGAGTAGGCCTTAGAAAAATTGATTCCGCTTGGCAAAGATCCTTTGATATTTGAGATATAAAGAGTCTTCTTAGATGAGGTCTGTGGTTATTTTTGATGGCCTTTATCAACTAGAACACTTGTTGATTTTTGAGGTATAACAGAGTTGTTGGTTGACTTTGCTGTAGATGTTGTCTTATTAGTGAAAGTTGGTAGAACAGGCCTATTTTGTTGTTTTTGACTTTCAAATGACCTTTCCCTTAAGCCCTAGTAGTGACCACAATGAAATCTTCATCATTAAAACAAACTAAATTTTATTCAGTTCTTTCTAAACATAAGTTTCTTACTACCCATCCTTCATTTGAGTCATGAACAATGTTTGATTAAGGTTGTGCAACAAGATTTAGATTCGAAAAGCATTTGGGAAAGTTGCAACTAAATGAGGTTGATTGCAAGGTTGAAAACACTATTTTGTAGCCATACTAACTGGGACCAAAGTGTTAGATGTACTAGGAGCCTTTGGGTCAAACTTCCTTTTCATTAAGGTTGCTTATAACTTTGATTTTGTTAATAGGGCTACTGTTTTTTTGATTCTCGTTGATTTTGGCTGATAAGGAGCCTAATAAGGTGTACTGTGTAACGTAATTCAGTTTTTAATCAAAGTCAATTTATATCCCATAGTTTTTAAAGCTTTAAATACATCATCTCGATGGAGCTACAATAGTACATTCTATGATGGTAATAGGTTGAGGAACAAGTGCTAAATCTGAAAAAAATGGCATTGAAGGCCTTGGTGCTAATTTTCCATCTTGAATAAGACTATTTTGAAGTCGGATAAATATATTGTAGGCTACTAAAACTGTTTCTCCACCCATTAACTGAATCATAGTTGGGATATCACTATTTAATGCTCTAAGATAATAAAGGAAACCATGATCATCTTGAGGCTTGACACTTGTTGGAATCTCTCCCTTGTTCTGGAAAAATGGATATTGAAATTGGACATAAATTCATTGGGAGCTCTTTTAATGGTAGACAATTGTTCAATGAGAGATAAATTATTTGAATTATCCTAGAATTGTTCCAACAATTTTTCACCTACATCATCCCAAGTCCTTATGCTCCCAATTTCTAGGTTTCTATACCATTAGAAGGCTTTCCATTTAAAAGATGTAGCTAAAATTCTTAGAGCCACGTCTACATGAGTGATATTATGAACTGCACGTATTGTTCGACATCTTTGATATGCTAGCGGTGTTACCTGATTTTCAGTGATGAATAATGGCAAATTTTTCATGGCAGCATTAGGTATGTCATGGTAAACTAGGATTACTAATGGGCTGCCATTAGTAAAGGTCACAAAATTCCTAGGAGGTTGAATAGACATTTGAAAAACAAGGATGTTAATAGAGAAATTTATACGTAGTGAAGGAATATCAAGAGGAGGGTTATAAAAACCAGGGCTATTATAAGGTAAAGTATTACCAAATATACTCCTCCTAGCAGAATTCAAGGTAAAGAAACAAACGTAGGATAAATTACTCTTACCGATGATATTGTAGTTACTTTAGGCACGGAACATGCTGCAATATTACTCTGAAATCAGCTTTGTGGAGTCACCGAAAGATCCTAGAATCTTTAAAATTAAATTTCTACAACATGCTACCGAAAGTGACTTTGTAATCACTGTAGATTTACTTGTAGAATTTGTAAATTACAATTATCTTATTCGTGGTCCCATTGGGCATACCAAAAAATTTTATCTCTCTAAAGTGCACCTGTAGAGAGATGGCTGCAGGTTTTCTAAGCTTACACAATTGATCTCTCTCTTTCATAGATACAATGGAAACACCTCAGGTTTGTGGGTATACCTATTTTGAGGTGAGTCTCCGGTATCAAGCTCGGCTTCTTATTAATGTATCCTAAACTGATTCTTAGGAGTTTGAGAGTAAAAGATGACTGTAAAATAATTAAAACTAAGGTGATACACCAAATTTGTATGAGGGCTTTGATTGAGTATATGCACAACTGATTTGGGAAGGATTCTTGATGCATGAACCAATAGTTTTCTATAGAATATATAAGGGAAAAACACTTGATTGTACTGAGGGAGAATCACAATAGTACTAAAAAGTTAACTTGCACATTAAAACTAAGTAGAAAGACTGATTTTTTCAAGTAGGGTAAGGTGATTGATCGGGGATTTTTATTCACAAGACTAATAAAAACATACATAAGATTGCAAAATAACTTTGAAAGGAAGAAAATTTGGTTCAAGTACTCATATATCCAAAAATTCCTCCGTAGAAGTCTTGCTTGTGCTTTGTAAAGGCACACAATATATAGTGAAAATAAAATTTACCCTCTTCCTAAAAATAGCCTAAGGCTTGTACTAAGCCCATGCATCCTATTTTTATCCTTTAATTAATAATAGATAAGGAATAAAAATAGAACATGTAATTACAAATAGGCATTAATAGCCTTGATTACAAATAGTCAACTGAAGTTGAATGTTCTATTTTAAGAAAGAAGGGTGAATAATTTATTAAAAATAAGGTTACTTGCTAGGCATGTCTCTTTCCGTGAACATGAAACTCTGTCTTCTTCTCTATCTTTGTCATGTTGTAAAGGCATGAAAAAATACCACTCCCTATATGTGAGAAAAATAATTACAATACTTAGCAATATTTACAAAAAATAATTCCTCCTGTAGGGACCACCTACTATGTGCACATTGTCTAAAATTGAAATCTCCTTTGAGAATGGCATAGGCATCATAATACATTTGACCACCCCTTTGATATATTTGGGCATAAACTAAGCAATAATCATAGTTTTAATGGTTAAGCCCCTTTGTATAGCACCTAGCATATTATATAGTCTGCCACCTTTGATTATGTCATCCTTGGCATATTATAATATTCACCTTTTGAGTGATCATGATATATGATTTGGTTTGCAATGACTAATTAGGTCGACACGTGGGTTGTCCCCTTTCATGGTGACTCACCCTTGGTGACTTGGTTGGTGGCATCAAATCTAGTTAGGTTAATTATAACCTCGTGGATTGTTTTGAATTTCATGCCTTGTTCTTTGTCGTTGATCTTTGTACCTATTTGATCGCGAGACCACCAATCGAATCTTGCGAGACATTATGACCAAGTTGGTCACAAGGAAAAACTAAAGTTGTGTTCGGCATTGGTTGGTCTTCACGAAACTAGTGAAGGGTTGAGAAGCTTTCTCAGAGGAAAACTAGTCTCCAAGTGGGAGATTGTTAGGTTGTGGAGCCTATTTTTCATGTGTGAAAGTGTTGAAGACTATACACTAAGAGTACTATACACTTTTCATGTATCCTCGCCGGGGTTCGGGAAACGTGCTTTTCTCATATGGGTGATTTTTTTGACCCATAGGTTTATGGGACAGGTTTTGCCCATGGTTTTGATACCCACGGTTTTGTAAAGCTGCTTAAGTAGTTGTCTATTTATATGGTCTTATGCATATGATATATGTAGAAGAAAATGTATTGCAGATGTGTTTTGAATTCGGATGTGAATTTCAGAGTTTGTTGAGCATAGCTCCAAACGGATCTGGGTATTGTATTGAGAGAGTGGTGGCTTGTAATTAAATCTGAGCAAGTGATTCTTGGTGGACGTAGGCGAAATTGGGTGAACCACGTTAAATACACTCTTTGTGTTGTGTTATTTTAATCGCATATTAGTTTCTCTTGTTGTGATTCTTTACAGAGAGATTATTCCGCATATTTTATCTCTTATTTCCTAACACATTTATTTGGTGAACTTGTCACTTTTTTCCCTTTTACAAAAAAATTCAAATTTGCCCGTGTCTCCATTGATTTCTAATTGGCTAATCAAAACTATGAAGTGGCAGAGAAAATTTCTTATTTTTTCCCCAAAGGTGTACACGTGTCGTAAATTGAGAAGTAGCGGGAAAGCGGGCCTTTTTGTGTTTTAAGGTGTTATGGAAAAAAGAGTAAAAAGGTAAAACCAATTCCTAAGGCCCGCAGGAGGACACGTGGCTACTTTTAAGTCAAAAGCAGGGAGGTGGGTCACCAGACGTTTTTGTAACTTTTAGCTTTGTTATGAAAAAGGAATAAAGTATAAAAGTGAAGTCACATGTTGAGTCTACATCAAAAGCGGGGAGGCGGGTCACCGAGCACTTTGGTGTTTTTAAGATTTGTTTTGAAATGAAGTAAAAGTATAAAGTGATTCGTGACTCCACTTGGTCACGCATCAAAAGTTAAAAGTGGGGAGGCGGGTCACCGGGGCATTTTGATATTCTCGGCTTTGTTTTCAAAAAGAATAAAAGTCATAAAGTAAGCCGCGGCCCCATCGACGCCTAGGAAAGCCATGTGTAGGGCCTATATTAAAAGTGGGTGGGCGGGCCAAATTATTTAAAAGTACTCATTTTCTTTAAGTGATACAAAATGTGAAAAGCATCCCCGCATCCACTTCAACTCCAATCCTTTCCACATGGATGGCTCAAATTCAAAGTTTTGAAAGACAAAGTTAATGATCATGATACAATACATTTTGTTTTGCCGCCATTATTACTCCTACACAAACCAAGGACCTTAAGGAATTCGATTGATTTCATCAATTTTGGTTAATTTCATGGTCTCTTGTCATTTTTGTCAGCGAAGTGCAATTGAATTGATTGTGGAGCACGATTTGTAAATATGAGAAGTGCAAAAGTTGAAATTTTGAAACAGTAGTTTCTCATGCACCTCCGTAAAATGAATTATCAGTAGAGCAAGATGCTTGAAGGAAAAGGATGTGGAGAAGGAAGCTACAGGATTGAATGAGGATGGACATGCTACTAGAGGAGATAATTGTATGCGCCCCATTAAAACTAACCGGTGGAAATAATTAAGAAAGTGTATTTTTATACACTGGCAACTTTTGGGTGTAAATTTTTTAAACATCACTTTTTGGAACACATGTGTAACAAACAAAGGATTCCTTGAATATTCTTCTTTTGGGGGGGAAATTTTGGATGAGTGAGTGAGTGAAATTGTATAAATGCAATGAGAATACTCTTGCATAAAGAGGGGTTAATTTTTCTAAGAAAGTTTGAGAAAAACCATTTTTCCTAATAGACCATATGAGAAACCTATTTATTTCCTATGTTTTTGGATTTAATCATGTTAAGATGGTTGTAAGTGTGCAAAAATTGATAAGCTCTCAGATTTTTGAAGAAACTCTCTCCTTCGATTGATCTAGTGAATCTTGAATGAATATGTGTTGATCATGAGCATAATTGTGTCTGCTTTTATTTCAGAATGTTTGCAAATAGTTTTTCTCGATCCTATTGCAATCTTATGTTAAAATATATCTGAGTCACACAAGATATCATCCATGTGTTAGTATTGTGGATTTTTCAATTTCATCTTGTTATGTAAATAAACAATTTAGAATCACTTTACTTTCATTATGTTGATAAAGATTGTTTGTAAGTCTATGAGTGTATAATAAGCATGATGAATCAGGATTTATAACATTTAATTGAGTCTTTAACATGAGCCTTTGTGTTTAATTATGGAAGAATGTGTGAAAACTTGCATCTCTGGGCCTCTATTGATTAACATATTCTCATTGAAGAAATATTTTGGCTATTTTGAAGCATTATGTCTATGAGTTTTCATATATTTGTAAAGGCTCTCAAAGATCTGGTATAATCAACTTTATCTTTCTTAACTTCCCACCAAAAACTTCTCAAACAATGAATCCTACATGAACTACCCCTGTTTGTACTATGTATCCACAAATGAACAAATTCCATTGCCAAAGTATGTAGAAACAATCAGGTTTCAATTATTGTCTTTAGTAACCCAAACCTTGTCTAGGAAACATCTCCACTCTCTAGTGTGAAAACTCATGAGAGTTATATTGTGTTGTATTGATCATATTTTCTCAAGGTTCTCATGAAAATTGTGCAAAGAAGGATCTCTTGATATCCTTCACTAATACGGGTTACATAATGGGTCCTCTCACCCTGGTTGAAGGCACAACCTAAAGTAGTGAGGGTAGATCAAACCCTTAGTGAGGTGCTATCCATTTCTCCAATGCCTGAGTAACAAAGAGTTAATTGAATCCCCTCCCTGGCTATAAAATGACTCATATCATGATTCATCTGTCTCTAAGCATCCTTCCAATTTTGTGATGTTATTCATCCCTTGCAGGAGAATTAATTTGGATACCAACACCAAAGTGACGCCATTATCGGGGACTTATTTGCACAAATGCATATGCAAAATAACCCTGGTAATGTTTCTTACATGATTTAAGTGTAAATACGTTGTTTAAATGTCATCCTTTGTTAAGATTTGTAATATTTTTGCAAGATTACAAGTTCATTATGCAGTATTTCCAGTTTCTAGTGGTTATTGCACTAAATTTGCATCAATAGTGATAAATGCGAGTAAAGGAAGGTTGGATCTGTTAAGCATTGTAGAAATTAAGCATTGATAGACAATTGGCAAGATACTTTTAGTGCATTCTCCTAACTAAGGTGAAAATACTTAGTGGCGACTCCATGTTGAATTGAAATTTTCATGATTACCAGTGTCTTAACCTATGTCAAGTGAAATTTGTAATCAATATTTGCAAATCTGGAGGGAGGAAGGTTTTTCTTCACCAGGGATCCTACTAAAAGTTATTTCTAGAACTAGGAAAAGAAAATTCAGAAGGACGATGAATCTAGAAAGTAGTAGGGGATCACGAGTCAAGAAAGGAGATATCAGTTCTAAAAGGTGATCAATATGTGGTTGAAGATTACCATACGTCTTCAAGTGATTCTGAACCAAGTAATCTTTATATATATTTGAGTTCTCCAACTGGAGAGGGGCCATCATTTGTGTCTGAAAAGTGTTCTTCTCATTTTCTCACTATTTCTTCCAAGGTTGATAGGGTTTTCCACGAAGCTGAGTCATTAGAGAATATCTATTTTGAAATCTATACTCTTGCACTCCAAAGACCCCTTATTCCCTATCATTTTGTGTCTCTGTAAATTCACCACCTAAAGGAAATATGGACCAACCTCCACCTAGACCTCGTTTTGTTGTTAATAATTTTGGACCTATAAATTTTAGAGTTATGGATATCATAATATGGTGCCACATGATATCGAAATAGGTTACCAAAGTTTCAAGGGAATAATGACATCACCGGTGAGCACCATTAAAATTTTTTTGTCAACATGATGGAATATTTTGAAATTGATTTTGAAGCTGTGTATGTAAAACTATTTATTCATACTCTTGAGGAGGGTGCACACATGACCTGTATAAGGATTTACTGATAATTCAATAGATTCATGGACTAAGATGAAAAATGTCTTTAGATTGTAACATGGGGATAACACACACCGTAAGTTCCTTTTATCTAAGTTTGAAAATATAAAGAAAAATCCAAATGAATTTGTCCATGATTTCAATACTCAGTTCAATAAGACCTTGAGTAGGCTACCTATAATCCTAAGGAAAAGTGATGTATCCTGTTTGATAAAATATTTTGACGCTTTTGATAAAAAGGTTGCCTATCACTTGAGAGATAAGAACACAGAACATTGAGGCAAGCCTTCACTATGGCTTTACAAATTGAGAATAATATTAAGGTAGTTGGAAAGCCTCCTAATAGGGAAGGTGTTAAGTTGACCAATCTTGAAAATCCTTAGTCAAGCAAGGCTGTGGATCTGGAAGAGGTTGTAAAAACTTTGGTTGGTGCAGTTAAAGAGATATTTTATAAACTGCGCCAGAGAAGAAGAGGGGATAGAACATAATTCTGAAGGTCAACATAAGCCATTAGGTCGGGGAGATTTGGAAATCACCCCAGAGGTTATCATAGACTAGATGATTGAGTAAAAGGACCCATGTGGTCAGGAAATAGACAACCTCAACCCTAGGAAAATAGATTGGTTATTGATCGTTTGACTTCCATGGTTGCTACTTTAGAGGAGGCCAATTTTATCAAGTGGTGTGATAGGTGTTTATTACCACACTCCCCATTTGATGTAGATCAAGAAGTTGAGGAAGCAGATGATGATGAGATGTATGATGATGTGTGCATGATGGAATTCCCTACAAACTCATGACAGGGGGCAACCTCAATTAAATTGATAACTTCCATATCTGTTGAAAACATCCACGATTATGTTCACCGGGTATTACCTCTTCCTCCTATTAATAATTTTGAAATTTATATGGTGCAAGAATTTTATCTATCTAATCATGATTTTAAATACTTAATGGCCTTGATGATTAAGAACTATGATGGAGGGATCCCTTCCGAAGAGGACATTCAACCGTTGAGGAATGCGATAATTGCTCAGAGAAAGAATATAATAGAGAAGTAATGTTTTCAAAGGGGAGGGCCACAAACCAAGCCAAAATTTCTAGCTCTTGCCAATAACCCGAGGTAAATCCTAAGAAATATACATCCGGAAAAGGCCTAAATATTCCAAATAAAACCTTACTTTTTCACATGCCTAGAATGTGAAGACTCCCATATTATCAAATGAAGTTGTTAATCACCCTTATTACAATGCCCTACCCAAATACATTCCTTGTGACATAGCCAAAATCTTGAGTCGATCAAGGTTATTGTTCTATTGTTGAATTACTTAGAATTCCTTAGCATAGGAAAAGGGCATTTGAGTATCTAGGATTTAAGGAAGAAACCATTATCCAGAGAAAAGTATAAATAATATATATATTCCTCCTATTATTGCAGAATCATAAATACGACAAGCATTGGAGGAACTGGGTTAATCATCCGAGGTGTATTTGGGAAATTCTCTGGTTGAATCTCAGTTGGATGTAGATCCATTTTTTACCACTTTGATTATTAAAAATAGGTTGGTACATAACTGCATGTTTGATTCAGGAGCCTCATGTAATGTAATGCCTCTTGAGGTAATGAATGAGTTAAATATCAAGGTAACAACATATTTTTGGAAATGTACTATCATGGATATAAGAGAAGTGTCGGTAATTAGACATGTCAAAGGATTAGTAAATGTGCAACTAGCAGCTTTATCTAGGAAAGTACTTAACCTTGAATGTAGTTATTCGGATTGTCTTGCCAAATGGGGGATCTTATTACCCAGAAAATGTGTAGCTAGTGTGGGTGGAAGTGTTTAGATGGACATCTCTTATGTAACCATACCAATCTAGGGAAGCCTTGTAAAGTTATATGGTGAGAAGAAAATTTTACATCTCATTGAGGACCCTAACAATGCTTCTTATGAAGTATTGTACACATATGTTGATGTTGATAACTTTATGGGATATGCTGATTATAAGGAGCATAAAATTGATGAGTGCAAGTATCATGACTAGGTAGGTTCTCCTTGGACTATGATGTTTGATGGAGCATGTTCTAGATTTGGTAATGGCATTGGTGTTGTCTTAATATCTCCAAGCCAAGAGGAGTTTAACTTTTCTTTTAAACTAAATTTTGAGTGTACAAACAATATTGCAGAGTATGAAGCACTATTGTTGGGTTTAAGGATTTCTTGGAAATATGGTGTTAAAGACATTGTTGTTAAAGGATATTCAGAGTTAATAATCAAACAAGTTAGAAAATTGTATGAAATAAAGAATCAAAGAATGAAACAATATAAGCATGTAGTTTGGGACTTCATTGATATGTTTGATTCTTTCAATATAATACATCATGATAGGAGCTATAATATTAAGGCTGAAAAATTGGCGTATTGGGATCTAGGTTTGAAAATGATACAATCTCTCCATATTGTGAATATGATATTGAAATATTGATCAAGCCATACGTCCCCCTAACAATATTAAGCACTGACAGTGTTTGAAGATGATGCTCAGGTCCAAAGGTTTCTACAAAATAAAGGAGAATTTTCCAATCAAAGTATGGACTAGGAACCAATGGTTTGTGTAAATGATGGAAAAGATACCTGTTTGGTAAAGACATTATCCAATTGAAAACTAATACTATTCCCAGAGGTTTGGTTACACTAGAATAAAATTTTGATAATGTTGATTACATTATTAATAGACACATGTCAGCCTCAAGGGATGTTGAGGAATATAACCTGGGCACAAAGGATAAACCTAGGAGAATATGGCTAGGCAACAACTTGAACAGAGAAGAAAAGAAGTCATATGTCCAATTGCTAAAAAAGTACTAGGACTGCTTGGCTTGGTCATATTCAGAACTAAAAGCATACAGGGAAGACCTTTTTCAGCATGAAATACCCCTAGAAGCCAATGCCAAGCCATTTAGGAAGAAACAAAGACCAATTAATCCCCTCCTTTCCTCAAAAATGCAAGAAGAGTTGAAAACGTTAAGGGATGGAGGAATTATACAGCCTAAGATACTCCTCATGGGTAACAAATTTGGTACTTGTTCGAAAGAAAAATGGGGATATAAGATTATGTGTTGACTTCAGAAATTTAAATAAGGCATCAATCAAGGACAACTATCCCTTGTGAAATACAAATAACATGTTGTAATTAGTTACTGAATCTGAGTTTTTTCCACTTTGGATGGGTTTTTTGGGTATAATCAAGTGGTTGTGAAGTAGTCAGAGAGAATCAAGACCACTTTCACCACTCCATGGGGAACCTATGTGTACGTCAGAATTCCATTTGGCCTGATGAATCCTAGAGGTACATTTTAAAGAGCATTGAATATAGAATTTTTGGAAATATAAATGATTTCCTTTTTGTGTATATGGATGATGTGATAGTTTTTTCAAGGAAAATAAGTGATCACCTACAACATTTAGAAAATATTTTGATAAGGTGCAGGGAATATGGTATCTCATTGAACCCTAAGAAATGTTTTTTTATGGTTCAAAGGAAAAAGCTACTTGGACATATAGTGTCAAAACAAGGGGTCATGATTGATCATGAGAGAGTGGAAGCCATTAGAAAATTTCCTATTCCAAGAACCAAAAGAAGAATTCAATCCTTTTTGGGTAGATAAATTTTATTAGGAGGTTTATTTCAAACTTTTCTGAATTGACTATCCCAATCACTAATATGTTGAAGAAAGATAAAAGTATCGATGGGAAGAATCATATATTCAATCCTTTACTAAGGATTAAAGAAGCATTGAAGAATACCCCTATTTTAGTAGATCTTGATTATAAAAAGGCTTTCCAAATGTTAACCTTTGCTTTAGAGAATATTATTGCATATGTGTATTAAAAAGGATGATGAAGGAGATGAAAGACAAATTGATTTATTCAGAAAGCATTACAAGGAGCAAAATTGAAGTATACTATCATGGAAAAATAGGCCTTTGCTTTGGTCAGGGCCATGAAAATCTTTAGGCCATATATTTTCACTTCTAAAGTCATAGCTTATGTTACCCATACCATGGTTAAGGATATCCTATCAGAGATTGAAATTTCAAGTAAAAGATGCCGATGGGAAAATAAATTGCAAGAATATGATATAGACATCCAAACTACAAAATTGGTTAGAGGATTGGGCCTAGCAAAGCTAATGGTAGAAAGCAACCTATAAACAATTGAGATAAATGAGGTTGAAGAAGAAAGATTGAATATTCTTGAGAAAGTGACAAATTCTGAATGGTACAAGGATATTATTTTTTATCTCAAACATCTATAGTGCCCTGAGTATTTAAGCAAGAATCAAAAGAGATCACTTAAGTTATCCTCCTAGAAATACATCATCACTGATTATGGGTTAGCTTGGAAGAACCCTGAGGGATTTCTTTTGAGATGTATCACTGAGGATGAAGCCCCAAAAATAATTGATGATTTCCATGGAGGAGTTTGTGGAGGGAATTTTGCTAGAAGAGTCACAACTCATTAAATCTTAAACGCTAGTTATTTGTGGATAACTCTTTTTAAAGATACAACTCTCCTATGTGTGAGAGTTGTCACTATTTTTAGGAAGATTGAAAGCTTTAGGCCCCCTCCTTTGTAGCATGTATCAATTGAAGACCCCATTTAACTAGTGGGGAATGAACTTCATTGGTGAGATTTTAGATTATTCAAGTGTAGGGCACAAGTGGATGTTAGTGGCCACTGATTACTTTACCAAGTGGGTGGAGGAAATCCCTACCAAGAAATCTACCCACCAAATTTTTATATACTTTATTATAAATCATATAATTTGTAGGTTTGGAGTGCTACTAAGATAGTTGCTGAAAATTCTATGAGATTTCGATCCAAACCTTTAATAGCCACATGTCATGAGTATGGGATAAATTTAGCATATAATTCAAATTATAATCCCCAAGGTAATGGACAATCAGAATCAAGCAACAATATTATTGGTAAGTAGTTGAAGTTTGTTATTTGGGCTGATAGAATCACTATAAAAAGAGCTCTTGGAAAAAGTCCATTTGAGTTGGTGTATGGAACTCAAGCTCTACTTTCCTACCTATTATTGTTGGTCAAATATGGAATTTATTGAAAACAATAGTCATGGGATAGAAAATCCCTCCTCTTTGATGGGAGAGGTTCCCTTATTTAAAGGAAAAAACCTATTTAGAAATGTACAACATTTAGTTTTAAAGAGGAGCTCTGATATCATGAAAGTGTTTGATATAACGATCATCAATACAAAAGGATAGAAAAAATTAAGGAATGGGAAAAGGCATAACAACACTCTCAGAAATATAGATAACAAAATAATTCCTCACACATGTTAGAATGGAATCACATAGAATAGAATCATTTGTATTAAAACCACAAGATGTTATTTCTCAGACACAAAGTTCTAGAGATCACATCCATGAGAATACAAAGCTTCTTGAAGTAAAATAGATTAATGATTCAATAAATTTTAACAAATAGAAAGGAAAGAAAAAGAATAGATAGAAATAGAAAAGAGATATCTTCTTGTATTGATAGCTTTTACTCCTTTACACTTTCAAAAATAACTAGAGTTCCATTTCTTCTAAAATAATATATAGAGCCCATTATATAGCTTACAAATTGGTTACACTTGGTAACCGTTTCTTTTAACTAAAATATTAATTAGGAAGTTCTCAAAAAAATGTTATTAATTAGTTTACAATGAGCTCAATTCTAGGAAAAGAATGAGAAAAGGAGAAACTAGGAGAAAAACATCCGTTTATTGCTTTGAGGAGGGCCCACGACTTGAGAATCCTATGCTCAATATTTTTAATACCTTAGTTATCTCCCTACCTCATGGGATTGATGTGTTGAAGTGGCATGAGACAAAGTGCCTATTAATTTCTCCATGTCCTTATCAAACTCAGTATATTCAAGGTATTCTTTATTAGCCTCTTCAATGGAAGATCAAGAGAGCAAATATCCTATATCTTCTCTTTGGTAATCAATTATTCTTTGAACAGTCTTCTTTGACAAACGTCCTGAAATGAGTTTTAATCTCTTGAAGAGAGAGAGGAACACCTAAAATTTCATCATGAAGATGACAATGAATATCCTTAAAGGAAGACGCAACACAAGTCTCGAAATATTCTCCCTTTTGTCAATCAAGTTTCTCAATTCCCCAAGGCTTCTTCCAGAACTTTTATTTTCCATTCAACACTAAACACCCATGACCCTGAAAATTTTTCCTTGGCATCATCAAAAAATTTACCGCCAACAATATATTTTCATCATCCTGTCCCATCAGGTGAAGATCTATGATGCAACTACTCCAAAGCTTTAGTTCTTTTTCCATAGTTGTAATAGAGGAGGAGAGTTTTTGTTGCAGGTTGGCCACCTTCTCATTGAGGATGAAGGATTCTATAATAAAGTTCAAGCCTGCAATGGTCACTTCATCAACCATGGATTCCATATCCCTTCCATAAGTGGAATATCTCGTGTATATCCTTGATACTCGAACCTCATCCCGACATCGATAATCATAGGAGGTGGAAGGGAAGCCAATGGAGTAGGATCCAAAACATTATCTTTAGCCAATAATGACTTGATGAAGCTGGAAAGAACTTGATTTTGTTCTTCCAACTGTTCTATAGTTTTCTTACCCTTTTCCACTCTCTCAATAACCTTGGTTACTATTTCTTGGAGGTTATGTACCTCGCTCCTAAGGAGTAGCTTCTCCCATTGGAATTCTAGAAAGTTCCAGTGTCGAGGCTAATAGATCTTGCTCTGCCTTATAATCTTTAGGCTTTGCAACCTCTAGAAATTGTTGGCCTTGTGCATCTGTCACTATTATTGAAGTTTTTTTAGCTCTCTTTACTAGAGAGGAAGAGGAGTAGTACTAACAAAGCTACCACAACATCAAAAAATTTTCCTGTCAAATGAGAAGAAGGTTTTCTCTTCCTGCTTTATCGACCAAGGTTGTACCCATGCAAAAGTAGAAGAAGAAGAAGAAGGGACAAGAGGTCCAAGAGTAAGTAAACCCATGGCAATTAAGGTATTCACCATTGTTTCCTCTTATGAAGATGTGAGTGAGGCATCTAGAGCTTCTTGTGCAGAGAGGAATCTATGGTAGTAGGAGGTTCAAGTGCTAGGTACTGCTTCTCATATTCTACTGTAACTTCCGAAAGTTCCCGTAAGGTTTGGTACCTCACCATAATCACTTTCACTAAGAAAAATAATGTTCTCTAGCCTGAAAGGAAATCTTGAATGCTCAAGAAGGGGTTCTTCCTCAATTGACTCTTGTTTAACCTCTTTTATCTTCTTTTGGTACACTTGAGTAGAAGAAGAGGGAGTAGATGATTTAGGTTCTTTAATTGAGGAAGGAAGAGGGATTTGTACAAGTACCTCTGTGATGAGTGTATGTGTTTCCTTCCTAGGTGTTGAAATATCTCTGGAAGAATATAAACTTTGATTCTTCATAAGCTCTCAAATCTTCCTGTGAAACCAAACTTTGGTTATTACAAGGACAGGGTCAAAATCTCAACCAAGTCATCCTTCTCCTTCTTGTACCAATCTAGATCTTCCAAAGGAGTATGTTTGATTGATGTCTCATATTCAAAAGACTGCAAGTCTTCATCATCATCTTGGAACCCTTCAAGAATTTGATAGAGATTGAGCTCTTTAATCAGTTGTAGAGAGATTCTGCCATAGTGCCTCTACCTTGCTTTAAAATCATCTACACAATCATCCCAGTAATCCTCAGTATCTAGCCTATGATGATAGTTTATCTTGAGGTTCTGATCAATGAACTTCTTCAAATCAAAGCAAGTCCTAGGCCTGAAAAAGTGGACAGTGAGAGGAGGAAGAGCCCCTTTCTATAATTTGGGCATCTAAGGTCAAGCTTTTACATGTATAGTTTTCCATAGAAATAGGGAAGCACATACCCGATATTTTCTTGTCCCCGCAAGTTCTATGCAAATTATCCAATTGCTTGTATACTTCAATTAGAGACATCTTATCATTATAAAAATGGGGAGCTTGAGAGGTGTGTTTTCATAACCATTCAACCGATATATGAAAACCTCTTGAATTTAATGAAGAAAGGTCCATACTTAGCTATCAGTTCATGGCTTCATCATAAAACCTCCTTGTAATATCACCTTCTAAAATCCTTACAATATACATGGTACAGAATCATTAACTCTTATGAAATTATGGTTGATAGTTTCAAGGGTGAATTGACGGAAGTATGCATAAATGGGCTCATCCTTATACCCATCCATGTATGTGAATCTAAACCACTATCGATGCTTTGCTAGGGAATACGTGAGATAAAAAGTCATATAGAACTTCTTAGTCTCGCTGCACATTAGAAAATTTCTCGGTCAAATTCATGCAAATGATTTTTTCCCAATTTATGTTCTTACTACCTTCGCAGCATTTACGATGTTGTTGAAAGGGCACATCCATAAGTGAAATTCATTGGTAGAGGGAAATCCCATGACACAAGCTATAAAAAAATGAAATAAGACATCTCTTCATTTAAATCAGCCATAAATAATGCCTTGAAAGTCTAACGCTCCCTTCTTAGGGTTCTTAAACCATGATTTTTCTATTCTTGCATTATATTTTTCACCGTACTACTTGAATAGAGTCCGAGCTTGAGCTTGATTGATAACGATGGATTCTTCAGCCTATAGAATGTGTAGGGAAGCGAAATGGTAGTGGCATCCAGTTTGGAAGTCATCTACCCATGAACATTAGTCAATTATTTAGTGCCTGAGTTAAAATGAGCTTCATAGATGAGCACAAAGTGTTGAAACATTGTACAGAGATAGGGAAACCAGCCGCATAAGCAAGTCCATTGTCATTGATCATTTGTGCCATGGGGGAAGGATTAGGGCAAGTCAATTTGTTCCAAAAATCCCCAAAATCTAGGTGTCAAACCTCACTATCCCCGATATCGGGAACAAAGGACTCCAAAGGTGATACATGTTCTTGGACTTGGAATTTGATCTTCATGTTTGCAAATGCATAGAGGAAAAACTTCAAGGGTCAAGTTTGCAATAAAAATGCAAAGGGAGCAAGAACACGAGCAAATGACCGGTCATTAAATGCGCGTTAAATTCATATTACACCAACTCAAAAAGATAAGAATCGGAAGAGCAGAAAAAAACTTGCTCGGATGGTCTTTGGAACATTTGGGATATGAGGGATGAAAGACATGATCTCGCCAATGCGATCGATGCAAGTAATGCGGAACAAATGAGCACGGGCGGTCCGAAACTTAGAAACATGAGGGACGCGGAGATGCGATTTGGCTGATGCGTGTGATGCGGGAAAAGTGGGGACAGAAAACATAGAAAATTTTGGGACGATGGGACAAAAATATGTGAAGTACTTGATGCAGAGTGATGCAGGTGATTGGGAACCAAGAGCCCTATGAACTTAGGAAAATGCGCCAAAAAGTTCCGACATAGCAAAAAGTTAAATAATTTCAGGAATGCACTACCTGATCGGGAATAGAAGGCTGGGTAGAACTTGGGACATGAGGGACAAAAATGTCCGATAGACCCGCAAATCACCAAAATAACTCCAAAAAACATGAATTTTACTATCTCCTCAACTTTTCACTTCACTAGAACATCACTAAAGAGTGTCAACTCAAAATTTTCAATTTTTTGACTTTCAAAAGAGGGGAAATTTTGAGAGGACAACACATATGCAATTATATTCTTATCAATTTATTCAACAATTAGAGGACCAGGACGTCACCCCCATGATGCTCGTATCAATCAAATTGTTGATTTAAATGGAGAGAGAAGACAATCCCACCAAAGACATGTGAAGTTCAGGGAGAAATTGAAGAAATTATTTGATAAAAAGGTAACTCCAAGAGCTTTCAATGTGGGAGATCATGTGCTATTATGGGATAGCAGACATGAGGATCAGGAAAAACAAGGAAAGTTTGATACATTATGGATGGGACCTTATTCTATTGACATTCGGATTGGTGAGCACACCTTTTTCTTAAAAGACCTAGATGGGGAATTTCTTGAGTTTCCTGTTAATGGAAGGAACTTGAAACATTTCCTTGATTGATTTCTTAGAATCAAGGTACACATCATTGTACAGTGTGTAGTCTTTGGTTTTGTTTTGTTTGTTTTTTTGTTTTTTCTATTTCAGTTTGTCCTGGTCCTTGGTGACCGTTTTTGTTGGTTTCTCGCATTTGACCTTGGGAGGTTGGTTATTGTTTCTTTATTTTGGAGGTCAATTCTTGACTCCATTTCCCAATGGATTTTTGGCACATGGTATGTTATGTTGTTCTTGTGGAACTCGTTGGGAGTGCCCATCCCCGAGTCGAGCCGATGTTGGTGCTCGATTCAATCTCACCTTGTTTGTTCAAAAAAAATTCAATATGCGTGGTTTGAAATATTTTTTGTCTCCCTGTGTGGATGATTGAAGTTTTATCTTTACCAATTTGTTGTTGTAAATCAATCTCTATGGTCATGGATCACGTTGAGCTAGGTATTGTTTGAATTTTCTATCCATGAGAAAAAATTTGTAATTTGGGCATGAATTTGGGGTTTCCTTCCTTCTATTTTTCCACATTCATGTTTTCCTATCAAATTTTATCCCAACGCCCGCGGATACGTGGTCTTCTTTGATTGGACATGGCATGGCGGGTCTATTTGGTGAACTTGTCACTTTTGTCACTTTTGTAAAAAATGTCAAATTGGCCCTACTTAATCCATTGATTTCTAATTTTCCACCAAAATTATCAAATGGTAGAGGAAATTTCTTATTTTTTCCCAAAGGTGTACACGTGTATTAAATTGAGTAGTTGTGCTAAAGCGTGCCTTTTTGTGTTTTAAGGTGTTATTTCAAAAGAGTACAAAGGTAAAAGAAATGCTTAAGGCCCGCAAGAGGACACATGGCCGCTTTTAAGTCACAAGTAGGAGACGAGTCGTTGGAGGTTTTTGTAACTTTTAGCTTTATTATGAAAAAGGAATAAAGTATAAAAGTGAAGCGTGGCCCCGCTAATGCCCAAGTAAAGCCACATGTTGAGTCTACATAAAAGTGGGGAGACGGGTTGCCGGAGTAGTTTGGATTTTTTAAGCTCTATTTTGAAATGAAGTAAAAGTATAAAAATGAGCTGCAACTCCACCGGGCCAACATCAAAGGTGAAAAGTAGGAGGTGGGTCGCTAGGGCATTTTGAGATTCTCATCTTTATTTTGAACAAGAATAAAAGTCATAAAGTAAGTCACCCCATCGATGCCCAGAAAAATTGTCTAAAAGTACTCCTAGACCCGCTTCAACTCAAATCTTTTCCATGTGGATGGCTCAAATTTGAAGTTGTGAAAGACAAAGTTAACGGTTGTGATACAATGCATCTGGTTTTTTTGCCATTATTGCTCCTACACAAACCAAGGACCTTAAGGAATTTGATTTCTTTAATCCTATTTAGTTAACTCCATGGTCTCTCATCGCTTTGTCTGAAGTGCAATCAAATTGATTATGGAGCTTGATTTGTAAATATGAGAAGTGCAAAAGTTGAAGTTTTGAAATAGAGTTGCTCGGGCACCTACAGAAAATGAATTATCAATACATCAAGATGCAAAGGAAAAGGATGTAGAGAAGGAAGCTACAGGATTGAAAGAGGATGGACATGCTACCAGAGGAGATGACCATATGCCCTAGTTAAAAATAACTAGTGGAAATAATTGAAAAAGATTATCTTTTGTACACCTGGTAGCTTTTGGGTGTAAATTTGTTAAACATCACTTTCTGGAAAAAACTTGTAACAAACAATGGATTCTTGAAATATTTTTCTTTTGGGGGAAAATTTTGGAAGAGTGAGCAAGTGAAATTTTATAAATTCAATGAGAATACTCTTTCATAAAGGGGGTTCATTTTTGTGAGAAAATTTGAGAAAAACTATTATTTCTAAGAGACCGTCTTAGAAACATGTTTATTTCCTTGTGTTTTTGGATTTAATTATGTCAAGATGGTTGCATGTGTACAACCATTCCCAAGCTCTGATATTGTCAAAGAAAATCTCCCCTAATGATTGATCTAGTGAACCTTGAATGAATCTGTGTTGATCATGAGCATAATTGTGTCTACTTTTATTTCAAAATGTTTTCAACTAGTTTTTCTTGTTCTTGTTCCAATATTATGTTAAAATATATCTGAGTCACACAAGATCTCTTCCATGTGTTAGTATTGTGGCATTTATAATTTCCTCATGTGAAGAGATTTCTTCTTATGATGCAAATAAACAATTTAAAATCACTTTACTTTCATTATGTTGATAAAGATTGTTTATAAGTCTATTAGTGTATCTTAGGTGTGACGAACAAAGGATTTATAATGTTTAATTAAGACTTTAACATGAGACTTTGTGTTGAAATCTAGAAGAATGTGTGAAACCGTGCATTTATGGGCCTCTATTGATTCACATCTTCTAGTTGAAGGAATATTTTGGTTGTTTTGAAGCATCATGTCTATGATTTTTCCAATATTTGTAAAAGTTCTCAAATATTTGGTATAATCAACTTTTGCTTTCTTAACTTCCCACCAAAAACATCTCAAACGATGAATCCTACATGAACTATCCTTGTTTGTACTGTATCCAAAAATGAACAAATTTCATTGCCAAAGTATGTAGAAATAATCGTGTTTTAATTATTGTCTTTAATAACCCGAACCTTGTCTAGAAACATCTCCACTCTCTAATGTGACAATTCATGAGAGTTATATTGTGTTGTATTAATCATATTTTCTCAAGGTTCTCATGAAAATTTTGCAAAGAATAATCTCTTGATATCCTTCACAAATACGGGTTACGTAACTGGTCCTCTCACAATGGTTGAAGGCATAACCTAAAGTAGTGAGGGTAGATCAAACCCTTAGTGAGGTGCTATCCATTTATCCAACACCCGAGTAGAAGAAACATTCAAATGAATCCTCCCTAGCTATAAAATCACACATATCATGATTCCTCTATCTCTAAGCATCTTTCCAATTTCGTGATGTTTCTCATCCTCAGGGAGGATAAATTTGGATACCAACAAGACCGAGTCATGATAAGATTTCAATTTTGTATTGTGAGAATCCCAAGCTAAGAATCCCCATGGAATGGAGATAGGAGACACCCTTAACTAATACCACATGTATATCTAGAATAAGAGCACCATAATTGGCCATATTGTTGGTGATATAAAAATAAATTTAATAGGATAGGGAAATCCCGGAAAGATGGATTGGTGAGGACACAATGTACTCAAACTTGTTTGAGGAACTGCTCTGTGTTGAATCAGTATACATGTATCCTTTAGGAGATCAATGGTGACCTCCTTCTCAATGATTGAGGTCATCGCTTTGGTTTCTTAAAAAGGAGGTGATTCAAGTTTAGCATTAAAAGGACCGTACCTCAAGACCAACCATGAAGTTATAGTAGTACACTTTTATCAATATTACACTATTTATGCCATTAATGAACAAGAATTCACTAGTGGGTGATGTTTCATGAATATGTTAAGAAGAATATATTAGGTGATATGAAATTGGTCTTATATGACTTGGCATGTCGCTCCCTTCGCTTTTGATGATACGAAGATCAAATTCGATAAGAAGGACATCGATTTCCCAATGTGATCCATGGGGAGAACAACATGCAAGAATAAGTGTCGCAGGATCTGTTGGAACATAATGATTAAGTGTTCGCCAACCATTAATGTATATGGGTCCATCACTAATATATAGGTTAAGATTTAATAATTAAAAATATTTATATTTCTATTATTAAATATGATAACCTAGGTGTATACTTTAGGTTAAATATTTAATATCATGAAATGATTATAATTCTAATATTAAATATTATAAACCAGTGTGTATGTGTCAACCATTTTAGGTTGAAAATGTGGGTCGAGATGTACCCGATCACCTTATATAAAAAGGACTTTATGTCCTCATTTAATATATTCGGGAAATATATAAAAGGTGTGAAAATCAAGTGATTTGGTTTTACCCTTGGTAAATAGGGTTTCAATAGAGGAGGTGATCTTATCGGATGTAAAATAAGTGATTTGAAGTAAAAGACTTTTTAAAGTGGTTTTTACCCTATTGGGATTTTCCACTATAAATATTGTGTCACCCGTGTTATTTATTTCCTCAAAGTATTTCTTTACTTACTTATGTTATGATGTAATATTTATTTAAATATTTATTGTAACACTATATAATATGTAAGTTGATTAAATCCATATTTATTAGAATCCTCAAATTCTAACATGGTAACAGTGAGGTAAATTAAATAAATTACGATGAAATGTTTTGTATTTTATTTATTTAATTTGTACGGAGTTTTATTAAACTAACCCACAAGGGTATTTAAAAGTATCTGGTCCCCTTCTTTTTTTTCCATTTATTTTGGCACTACATTTGTGTAATTAAACTCTCGGTAAAATTTTTAGGGTTTTTCAATTTTAAATCCCTAATTTTTTTTGGGGGAGTTGTAATATGATATGATTCTTACTTTCATTTACATTTTGTAAATTATATGGAATTAATGTTTGTTTGGAGATTGATGTGTGCACAGTGAAAGGGGCTTCAAATATTTACCTGTGTGAAAATCATATATAGAAAAGGAAATGATTTATTACTATATGAAATAATTTTCATGTTTTCTATAATTTCAAATGTTTGCAGGTTAAATATTTCGGAAGGTAAATTCATACCCATGTTCTTTGGACCCCTCTAAAAGAAATTGATTTGAAAAAAATTAGTTTACGCTAATCGATAACTAAATTTTTTTAAATTAAAAAATATATAGAATAAGGTTTATATAATAACTTATATAAACATTGTATTAAAATTTATATAATTTGAAAACTATATATTTTATATAGTTCTTATACTATAGTTTATAACTACCCCATTCGTATGGGCTCCATAAAAATGTTTTGAACATACCTAAACTATAAAACATTGTTTTAATCTTAATGCCCAACATGGTGAATGGTGGGTAGTTGAAGGTTGGTGGCCTTAGTAATCAATATTACTAAGTTTAATCCTATACTTGTTCATTAAAAAACAAAAATAGACACCTAAACCGTAAAAACTACTTCAACTCTAAAGTGGCCCCATTCTTTTTTCTAAGTGAGATATAAAAAAAAATTAAACTTAAAACCTAAGTAGTTTTTAAAATCATATGGCATTTTCTTAGGTTTTTCACGTGGCATTAGTAAGTATGGCATGTTTAATTAAAAAAAACTAATATCCTAACTTATGTTTCCAAATTATCATGCCATATTAATGTGGGCCGCCTTGGCATAGTTTATGTTTATAAAAACCTAAAATAATAATTACATACCAAGTGGCCGATGTTTTTATTTGGTCATTGTATTTTTTTATAAAAATAAATCTAAAGTTTATAATTTTTATGTACTATATTTTGTTTTTCATTTATATTCTATAAACTATATACCTTTTTTAAGTGCGTATATATTTATATTATAAATTATAATAGGCTATTATAACGTATTAAAATATAACCTCCCTAATATTATACGAAAGAATAAATTATGTAATTTGACATTCTGAAATACACAACATGTTTTGGATTCATTAAATTTGACGGTCAAATGACCGTCACTACAGACCAAACATAAGACAATATGAGGGTCATTTATACGTCAAATTTTATATTGTAAGTTCCAAGAAACTTTCATTGTGTAAAAATTCACTAAATGATCGTCACGACAAACCCAAAAATAATCCATTATGAGGGTCATTTAGACATCGAATTTAAGTTGGATGGATCTTTGTCTACATTAATTTTTTTAGAAATTTGAAATTGTTATTCATTCTTAGGGGTATCTTTGTCACTTCTATATAGTCATAATTTTTTTATAAAAATATGGGGTATACAAATGTAAATCCTTTATATTTTTGGTTATTATTTTGATCATGGAGGTTAATTATAATGCATTGTAATGACAGAAATTAGATATGATCAAATAGTTTCTTTAGATCTATAAAATTAGGATCTAATTCTATTAAAAGTGTTGTTTTTATTATCGATAAATATGTATCTAACTTTGTGGTATATTGTATATTAGAATGGGTTGTATTTTATAGGTTTAGGAAAAAAATGGCGTCCAACTATTTTTCTAGTGAACAAAACCCAAATCTTGAAGGAAACCAACTACAACATTTGGGTCAAAAAAGAATTTATGGCAAGGAAACTATGGACGATTATTTCTAGATCTGAGGTTGCTCCCACCGGTCGTCAAGAAACTGTAGATAACATGAATGCATTTTTGCAACGAATGCAAGAGGATCTTTCTATGATTTTTGTAATGTGAATGATGAGTACCTTCTACACATTGGTAATATCGAACATCCGAAAGAGGTATAGACACAAATATAATCCATATAAGAAGGATACTTGTTATATCAAGGATATTAATGAGAGTATAATAGCTTTAAGGAATTCAATGGTTTGTATAATTGTGATGATTTCTCTTACGCATCTTGTTTTATATCTCAAATTTTTAATAATTCAAAATGATGGCATGAAAGGTTATGAAATGTTAATTATCGAAGTTTATATGAAATGTATAGATATAATATAGTGAAAGGTTTACATGTGTTGTCTTCTTGTATTGAAGTTAATTCATTAAATGCTTCTAAATGATGGTTTTGATTCCAATTTAGTAAATGGTCATGATGATGTTTTAAGGCTATAGATGTTTCTAAAAATCTTATCTTCCTCGATAAGAAATTAAATTGGGCTCAATCTATCTTCAAAAATTAAAATCCTATTAATCTTTGGAAAATGACCAAGCCATCCTATGTACCGTGCATTAATTAACTTGTATGAACTTAAGCCGTGAAGTATTATAGGGTCTATGTGGATATACAAAGTAAATTATAATGTTGATGGTAGAATTAACAAACATAAAGCTAGACTTGTTGCTAGAGTTTTCAATCAGAAACCTAGTATTGATTATGTTGAGACATTTTTCCATGTAGCTAAAATGAGTATTGTTAGGGCCTTATTTGCAATTTCCACTCAATTCGTGGGAAATCCACCAAATGGATAAGAAAAATGCTTTTTTGAATTGTGATTTAAAAGAAGAAGTTTAAATGTTTCAACCTAAAGGATTTGAAGAAGCTGTAAAAAAACTATGTTTGTAAGTTGAGAAATATTTGTATGGTTTAAAAATCTCTTAGATCTTGGTATGCGAAAATTATTTCCTTCTTTAAACCAAGTTTAGTTTTGTTAATTGTTATTCTAAAAATGATATATTCATCGAGCAATAAGGATCACATATTATCATTATATGTATATATGTTGATTTTCTTATGATTTGTGACAATTATGATTTAATTCATATGATTAAAGAGAAATTGAAGCAATGCTTTGAAATGAATGAGTTAGGTCTCTTACATCACGTTTTTGTATAATCGTATTTCATTCTATTGTTATTTTTTAAAACAAAATATGCAACCATTGTATTGAAAAAGTTTCTTATGATTGATTGTAAACAATTTTCTACTTCAATGAAAGTTGGAATAAATATTAATCATAAATCTGCATATGAAAAAGGTTAATCATATTTAATATATGTTGTTAGTCAATAGTTGTATTTATCTAACTATAACTAGATTAGATATTTCCTATATAGTAGAAATTACTTCAAGGTTTATGCGGAAGATTTTTTAGAGATCATTGGAATCTTGCAAAAAGAATTTTTGGATATATTAAAGGAACAATCAATTATGGGTTCCATTGTACTAAGAATGAAAATTATATCTTATATGGCTTTTATGATTCTAACCATAATGTTGATGTGTTACAAAATATAATAGATATGTGTTCAAGTTTTTTTGGTGTAGGAACCATTACTTGCAAAAAAATACAATCAAAAGTCTCCATTTCTTCTACTTGAGGCAGAGAAGTACAATGGAAGAAGTAAAGAAGCCATGTGGCTGTAATTACTTTGTTGGTAGAGTTACACATGGAAGTTAAAGGAATTATTCCTCTTCTATGTGGTAGCGAGTTGTATTAATCTTGATTAAGAATACGATTCAACATCGAGAGGACAAAGCACATTGAGATACATATACGATTCACCTGTGAGAAGGTCCTAAGTGATGACATAAATCTCAAGTTCATGTTGACTGAAGAGTAGGTTGCTGACATCTTCACAAAGTCCTTGAGTGCTACAAAAAATTTCACTTTCATAAAAGCTTGGATTGTAAGAGTTTCCATTGAGGAGGAGTGTGTATGATAATGCCACCTCCTAATGGAACTTGTTTTGTAAAAATAGCTTCAATTGTATTTGTAAAATACCTTCCAAAAGTGTGAAAAAATACTTTTGGGCAAGTGTAAAATTACCTTTGGGAATGTATACCTCCTCGGATTCTTTTTAGAAAGAAGTATAGAAATATCTTAAAAGTGGTCTTTAATAAAATATTTAGTGTTATTGAGTTTACTTGTAAACATCCAATACAAGCATATTGTTAAGGAGGTCTTTGGTTGTAAAAGCTTCTATATACTTGGGTTCAATAACCTTTTATGAGAACTGTGAAAACATGTAAAACTCACAAATCATACTTAGCCACTTGATCATGGGATGATCTTTGAGATTCCAAATCCTTTTATACCAAAAGGTAAATTGAGTATGATGAAGGTGTTATAATTCATTCAACTGATATGTTATCCAAAAACCTTTATGGTTTAAGGATTTTAAATCCTCTAGTGTACCATGGGCGTGTAATCTATTAGCATATCTTATGTTATCCCGCTTAAAATTAAGGGGGTGTTGGAACATAATGATTAAGTGGTTTGGCCAACCATTAATGTATATGGGTCCATCACTAATATATAGGTTAATATTTAATAATATGAAATATTTATATTTCGATTATTAAATATGTCAACCTAGGTGTATACTTTAGGTTCAATATTTAATATCATGAAATGATTATATTTCTAATATTAAATATTATAAACCTAGGTTTATGTGTCAACCATTTTAAGTTGAAAATGTGGGTTGGGAGACATACCCCATCACCTTATATAAAAGGACTTTAGGCTCTCATTTGACTTTAGGCCCTCATTTGAAATATATCAACGGTGTGCAAATCAAGTGATTTGGTTCTAGCCTTAGTAAATAGGGTGTTAATAGAGGAGGTGATCTTCTGGATGTAAAATAAGTTCTTTGAAGTAAAAGGTTATTTTCAAAGTGGTTTTTACCCTATAAGGGCTTTCCACTATAAATACTGTGTCACCTATATTATTTATTTCCTATAAGTATTTATTTATTTACTTATGTTATGATGTAATCTTTATTTAAATATTTATTGTAACATTAATTAATATGTAAGTTGATTAAATACGTATTTATTATAATCCTCAAATTCTAACAGATCTATATAGATGATAACATAAGTGTTTTTATATAACATATAGTGATGTAGTTTTGTTGTAGAATAATATATGGTGAGATAGTCCCTTGAATGGAAGTTAATTTTGTTTCATAATCTAGTAAGGAGTGACTAATAAAGTAAATTCCATGATCCTTTTATTTTTTTCCATTATGTGCTAGAATCTTTCCAACCGAAACTGGAGCAGGAAGAGGTATATAACATCAAAGGTTGATATATCAAATGAGGTTGTAATGTAGGTAGCGAGAGAAAGAATGCTTCATACTTGTCAAATGTTTTATGGAAATATTTGGTACACTCTAGCTTCGTAGTTTTTAGAGGAGATTATTGAATACATGTGTTCGATACGTAAACTCGAAGATAAATCATCATATTGCGCAAAGGTTTTGAGATAAGTACATAAGTATGCTATGGAAGATGGACATGGCATGCTCAAGATACCCTTGATACTTTTTTGGTCAACATCAAATTACAAACATAGATAACAAAAATCCTTTCATCTTTTCTCATGTCACCCCAAATATGAATTTTTGTGTATTAAGGAAAACCTTATATTTAAAAAGACATCCTAAGGAAATTTTCAAGTCATGAGCATGATTTTCCATGTGTCTACATTTGAAGATTCGATCATCAATAGAGACTTCGACAATTTTTCATATAAGGTCATGAAAGATGAAATTTTCATGGTGTGTAGATATGTTACGCAAGCATTTTTATGTCCACGGGTCATCTTTACGACATAATAATTCCCCATTCCATAGTGAAGGTATTTTTATGCCAATCTTCAAGATAATATAGAATTAACTATACCCAGAGAACGCTTTGATAAGAGATAACATCTAATATCATTTCATTTCATCGAAAATGGTGCCGATGCGGGGTAGGGAAAGTTATCATTAATACAAGTGAGTTTGTGACTTATAAATTCAATACAATTGCGAATGGCTATGGTAGAATTCTTAAAAACTAGGATGATATTAGATGCCCATTTAGAATAATCTAATGTAAAAATTAATTTTTCATCTCGTAGCTTGATTATTTATTCATGACATAGGTCATTCACTTTGGGAGGGAACTTTCCTATAGTTTTCCGAACCGATGCAGCGCTCGGATAGCTAATGATGTTATATGGGACAATATCATTATCAATGCCATGCATATTGACATATCATGATACAAGTACCTCCTAAGTCATTCATAAGACCTCTATGTGAAACACATGTCTTGGTGAGGAAAATAGTCACCAAGCATGACTACATGTGTGAGATTGTCATTAAGTTGTACAATGATAGTTGATTTAATCAACATAGAGTTGTTTTACTGAAAATGATATGGGGCCTTAGGTAATTTGGCTACTTCATTCGGTTAAATATTAATAGTAACAATATAGTCATCAAATCGCATAAGTTTCTTAAATAATTTTCCCAATTTATGATGATGTCAAAGGACTTTATCTTCTTGCAAATATAAGTGTTATAGAATAGTCTCATCATTTTCTAAGGGAGGGAGAGGAAAGTGGTACTATACATTGATCTCAAGGCCTACGTACCACTTACAATCCCTACATTGTTGAGAGTTGGTCTATCGTACATCTAATACCCCGACATATACTACGGTGAACTCTTTAGATGCAAGATCAACAACAATAATGCTAAGAGCATCGAAACCAATGATGATGGCAGAGGATATTTTAGAATTTTTGTGGTAGGTGGATTTGTTATAATATTTCCATGTGAAGTGAATTTAATAATCTTTTTGATGACCTAAGGGGTATCGAGGAGTGGTGGAATAGTGAGAGGAATGTAGGGAAGAATTTCCCCATTATCCTTGTTGTCACTATTATCGTAGATAAGGAATTTTTAAGAAGCATGAATTATGTTTGATTCAAGTTGAAAAGACTGTGTTTCGGCCAATGAATGTTGATAGTGAAATACCTCCAAGTGCCTACACTCATCTTGTGAAACAATATAGTCCTCATGAAAGGTAATCCCTTTACCTTTAGGATCAAGCACATCCTCCTTATCTAAAACACTAATCTCAAAGTAACTAATCAAGGTCAAACATGAGGGTGATTAAAAATAGGTGCAAAATTCTTAGGTCATTACATTCTAAGTGAATGGAGGCAAATGAATCACTTTTTGCTCCTCCATATCAGTTTGAAGTGGAAATTGGTTCCGAGGTAAGTGGAAAAAGTTAAGTGATGCATAATTTCATCAAGTAACTTGATTTTGTAAACTTCATTTTTGATATCATTGGGCTCGTCATAGTCTTATTATGTTATTGTTATTCATATTTCAGACCTATGATCAAAGACCTTTAGGTAGAGAATTTTCTTGATCTTGGGAATATTTTGAATTAGGAAGGGATAACTAGGGAATGGTACTAGGATATCCCATGGATTTGGATCATTGGAATGTCTAAAGCATTGGTTGGTATGGATGAAATTGATACATTGATACCTAGATGATGTGACTACACACATGTGATGTGTACATACTTTTCCTAATAAGAGGTTGTAAGAGAGGGGACGATCTAGAACGATAATATCTATTCGACTATTTTAGGTCCAATTGTTATGGGCAGCCGATGTATCCTATTAGATTTTTCGTAGTTTTTATAAGCCACAACAAGTCAAGTTGGTAGGATTGAGATCATTAATAGAGTAGAAGAGGTTTTTGATGAGGGATAAATATCATAATTAAATTCTTGATACCTAATATATAATAACCTTATACACTTGCGCATCATGTATTATAACACTAATGAGACAGGGAATATCATCGCCATCAAATAGGTTTTTTTCATTAAGCATGTCATCCTCCATAAATTCCAAGGCTATGCACTTAGATGCAAGTTTTGTAAGGATGGTCTCGTAGTCTCTATGTGGTGGGATTCTTTGGGGATAAAAAACAAGGATGCTAAAATATTAGTAAGTATTGTAGAAGAAACCTTCGATGTCAATCTAAGGTACACATAAGTTACATAAAGGTTATTTTCATGTAAGGGAATTTAACTCATCTAATAAGTTCCAACTAGTCTTGGAATAATTTCCACAACGATACCATGGTGGTGGAAGAATGGAAGGAACATCCATATTTCATCTTGATTTAATAGATCCATCTTGTATGAAGATTTTGGTATCTGATATTTACTTGTACTTCTTTTTGACACACTAGGTGGAGGTTGGACTATTGGATCGGGCTCGCCATTGGTGGATCTTGTGAAGTATCAAGTAATCATCGATTGTTGGAATATTTCATTAGATTGATGACATGATCCTTATGGGTAGGATTACATTCATAATTTACCTTTTCCACATTGATATATTGAGATTATGAGAATCTTTGATGATATGAAGTATCTATGGTGCCCACAATATTGTTTATCAGCATTTTATGATGTTTTATTTGACGATTGGAATGGGAGATCGCTAATGGACTATACTTATCATAATTATCTTATATGATTGTATAGTAATCGAAATAAGAACCAAGAAATAATTCAAGGGATACCTTTTCAAGGTCCTCACAATCATTGTGAGAATGTCTGATTGTGATATGCCACTAACAAAGTAGATAACTCCCAACATTAGGTAAGGCCTACTTTGAAGGTTGAACTATCCATGGAGTGGGAAGCATTTGGAGAAATCATCATGTGATCAAATAGTATTAGGGGAGGAGTGAGGAGAGCCCTAGTGTGTTCCCAATCATTTCTCTCGAGAAGCATTCTAAGGATTGATTAGATGTGTTGTGCTCTTTAGTTTAGGGGATGAAGTAAAGGAGAATCCAAACTCACCCATAAGATGGTATTGTCTTTTGGATTTTTTGAGGGCTTCTTCCAACAAGTTAGGAGTGAAGTACATGCCTTTAAATTAGATAGTGGATGTAAGTTACTCAAATGATATCTAATATAAGCTTTGATTATCAAGATATTTGTTAGCTTGTATCGAAAGTGTTTTCCAATTTCTTAATGAAGCCTTGGGTAGATTCATGAGCCCATTTTTAAAAATACATAGACATTTATATAGTATATTTGAGAAGTTCTTATTTCTGAAACTCGAGAGATGGTAGATTTAACTAATCCTTCTACATCAACTATCGATCCGGGAGGAAATTTGTTATACAATTCTAGTGAGCCCGTAAACAAGTATTTGCTAGAAGCTTAGCAGTTGCACATGTATTTTTTTGAATCCATTCCTTATAAATATTGCGAAACATCTTAATATATAGGGATAGAACCATAGAACCATCATAGGATATCATGGGACACTCTCCCCTAAGTACATGGTAGCTATGTAAGGAGCTAAAGGCTCATTTTATCATTTTATAACATTTTACTTTAAATCGGTGGAAGAGGGATATAGATCTTGTGTGCATCTAATAATGGAGGGGGAATAAAAGGAAATCTAGCCACTAAACTTATAGATGTTATCTGCATAATTTAGTTTTTCATTTCGAGCATGTTAACTATGATGGTAGCTTGGGATAAGGCCATCCGAACTAGCAGATTAAATTTTACCATGTTAGTATCCATAAAGTAGGAATGACCTTTTTTTTAAGTCATTGTTCATGTTATTTGTATTAATTATTGGTTTTTTGGGGATATTTATTATGATCAGATATAGGGAGGAGTCTCGATTATGTTATGGCAGATCCTAGTTAAGACAAGGGATGGTCATTTCCATAGGATTGGTAGATATATTTTGAAAACCTAAGAATTTAGAAAGGGTATAATATTCATTATTGTTGATATTTTTAATTATGGATGTGTGATCTATATTATTGATTTCAACCACATTACACTGGCATCGAGAATCTTCTCGATATATTAGAGGGGAATGGTTTGGAAAACATAGTTTCAAATCAGATATGATGTTCATTAGGAAGATTAGTGATTTTAGGATAAGAGATAGAACACTTAGGAGTATTGAGATATGTAGGCACATGGAAATATCTCACGAGAGAAGTTATGGGGGTTTAGTTATGCCAAAAATATCCTCTGAGGTGACATCCTTATAACTTGGAAGATAAAAACAAGGCTCTAGAAATATGCACTTTAGAAAGGATCGGCCTTGTAGAATTTTTACACTGGGGTGATTGTGTGACGAGACATATTCAAAGGGATAGAAAGAATTATCCCTATCGTGAATCTTGAATAGGGGTAGATGGCATCCGAGAAGTGAATGGACAAAAACAAAATAGAATTAGACATATAAAAGGGTCTACACAAGGGCTAAACGTGTCTAAAAACACATGTCGTAGAAACACCTTTGGGTGATGATGTCCGTGAAAAATGTCATCGGGTTTTATTCATTTTAGAATTTTTAGATGAAGTTACAATATTATATGGGTGCTTTCAACAAGTTGTTCTCAATCAAAATATCTACAAGAATCACGTTGATTTCACTAGAGAGTGTATGCGGGATAATATATTTATCAACAATATGCACTCTTACCCACCTATTCAACTAGGATATTTGAGGCAATGAGTCACATATCTGGAGAAAAATAACCATTACACTATTTCAACCTAGATTTTCCAAGGCTTGTGTTTGATATAGAGGAAGGATCCCTACTGAGATATCATTGGTTGGGTGTGGAGAGGTATGGATCAACAAATAAAATAAAGAAGCATGCAATAAATGAAATCAAAGTAACTAAGGAGATGATATTTGATAAGAGTACTAAGCTAGATAACATCAACCATGTACAATACTAAACTAACATATCACAATGAAGAAGAGGAATTGAAATAATGTATGAAAACTTAAAAATATGGTTTATGTCACTCACCTATACTTGTAGAGTGGTCATCGATACATGTATCTCCCCAAGAAGCGAGAACACGAGAGAGAGAGAGAGAGAGAGAGAGATTCACTATTAGGTGGAGTAGGTGAAGACCATTACTTTTCTAGAATCATTACATAATGACTCGATAATGCAAGTAATCATCTAAGAAGAGGGTGTCTAATCCTTTTAAATAAAAATTCAACATGAACCAAAAGGATAGTGAGAAGATGTGAAGATGGAACAAAAGAGTGGAGAAAATTGTAGTTCAAGTGTCTCGAGTTTCCTATTTTTTATGAGTGTCAAATGTTGTCGAGGTATATGCAGATGCTATCACCTACACACGATGGTGTCGGGCATGATAAAATATATCGCCGAAAAATCACCCACGGGAAATTGTGTCGACCAAGGATGTAAAAATAAAGTAATGTGTCATGTAATGTAAAAACAATGTGTCGGGGTCATGAATGTGGATGAAAAAGGTGCGAAATGGTAGAATGCATGCAAGAAGTCTTGAATATGATATGCATCATACCTAGGAGGAAAAGGATACCCAAAGGTGGAAGGATAACTTAGGCCAAGACCAAATAGTGGTAATCTCTCTATGTACTATCTCTAATCCATAATGGTTAACAAAATAATCATTACACATTCTCAAAAGGCCCCTTAAGCCACCCGTTTAGGAAATAGATGCATCAATTACCCTTATGTACACAAAGAAAATTGTTACTAATAGGTTTAAAAGATGAAAAAATTAATATTAGGTGTATACAATGATTAGTGACTAGTACATAGAATAATAAATAGTGGAGAGCCTAGTTCTAAACTCATTTCTTATGTGTATCACCAATTTTTTATTTTTTCAAATTATTTATAAATACTTTGCTTAGAAAATAAGCCAACCACTTTATTGAAGATTTTATAAAAAAATATGTTTAGAAATCAACACATTTTTAGGTCTTATAACATTGAGGTTAACCCTTATAAATTTATTTTCACAAAATAATATTACATCTCTCTTGACCATTAATGGCATAAACTATGCATTTACTTAAAATGGTAGTTTCCCTAAAAGCCAAAACATAACAATATTATATCTCTTTATTATTTGCATAGGCGATAATTTTCCCAAGTAGCACAATGAATTTCCTTTCCATGATATGGGCTAGGCCAAAAAAATATATCAAAATTGTTTTTCAAGTTTTTGTAAGAATCATGAGAAGGGACCTAACCAAAAAAATAAATTATATGTATGGCCATGCAAGTAAATTAGAACTAATTAACAATTTAAATTGTACTCAAAGAGCCTTAATGATCAAGTATGGAATAATTTTCTCACTTGATCCACGACATACTATAATTTCCAAGAGTTCTATTGGAAGGAAATGGGATGCTCAATTTTTGATGATTTCTCAATGTTGAATTCACATTCATTAGAAGTTAGATAAGCATTGGGTTTGTGGAAAAATATAATTTATATAACATGTATGAAATGCTTCAACCCAATGATAAGTAATAAATAGGAAGGAATTATAACACCTATCAAACATTATTTTTATCTTAAATTAAGGTTAGAAAATAATCATCCAATATGAGATCATTGAGTATCTAAGTATGGGGTAATTATGACGTTTGAATTACTTTCACCAAGACATGATAAGTGGCATTGGAGAAAATATGGGAAACTCCTTAACCACTAAGAATTACATACGATGATCCAAAAGGAAATATCTATGAATAGATTGAAATACCCCAAAAGTTTTGGAGATGATGCCATTGATAGAAATATACTGCACTGTTTGGCGTGAGACAATGGGAGTCGGTGGAGTCTTGACTTCCTTCACCATGATCTCTTTTTGATTCTCTTTCAATGCATATAGGTGGGTGTTAGGCACGTTTTTTCTTGGTCCGGAGGCGTTGGAAGGAGGGAAACGTGTTTGAGTGCCTTCTTGTCCTTTTCACGCTTTTGTTCTGTTTCCCTTCCACGAACCTTGTTCTTTCTTTTGCTTTCTTCCCCTCTTCGTATGGGCCTTTTTTTCTTTCTCCAGGCACGTTTTCTCGGCCCCTTGGTTGCTGCGTGAATGCTGGGTTTGATTTGGTGGTTGTAGATGGAGCTTGGTGCCGGGGGAGCAGGCGTGTTACCTCCACTTTCATTGGGTGTTGCGGGGTGTGTTCGGTGGGATCCACAAAGACGGCCCGCATAAATAGCCAGCAACGAGCACGTTATATTAAGTAGAAGCCTTTTTGAGCACCTCCAACAAGCAGGTTGTCCAACTATGTTGTTATCTATTCAGTATCGACTGCATCCTCAAATTTGGGATTCTCCTTCAAGGTATTTTTATCAAAATCGACTATGTGACAGTGAAGAGTGTTACCAGGAGACCTGATGAAAATTATTGCAAAGATTCTCTACTGAGACCTTGCTTGTTCTACGATGTAACTCATGGAAGAGGATATCATAGGGGTGGATCTGTTTCATATCAGAATATTCATGAAGCACTATTTTCTTTGCAATTTTATGAGCTTCTTCAGCGAGTCACTGAGTTGGCAGGCATAAAGGTTTCTATTGGAATTATCACACCTTACAAGCTACAACTGAAACGTTTGCACCGAGAGTTTGATGCTGTCCTCAAATCTGATGAAGGAAAAGGTTTATTTATCATTACGGTAGATGCCTTTCAGAGCCTGGAGCGATGTAATCATTATGTCTTGTGTCCACAGCTTCAAATCCTCAGCAGGCCGAGCTTCTTGAATCTTTCAAGGCCTCAGGTGCTAATATAGTCCATGGATCTCTAGAAGATCATGCAAGTCTTGTGGAGACAATCAAAAAGTGGATGTGGTCATCTCCACAGTGGGAGGGATGCAGATAATGGATCAGCTTAACATTATCAAGGCAGTCAAAGAGGTTGGAACCATCAAGAGATTTCTGCCATCTGAATTTGGAAATGATTTTGATAGAGTCCATGCAGTCGAGCCTGCAAATACTGCATGGGGTTACAAGGTCAAAGTCCGTAGGGCCATTGAGGCAGAAGGAATTCCCTACACATATGTTTGCAGCAACTGTTTTGCCACGTATTTTGTGCCAAATTTGGGGCAACCAGGCCTTACTGCCCTACCAAGGGATACAGTTTTGATTTTAGGGGATGGAAATGCCAAAGTTGTGTTTGTGAAAGAGGAAGATATTGGCACTTTTACCATCAAGGCAGTGGGTGACCCAAGAACTCTGAACAAGAAATTGTATTTGAGGCTTCCTGCCAATACATATTCTTTCAATGACCTGGTAGCTTTGTGGGAGAAGAAGATAGGAAAGACTCTGGAGAAAAAGGCAAGATATTTCTACACCTTTCTACTGCTATTATATTTACTATTATTGTGAAATCGAACCGCTTTTTCCCTACATTGATTTGTCGGGCTTAGATGTCAAGATGGGAGATTTCCCTTTTACTCGTCTCTTCTTGTTTTTGATTTTATCGTTGTCAAGTATGTTGATAAAAAGGATGTGTGTGCCTTCTCCTCTCGAATGTTATGTTTCTCTTACTCGAATGATAAACCTTCGTCTCGCTTGTTTATGTATTATTTCTTCTCTGCTGCAATTGAGTTGCAAGTTATTATGTTGATCAACTAGTATTTTCGATATTATGGAAGTAAGTTACGATAAATATGAAGCTCCTACCTAGCACCCAAGTTGTATTTTGACATTTTTGTTAGCCCTTCTCAAGTCCCTTTGATAACCTTTTGGCATCGAGAAAGAAAGGTTGTAGGATTGTGTGAGCAATGCGTGGGCTAGCCAACTTAGAGTTTTGGTATTAAACCGGTAGAATGAAAAGGTTTGTGTGCAATGTGTTTTGTCGTCTCGCGTGTTTAGACTCTTACTATCTTTCATCTTATTTCTAGGCTTTTAAGGCCATCCTTAAGAAATACCTTGACCATCCCTATCAACTTGAACCATAACTAGCTTTTCGGATCAACTAAGCGGAGGTTTCATTGTGTGAATCTAGTACCTCGTTGACACTAGAATAGTTTGGTCTAATCCCCTCTCGAATTATTGCTGATGGCTCTCTTCTATTTTTCCTAACTTGCATTATTTCCTCCTTGTAATGTTAACGCTATTAATTAATATTGGTCGGTTTTTATGCACGTAATTACCGTAATAGTTTGTGATGGAAATTTCCTTAAATGTGATTAATCTTCGGAAAAACTATACTTTCATTTGATAATCTTATGGATTCATAGTGAAAGGTTTTGTTTTGATAATGTCACTTAGAAATTATGTTTGTATCTATTTGTGCGATGGTTGACTATGTTACCAATGGTTTCCGTAAAATATGGTTGTTTTGGGATATGGGTAATTTATTTTAAATTAACCAAACATTAGTATTGTAGTGGAGGTTTGCAAATCTTTAGTGTTATAAAAATTTGTTGATGACAGTATTATATACTCTTGTTGGATGGAACCCCCTTCTTCTCTCGCGTGTTTGCTACTAGCCTGTAAGACTTTGACCCTCCTTAGATGATTGGAAAATCTTTGTAGTTAATGGTAAAAACTAATATACTTTGCTTTCTCCTTGAAACTTATGTTGTGTGTATACTTTATTTGATTTCCGGTTTGAAACCCGATTATACATGGCTTTTTGTGTTAATTTTTGAAACCCTTGGTTCCCCTTTCTTGGGCCGATCAACTCTTGTTCTTTTAGAAATATATTAATTTAGTCTATGTGTTTGGTATCTTTGATAAATTTCTAGATGGTTGGTGTATATATCAAATCTTAATCTTGTAATTATGGTTTAATTACTTACTTGATGGGAATTCTGTTTTGCTAGATTATTTGTTTTCTCCTTATAGGGCCAAGGGCCATTCTCTTACGATTGCTATACTTTCGTTTCTTTTACTCCTAATCAAGTACAAGGTCTTCTCCTTCTTTGATTGGCATGATGAAGACTTTATTATAAATTGATGTTTTGATAGTGTTTAGAGGTTTGAACCAATTCTTGTAATAAAGTGCTTCCTTTTCGTGGTATTGTTAGATAATAGTTATGGTGGTTTTGTGTAGCCTTATCTTGCTCAGTTCTCGTGAACTGACTCTTGTAGAAAATTTGCTGCAGATGGATTTTGCGTGTAGATTAGGGATAAAATTGTAGACTTTTGTCATAAACCTCGGTTGAGAAGTTCCTTTGCTCAAAACCTTTTTATGTTGTTCAACTATTGTTAACGTCCAAAGGAAAGTTTAAAAGAGGATTAATGTCTTAGTATAAAGTATTGTGGACTTTGTCTTCGAACTTTGGAAACCTTGTATTGTTTGACCATCATTGAAATTATAAGAAAATTTGGTTATTGTTGTTGAGTGACTTTGTTAGAGTATCATTATTTTAAGAATTGATGTAATCTTGTTTTGTTCTTGTAAATGAGTGTTACTACAACCTTTCCTTGAGAATAAATTTTGAGTTAAACCTTGGCATGAATTAGTAATAAAGTGTCATAAGTAAACTAACATGGGATTGTTTAATACTTCGGAAGTTAAATTAAAAGTTGTATTCAAATAAAGTAATGTAGGGGTCACCAACTTGAGAGCAAGAAATTCTTTAAGTAAACAAGGGCAAGACTATCATTGTAGGTAAACTTTATAACATGATAACCCTAGCTCCTCTAGTGAACATTATTCCTTTTATGGTGAAATTTGTAAAATGACCTAAGGTGAAATGAACTAGATTTAGTTGTTTGAAGATGATAAGATTTAATAAGCTGAGAGAAAAAAATTGGAGACCTCACCATATTTCTCACCGCCTTTTGAAAGTAAATTTTTTTACTCCTTGTTAATACTTTTAGCGAAGCCTAAGTAAAGTTGTTGATAATTCTGGTTAAGAGCCCTAGCTTCAATTAAATACTGGCAATAACTAATGAGGTCCTAAAGATGTTTCATCTCGACCTTCTCCCTCTAACCCTTTTTCAAGGCACCTTATATCTCTCCTCTTAAGTGTGTTGAACTTCAAACCATGTTGTCTTGTGGGCAAGAAACGAATCTTAGTAGCGTTAGTGGTGAGTAGATGGCCTTGTGGAATTTAAATACTCCTTTTTCTTGATAAACAAATTAAGAAAATAAATGTCATAATAGAGAAGATTTAAAGATAATTACTCAGTGTTAAAGGAATAAACTTGGCTTGGCAAGTTGAATTATACGAATCATATCTTGAGCCTCCTTGAAAACGTAAGCTAAGAATTGCAAGATGTCCTTTTAAAATAAATAACCCTCAAGAATATCTCATTGTGGTTGGCCCTAACTGTAAGTGTGTTCTGTGATTGGAATTCTATGTTGTCTTGTCAAAAAAAAAAAAAAAAAATGTATTGTCCTTGATAGGTGTGAACGTTTCCGTGCTGCCTTTATGGCCATCCTTGTATCAAGTTGTTCTCAGTGTTAGTTGTATCCTTGGTGACGACATGTTGCGTCATGTTATGTGTCAAGCAAGTCAAAAAAAAATTATCCTGTCTTTTACTGTGTTGTTCGTGTGTGGATTTTTGGGTCGTTACACTTGGTATCAGAGCATAGGTTCATGCTCTCGAACCTATGGGCTGGATTGGTGTTGTATGGTGATGTTACATGATGGTGATGGTGTTACATGATGTTGTTTCATGGAGATGATGGTATTGCATGATGATGATTTATATTGGAAGAGTAATGTGCTTTAAGTGTGATGTGATCCATGTCGTAATTGTGATTTTGTGAACGCACATGATGTGTATGTCACTTTGTGCGTGTTGGTAATGATGTTGATATGTTGGGGATGGGAGTATTCTCTCCCTTCTTTGTGGATTCTATGAAGAGTTCACGTGTGAATTTTTTTGTGATATGTGAAAAGAATTCTAATGTGGATGACGGAGTGTTGGAACATTGTGATATGTAAGTGTATCAATGTGTTGTATGACTAGATTGATGTTAAAAGAAATGAGTTGTATCATGATGTTTTTACCATGTTTTGAAGAAATGTGTGTACCACCTTGTTATGCAGCAATGGATGTTATGTTGAGATGTACTATGTTCATCGTATGTATGATTGTGTAAATATGTAATGCTTCATGTTGTGATTTTGGGTCATACGGTGAGTGTATGAACCCTATCGTATGGTGATTGCACTTTGGGTGTAGAAAGTGGTAAAGTGATGTGTTACACTCAGTGAATGTATGATCGTGATCTACCCTATATATGTACCATATGTGAGACGTTATGGTAGTTATGTGTGTGCCACCATTATGTTAGTGATGTTGTTGTATGTTATGTTGTGAACCTTACGCTAACCGACCCTAAAGGGAATCGGTAAAGTGTATGTTGAGAGTGAGGAATGGTGTACCATGGGTCAATAACTCGAGTCAAAACTTGGTTTAGTAGATAACATGTGATTCTTTCCTCTCTCCCTATGTGGTTGGATGTATGCAACCTAAGTGCAACTATGACTATGTTTAGCCTTGTCGAAGTGGTGGCGGGATGATTCGAATGGAGGTGATGACAATTGTATTATTGATACGTATTTTACGAGCTGATGCTTGATGTTTGAGTGCAAGCAACTCGTTGATTACCCCTTTGGTGGCTAGATAAGGCCTATTATCTTATCGTAATGTGACATTATTATGAGTTGATTTTATTCATAAATTGAGATTTTTACCTTATTTTGTAAGGACCAACAACTTTTCTTGATTGCCATGCTTTACAATTTTGGGCATTCGCTTGGTTTGTCGAACTAACATGGGGATTTTGATACTAACTATGGCTATTTGGCCATTTATTTTTGCTTGGTTTTGGATCTTCTTTTAAATTTTAAGATTTTACCGCCTTGCCCAAGGCTTGTATTTTGCCACTTGCACTCTTATTGGATTGTTGTGCTTCTTTTCTATTGTCGTGATGTGTGGAATAGGGTCATGGGATGCACCATGAAATGGTTGGACCTATGGACCCGCTTCATTGTATGGGGGTGTACGCCCCAAGGAGTTCTGAGATCTAACTAGCGGGTTGTTGAACCATGCATTATTATGTCACTTGGGTTAGGAGTGTTCGAACTCTATGTGTCTTGGACCATAGGTCAACCGGCCTCCTTGAGGGAGGCATAAGAGACTTGAGGGAGGCATAAGAGACTTGAGGGAGTTTTATGATATTTGTCCGTATGGTTGATGTTTCAGGATATATGTTGAGTTATTGTGATTTTTGGTAGTGGTATTTTTGAAGTATGTGTTACTCATGTCGATGGATATGTGTTGTGATGTTGTGGATATGTCATTGATTCCCTTTTGGACCCTATGTACATGTACTTTTTGATGAGTCATGGAAAATCCTCATGCGTGGAATTGAGGAAATGTCTTGTGGATTGTAGTACTCTTTTGTTCGAGTATTTAATATGTCAGTCATAGATGTGTGATGTGTACTATGTTATGTGGACTGTGCCTAATCCATTCCGTATTTGAGTAACCTTTGTGGTGTAATACTTGAAGTATATACTTGTGTGCTTGTGAATCAGCAGGGTCTTGTGAACTTGATAGGGTGTTGTGTTAGCGCCATGTTGGGCACCCACAATAAGGAATAAATCAAAACCCTTCAATGATGATATTTTTAAAAAGAAACTAAAACTAGAAATAATGATAATGGAAAGAGACTAATGAAATGATGAACAAGAAAGAACTGCCAATCTTCATAGAACCTCAAAGTTAAAATTTCTACCAAATGTTCCTAAGGCTACTACCACAGGTAAGTGCTTTAAATCAACTAAAATTTTAAAGCATAGGGCATAATTTCTCCTTTACATTCTTGGTTAACATACCATTTCCTTTCCTCTCAGTGTTATGTCGCATCGAGGACGATGCTTTCTTAAGGGAGGAGAATGTAATGCCCCATTTGGTGGTTACCCCCCAGTTTCATGGCGTAATGACCTTTCCTTGTTGGGTTGTTCAACTTGAGATGGATTTCAGAGTAGTTTTTAACAGTCATCTCAAGTGCCCATATTATATTTTGAAAAAAACCCCATAAATTGTATTTAATTTTTTGATTCTAACAAATTCCGAGATGGACAGAATTTGAAAAGCATGAAAATATTGACTAGATACCATGCCTTAATTCTCTACATGACGTTAGAAAATAGAGAATTTGATCATATTGTATTTGGACTGAAATTTTTTTATTTGTAATGTCATAGAATGAATATTCTACCGTGTTTGATAGAACCGTGTCATTGTATGTTTGTTTGATATATTTAATTCAAAAATAGATAGAATGCCGAAATTTAAAATTCAACTTAGCCTTAACCAAGTGTCTATTTTTTGTTCTATAGTTTTTTATGCTTGTTTGCTCGCGGTAGCGCTTTCGGATGTTATAGTTGAGACGCAAACTTACTATCGATGTTAATGAAATGAAATAAAAACATAAGTAAAATAAAAAATAAAGGAATGCATGAGGTTGTGTGGGAAAGAAGGGGGTAGGTGTGTTGGCACAGGTTGGAGGGGACAAGTGAATTAAAATCAAAATTTTATCTTCTTGTGCCTAAGGCCCTACCGTCCCTCACCCCTTCCCGCCATGAGACTTTGTTTGGTGTGAGATAGTGGGAGTCGGTGGAGTCTTGACTTCCTTCACCATGATCTCTTTTTGATTCTCTTTCAATGCGTATAGGTGGGTGTTAGCACGTTTTTCTTGGGTCAGCAGGTGTTGGAAGGAGGAAATGTGTTTGAGTGCCTTCTTGTCCTTTTTCATAGTTTTGTTCTTGTTTCCAAATTTTTGTTCTTCTTTCTTTTGCTTTCTTCCCCTCTGCGTATGGGCATTTTTTTCTTTCTCTTGGCACGTTTTCTCTGCCCCTTGGTTGCTGCGTGAATGCTGGGTTTGATTTGGTGGTTGTAGATGGAGCTTGAAAGATGGGGGAGAAGGTGTGTTACCTCCACTTTCATTGGGTGCTGCGGGTTCTGTTCTCTTGTCGGGATCCACAAACCTTTGCCTGCATAGAGTAAATAGCAGCAAGCAGCATCGTTACTGAGAAAGTAGAAGCCTTTTTTGAGTGCCTCCAACAAGCAGTTTCTCCAACTATGTTGTTATCTCATTGCTTTTCGACCGCATCCTCAAATTCGGGATTCTCCTTCAAGGTATTTTTATCAAAATTGACTATGTGACAAGAAGAGTGTTACTCAGGAGACTTGATGAAAATTATTGCAAAGATTCTCTCGAGACCTTGCTTGTTCTACGATGTAACTCATGGAAGATGATATCATAGGGGTGGATCTATTTCATATCGAATATTCATAAAGCACTATTTGCTTTGTAATTTTATGAGCTTCTTCAATCGTCACCGAGTTGTGAATAAATGTTTCGTTGGAATTATCACACCTTACAAGCTACAATTGAACGTTTACACCGAGAGTTTGATGCTTTGTCCTCAAATCGATGAAGGAAAAGGTTTATTTAACATTATGGTAGATGCCTTTCGAGCCTAGAGCGATGTAATCATTATGTCTTGTGTCCATAGCTTCAAATCCTCAACAGCCGAGCTTCTTGAATCTTTCAAGGCCTCAGGTGCTAATATAGTCCATGGATCTCTAGAAGATCATGCAAGTCTTGTGGAGACAACAAAAAGTGAATGTGGTCATCTCCTCGTGGGAGGGACATAGATAATGGATCAGCTTAACATTATCAAGGCAATCAAAGAGGTTGGAACCATCAAGATATTTCTGCCATCTTAATTTGGAAATGATTTTGATAGAGTCCATGCAGTCGAGCCTACAAATACTGCATGGGGTTATAAGGTCAAAGTCCATAGGGCGATTGAGGTAGAAGGAATTCCCTACACATATGTTTGCAGCAATTGTTTTGCCACGTATTTTGTGCAAAATTTGGGGCAACCATCTGTCTGCCCTACCAAGGGATACAGGGTAAGCGAGGATTTTAGGGGATGGAAATGCCAAAGTTGTGTTTGTGAAAGAGGAAGATATTGGCACTTTTACCATCAAGGCAAGGTGTGGGTGACCCAAGAACTCTGAACAAGAAATTGTATTTGAGGCTTCCTGCCAATCCATATTCTTTCAATGACCTGGTAGCTTTGTGGGAGAAGAAGATAGGCAAGACTCTGGAGAAAAAGGCAAGATATTTCTACACCTTTCTACTGCTATTATATTTACTATTATTGCGAAATCGAACCGCTTTTTCCCTGCATTGATTTGTCAGTTGGATGTCAAGATGGGACATTTCCCTTTCTACTCGTCTCTTCTTGTTTTTGCTTTTATCATTTTCAGTATGTTGGTCAAAAAATGCGTGTGCCTTCTCCTCTCGAATGTTATGTTTCTCTTACTTGAATGATAGACCTTCGTTTGTTTGTTTATGTATTATTTCTTCTCTCGCAATTGAGTTGCAAGTTATTATGTTGATCAACTAGTATTTTTGATATTATGGAAGTAAGTTACGATAACTATGAAGCTCCTCCCTAGCACCCAAGTTGTCTTTTGACGTTTTTTGTTAGCCCCTTCGCAAGTCCCTTTGATAACCTTTTGGCATCGAGAAAGAAAGGTTGTAGGATTGTGTGAGCAATGCGTGGGCTAGCCAGTTTAGAGTTTTGGTATTAAAACTGGTAGAATGAAAAGGTTTGTGTGCAATGTGTTTTTCCGTCTCGCGTGTTTAGACTCTTACTATATTTCATCTTGTTTCTAGGCTTTTAAGGCCATCCTCAAGAAGTACCTTGACCATCCCTATCAACTTGAACCATAACTAGCTTTTCGATCAACTAAGTCATGGTTTAATTGTACGAATCTAGTACCTCGTTGACACTAGAATAGTTTGGTCTAATCCCCTCTAATTATTGTTGATGGCGCTCTTCTATTTTTCCTAACTTGCATTATTTCCTCCTCAGTAATGTTAACGCTATTGATTAATATTGGTGGGTTTTTATGCACGTAATTACCATGATAGTTTGTGATGGAAATTTCCTTAAATGTGATTAAACTTCGGAAAAACTCAACTTTCATTTAATAATCTTATGGATTCATAGCGAAGGTTTTGTTTTGATAATGTCACTTAGAAATTATGTTTGATCTTTTTGTGCGACGGTTGATGTGTTACCAAGGGTTTCCGTAAAATATGGTTGTTTTGGGATATGGGTAATTTATTTTAAATTAACCAAACATTAGTATTGTAGTGGAGGTTTGCAAATCTTTAGTGTTATAAATTTTTTTGATGACAAGATTGTATACTCTTGTTGATGGAACCCCTTCTTCTCTCGCGTGTTCGCTACTAGCCTTGTAAGACTTTGACCCTTCTTGGATGATTGGAAAATCTTTGTAGTTAATGGTCAAAACTAATATAATTTTCTTTCACCTCGAAACTTATGTTTTGTGTATACTTTATTTGATTTCCGGTTTGAAACCCGATTATACATGGCTTTTTGTGTTAATTTTTGAAACTCGTGGTTCCCCTTTCTTGGGCCGATCAACTCTTGTTCTTTTAGAAATATATTAATTTAGTCTATGCGTTTGGTACCTTTGATAAATTTCTAGACTGTTTGTGTATATATCAAATCTTAATCTTGTAATTATGGTTTAATTACTTACTTGATGGGAATTTTGTTTTTTGCTAGATTATTTGTTTTCTCCTTATAGGGTCAAGGGCCATTCTCTTACGATTGCTATACTTTCGTTGCTTTTACTCCTAATCAAGTACAAGGTCTTCTCCTACTTTGATTGGCATGATGAAGACTTTATTATAACTTGATGTGTTGATAGTGTTTAGAGGTTTGAACCAATTATTGTAATAAAGTGCTTCCTTTTCGTGGTATTGTTAGATAATAGTTATGGTGGTTTTGTGTAGCCTTATCTTGCTCGGTTCTCATGAACTCGACTCTTGTAGAAAATTTGCTGCGCAGATGGATTTTGCGTGTAGATGAGGGATAGAATTGTAGACTTTTGTCATCAACCTCGCTTGACAAGTTCCTTTGCTTCGAAACCTTTTTATGTTGTTCAACTATTGTTAACATCCAGTGGAAAGTTTAAAAGAGGATTAATGTCAAGTAGTATAAAGTATTGTGGAGTTTGTCTTCTGAACTTTGGAAACCTTGTATTGTTTGACCATCATTGAAATTATAAGAAAATTTGGTTATTGTTGTTGAGTGACTTTGTTGGAGTATCAGTATTTTAAGAATTGATGTAATCTTGTTTTGTTCTTGTAAATGAGTGTTGCTACAACCTTGCCTTGAGAATAAATTTTGAGTTAAACCTTGACATGACTTAGTAATAAAGTGTCATAAGTAAACTAACATGGGATTGTTTAATACTTCTGGAAGTTAAATTAAAAGTTGTATTCAAATAAAGTAACGTAGGGGTCACCAACTTGAGAGCAAGAAATTCTTTAAGTAAACAAGGGCAAGACTATCATTGTAGGTAAACTTTATAACATGATAACCCTAGCTCCTCTAGTGAACATTATTCCTTTTATGGTGAAATTTGTAAAATGACCCTAAGGTGAAATGAACTGTTAGTTGTTTGAAGATGATAAGATTTAATAAGCCCGAGAAAACAAATTGAGACCTTGCCATCTTTCTCACCGCCTTTTGTAAAGTAAATTTTTACTCCTTGTTAATACTTTTAGCGAAGCCTAAGTAAAGTTGTTGATAATTCTCGGTTAAGAGCCCTAGCTTCAATTAAATACTGCAATAACTAATGAGGTCCTAAAGATGTTTCATCTCGGCCTTCTCCTCTAACCCTTTTCAAGGCACCTTGTATCTCTCCTCTTAAGTGTGTTGAACTTAAAACCATGTTGTCTTGTGGGCAAGAAACGAATCTTAGTAGCGTTAGTGGTGAGCGATGGCCTTGTAGAATTTAAATACTCCTTTTTCTTGATAAACGAATTAAGCAAATAAATGTCATAATAGAGAAGATTGAAAGATAATTACTCGGTGTTAAAGGAATAAACTTGTCTTGGCAAGTTGAATTATACTAATCATATCTTGAGCCTCCTTGAAAATGTAAGCTGAGAATCGCAAGATGTCCTTTTAAAATAAATAACCCTCAAGAATATCTCATTGTGGTTGGCCCTAATCGTAAGCGTGTTCTCGTGATTGGACTTCTATGTTGTCTTGTCAAAAAAAAAAAATGTATTGTCCTTGATAGGTGTGAACGTTTCCGTGTTGCCTTTATGGCCATCCTTGTATCAAGTTGTTCACAATGTTAGTTGTATCCTTGGTGATGACATGTTGCGTCATGTTATGTGTCAAGCAAGTCAAAAAAAAATTATCCTATCTTTTACTGTGTTGTTTGTGTGTGGATTTTTGGGTCGTTACAACATTCCATACCTTCTCATAGTATTATTATATTATCCAAAATGTATCTACTTTAGATAAACCCTAACTTCTTTGGAGTAACAATTATGGGTGACAAGTCTTAAATATATAAAGTTCAAAGGCTTTGGAAATTATTTACTATGTTAAATAGATAAAGGTAATTGACCTCAAATAAAAAATAAGTTCCAGGTCCCCCACCTTGAGAATGAATTTAATATGGCTATATTTTGTAAATTGACTTATAAAAGGTCATTACCAACCACATCAAATAGGGTTTTATAGAATTCAAAAGGGAGTTCATCCTTTCCTAGGATAAGTCATCATCAATTTGAGAAATCTTATAAAGGATGAATAATGTAGTATTTTGTTGATATGAACTTGAGATCTTATCTAATCAAGTAGAAAAAATTACATGAAATAGTTGAATAAATAATTAAGAGACATGATACAATGTTGCATTAGAGAAGAAATTATATAATAAACACGCTTTTATTTTTATTCAACATAATTATTGAGTAATTACATGGTCAAATATCCTACAATATATAGGAGAATGATCTCCTTAATACAAAGATTTGACTCCAATTTTCAATAACACAATTTTCAATAACACAATACACTCACCTACTCTAAAACTCACAACTAATATATATTCAATCTATATTATTAATAGTGAGATTTTTGATAAATCATATTAATAATATTACACTATTTTATTTTTCCCACACAAATATGGTATTAATATCACAAAAATAATATCTCACTAACTCACTAATGTAATATATTCATATTACATTTAACCATTAAAAATAAATGCATGAGCACTAATCTATAGATATTCCTAACACTTGTCAATTTACATGATTCTTAGATTATTTTAATTGCTTGTTGATAACGGAATAAAAAATCAAATCCCATAGTTGACATAAGATATATAATGTGAGAGTTCAATGATGGGTTTGATTTATTGGTGTGCGTGTATTATTATGAGAGAGTGAACAAATTATTTCAAAACCTAATTTCTCACTTTGAGAAATTTTATTTTCTTTGATTTGATTTTATTCTATCATTGTAGGACTCATTAGTTTGATGTTCTCTATAATATTTTCCACTTGTTTCATAAAAATTCCTTAAAAACATCTTCATCCATAGAGGCTTAACTTGGATGTTATAATGAGTAATGTTTCCATAAAATTTTGCTATATATTAACCAAAGGAGCACAAAAAAACAAATCAGCCAACATATCATATATTTTCACCATTTAGTCCACCCTTTCCTACAATATGGGCATGTTGTTAGGCCCCAAAATAACCTAATGTGGTAATGGTGGACCCGTGATGCAAAATGGTGGTATTTGAGATAAAACTACGTTATATGGAAGATCCATGTCTATAAGTTTCAATATATCCTAAAGTGGATAGGGATATGGTCATAAGGGACCATATTTAGCATGAATTACACCAGAACTAAAAAACCAAAAAATAAAAAAGGGTTCAAATATTAGCCTGACATGATCGAGGCTCTCATATAATATGTTAGATCCTTGGCGTAAACTAGACAAATTGTGTGAAATGATTGAATCATAATGAAAGGAAACCTTACCCCATATATATATTTGACAAAAATGAGGAACATGACAATCCATCCTCTCTACCAATGGCAGCAAAGATCAAATTAACAACGGAAACAAACAATACAACAAAAGCCAACAACAATATCAACAAAGCCCCTTCCCTTTGGATCTTAGCTACATTTTAAGGGGGGAGATTGTGCCTTTCTTTTTCTGATTGACAAATTTCCAACCCTCTTCCATATTTGGATTTACATTTTTGTTATTATGGATTGGAATCAAAACTTCAATGTTTTCCCCATAGTCTTGGGAATCAGATGAATGAGCCTAAACATCCTTACACGCTTGTTGCACTTCCATCACTTTTGGATAAGCCAATTTCTCAGAAATTAAATCATAATCACAATCCAATGGATCATTCACTACCAGGTGATTAGAATTAGAGTTCTTCCACCAAGAGCTTCTACCTTTAGCATGTTTACAAACCAAGTGACAATCTATTGCTAAATGGCCAAGAGAGAAGCATGTTCTGCATCTAAAGGGAAACCCTTCGTAATCTAGGTTTTGAATCCAAGTTCTATCTTCAACTTTAAGTTCAATAGTAGCAGGAAATCCACATAAGTATCCATATCAACCAAGATTCGAGCATAAGTAGTATGCTCAAACTCTTTAGTTTTAGGGTCAATAACTAAACATTTCCCTAAATTATTGCCAATAGTAATTAAACAACTCTCCAACTAGAATTGAAGGGGAAAGTAAGGTAGACGTATCCACAGTTTAACTTGGAAAGAATTAGAAACTAGGTTAAACAAAGGAAACCAGGGTTTCATCAAAAGCATATGGGAATCAAATTCCCAAATTTTCCTTAAAATTAAATCCCTATCTAAAGCACTAAAAATGCAAAAATGAAAAATCCACATGCACTAGGAATGATATCCAACCTAACTTCCAAGAAAGGACCCCATTGACTCGATATCCAAGCATGCAGCACTGGAAAACCTGGACAAAATTTGTTAAATCTGTAAATCAGACCATTCCTCTTGAAATCCTCTTCTAATTGAATCACCTCTTCCCCAAAACTCACAGATGGGGTAGATTTATCATAAACCATAAGCTTATTCCTTTTGGCTTCTGGGAAAACTTTGTACTTATTTCCTCCACCCCTTACCAAATCCTTGAGTGAAATCGGAGCAGAGGAATTATTAAATATTGGCTGATCTTGAGACTGCAAAGGCTCGGATCTAGCCCCAGAAACTGCCCCATACACTATTGTACTACCACGCACAGGAGCATCTGAGACATGGACTCGGACGTTATGTCTCAGATCTACATTCTCAAAATGCACATCGTTCTGGGTTAAAACCCCTACAGAAGCCTTAGAGATATGAAATGTATTTGCATTGCCATGCTCGATAATGGGGCCATTAAACTGGGACTTCACTGTCTTACTCGAACAAGAGGCTCGCCCAACAGCCTATAAGTTAGATATAGCTTGTTTGGCATTAATACTGCCAGGGAATCCTCCCAAATAGTCATCAGGAGTGTCGCCGCCACGTCCTCTGCCAAAACCAGGTAAAAGCGGCACCGTTGGGTGAAATAATAAAGGGGAATTTTTATCTGTTTCCACAACAACAACAACTAAAGGAAGCCCATATGTGAACCTATTAATAGCATAGCTAGCAGATGGGTGGCCATTACCAATTGGTGATCTGCATCCACTCATCCCTCCATCGCCGTGGAGCTTTGGTTTAGGGTTAGGGCCTTTTTCCAAAACGAGATTCTTCGCAGAACCCATTTTTGGAGGATTCTAAACCCATATTTAGCACATATGTATATCAAATATCCCTTTCTGGTAACTATCGAACGCATGGGTAAATGGCCAATATTTTATATATCTATCTAAAGCATAATGAAGTCACCACATATGAAGCAATGCCCTTTGGGGATCATATCAACAATCCTTCACCAGAGAATTGTTTATTTAGCTACATCATTCGTTACATAAATATAATAAATCAAAAAGAGTGATTATAGTTACGGAATAACACCCACAATACAAATAATTCATGAATAATGTAATGATGCTTCCATTTAGTGGTGATAAAATTCATTATTCTTCCATGATCAAGCTCATGAATAGTATTCAGACCTAAACAATCTATTAAGACAACTTTTAAAACCATGGATAAGAGAAATCCTAACACATTAAATTTCAAAAAATAAATAATATCTATATATAAAAACCACTTCCTAATGTCTCGCATACTCTATTTTTAAGTTGTGTTTGTTATACCCTTACACTCAAAGAGAATAAATTCATTTAAAATTAGCATCGAGAGACATATTCTCTTAATTTATACCAAAAGGGCATCATCATTATTTATTTAATAAGTTGTTGGTTAGAAAGAAAAATTCACTATCCTAGGATTTATTTATGCTTGGGCGTGAAAAAGTTCTTTCTTGAGGTGGTGAGGGTTTATATTATAGCACCTTGTTCCTATTTTATCATTAAAATTTTAAATACACAAGGAAAACCATCCCGATCATATAAACGAGTTTTAAAACCCATTAACTCCATCAATACCCAAGGTCGTATAGATATTTATAGTTTATTAGTTAAAGGTTTGTTCTATGAAAGAAAGAAACAATTTATATATGGATTAGAGATGCTAACTCCAATGAGATTAAGAAGGATCAATATAACTAGAAATTCACTAGCTCACAATTTAGTAGTCTTGCAACTAAGAGGAGAAGGGTGGTGGAGGAAGGTCGTATAATGGTAATTTTCTTATCCATAGTGGTGCAACCATCTTCATCAAAATCCTAATAGACCAAAACATTTGGATTTGAAATAGTTCTATTATGTTATGTTAACAATGGTAAGTCTCAGATCTCATGGTTTGTAAATTGTCATCGAAAAGGTATTAAAAGGACTTATGAAAAATACCCTTTTATTTTACTAAAAGTCACCCACTTTTGTTTCAAATGTTTTTTAAGACATGAGATATTTTTACCTTAAAATAAACATATATGTGGTATGGTATCAAAGAATATAAGAGGTTTTTTTGTAGTTGACCATCCTATTAAGGAAGAAATGAGATACTAATTAAGAATGATTAAACTACATGTGAAGTATTTGAAATTCCACCGAAACTCATAATTTGAGATTCATATACTCCTAAAATACAAAATCAAGAGTCCAAAGGAACACAATGAGTATGGAACTTTAGACATACAAGGTGGAGGATATATATTGCACCATGGAAAATTTAGAAAAGTTAGTCAATAGAACAAAAGAACATTTTGTCATATTATATACTAAGTCCATCTTAACACAAAACTTGTACCACTTCATTTCAACATAAGAGAGAAGCATGTTTTAAGAGGCAATCCTTCCAAAAAGATCTTATCACTCTAAATTTCAAAATCTAATGACATGCAAATTAAATTTCTCAACAATTAATAAGATATGAGGGGAAAATATATTACCTAATACAATATTTTGGGCAGAAACTTTCGATGTGATTCCTTGAGGAACCATCATATTGTTAACATTTGGGAATACTAAAATATGTGAGTAGGATATCATTATAAAAGATCCTCCTAAAGTTTCTAGGAAATTTGATTATATGACAATCAAATAAATTTTTCTTGAAAAATAAATATATTTTATTGTCAAGTGTTCCTAAATAAAATTGATTTTTACCCCGTAGATTGACATCTAATTTGGTATGGGATTAGGTATTTACTATATTTATATCTTTGGATGTTTTTTTATCAATTATTAGATTAAATTATTTTAGTATTGGTGTGTGTTTTATTTTTTTGATGGTATTTTATTACAATCGGTTTCTCATGTTTTCTCCAAGAATTCTTATTTTGTTTATATTTTTAGTTTTTTCTTGTCTGTTTATATATATATATTATTCTCTAGTTATGTCAAAATTATATTACTATTTTTTTCATGAAAAACCATAATATAGTCATCAAAAACTTTGATTTTTGTTTCTTTGAAGATATAGGTAAGCATTCAAGTATTTATAATAATATATATAAGTATTAACGTGTTGCATTTATTAGCTAGTTGAAAGTGATTAGGGTCGAGTGTTTACATTAGATAGGATTTCTTCTTGAATTGTATTATACATGGTGTGTTATTTTCAATGAACCATTTATGCTAAAAGGTCCGATATTAATGTAGGTAATAAACAAGGTCCTAAAAGCATCCACTAGTTTCACAATTTTGAAGTTGTCATGCAAACCAAACTTGTTGAATGAAGGAGATTGGATTCAAAAATATGCCAAACCCTTTTCAAATGAAGGAGATTGGATTCCAAAAATATGCATTAATTATTTTGGAACAATGTGTAGTTTTTTTCGTGCTACTATGTCTATGTTGATGTTTATGTGTATTATTCATCTCAATTCATGAACATATAGTAATTTTTTTTTTTTTATAACTTAATACCGAAGTAAAAACACATATAAATATAAAACCCTTCATATGACTTATTTACATTCTAAGAATACTCCTTTATGTACTTAGGTAAAATTTAATATTTTATAACTATTTACATTTGAATAGTAATGAATCTAACTAATTGTAGTGCATTGTTTATGAATGAATTTCCACATCCACCTTATCTTAAATCCACATTCCTTCATAAATTGATATCCACGTAGGGAAATAGATATCTTCATTGGAGATTAATAAGATTATTTTCGGGCTTGTTTTCTTTGATGTTATATGCACTTGGGCATAATTTTTATATTCTTACATCTATAATTTTCCTTATCATATTTATCATAACCCTAGTTGCTTCTTTTAGTAATTTTGTAAAATTTATTATTATATGTGTGTTTTAGATAAAATATGGATATATCTTTATGTAAATTTCACGTGGAAAATATTTTAATGGTTACATACTTCCTTTATAAATTCCTTTGACATGTATAGTAATATGATGTATATTTTTATCTTTATATGATTGAATTCAATGTATACTCATAGGATTAGTGTTTCCAAAGACATATCAAATATTGTTGACTTACTTCGTGGAATATTTTAGGGATTTATGCGATGATGATAGTTTTCCATGTTTATGTTCTAATGATATTGAATCAATTGTAACACTTTTATATATATATATATATATATCTTTTATCTATGTATGATAACTTTTACAAGTCTATATGCTTTATGTAAATGAGATATAATATAATAGAATACAATATTTCCTTCTCATATTCTTAAATGGACACACTTAATCACAGATAATGAAAGAGGGAATAAATTATTTTATTATTATAAAGTTAGAAGATTAAATTTTACATTAATATCACTTGTGGATCATTGCGGCTCTTCTCACTCTCCTCGTTCTTTCCCTAACCTTGGCTGAGAAAATAATGATCATGGCAGCGACAAGATAGAGTCCAATCTTATGGAGGATCAGGAAATTTCTTGGATGAAGATTATGTTGGAGAAAGGAAATAGAAATGTAAAGCCACCTAGAAAAAGTGCAGTTTTTCCCCTCCTACTACGCATGTTACTCAAGAAGCAGGGGCTGATAAGAATAAGGGAGGAAAAGGACCTAAAAAGACAAATAGTGGTCATGGCAGAAAATAGGGGTAGATGATGTGCATGTGCAGGGAAGAGGAGGATTGCATTCATTTCAACAAAATGCTTTCCCTGAGATATCTGTGGCGGTGACGATAGAGACTCCGTTTTATATAGGGGATTCAAATAGGCTTCTACTAACAGCATGCTGGAATGCAAGAAGAAACTTGATATTCCTGTCACTAGGATCTCCTCCCCTACTATAACAGTAGAAGATTTGATCCAGTGTTCATTTAGGGAGGTTTTATAAAAGAAACCTGAGCTCAAAACCATGAGGCCGGTTGAGAGTAACCCATGTGTATCCTTTGGAGATGAAGTCCTCGAAACTTGATCTTTTTATTAAGTTCATACCTTGATTTGCAAAATTCAATGGACACTAGCCTAGCCTACATATCCTACATGAATGGATCTCCAAGCATTGGATCCCGCTTCTAGAAGGAAGGTTAGATCTCTACCCTTGTGCTAAGGGAATTTTTATTATTTCTTTTGAATCCATAGCTGATAAGGATATCATTTCTAAAAAAAAATTGGTATGCCAAAAAATACCTTATTGTAAAACCCTGTTTCCCATCATTCAACCCTCTCACTAAATCAATCTCTCTCAAAATGATCTAGATCAGATTAACCTACCTACCTCTCAAATTTTAGGATCAATTTTTTTGATCGCCATAGGAAACACCTTGGGCAACATCATTAACATTGACTCCCAAACCTGTGATTTCACACATACAACCTATGCAAAAATAATGGTTGAGGTTGATACTTCAAAGGATCTTCCAGCTCACATTGAGATAAGCATGCAACATCAAATTTGGACTCATCCTTTAGACTATGAAGGTCTACTTTTTAGATGTAGAAGATTCTTTTCTCTCGGGAAATTTCGCCACTAATTGTGAGTTGATAAAACATTAAAATAAGAATGCTAACTAGTGGAAAAACATCATCCGAGAACATCCGATATTTGAACCTAATAATATCCCTATTTCGATCCGAGGACGAAGATAGGATCTCCACAACCCCTTTGAGAAAGATCACAAAACATGGAAACAAGGATTCATCTAGGGGAACTCAAAGGATCTTGAGTCAAAAGCATTAGTAAATGCATTTTGAGAATGTTCCTCATCGATATCCTTGTTCAAATAATACATATCAATTGATCAAAGATCTTGAAGTTTTGATTCCTTTACAGAAATATTACAATTCGTAACAATAAGAAAACTATCTACTCGTAAAATAGCTATTAATTTATTGTATAATTTTTGTTTGATTGATTATTTGTTTATGTGAAAAGTTCGTTGTACATCATAGTGATGTATTTATGAAGGTATTTTGGTACTTCATTGTGTAGTGATTAAGTTGCGATGGTGCTTTCATGTAAACATCTGATTTTGATCACTTCTTGGATTTTTACTATGTATTATCTGGCTTTTGAGCCTCTTTTTTATTGGGGTATAGTCCCTTCCTAAAAACTATTTACCAATAATTAAAAAAAAAAAAAAACAATAATATATCACATAAATCCATAGACAATTTGATAATTTATATTGGATTTTTAATATTTCTATTACTTAGAAATGTAATATGGTGTATAAATAAAGACCTTACAATATATTAATATTTCAAGTGTTTCATTGTTAGAACTATTTTATATTTTTCTTGGTTATCCATATATTTACCATTAATATGATGCCTATGAATAAAATTATGTATTTTTCTTAATATTTATTGGTGATATACAATACCATGTTCTATAAATAGGTCATAAGCTCTCATCATCTAATGCCAAGTATTTTAAAATTCTAGTCAATTACAAAAAGAGATTTTATTCTTAATAGTTGGATATGATAAGAACAATTACCTTATGGTAGAAATTCATAAATACGTTCCCGTGGTACATATAAAATAATTGGATGACATGATAGGTGAATATTATACACACTCAAATTTGCAAATTCACTCTTTCAAGCTACTAGTTGTTACAATACACCCTTAAAACCCTTCCCTTTCCTATTTAGCACACTTAAATTTCATTTGTTGTCTTGTTTATCATTGTACATTAACATGTTGTCAATTCTAAGAACCATACTGGATAAAATCTATATAAAAACATCAAGAAACATTTCCATGAAATTATTTTTTTCTTTTCATTCCTCGAGAAGGGATTTACAGATGGTCAAGATAATACATCTAGTCCTAACTAACTTGCATGATATTAAACCAATATCTCCTCCATATTTTCTTTCTAATTCATAGTTTTTATATGGCCTTATAATATCCATGGGTAAGCCTTTCATTGCTAAATTATCTAAAAACCCTATATATGTATACATTACCTTGTTTTCTAACCTATAAATCATATGGCACTACACTAATAAAATCACTTCCAGCCATTGGAAAATGTATCCATAGCTCTATAAATCTCATTATAGCAAATCTAGATTCAGTAGGGTATAAATATCTAGAGGTTTTAATCTCATTACTAGGTGAACCCAACTATCTACCTCATTCAAAAGTATCTTACAAAGATAAAAACTCAATTCAAGTATGTTCAAATATGTTTTTCACATCTAGTTGCATTAATTCAAGTATAGCATGCTAGGTGTATAATTGTATGTGGTTTGAGGCATGTTCATAGTAGGACCAATTTTGGTAGTACAGAGGTACCCACAACCCAAAAAAATTGTTTCTTTTGTAATATTTATCATACATGGATAGAATTTTATATGATAATCATATAATTCAAATATATTTTCTTGATGATTTCAAACTATCATTTGAGAGAGACAAAGTATTTGAAATCATTAAAAAAGTGCAGAAGTTATATAACATAGGTTCTAGTAGCTCCATGAATGTACATGAGGTGCAAAATCATATGGTATGGTCTTTCCCTAGTCTATTTTTCAATGAAATTCTCCTTGAATAAAAGTTTTTTCTAGTCCATATCTCCTTGTTCTTGAAGTCCATCTTCCCATAACCTTTAAGAATCATCCGTAATCCGCTATTTGCACTCATTTATTTTTGATAGCAAGTTCATGTCTTATTTAGCATATAAGTTTCTAGTAAAAAAAAATTATTTTGATTATGATAATTGATGTTGGAAGTTAATTAATAATAATATCCACATTTTTCTACCCCTTTCATCCTTTAGTTATAACTAATTTAATAAAATCAATTAGGTTGTAGGTAAATTATAATTAGAATATAAACATTTTGGGGTAACCCAACATGATGTTAGGGTTATTCTATTGTCGTATAAATTCATACCTTGGATCCGTAAGTGATATGCAATAATTACATAACATTCTAGGTGAATACAATAATGATTTTTAGTCACCTAATGATGTTCATTTCCATTGTGTGTTATAAAATACTATTAATTTTATGCCAAGGAAACCTTTTCATTATCAATATTTATACCACATATGCTTTTATAGATATTAAGAGAGATTTTAACATTCAGTCACCTAATGATGTTCATTTCCATTGAGTGGTAGAAAATAGTACTAAATTTATTCCGAGAATACCTCTTCATTAGCCATACTTATAACACACATGTTTTTAGAGATATTAAGAGATACATTGATAAACTCATGGTTGAAAGACACATAATACCCATATCTTCACCATATGATAGAAAAATCATTTTATATTAGATTCAAAATCAACAAAAAGATCATAATGAAGAATATATTATAATAGTTGATGACTTATTCACCAAAAATGATCTCAACTTTGGGTATTATACTATAATCTTGTCAAGCTTACAAAAATATAGAAGCTAACCTTATGAGAATAATATGGTTGTTTGATTTGTTTGTTATATAATTCTATTTGAGTAATAAATTTCTTATATTTATGTAGTTAACAACTTACATATTGTATACCATTTCATATTTTCACTATGATCTACCTTATTAAAATCCTAAACATAAAAAAACATGAGATTAAAACATGTCTTGTATATATAAAATTATCAACATCAGTAGTAAAATAGAATAAGGATAATGTTCATTTTCATTGAAAAAGATACAATATTTGGAATACATACTAGACTTAGAAATATTGATGTCGAAATGTCCATAATCCATATTGAATGACCTACACCAACAATAATTGACATCTTCACAACATTTTTAGATTAGAAAACTTTAATAGGATGTTTATTTCTTTATTTTCTCACATTACTTATATCTTAAATAAAGATGTTTTAATCCTACAAATAAGAAATGTGGATTATAATCCTTATTTAGAATTGGAATCAAGAACTGATGTTTACGTGGTTTAATAAATTAAGAATTTACCCTTATATTTGACCATATAGTAAATTATACAGAATTATATCATCAATCAATCACATAATGAATATAGTAAAATATATATAAAATATCGACATAATATTTTATGATAAGGTGGAGTAGGGTACAATATGGGTAAGTGCAGCAAGTTGGTGGACAATTAAGTGGACATAAAAACCTAAAATTTAGGTACCGTGATTGTAGTTTATAAACTGCGCTCACACAATTATTTTTATAGGTTCGGTGATTTTCTCAACCTAAAACCATGATCGTGTTCCTCTCGAGACAAAAATATAGACCCAAATCTCCTCATTTCCCCACATTTTCCTCTCTCAACAATGATTTCTCCTAGACCTTTGCACTCACACTTTGAATACCCCTTAATTATTACTTTTAGACTTCTAGATCATGATAGTTTCAACCATGCCACCAAGACAAAGAGGTAAGCCCCCGATTTCGATCACTGTTTTTGCATTTTGGATTATTTTTTGTGATTTTCATTAGTTTTTCAATTTTTTGTTTATGTATACAATTTTTTTGTTTTGTCAATTTGTTCGACAAGCTCATAATCCTGCAAACCATCAAAATATTCCTCAAAACCCTCCAAACAATCCTCAAAACCCTCCAAACATTCCTCAAAACCCTCCTCCAAACATAGATCTACCTCCTATGGCTCCTTCTATCCCCACAAAACTAACAAGAACACAAGCTGATATTGTTGGAAGAATATGACAAAATAAAATTTTCATTAAGAACCTTATTCAGACTATAAGACAAAATCATGCCACAAATCCGTCCCACATCACTTTAGCCAACACATTGCAAACATTGATTGGTGAAGTTGACTCCGAAACCAACCAAATAGACAGATGGAATACCTTTAGAGGTGATTGTACATAGTGGTATGCAGATAAATTATCCTATGCGGTCAGTATAAGACAATTATTTTGGAAAAGACTACATTTGTGCATTATTTACCGACCTAAGAAAAAATTCCCCCCACATTTACTTACAAATGGTTCCCAATCCATTTGTGCCACGATGACCCAATCAAGAACAATTTTTGGGACCGATGGTGGATGGTTTATGATTATCCACCATGCAACAACAATGAGGTTCCCCTCTATTTTTTGAAGAAATTATATTGTGAGTCCATGCTTAATGAGGTCCCAAATTATTTTGAATTTTCTAATTTTTATAGGTGATGTGGTGGCCTTGAACAGCAGAAGACCGGTGCATGCATAGGTCAACCAAGGATCCCCCATGCCGCAAAACCCCATTGCCTTCAATTATCCCTCCTATAGTGAAGGAGGTTGTGGAGATTTACACACTACATGCATTGAGAGAGCTCACTGACACTATGACCCAACATAGTGAGAAAATTACATCTAGTGAGGTTGGTGAAGGCGTCAATTCTAGCACACCACACCACTGTGGATCATGTGGTGTCGTATCCACTGCGAGGAGATATCATTTGTTGGATCACATGATTTCTTTTCTCTAGATGAGATGATGGTGGATGTTTTTGGAACTAGTGCAAAGGATCTTGGTCTTTCACAAGTAAATGTCAAATAAATATTATATATATATACAATAGTTTAATTCATGTTTGAGATTTTAATATATATGTATTTTAATATATATGTAATTGATTGATATACATGTAAAAACTAATTTTTATTTCATTTTAAATAGCAAGAGCTGGTGAAGGAAACATTTGGGTTTCGACATGCTAGCAATTATAATCGGGCATGTTACAAACGTAAGTTTCAAGTTGTACTTAAATTTAAAATTTAAATTGATTGTCCACTTTTATTATTATCATGTTTCACCTATACATGTAC